>CM030363.1:79455229-80117229 GCA_017893485.1 Hemerocallis citrina | reverse complement strand
AATTAAATAGTAATTCGAATTTATTTATGATATTAATTAAGTGGGACTTAATTAATTAATTAAATATAATTTCAAATTTGCTAATGATTAGAATTAGAATTATATTAGAATATTAATTAAGTTTGACTTAATTATTTATTTAATTAAGAATTCTAATTTTAATAAAAGCCCAATAGGATTGGGCTTTAGAAAAACAGATTTGTCTCTCTATATAAAGATCTTAAACTCTCAAATTGTTTTTTGAGGCTAAGAGAAAAAACCCTAGCCGTTTGAGTGAAGAAGATGGAGATAGAGAGAATTTGTTTTTCGGATGCTAGTACATCGCTCCTTCAAATACCAAGTGTTCGTGTGGATACCGATAGAGCGTAGATCGCGTCAGCGGGATGCGTGGTGATTCAAGAAGCTTGGACCTCCATTAGTCATCCTTTTCTCAACTGTTAAAGCTTCGTTTTAAGGTAAACGTTCATAACTACGAATTAAACGTCTTGTTTTGCATGGATCCTGCGATTGGGTTTCGATTTTATTGTTTTAATCCGCTGCAATTTTGCCCCGAAAACCCAACAGAGAGCCACATGATTGACTATTTAGAGTTATCCGTGCAGCCGGATTTGACTTGTGAGATTCTGCCAGTTGCTATTTTGGATCGGCGGGAGAAAGTGCTGAAGAACAAGGTCACCAGGTTGGTTCGGGATTCTTGGAATCCTCACTCGCCGGGTGAGTCGACCTGGGAGCTGGAGGAGGATATCCAGCGGAGGTTTCCCCATTTGTTTGTGTAGTTGTTTTATTTTGTTTTTGTTGTTGTTGTTCCTTCTTTTTCGGAGTTACCCTATGTACCTCTTGTTTAAATTTTGAGGACGAAATTCTTATTGTTAGGTGGGTAAGATTTGTAACTCCTGCATCCCATTTTCTGTATCTTTGTACTATATTCTTTCTCCCCATGTATTCTATCTATTTGTACTCCTTCTTTTCCTGAACCGTGTATTTGTTCTTCTTTCCAACATTTATATATTCATCTATTTGTTTAATTCTTTTGAGATTCATTTGTCTTCCTATTATTCTGTCTCTAGACGATTTATTGTTTCTCATTTGTTTCATTTCATGTCCTAATTGCCTATTTATTTGAATTCTGCCTTGTTGGATCTGGTTTTCTACCCAATTAACCTATTTGAACCCATCTACCCGTCCTACTGGATCCTAACCCGCAACCCAATCCCCTCTTCTTTGAACCAGTCTTCCCCAGATTTCTTCAATTTCCCTAACAGGCAGATCATATATTTTCCCCATATTCTCTTGATTCTCCAAATCAAAACTTGCCAAAAATTTCTCATTATAATCCCCAACAAATTTTGTTTTTCTATCTACAATTCCTATCTCCAAAACCCTAACCCTAATTCTCTCTCTCATCTCATCTCTCCCTCTCTCCCGGCCTACCCCTTGCCGACGACCCACCTCGTGACCCCTGCCCTGCGTCGCGCCGCCAGCAACCACCACAGCGCCAGCCCCCTGCCTCCATCCTTCTCCTCCCGAGCGCTAGCTAGACGACAGCAGCGACAACAACCCAAGTCGACGCAGCCAGCGCCGACTTCCCTTCTGCCGTCGCTAACGTCGTCGCGCTGTCCCGCCGCCAGTGCCCTTGGCCACCGTCGTCGTCCTCTTCATCAGTGCACCCCGGCTATCCCTCTCTCTCTTATTGTATACGTGTTGATCTAGAGTGTTGGATCCGTGACCGTGTGTTCGTGGTGATCGTGATCATCTTGTGCATCTTGTTCGTGATCCGCTCGTGGTATTGTGTTCGTGCCCGGAAATCTATTCCCGTTATTCTCATTTTCTCGTCAGATCTATCGACAATTACAAGGAAAGTAACTTGTATTCTTTTGTTGTATATACAAGTACTAAGTACCGCATGTAGTGCCACTTTTTGTTTCTAGATTCATTCTCATGAAAAACCCTTGTTAGATCTTGTCTCTATTTGTTGATCCATCCGTAGTCGTCCTTTGTTACAAACACGATATGAAATAATTTAGATCTTACTGTAACGCCCTGATTTCCATATACTGGGAAACTGTGATATAATCCAGAATCTTTCCTTCAATTAGCCACAATACACAAAAAAACAGGAAAATTTAAAACTTTTTATTCAACACAAATGTATTACATGTCCGATGTTATAAAACTGCAATACATTACATTAGTGTTACAATAATATCTTTAAAAGCCCAAGTGTTACAACTTTCAACAAATTTACATCAGAATATAATGAATAAAGAACAACACTTG
This sequence comes from Hemerocallis citrina, assembly GCA_017893485.1. NCBI lineage: Eukaryota > Viridiplantae > Streptophyta > Magnoliopsida > Asparagales > Asphodelaceae > Hemerocallis > Hemerocallis citrina. Next base: position 80,114,952 of record CM030363.1, on the reverse strand, counting down.
GTACTTCACTTGGATGCTTTCCAACAAATAAATAAATTACAATAATTGTTACAAATGGAACAATAGTAAATAGCATATAGTACAGCGAAAATAAAAATGACTCTTGCTTCTTTCGCCTTGAGTCCTCCTGAATCTTGTACTTGTACTTCTACAATCCAGTACCTATTGAAATGGGGACGTCAGTACATATACTGACGCTTTAAGGCTGATGACTAGTAGTGATTCTCCACTTAAAGCAAACAGATACATGAAAAGAGAAACGTGTATATATAATTGATGTGTTAGTGTATGCTATGCCTTAGACTCTAATGCCCGATTAACTAATGCAATGATGCTCTTATTCTAATGCAAGCAAGACTCTGAGACAGTATGCAGCCCATACTACATACACCCCATATCAAGTCGTTTCTTCATATATAGGGATTTGAACCCGCACCATGAATTCTACTCTTGTACTCGACTTGTTTCTGAAGATATTACATGACTGATGAGGTTGCCCTAAAACGGTCTAATCTCGCTAGGCACACGGGACCTCACTCAAATATCTGATGAATCTTTGGAGTTTTCGCGGTCACAGGTTAGCTCGAAGCATCCCTTGCCGCCTCTAGCCAGACCGTAGTCTATGGCTCCTCGCCCTTAGATACAAGACAAGATGGAGTTCCGGGGGGTTCATCCCCTAGCTCCGACAGGAATCGCTCCCGCTTATCATGGCACTTCAGAAATTAACAGACGAGATATGGATCCTGTGCTCCCAACTTGTGAGAAGGCACAGACCGTATCCCTCTGACAAGAAGGGTACAACCAATTAACACCGCCTAGTGTCGGCCTATAGGACAGGTCAGATCATAAGGTATCACCCTTAACACCAACTCTTTCCCTTCGGCGAAAATGATAATAAGTGAAGGTTAAGTAGTAATAGCCATAAGTTACTACCCTAATGATGTTACTAATCCTGAACAATTCTAGGGATGACAACAATATTAACACAATATGCTAGGTCTTAAGTTAGACTTCGCAAGATAACTATACTAGGCTGCTCAACCTAGACTTACCAGAATCCCTAAGGATCTGGTTCATGGCCTATCGATCCAAGACCCCGGCAATACGAACGTATTCGCATGCTACTACCCTGAACTTGGATTTCGTCAACACTCCGGTCCGCAATCAACCAACTCGGTTAAGATCAGACGGTACACGCGAAGTGGCTCGTCCACAGTCCCTTAGGAGTAAGGTAAACACACGTCTTGATGGTCGATTGCCCCTAGGGCAATGATATCACCCTAGACGGGCATTTACCGAGGTAACAATCCTAGTGACTTTCCCAACCATTATTACCCATATATTGAAGATGAAGCATGTTCACATCATATGGTCCAATTTCAATTAGAACCGCATACAACTCGAACTCATGGGTTCTTTTTCACAAATTTGAACTTGAACAATATGCGACTAGGTTCATGGATTCTTTTTCAAGGTTGAGCTAGAACCACCTAGAACCTAAATGCATGGTTTCCTCGCCAACTCGAGCTAGAACTATCATGGAGCTAGTTTCATGGATTTCTTCTTAAAAATCGAACTAGAACAACTATGGAACATGGGTTTATTTCAATAATTTAATTGGATTAGCATGCAAGCTAAACTCATGGGTTCCTTTTAGAATTTAACTAAAAACCACTACAACATATAACTTAAATATGCATGGATTCTTTTGAATCTAAAACAACCAAACAAACCCAAGTGTGGATTCTTTTAAATCTAGAACAACTACACATTTCAAGCATGGGTTCTTTTAAATCTAGAACAACTACACATCTCAAGCATGGGTTCTTTTAAATCTAGAATAACTACACATCTCAAGCATGGTTTTTTTACTACAATCAACTCAAGCATGGGTTTCTTACTATAATCAACTCAAGCATGAGTTACTTACTACAACAACTCAAGCATGATATACAACTCAAGCATGGGCTTCTTTACTACAGCAACCTACAACAACTTAAGCATAGTATACAACTTAAGCATGGTTTTCTTTACTACATCAAGCTACAACAGCTCAAGTATGGTATACAACTTAAGAATTGGTTTCTTTACTACATCAACCTACAACAACTCAAGCATGGTATACAACTTAAGAATGAGTTTCCTTACTACATCAACCTCCAAAAACTTAAACATGATTCTTACTACAACAATCTAACATGATGGGTTTCTTTACTACACAACTTAAGCATGATTCTTACAACAACACTCTAGCATGATGGGTTTCTTTACTACACAACTTAAGCATGGTTTCTTTACTACATCACAAGAATGAATGAGTTCTTTTTGAAACTAGAACACTTATACAAGCATGAATGGGTTCTTTTTGATTAGAACACTACCACATACAATCTCAAGCATGAATGGTTCTTTTTGAGTCTAGAATAACCACACAACCTTAAGCATGGGTTCTTTTGAATCTAGATTAACTGCACATATAAGCTCAAGCATGAATTCTTTACTACAACTACTTAAGCATGGTTTCCTTTTAGCATATATAACTCAAGTATGATTCTTACTACAACACTCTAGCATGATGGTTTTCTTTACTACACAACTTAAGCATGATTCTTACTACAACACTCTAGCATGATGGTTTTCTTTACTACACAACTTAAGCATGATTCTTACTACAACACTCTAGCATGATGGGTTTCTTTACTACACAACTTAAGCATGGTTTCTTTACTAAGCACTACAACTACAACATGATGGTTTCTTTTACTACAACTTGAGCATGAGTATTTACTACACCTTAAACATGAATATTTACTACAACTTAAGCATGAAACTTTACTACAACTTAAGTATGAATGTTTACTACAACTTAAGCATGAAGCTTTACTACAACTTAAGCATGAATATTTACTAGCTATTACAAAGACTACTTCTCTTTATGAATTACAAGTCTTAAAATATTACAAAAATCTAAGTTTATGAAATTCAAATTTCTACATATTACAAAGATGTACTTTTTTTTTATAAATTACAAGTCCTACATACAACAAAATCTACTTTTCTTCAATCCTGTAAGTTCCTACATACAATAAGAAAAGAAGTAATCCTTTCCATTATAAAATCAAAATAGACATGCTACAAAAGACTAATCTTTTATCATTAGAGAAGCAAATGGAAGCTTAATCTTTCACAACCTAGAAGTAAAAATAGAAGCTTAATCTTTCATGAACTAGATTTACCAAGGACTTGATTTTTAACAAGTAGAGAGCAACCTACACAAAAGACTTATCTTTTGTTAGCTAGTTGAGTTCTACAACCCTAGAATGGGTATGTAAGTATTTTTCTACACTACTCTTTATAAGCACATAGTTTAGGTCCAAGTTGTAGTTTTTGTGTTAATAAAACAACCATAATAACAACAATAAACATAACAAGGTTAAAGGTTCAACCTTTATGTGTTTTATTTAAGTTCCACCATCCATCTTTTTCATGGGATCATTTTGATCCCTACAACCACTTTATGCTTAATAATTAGTCCAAGTTATTCTTTAGAACACATACCCATAAAAGAGAACAAAATCAACACAAATAAAAAGAGAATCCCCACCTTGATTTTCAACTATTCTTATGCACAAATCTTAGTCCAAATAGTTCAAAATAATCATAATAACAACCATAACCATACAAGGTTCAAAGATCCTATCTTTATGTTATTTTGTTGAGTTCTACCATTCAACTCTTTATGTGGTCATTTCCTACTACCATTTATATGCTTATGATCTTAGTCCAAGTTGTTTTAACAACATACAACATCCACATTTCATAAAAACGAGTTCTTTTTATCCTATAACAAACCAACATCATAAGATGGGTTCTTTTTCACATACAACCAATAACAAACCCTAAAGATGGGTTCTTTTCTACATACAAAAATAAAAGGAAAACAAACCATAAAAGAGAACAAAAAAAAAAAAAACGCAACAAGGAGAAGTAGAGAACCCCCACCTTGATTTTCTTTGTAGGAAGAACTAGCCTAGTAACCTTCTCCTTCCTCCTAGCTTCTACTACAACCTACAATGAAGAACTCTCAAATTAGGGTTTTTGTTCTCTCTTTCTTTTCCTCTTTTTTTTTGTCTTTGTAAAATGAGACAAAAGGTGGAAGGGGGGGGGGGGGTATTTATAGGGTGGAAGAGAAGGGGAAGAGTGAAAAAGCTCCTAGGAGATTTGCGAAAACCCCCTTGGGGTGTGGAAGGCTGGCCATATCTAGGGATGGGGGAGGTGAGGTGGAGGAGAGAGGCTTCTAGAAGAGTACCCCTAACTCTTATGTATCTAATTAATCCTAGGTTTAATCCTTCAACCAAAACCTAGCCACCAAAATTTTATTTATCATGACAAAGAGATATTTTTGTCCAAAAATACGCACAACACAATTTTTACAAACGTACAAAATCAATACTATACGCATACGTATGCATATATATGTATAACGATAATTTCCGTTTGTTAAACCGCATAATTCGTGTAAAAATAAATTAATTCCAAAAATAATAATAAAATAAGTTTTATTATCGGCTCGGAAGATTACAGTACCAATTCGATACAATACAGATGTATACAGACTGGTATATATACAGATAATGTTTATTAACAAAACCGAGTGATATTGAAAAAAAATATTTCAATAATAAAATAATAATTTTTTTAATATCTGCCCGGGATTTTCCATACATTTTCTCAAAAATGTATTTTACAGGATTTTGTACAAGTGCACAAAACTGATACAACATTAGTATATACTTACTAGTATATATCCATAGGTAAGTTTTTATTTAGAAAACCGAAGAAATTTCGATAAAAATATTTTAATTTTAAAAATAATAAAAATACAAATAAAATATCCGACCGAGATATTACAATAGTCCCTCCTTAGAATAGTTCTGTCCTCAGAACTACCGTCAGTCAGGAGAACAGAAAACTACATACATTAAATAACTCGGGTAAAGAAAGCTTATATGGCTTTTCGGCTCCTAAGTGGCTCATCCACGAACTGGTTCTCCAAAGAACCCGACCTTGATCCCAAAGCTGCTTGCAAACTCTGCCAAAATCGAGATGTAACTCTCGAATCTTGGTCAGATTCGCTGACACTGGAACTCCATGCTGCTTTATTGTGCCTTTAATGTGGACTTCCGCTAATTTTTCTGGCGACTAAGTCATCTTTATTGGAAGAAAATGTGCAAACTCTGTCAACTGATCCCCCATATTCCAAATTGAGTCATACATTTTCGAACTTCTGGGTAATCCTGTGACGAAGTCCATACCGAACGCGGTGCTACTCCCGTCGAGCAACTTTCGGAGTGCTCTTGTCGAGCCACGCCACTTCGTCTCGTCGAGCCACCGACGCCCTCCAGATCCCGCCGTCCCGTCGAGCCTGTCGAGCCGATCGAGCATGTCCAACATCGTCCCGTCGAGCCTGTCGATCAGTCGACGCTCTGCCCAGTTGACGCCCTCCAGATCCCGCCCACCTCACTCTGGCATGCTACTCCAAGCATCGGTCGAGCGACTATGGAGGGGCCAACGTCGCTGCACCAATCGCATGGGTTCGGGATTGATTGGGTGAGTTTTAATGGGTTAGTGTTGGGGTTTTGAGATGAGATGGAAGAGTTTATTAGTGTTTGGCAGTTGTGAGATGATATTGGAGATTGTTGATGTGCAGCACAGTAGTGGAGCTTAGGCCTGAAGACGGGGTCCCCCCATGAGATGCGCCCACTTGTTGCAGCACAGTTGTGGGGCTTGGGCTCATAGACGAGGTCCCCTACGAGGTGAGCTGAGTGATAATGTAGGATTGGAGGTATTAGGGATTTTTAGTTGTCATTGCGTAAGTCACACCTTGAATTCGACCTCCTTTAACCAACTGCCATAGGCTCCGCGATAGCATTGCCACTACGCCCTTATCAGTGAACCTGAAATCTACAACGTCCACCGCCCGCAGGGGCGAGAGGGGAAGGTGATCCTTCATTTATTTGTGATTTTTTACGGGTTTTTTGCGTGAGAGAGAGAGAGTGAGAGAGTGAGATAGTGAAGACGTTGCTTTTCACTACTCTATGCAAGTGTATGTTAGCGTTTGTGAGAAATCACTTGAGAGAGTAAAAGTGTGAGAGAGGGGAAGGTATCCTCTTCACGGCTCTCTCTTTGACTATGCCTGTGGTTAGGGTGAGTGAGAGTTTTGTTTGGTGAGAAATCTCTTGAGAGAGCAAATGCTTGAGAGATGTGAAGGTATCCTTTCCACGACTCTCTTTCTGGTTGTGACTTTGAGTGGGCTGAATGTGAGAGTGATTTGGAGAGTTTATAGGAGTTGGGGAGAAGGATGGGAGCGGTGAACTTCTAAATCCTGTGTAATTCGCTTCAGGTGGGTGTGCGCGTGCCGGATAGGCAGTGCACGAAGCATAGTTGACGTACTTACAATTAGTTGTTGGAGTGGGCTCTGAATGTATGTACTGGTCATGTCGCTTCATGTTCTATTTTCCTGTTTGTAGTTCATAATTTGGCCCAATACGCATGGTTTGTTTGGTTAATTACTTATTAATGAAACAGGTGGCCATATTCCACCTTTTCTTCAAAAAAAAGAAAAAAACAAAACAAACTACTATATTTCCCAAACTGCATGTTGTTCAGTAAAGAATCATAATTTCAACCTGGTTCTAGTTGCTTTTGGTAAAAACTTTGTAAATATAAAATGTAGCCTGCTGTATCTATTTTACAACCCTTTTTACGGATTTTGATTTCGAGTTATACTTTGTAATCTATTGCTGTTTTAGTACTGCCGTGTTAAGAATTTCAGGTTCAAAAATTTGCTGTATCTTGCTGTTTCCCGAATTTATTTGACTATACTATCTACGTTGGAATATTATGAAATATTTTTAATGATACTAGACACACTAAGGAATACCCCAAATTTTTCTTGGATTTAAATCAGTAAGTTTTGTACCATTTTCATGCTTGTGATTACAACCTAGTGATTTCTGGCTGGACATAATTTCTGTATATAATTCTGTTTAGAGCCCTGTTTATGTGATTATTATATGACTTGTATACATGTGCTGGATTCGGCTAAGAGTCTATTTTCTATATTTTCTGACGGATCTAGATTTGCATGTTTGTGGCAACGGAAAAATCAGATTTGGTGCAGTATTGTCTTGCTGTCCAGAACTAAAAGTTTTATTGTCCTAGCCTTTGATAAGTCGCTTGTCACCCGTTCGTGTCCTTTATCTAACTTGTACTTGTCCCTTGTTATCTTACCATGTTTCTTGCCTTGTTTTTGCACGTCCATGCTTGACTTAAATAATAATAATAAGAAACCAAGCCGGGGTTGAAGGGAAAGATCTAATAGTGGAAAATGCTGAAACGTGTACTTGGAAGGAGATCCATAGATCCTACGTGATACTTGATACTTGATACTTGACACGTGATTACTTGACACTTGACACTTGACACTTGACACGTGATACTCCATGCTTGATACTTGATACTTGATACTTGTCCCTGAGTACACTGCCCTCTGTGATCCACTATGAAATCTAAAACGCAACTTGCTTGAATGTAGCAACCATGTGGTAAAAATTTTGGACACATGAAGTGCTACCTAGATAGGAATAAATACAAGACTTGAGAATAACATGATCACTTAACACTTGTTAGTTGCTACTTGTACATGATTACTTGACACTTGTTACTTGTTACTCGTTTGCATGCTACTTGACACTTTGTTACATGCCACTTGCACCCGATTATCTTGTCATACTATTTGTTTCTGTTCTTGATTTAGAGTTAGTTGCACTATTTTGCTGTCACATCATTCCATGTTACTTCTGTACTTGCTTCCGCTGTTACTCTATACTTGTCTATCTTTCCTGTACTTGTTGCCTGCACTGCAAGCGGCCCGTAACTTGCATTGACGAGCATTTGTTTTCTCTTTCATTTTCCTGCAAATTTGTCACTTGTAGACTTTGGTTACCAGCGGACCTATGGAGTAGGTGACCAAAGATTCTAGTTGGATGGAGATCTTGCTGCTATTTATTCTTGTTGTTTATTTTGAATAAATGTAATTGCTACTTGGATATTGTATTGGGCATTTTGTCCCAGACTTGTGTTTTGTTCCAGACTTGATTGTTTGAAATTTAATATTCCTGTTTCCTTTCAAGTAATCATGTTGACTATATTAATTCAGTTATTCATGTGTGGTTGACTAATCCTCTTGTATATCTCTTATTTATTCTTGTATTTGTTGTAAAGATCCTTACAGCTTATGAATGGTGAAAGTCATTCGCTGGACTTGTGTCGCGTATCCGTATTCCGTATTCATTCTTGGGAAGCGGGGCGTGACAACCGTTGACCGGTCAACAAATTTGCATGATGTCAGGATCGGGGACACGTTTGCTCAGAGCCTACCACCGAATATTGAGGGTAGTTCGACTGGGCGACACGTGTCCTATTGATCGTTGACTGTTGACCGTTGGCCATTGATCGGTCAAAGATTTTGCGTGATTTCACGATCGGGGAAACATTTGCTCAGAGCTTGCCACCGAATGTTGTGGGTGGTTCGGCTGGGCCACACGTGTCCCGTTGATCGTTGACCGATCAATGATTTTGCTTGATTTCACGATCGGGGATGCGTTTGCTCGGAGCCTGCCACTGAACGTTGAGGGTGGTTTGGCTCGACGACACGTGTTCCATTGACCGATCAACGATTTTGCGTGATGCATTTGCTCGGAGCCTACCACCGAACGTTTAGGGTGGTCCGGCTGGGCGACATGTGTCCCGTTGACCGGCCAACGATTTGCGTGATTTCACGATCAAGGACACGTTTGCTTGGAGCCTACCACCGAACGTTGAATGTGGTTCGACTAGGCGACACGTGTCCCGTTGACCGTTGACCGTTGACCATTGACCGGTCAACGATTTTGCGTGATTTCATGATCGGGGACGCATTTGCTCAGAGCCTACCACCGAACGTTGAGGGTGGTTCGGCTGGACGACACGTGTCCCGTTGACCGTAGATCGGTCAATGATTTTGCGTGATTTCACGATCGGGGACACGTGTAACACCCCAATTTATTTATTTATTTTTTTCCAACTTTTCCTTATTCAAAAGACTTCTAACATAATCTATTACTTATTTACACCAAGTCTTAATTAGAAAAATACTCATAGATATTTATTAAAAGTTTCGGCAGAGTTTCCCCTGAAATATTAGACCTTTTACAGATTTTCCTTACGGAAATCTGCAAACAATCACAATAATCAATGTACCTGTAATATATATCAATCCTCCACAGTCAAAATCGTTCAACATCACATAGGCAATAACATATACGATTCTGGGGGGATTAATACTTCATAATATGCAAGATACAATTTAAAAACCATAAATTCTTTTAAAAACTGATAAGATTTTTAGAAATACTTTAGGAAAACCTTTCAAAAACCAGCCACAAACCCCGATACTCCACAAAGAGGTGGGTACAGGCTTTCATACTCCATCACAACACTATATATATATTATCTTTTACAGTTATACACCTATTCCTCCATAATACAACCTATTACCCATATACTATCTCCGTTTCCACATATAATGCATACATATGTATATATATAACCCATTCTACTATGAGAAAGTATAACTACCAAAAACCACATCAACTACTACGGTGTCTCACCTCATAACTAAACATGACCTGCAAGGGAGTTAGGGACGTCCCCCCCTCAGGGAGAGACTCCCTAACCCCCAGAAAACAATAGTGGTTAGCCAAGTCAGCATAATTTACAAGTTTAGCTGTCACGGCCTGCTTCCCAAAAAGAATACGGAATACGAATACGCGATAAAAGCCCAGCTAATGATTTTCATCATGCATAAGCTGTTCAAGAATCTTTACAATATTCACAAGATAATCAGAGTCGGAAGCCAGAAAAGTGAACCACATGCACATATGAACCAAATACCAACAAGAATACTTGAAATAAAATATATTAATCTCAAATAGTCATAATCTGAATAACACATAATCCTGGGTCACATTGCCCAAATACATTAATACAATTATTGTTCAAACAACTGCAAGAAATAATAATAACAAGATCCAACACTAATACTTCATGTCACCAATACCGTCTGGAACCTGTTCTCCAAAATCTACAATTCAACAATACAGGAAAGAGGAAAAGAGAAAAAACAAGTACCCGTCAATTGCAAGTTACTGGCCACTTATAATGTAGGATACAAGTACATGGGGAACTAACTAGCAACATGGTATAAGCATGATGATAATATATAACAACTAACATGGCAAAGTAAACAAGTGTAAATGGCATGAATCATGGTTCAAGTGAACTAGTATCATGTAAACAAGCATCAAGTGTCAAGTATCATGTAATCATGTACCAAGTATCAAGTTTCAAGTCTCAAGTATCTTGTAGTCAAGTATCAAGCAAGCATGTGTCATATTCAAGTATCATGTTCAAGTATCATGTTCAAATATTGTAGTGATTACTATCTAGGTAGCACTTCATGCATCCCACCTTACATTGTTGCTACAACAAACAGTTTTGCTTTAAATTTTATAGTGAACCATAGAGGGCAGTGTACTCAGGGACAAGTCAAGTAACAAGTATCAAGCACGAGTCACGTAATCGTGAAAAAGTGGCAGCAAGTATCAAGCACGAGTCATGTAGTCATGATCACGTGGCAATAAGTAGTATCAAGCACGAGTCACGTAATTGTGAAAACGTGGCAGCAAGTATCAAGCATGAATCATGTAGTCATGAGACATGGCAACAAGTAGTAACAAGCATGAATCGTCACGTATCATGGCAACATATAATCATATAGTAATAACAAGCATGAATCATGTAATCATGAAACATGGCAACAAGTAATATTAAGCATGAATCATGTAATCATGAGACATGACAACAAGTAATGGGAAACACAGGCCCCCTTCCGAGTACACGTTTCTGAATTATCCACTATTCGATCTTTCCCTTAAACCCCGACTTGGTTATTTATTATTAATGTCAAACAAGCATGTAGGTGTATAAAATATATCAAGAATAACATGGCATGATCATGTGGCAAGTTTAAGTTACAAAATAAACATGTACGAGTATAAGATATCAAATAAAAGAATAAAATATCCAAATCTCAAGTTCAGGACAACAAGACCATACTGTAGTAAAACAGTGATTTCCAGTGTTACAAGCATGCAAATCTGAATCCGTCGAAACTTCTAGAAAATAGACTCCCAACCAAGTTTAGCGAGTATAAATAAGTCATATATTAATTCACAAAAACATAGCTCAAAACTGATTTGAATACAGAAATTAGGTTCAACAAGAAATCAGAAAAACGAATTCAAGAGCAGGAAAATAGCATGAAAACTACTCAAATAAATCCAGTAAAAATCTGGGGTATTCCCCTATATGTCTAGTATCAAAATATAAAGTTTCAGAATTTTCCAGTAAAATTAGATCAGTCATCAAAAATCAGAAAACATCAATAAACGATAGTTTGGCAAATCTGGAATTCCCAACACTGCTGTACGAAAACTATAATATCTCGCAACCAGTTAAACGAAATCCAAATCTGTCCAAAGGAAGATGAAAATATATAGAATAAGAAAACTTTTATATTTCACAAATATTTTCCATACAGTAAAAGGAATCAGGGTGGAAACACAATTCTTTACAGGACAGCGAGCAAAATACAGCAAGTATGACTTTTGTAAACATGCATGAAACAACATATAAAACTCATCAATAAAATCTACCAAAATTTTGGGTAATCCCTAATTAGATAAAGAAATACTGACCAAAGTTTTGGATCAAAATAATATAATTAGCACAAGTATCGAAATAATTTAATCATCAAAAATACCAAGAACGAAATCTAGAAAATATCTACACCTCTGTAGTAAAACAGTCATAACTCACACATACGAAAACAAAATCGAGCAAGGTCAGAGGGGTTTGAAAATAGACGAAATTATCTAAAACTCATGTTTTATACTGAAATTAAGATTTTGAACTTAATATGGTCTAAATTATTGATCAAGACAGAATATCATCAAAACACAGAATTTCCTCAAAAATCAAAATCAACATAGATTCAACGAAACTTGATCCAAACACAACCAAATATGAAATCGAGTCTACCAAGTGTCCAAACATCATGAATTAGGGTATCTAACATGTCCACACCAAATATATCACATAGGTCTCCACCAACTCACGAATTCTCACAAAAGTCTCACATACCTGATCAAATCAAGAACGGGTAAAACCTAAGTTAATTCATGTCAATATTGTGTTGTGAGGCAACTATGGTCAAGTTTTCACAATAGAGACAAAACCCATTAAAGATAACGCACACACGAGTTGTCTCTAGAACCCAACTACACTATAGGTGGTATTTTTGACTTGTATCGAACAAAGAAATTAGAGAACAAGTTACTTGCCTTAACCGAAGACGAAAACGCTGAAAACCAAGAATAACGGGAACGGATTCCCGAGCAACAAACTCAAACAGACGAACAATGCAACTACGAACCAACAACCAAACAACGGCAAGAACGGCGAGAGCCCACACTCCAACGGTAAGGGCAACACCACACACAATGCACTCGCACACAAGGAATGTGAGAAAGTGAGAGACGGCCACAAAAACAGCGGAGCATGACGGAGAAGTGGCAGCACTTCCACCGAAGAACACCACGCGCAAGGTGGCTGCCTAGCTGGTCGACACGGCACTGAGGGCCACCAGTGCTAGGGCGGCATCGTTGGTGATGCACGGGCTGCACGCTATTGCCGCTGGACTACGGAGGCACCGCAGGTGGCTGCAGTCGACCAAGGGGGCAGGGGACGCGGCGCTGCAGGGAGGCTACACTGGGCGGGGGCTGGCACGCTACTGGCTGACGGGGAAGCAGTACAGGGGGAAGGAGGGGGTGGTGCAGTCGTAGGTGGCTACGACGGAGGGGCTGAGTGCCGAGGAGGATGAAGAGGTGGCAGAAGGTGAAGGGGTGAACAGGGCGTGCAACTGGGTGCAGTGGGAGGTGCGACGAGGGCTGCAGTCACGCCGGAGGGAGAGGGAAGACAGTGGGAGGTCGCTGGTCGCGACGGTAAGGAGATGGGGTGGCACGACTGGCGGCAGGCACGATGGAGAGTAGGAGTGACGAGGTTGTAGGGGACCACAGGAAAAAGGGAGAGGCGGCTGCATGCAGATGGGGAAGATGAAAGGGTTCATGCGAGGGAAAGGATGGGTTTATATAGATGGAGTTAGGGTTTAAGGTGGTGACTGGGTTTAGGAGATAACAGGGTGGGGATAAAAAGTGTGGGTTTGGTTAAAAACAGAGCATGGTTTGGTTAATAAATAACGGGTTGGGTTCTGATGGGTTTCGGGTAGTTAGGGTGATAACCGGGCTGGGTTTGGGGATATACTAATGGGTATTGGGTTTATTTAATGGGTTTTGGGTATTTTAGATGGGTTAATGGGTTAGATGGGTTATAGTATTAGGGTTTTAAAATTAAATAGGAAAATTAAATAACAAATAAAAATATTGTTTACAAAAAATGTAATTTGCATTACAAAATAATATTTATTTAAAATAGATACAATATAATTAGCACATAGAAATGCATTTTCAATAACCTGCCAAAATTAGTAATAATAATAACAATAATAACAGTAATAATAATAAGAGAAATAATAACAAAACTAGAAATTGTATTTCAATATAAAATCGTAGAAAATAGTTACAATTTATAATTGTTGATCGAAAACAGATTTTAAAATAGAAGATCCAAAAAAATACATTTTGACAAAAGAATTTGAAAACCGGAAAAATAATTTGCGAAAATTTTTAAACTACAGAAAATACACAAATATACATTTTTGGAAAAACAGGGGTTACATTAGAAAATAAGTTGAACTAAAGAAATTTGAAAGCACTTACGAATATCATGATAATTAAGTGAACCTGAAATTTAAATATAAAAACATCATAAAAGTGACTGTGCACAGAATTAATCCTTTGAATCTTTAACCCATCAACATATCCATATCCACTCACTCTATATTCACATTAATTATCATCTCTAACACCATAGTCACTCAATCTCATAGCATCTCACCAAAGGTATTTATTTTATTGCATATCATCACATTCACTCATTTTCATCTCATCTTATTCACATGCATTCAATCTCGTAATATCCTATTCATTCATATCTTATAACATATATCATAACATCTTACATACATTAACTTTCATTCTTAATATATATATTACAATTTATCCTCTTACCATTCTTATTTTATCAAACAGATTATTTTAATGCTCATTCTCATTTTATCATATACTTTACATTAGAATTCATTCTCACCTCATCATGCTATTTAAATTACTTCTCATTCTTATTAATGATATATCTTATATTATGATTTACTTTAAGTTTCATTCTTATCAAATTATACTGCGCACCCCAAAGCCGATAGCTTGGGTAATAATCACCGCAATCCAAGTAGAACTTGGGTAATATAACATCACACCTCAAGCCGATAGCTTGGAATATCACATTACTTTATTTTCATTTTCATCTTTTAATTTAATTTACCTTACTCTTCATTTCTATCTTGCAACACAACTATCATATCAACAACCCGCCAATTCACCCTGGGAGTTGTGCCAAGGCAGGTAGTTCCCACCATTTTCATGAAAATAGTGGGCAAGTAGTTCATCGACACAATTCCAAGGTACAACAAACTCATATCATATCATATCTTACTTTAATAACCATTCTCATCACCTAATACCACTTACTTTTATTGTTCATCACATAATGAATTTTACTTCATGTTTCACATTCATATTACATATTACTTTATGTTTCATTCATATAATATTATATCATACGTAAACATTTTCTTTACTTCTCATACTTATTTCCACCTCACATCGGATACTTTCTTTTCTTTCTCATTCTCATATCACATTTCACATCATATGCTTTCTCTACTTTCTCATTCACATTCATATCATATGCTTTCTCTACTTTCTCATTCACATTTCACATCATAAACTTTCTCTACTTTCTCATTCACATTCATATCATATGCATTCTCTACTTTCTCATTCACATTTCACATTATATGCTTTCTCTAATTTCTCATTCACATTCACATCATATGCTTTCTCGACTTTCTCATTTTTCTTTTCATTTCACATTTATTCATTTTATTAATTTGTCAACCAGTGAGCCACAGTATCCCAATATACTAAAAGCCGACAACCCAGTAAACACGCGGACCTCTGCCCCCCCCGAGGTCTTACGTGTTCGAGGCTACATCTTCCTCTCAGCCTATGCCAGCGAGGGAAACACCACACCCAAACATTGTTTGGGTAATTCCTTATGGCAAAACCAACAAGGGAAAAGAAAACACCGCACCCCTAGTTTCACTAGGGTACTTCCTCGCGACATCTGTCATCGAAGGAATATCACCGCACCCCAGCTGAGCTGGGTAATAACCGTGCCTCAAGCCAATAGCTTGGGCGATAAAAACACCGCACCCCAAATATAGTTTCGGTAATAAATGCCGTACCCCAAGCCGGTCCTTGGGTGTTAGGAGGTCTAGCCCAAACCCCCAAGATTTCTGTAGGTACTGGTCAACAAAATTTAACAGTTATTATCATTTTCACTTCATATTTTCATCTCATAATATCACCACATAGCATCTCATCTTTCATTTCAATAACTTGTCACATCTTTGACTTTAACCATGCGATTTATTATCTCATTATCTCACATAATTACATACACCCAATTATTTATTTTTTAAGATTATTACTTCATATTATTCCGTATCATAAACGCACCAAAGTATTTTTTTGATCACATTATAATATCATATGAATATGCCAAATTAAGTAGATGATTATATCATATTACCGCCCATTAGTTTCACTTTAAACATCACTGTATTATACATATACGCACTCATTAATTTCATCAATTATGATATCACAACGCATCATCACCCATATATATTACAAACATACACCATATATATATATATATATATATATATATATATATATATATATATATATATATATATATATATATATATATATATATATATATATATCATTTTTGTTTATGCTCTACATATTATACGTTTATCAACCTTAATTACCTCATATTATCATATATATATCTAATATATCACCCATAACGCCTAATATTCAAAATCATGCAAATTCATCATATAACACAATTTCAACATACAAAATTTTGGTATTTTCGATTAAGTCCTCATTTGGCTAAACTCACACAAAACACATCAAATCCATTTAAAATTTTGTCACAACATAGTATATACCTAGTATAATCATACTCACCTGGCGAACTGGCAAAAAAATACTCCTCGCTCGCCCGGTCGCCACTCAAACATCACTTTTTAATGCCTATTAAGAAATTTATAGAATCCGTGAGTCATTAACTCAAAATACACATTATCTATCCTCCTAATTCACACTAAACATACTCATACATCACATATATCATACCTAAGCATTTCAAATCACCTATTTTTTTATTCTTATTGCCAAAACCCAATTTTTAAGCCAATAAACTTTATTCTCACAAGTTTCCGATACCGGAAAAATTCCTAATAATTATCAAACAATGGCTAAAATTAATCATAGATGCTTCTAAGTTATCCCATAAAATTGCACATCATTCTTAATATTTCTTAGTATACAATAGCCATGATTTTACTAAACTCAAACCCCATGTTAGGAAAATTTCCAAATTATTATCATTAAAATTAAAATCTTTCACCTTAAGGCATGTTCTACAAGCTTTAAGCATCCTTCTACTCTGATTTTTAAGCAAAGAATTGTAAAGCACATAATCTAATAACTAAAAGTACAAATTAACGTACCTTCACGAAGCCCTCTTGAAAAACTGACACCGCCACGCGAAAGAGCACACGGAAGTTTACTAAAAACACCAAACTATTCAAAGTTGGAGGTGGAAAATAATTGGATTTCAAAAACCCTACTTTGGGTTCCCCGATGGTTTTAGATGGGTCTAGAAGGAAGAGGAAGAAAGAGATTATGAAAATGGCACAATGGTAAATATTAAGGTTTTTTATTAGTGAATAATGTTAAGGCTTGGGCCTAAGCCCAAATTAATGCAAAACTCATTTTTTCTAAGTTATTTTCAATGCAAAAATTTCAAAATTTTTAACTTCATTCTAGAACCATGAAATTCTATCAAATTAACAAATATTCGGCCCTCTATTATGCACAAGTACTTAGGAAAAAGTTACAGGTTAACTCAGATTCGTCTCCTCCGAGAAAACTCATCCCAAAACTCCTATATTTCAAAATTTTCCCGTTTAACCCCGGATTCCAATTTAGTCATTCTAAAATAAAATAAAATCAATTAATATAAGATAAATATACTCAAAATAATAATTAACAATAATATAAATCAAATATTTAATAGTTTTTAAAATACAGGTGTTATAACACGTTTGCTCGGAGCCTACCACTAAACGTTGATGGTAGTTCGGCTAGGCGACATGTGCCCCATTGACCGATTTTGCGTCATTTCATGATCAGGGACACGTTTGCTCGGGGCTTGCCACCGAAAGTTTATGGTGGTTTGGCTGGGCGACACGTGTCCCGTTGGCCGTTGACCGATTAACGAATTTGCTTGATTTCACGATCAGGGATGCGTTTGCTCGGAGCCTGCCACCGAACGTTGAGGGTAGTTCGGCTGTGTGACACGTGTCCCGTTGACGATTTTGTGAAGTTGTTTGATATTACCATTTGTTTTTTTTTTTTTCGTTTAGTCTTCGTGGCCATTGGAGTTCGTGGCATTCTGGGCTGTCCCAACAGTTTGGGGGCCCAAAAGCTTTAGAAGCTTAACCGCATCTCCCCATCTCTTTTTTTTCATTTAATCTGCACACTTATTTTTGGGGCATGTGTCTAGAGTGGCTCTGTGAACCGTGAGTGGACTCCGAACAAGGTGACGATGAGTTTTGGGAGAACTCGAATGGCGAACCGATCCCCACACACTTGCTCGGGAGCATGTGGCTATGGTGACTCTATGAACCGTGAATGTTTTTTCAGGAGTACTCGAACGGTGGGCCTAACTCTGCACGTTTCCTTAGGAGAAAAGTGGCTATAGTTGCCCTTTGAACCGTGAGTGGACTCCGAACAAGGTGACAATGAGTTTTGGGAGCACTCGAATGGCGAATCGATCCCCGCACACTTGCTCGGGAACATGTGGCTATGGTGACTCTATGAACCATGAATGGACTCCACAATTATCCAA
Organism: Hemerocallis citrina; assembly: GCA_017893485.1. Lineage (NCBI taxonomy): Eukaryota > Viridiplantae > Streptophyta > Magnoliopsida > Asparagales > Asphodelaceae > Hemerocallis > Hemerocallis citrina. Next base: position 80,096,559 of record CM030363.1, on the reverse strand, counting down.
AGTTGTTTCAGGAGTACTGAAACAGAAGGCCTAACTCTGCACGTTTGCTTAGGAGCAAAGTGGCTAGAGTTGCCCTCTGAACCGTGAGTGGACTTCGAACAGGATGGCGACGAGTTTTGGGAGCACTCAAATGGCAAACCATCCTTGTACACTTGCTCGAGAGCATGTGGCTAGGGTCGCTCTGTGAACCATGAATGGACTCCATACTTGTTCAGAGTGAGACACTTGTACGGCTAGATATACCCCCCACACTTGCTCGGGGGCAAGTGTGCATGTGTGTCATTATGAATCCTTGATGGATCCAGCAATTGTCCGTTGAAGTGCTTAGTGAATAGATTGGTGTTGGCTAGGGGGGCGTACCAAGAGTCTTAACTTATTGCTTTTCTTAGGTTGAATTGTTCACAGAGTTTTTGAATACTTCATGGAATTTTGGACAGAAAAAAAAGAGTACTTTTTATTGAAAAATTTAACTAAACAGTTGCTTTAATGCAAGCCTTTATTACATGTTTGGTGCTATCTACTGGGTGAGGGCGTTAAGCGCTATCTTTGTATTTCATGAGATGTTTGGCATTCCAAGTCCTCGATATCCCCCCCCAAGTCTTCAAGTCGGTAAGCTCCTGGGCAAACAACTTTTGAGACTTTATATGGTCCTTTCCAGTTAGGGGCGAGCTTTCCCTTCTTCCGAGGGTTGTATATTTTGAGCTTTCAGAGGACAAGGTTCCCTTCTTGAATGTTGGCCGGACGCACCTTCTTGTTATAGAATTTCTCTATCCTCTGCTGGTAGATGTTTCTCTGGATTATGAATTTCTCTCGGGCTTCTTCGAGAAAGTCAAAATTAGCTCGAATGTTGTTCGAGTTATGTCTTGGTTGAATGAGAGGAGGCGAGGAGAAGGTATTCTGACTTCTAGAGGGATAAGAGTTTCTATGCCGAATGTAAGGTTGAACGGGGACTCGCCCGTGGGGGATCTTTTTGTGGTCCTATAAAACCAGAGTACACTCAGAAGTTCTTTGACCCATTATCTCCTAGCAGCTTTACAAAGTCTCTTTTTTAGGCCATCCAAGATTTGACGATTGGTGTTCTCGGCTTGGCAATTGGTCTGAGGGTGTGACACTGAATTGAAATGCTGCTCAATACCCAGGTCAGTGAAGAACTGGCGGAACCCTTTACCAGTGAATTGAGTCCCATTATCAGTAACTAAAATGCAAGGGATCCCAAAGCGGCAAACTATGTTCTTCCAAAAGAACTGTTGGATTCGGTGCTCTGTGATTGTTGTCCGTGGTTAGCAGCTATCCATTTTGTAAATTAGTTGATAGTGACCACCAAGAAGGATCGTTGTCCAGTGGCATGAGTGAACGACATGAGTAGATCCATCCCTCACATTGCGAATGGGATAGGGCTTGACATGGAGCTAAGTTTGGCTTGGGAAATTCACTTTACAGAGGAGTGTCTCTAACATGTGTGGCATTGGCGGACATAAGCTTGAGCATCACTTAGGAGAGTGAGCTAATAGTATCCATGGTTAAAGATCTTCCGTGCAAGGGATCTTGCGCCCATATGGTTGCTGCCTACTCCTTCGTGAACTTCTTGCAGGACATAGTCATCCTCTTTGGGTGAGAGACACCGAAGGTATGGTCGACCATCAACCAGAGTGTAGGAGCGCTTGTACAGAACCCCTTCTACGAGTACGTACCTTTCAGACCTTACCTGAATCTTTCTTGATTCTTTGATATCCACCGAGAGGATCCCTTTATTGAGGTAGTCGACTAGAGGTTTCATCCAACAGTCTTCAGGTCTTTGAAGGGTGATATGCATGAGTTTGATTGTTTCTTCGTCTTTAATGCTCAGTTTCAAGAGGACCACGATCAGTAAAGTGTGGTCGAGTCTATCGAACGATGAGGAGGCGAGTTTGGAGAGGGCATCTGCTTGCCCATTTTTTTCTCGTGAAATGTGAGTGACCTCAACTTCTTAGAAAAGTGGACATGATTTTCTTTACATATGCTAAGTACCTGATCATTCAGTCATCCCTCGCCTCGTATTCTCCTGGGATCTTGTTTACCACAAATTGGAAGTCACTAAATATTCCGAATCTTCATGCCCCCGCCTTTTTTGCTAGGAGGAAACCGACAATCATGTCTTCATACTCGGCCTCGTTGTTCGAAGCTAGGAAACTGAGGCGCAATGAGTATTGGAGGAAGAACTCATCAGGACCGATTAAGATAACCGCTGCTCTGCTCCCTTCAAGGCAAGATGATGCATCCACGTAGACATTCCAAAGTAGGGGATTGTCTTTTTCCTCAGGAGGGTCAAGGATCGTGCTTTCGACGATGAATTCGGCCAAGGCTTGGACCTTGATTTTGGTTCTCATGCAATAGGTGATGTCGTGCTAGTTCAACTCAATAGACCATCTCATGAGTCTTCTGGAGCTTTCAAGCTTGTAGAGAACTTGCTTCAGCAGTTGATCAGTGAGGACCCATATGGAGTGTGCTTGAAAGTTGGGTCTGAGCTTCTTAGGGGCCATTGCTAGAGCATATGCCATCTTTTCCATCTTTGTGTACCGAAGCTCTGCATCATGGAGCACCTTGCTTACATATTAGATCGACCTTTACATCCATTCTTCTTCTCTCACTAACAGAGCACTGAGGGTCTGATCCAAGGCGACTAGATAGAGGTATAGGATTTCTCCCTGTGTGGGTTTGCTTAAGAGTGGAGGATTGGTGAGATACTTTTTAAGGCTTTCAGTGGCCTCTTGCTGTTCTTTCCCCAACTTGAAATTCTTCGCTCATCGGAGAGCTTTAAAGAAAGGTAGGCATTTCTCTCCTGATTAGGAGAGGAAACACCCAATGGTTGTCAGGTGGCCTGTAAGCTTCTAAACTTCCTTAATCGTAGTTGGAGGAGACATTTCGAGGATGACTTTGATCTTTTCAGGGTTGGCTTCAATTCCTCTCTGACTTACCATAAACCCCAAGAACTTCCCTGAGGAGACCCCTGAAGGCGCATTTCGAAGGGTTCAACCTCATATTCTTGATCCGAAGTATATTGAATGGTTCCTAGAGGTCTTCCTTTCGAAGGCTCTTTATGTAATACCCCGTATTTCTTGGAGGTATAATATACTAGTATAATATAATAATATATATATATATATATATATATAGAAAGAGAGAGAGAGAGAGAGAGAGAGAGAGAGAGAGAGAGAGAGAGAGAGAGAGAGAGAATGACATAATATGGTAATAATGGATTTAATTAAATGAGATGAGATGGGGGGATTTGTTGTGCATGTGGGTGGTGCCAGGAGTTAGGCCCAGGTGTTGGGTGGCAGCTCTGACGCTGTGTGCGTGTGCTGGTGTGGAGTGGGGCCCAAGGTTGGGGGCCGGCTGTGTGTGCAGCAGCACGAGAAGTGAGGTGGTGTGGGATTGTTTGATCCCACATCGGGAGAAATTTGAGAATAATTAAATTATAAATAATATTGCCTATGATTAAGAGTCACAGAATTGGTTAACCACCTTTTGAGAGGCAACTTGTGGTGGGCAGTTGTACTAATAAATAAATAAATTTTCTAAGTTTGGGGTCGTGGTGTTACACTTTACAAGCATGTCATCTACGTATACTTTTCTGTTTCGCCTGATCTGTTCCCTGAAGACCTGGTTTACCTAGCGCTGATACGTAGCTCCGATATTTTTTAGCCTAAAGGTCATGACTCGGTAGCAATAGAGCCCTTGATTGGTGATGAAAGACTTTTTCTGGATGTCGGGCGGAAACATTCAGATCTGATTATACCCCGAAAAGGCGTCCATAAAGCTTAATAAGTCATGAACCGAGGTGGCATCTATCAAGGCGTCTATGTTTGGTAGGGGGAAGGGATCCTTCAGAATATCTTTGTTGAGTTCGGTGAAGTATATACAAATTCTCCACTTGCCACTGACCTTCTTGACCATTACCACATTTGCTAGCCACTCGGGGTAGCTAACCTCTTGGATGAATTTGGCAGCTAAGAGTTTCTCGACCTCTTCTTTGATAGCTTTTTGCCTTTTGGGTGTGAATTTGTGATGCTTCTGCTAGATACGTCGGGCTTCTAGATCTACACTTAGGCGGTGCATGATTAGGTCTTTAGAAGTTTCGGTATATCTTCGGCTGTCCAGACAAAAAGGTCCTGGTTTGCTCTGATGCAGGTGATGAGATGCACCTTGATTTAGCATGGGAGTGCCTTGCTCACCCGAAAATACTTAGCTTTATCCTCTTCGGATAAAGGGATTTATGCTAGTTCATCAATGGGTTCGGAGTTAGCTTGTCCCATATCGAGGGGGAGTTCAAGAGCATCGAGGGGGAGAACCGAGCCCCCCATTGTAGTAGTGTAGCAGGCCCAAGCAACTTCTTGAATCACCTTGGCTTCCCCTACTCCTGCGGCCATGGGGAACTTCATCTTCATATGATATGTTGAGGCAACTATTTGGACGGCAGATAACACCGTGCGTCTGAATATGGCATTATAGGCAGACTTCATATTGGCCATGAATTCTAGTGCTTCTATATGTGTAGCTAGGGTGTTTCCTAAGGTAACGTCAAGGGTCACAATCCCCTCGATCATTACAGAGGTTCCAGAGAATCCATGGAGGGTGTACCAGGCAGGATTGAGGTGGTCCTGCTTAAGCTTGAAACCTTTAAATACGTTCAGGAAGAGAATGCTGACTAAGCTGCCATTATCGGCTCGATGCGCCTCATGGTTTGTCGTACACATGCTGATTACAAGTGCGTCGCAGTGAGGCATTCGAACACCTTCCAGGTCTTGATCCGGGAATGTGATGCTGGCTCCTCTGTTTCTTAGAGGCCAGATGTTGTAGACTGAGTTTACCTCTCGAACGAATGCATTCCTTAAGGAGCATGAGGCTCCCCCGCATAGGTCCTCTATGGATAGCATGAAATATCTCCATCCGACCAGTTCCCTGAGACTGAGTTAGCCTTTTTGCTCGCTTGTCGGCTTCCCTTGGAGGAGGGGGTTCAGTATCATTTCCTTGCACGAATTTGGCGAGGTATCCTCATCTGAACAACGCTTCGACCTCATCCTTAAGGGCCCGACAATTATCAGTGAGGTGATCATGATCTTTGTGGAAGGCACACCACTTGTTCTTATCCCTTCTCTTACTTTGGGCATTCATCTTGAGGGGTGGCCGAAGGATCCCGTCCTTGTCAACCTACATGAGGATGGCATATATGATGACATTTAGGGGGGTGTACTTCTCAAAGCGAGGCATAGGAGGAAGGTGGCGCTGGCCTGTTGTGTCCTTCTGGGATTTTCAGGGTTCGTCATCGTTGGTGCCTTTCTGTTTGTTCCCGGACAAAGACGACTTCTGTTCTTAAGGGCGGATCGCCTCTTCGACTCGGATGTACTTCTCAACTCTTTGGAGAAGGTCGAAGAAGTCACGAGGAGGCATTTTGACGAGAGAGGACTTAAAGCCAAAATGTTTCACATTGTATCTAAACGTGGCAATAACCACCACATCATCAAATGAGGTGATGGATCTGGACTTAGTGGTGAACCACTGAACATAGCTTTACCCGTCCCTTTGCTTCAGTTCTAATAAGGAGGCGTTGGTCTATTCTGACTGTCGGTTAGTGATGAAGTGCATAAGGAAGAGTTCTTCAAGCTGATCGAAGGAGAATATAGACCCAAGAGAGAGGCAAGAGAACCATTCTCGTGCTGAGCCCTTCAGAGTTGCATGGAAAATTTTGCATAGGAGAGAGTTAGATTCTGGATGGATCATCATGAGAGTTTTAAAACTCTCGACATGCTCTACTAGATCTGTTTCCCTGTTATATGGCTCGAATGTGGGGATCTTGAAGTTAACCGGGATAAGGGCCTCAATAATCTTTCTGGAGAGGGGGGGGGGGGTATGACGGGACGGTATCTCATTTCTAGTTTTTCTTCTTCTTGCTTCAGAAGTGCTAGACGATCTTCCATCTTTTTAAGGCATTAGAGGACAACAACCTCTTGTCGACCAAATTTAGTGGACCCATGGAATTCTTCATGTTGAGGAGTGGGATGACGGTAGATGGTTTGTTGGCTTTTGCGAGGGGTGTCGTTGAGGGCTTTTAGGAGCTTGTTTTTGAACTATCCCAGTTCGATTCTAATGGATGGTACGTCTTTCTCCTTTCCCCTTCACTCGGGGGGGGGGGGGGGGGGTAGGGTGCTCTACTGGTCGGAGTTGGATGCCTTCTTTCTCGGTGGGAGTTCTTTTGTGGTCTCTCGGAGATCGGTGTCTTCTTCGTCCCCTAGGAGAGGTGGATCTTCTTCGTCTTCTGGGGGAAGGAGTTATTCCTCTCCCCCTGAGAGAGTGAGTTCTCCTATGTCATGGCCTTTGAGGAGAAAGGCTTCTCCTACCTACATGCTGTTCGGAATGAAGATCTTCTTCGCGGGCTCTCTTCTTGTTAAGTTGGGTTCGAAGGTCGGAGCCTTGCTGGCGGCTGATAAAGACCTGACGAAGGTCAGGTTGTGGTTGTGGCAATGTGGAAGGAGTTGAGGTGTAGACGGAAGCCCTATTTTTGACAAAGGGTCTTGCAGATGGTTCGGCACGGCTACGGCAAGAGCCCCCCGGTGCAACACCTCCGGAGGGAGGTTGAACTTGCTGGAGGAGAGGCTCTTCTTGCTGAGGATGCTCTTGGTGAAGGATTGGAGGAAGGTTCTCGAGAGGAGGAGGTCGAGGAAAAGGGTTGGCTCATCGGCTTGAGGCCGCCGCCTTCCTTTTCCCCTTAGAAGGCATGGCTGAAAGTAGTTTCTTTACCGGTGAATTCTGGTCAGAATTTCTTTGAGTTCCCACAAACGACGCCAAACTGTTGCTGCATTTTTCGATGCGGGAGCAATCAGATGATGTGGATTCTTTGGAGGAACAATCAAGAACTGACCTTTTGACTTTCGACGATGTTGACTACCTTTAACCGTGGTTGGCTTCTCAATCTGACTCGTTTGAGGTCTAGGATTTAATTTGTGTGATAACGATCGCCTCCGATGACCTGCAAAAAATCTGAAACACCGGGATTGATCGTGGTGACAGACCCTCCGACGCTCAATTCATAAATCAAGAAGAATATGAGAGAGCTTTTGTGGAGAAAAATATCGATTACCTATTTCTGAGGGGGATAGGGGGTATTTATAGTCGCCTTGGGACAATTTCGATATAATCATTTATCTGTACTTCCTAGTTTTTTGGATAGGAAATAGAGTCAGATTTCCTTCATGATATGATATTTAGTTTTAAACCCTCTCTCAGGGATAATCATGAATTTAAATAACTCTTTAAATGATTTGAGTTTATTTATAATGTGCTGCCATCATAACCCGATAATACGGTCTATTTTTGGGTTATTGGGCCTTAGAAAAGACCCAGTTTCCTTTTTTGGACCATTTTGTAGGGTAAATTAGAAAGCTTTGAGATCCATGTCTGATTTGAACGGTTTAGATCTAATTCTATTTTTAGCCATATCATTTAGGTATACTGCTAATCTTTGTCGCTTTACTAACTACCATTCCTTCTTCTTCTCACTAGTACGCACTGCCAGTCTGCAAGACACATCAAATTCTAAAATTAAAAAATAAAAATAACAAACATTGTTATTAATCTTAAATTGAGACAAGTCTTGTCTTCTTCCTCTCTTTCTCTTACGCGAAGAATATCACAATTTCTGATAATATCATCGTAACGCATGAGACCATCCATTCAATGAATTAGTAAGCTCATTGGTCTGGACTCTTTGCCATAATGCATGATATCATCCATTCAATGTATAAGTAAGCTCGTAGGTCTGGACTCTTTGCTGTAACGCGATCTTCTCCCATTATTAAAGCTATAGCATTGCTCTGTAATTCTTTATAAACTCCTCCACTCAAATCTATTAAAGCCACATCGTTCATCAAATTAACACAGTTCAAATCTCTATTAATAGCATTGAAAATAGTTATTCAAATCTAGTTTAACAAGATAAGATTAAAAATGAGTTCTGATATAATTGAGATTTTGTTAGTTTTAAAGTGTAAATTAATAGTTAGATAGGATAACTATGATTTTATAATCATCGGTTGGTTTTATAAGTGTTTGAATTGGAGTTGAATTCTAAGTTGGTAGCAGCCTATATAAAGCTAGTATGAGTTATGTAATTAAGTAGAAGTAGATTGATAAGTGAGAGTTTATGAAAGTTAATAAGTTTAAGTTTTTCATGGTTTCATATTAAGTAGTCTATTTCTTCATATTTTATATTTTGATAGATAAAAAGACCGGTATTTAAAAAAAAAATACCGATAGTGGTATTAGAGCAGGAAGATTCGTCAGAGGTAGAAGATCTGAGCTAGAAGATTAGAGCAGGACTCGCGTATCGCTGTGCAAAATTCAGAGTAAGAAGATCGTGTTATCGTTGCAAGAGTTATAAAAGACATGATTGTAGAAGTTAAAATGATCAAATTACTTAAGATGGAGTGACAAAATGCTATCTTGAAATTCATAACTTATGGGGAGCGGTTTATGAAGATGAAGATATATATTGGAAGTACTCCAAGGGTCGAAGAAAAGAAAAGTAGAACGGACATAAAATATCCTCAAAGGAAGGGTGCATCTATGAAGTTGTGAAACTAGTTGAAGGGTTGAAGTCTCCAACACAAATTTGGGAGAAACTTGAGGAGCTCGCAAGAAAGAATAAAAGGTATGATTTTTCCACATATCGAATATTACTTTAATGATATCTACGATTTTAATTTTGAATATGAATATGATGATGATGAGGAAGAAAATTATCACTATGAAGATGATGAGTTTGAAGAAGAGAAAACTCTTGAAAAAGATACAGTTGTTGCAAAGACTGAATATAAGATAGTCGAAGGAGATGGAGAAAAGAAAGTAATAGTAAAAGATGAAAACTGTGAAAGGAAGGATGAAAAATACAAGGTGGAGGGAAGAAAAGGATATGTGATATGGCTAGAAATAGAACCAAATCAGGATTGTTCATATCGGGCATGAATCTCAAAGCCCTCAGGAGTAAAACGGTAAATTTTCCTACAAACGGGTTCAAAATAGGAATTGGGTCTTTCCCAAGGCCCAATAACCCAAAACGGATCTTTATTACTGGGTTATGATGGCAACCCGTTATAAATAAACCCAAATCAGTTAAAGAGTAATTTAAATTCCTAATTATCTCTAAGAGACGGTTTAAATCAAATCTCTTATCATGAAGGAATTTAAACCCTATTTCTTATCCAAAAACACTAGGAAGAAGAGATAAATTATTATGTTTCCAAAGGCAACTATAAATACCCCTCTACCCCCACCATAAAATAGTAATCAACATATTTTCCCAAAAAGCTCTTTCATAATCTTTCAGATTACTGACTTGAGCGTAGGAGGGTTTGTCGCCGGGATCAATCCTAGTGTTTCGAACTTTTAGCTGTCAGCAACAATATTAAGAACGGTCAATATCGGCAAGTAGTAAAAATGTTAGCTTTTATTGGTTCCAAAAGAATTCACAAATCATCTGTTTGCTCCCAAATCAAAATTAGCAGCAACAGATTGGTGCATTCTGTAAGAAATCAGTAAATGTAATTCGAACATACTAGCCGGTGAAAGTAGTTTCCAACCATGCTTCCAAAGGGAAAAGGGAAGGCAGCGGCGTCAAGCCGAAGAGCCACCCCTCTTCATTCACCTCCTCCACTTCAGGATGATCCCCTTCAACAAGATCAACAACTTCAGCAGCATCAACCTGAACAACCACCTCCCCAACATGCTCGCCCTACGACCAGAGGGGCTGCACTGGGGGACTCCTGTTGAAGCCATTAAGAACAACATCCTTTACATGACCATGTCTCGGTCCACAATCCTTCCACCGACTCGATAGCCTAGCAAGGTCCTCAGGGGTCAAGAGTCCTCTGTCAAATCATCATCAACCGTCAATAAAGGATCGACCTCCAAACACACTTGAATGAGAGACGAGCCCGTGAAGACTCATCCAGAACACCAGAGAAGTTAGAAAAGTCATTTTTCCCGAAGGCCGAGATCCAGAAGGGTCACCTCCCCAAGGGGGCGAAGGGGGTCTCCTCCCTGTAGATAGCGAAGAAGCCACACCGCTACGAGCTTATCAGCGCCAAGGGTTCACCAAGATGGAAGGGCACCAGTCACGCAGGCAAAATTTTGAAACTTCAAAGATGATATTCTGTGAGCCCTTAAACATCGCTCCAAATCACGGAAGCCCCGGTCCCCGAAACTTTCAAGTCACCTCATTCTGAATCCTATAACGGGCAGTCTGACCCGGCTGATCATATTGAGAGTTTTAAAACTCTCATGATGATCCATTAAGCCTCAAACGCGCTCCTCTGCAACACCTTCCCACCCACGTTGAAGAGACCAACGAGAGAATGGTACTCTCATTTATCCCCAGCCTCAATCTTCTCATTTGACCAGTTTGAGGAGCTCTTCCTCAGCCACTCTGTTAGCAGTTGCCGAGCTGAAAAAAAGTGCATCCTTGCTGCCTCCAGTCAAAGGATAGGTGAACGCCTAAGAGATTATGTTAAGCACTTTTCCACCGAAGCTCGGTCTATTGCCTTTCTCAACTAACCAGTTGCCTCTGCAGCATTCAAACACAACATAAACCATGCCGACCTGAAGGCATCTCTCGCTAAGAAGCTTCCTCGGGACTTCTTAGAACTCTTGCTGAGGAGTGAGAAGAACATTCAGGCTGAAGAGGCCCTGCATCCCCATGATTAGAAGGAGCCCCCATCCAGGAAAAAATGGAAGGATGCGGATAAAGAAGGTCCTAAGAATCTTTAGGATGACAATAATGGTCAGCGTCGCCCTCCTCCTCGTTTTGAAAAGTTCACCCCTCTCAATGCTAGCATCTCGGCTGTCCTTATGAAAGTAGACAAGGAAGGACTGCTCCATCCTACCCGGAAGATGAATACCCCTGGTAAGAGAAGGAACAAAGACAAGTGGTACAGCTTTCACAGGACCACGACCATGACATGAACAATTGTCGGGCCCATAAGGAGGAGATTGAAGCCCTCATTCAGTGAGGACAATTAGCCAAGTTCGTCAGGAAGGATAGAGCCGACCATTCTCCATCCCGGAGAGCTAACAAGAGAACCAGAAGGCCCACCAAGTCCCAAGACTCCGAACCTAGGGCCATCCTCCACCTTATCCATGGAGGTCCGATGGGGGGAGAGCTGAACTCCTTCTGAAAGGCCTTCATCCGAGAAGTTAATTCGGTATAGAAATTCCTATCTCCCAAGAGCCTCAGAATTCTGGTGACATTATCAGATAGGGTTCTAGATGGCCTCCGAACGCCCCACTGCTATACACTCATCATCAGTCTCAGCATTTTGTCAATCGCGAAGTGCGACGGATCCTGGTCGACAATGGTAGTTCTGTCAATATACTCTTTCTAGAAGCTTTCGAAGGCCTCAAGCTTTCCCAAAATTTCCTAAAACCCACTGGATACACTCTCCATGGGTTCTCAGGAGTAGTCACTCCTGTGATCGTTGGAAAAGTTCCAACAACTCGAACAAAGCCGATGGACTTCATGGTCTTCGATGTGAAAGCCGCTTACAATGCCATCCTTGGCCAACCTGGCCTAGCTACACTTCATACCATAGCCTCAGCCTTTCACATGAAGAGGAAATTCCCAACCTTTTTAGGGGTGGGAGAAGTCAAGGGAAGCCAAGAGACTGCTCGAAAATGCTATATGACTTCAATGGGAGGTCTAGTCCATTCAGTCAAAGCGCTAGAAGTTCCCCGATGGAGCAGCCAAGCCATCTCAGAGCTAGTGGATGAACTAGAAGAAATCCCCTTTCTAAGGAGGACCCAACCAGACATTCCATGTGAACAAAGTCCTCCCCCACCAGGTTAAGGAAGAGATCATCAAATGCATTAGGGCGACCAAGACCTATTCGCCTAGACTGCTGTCAATATGCCCGGTATTTCAGAAGAATTACTTATGCACAACCTCAGCATAGACTCTAAAGCCAAGCCAATCCAGCAGAAACAATGCAAAATTTGCCACTGATAAAAAACAAGCCATCAAAGAAGAAGTAGATAAACTCCTATCCGATCGGTTCATCCAAAAAGTCAGTTACCCTGAATGTCTTGCGAACGTAATAATGGTAAAGAAGGCCAATGGTTAGTGGAGAATTTGCATCAACTTCACAGACTTGAACAAAGCATGTCTGAAAGACCTGTTTCCCCTTTCCCAGCATCGATGCCCTGATTGACGCCACGTTCGGTCATGAGCTCTAGGTTTTATGTATGCTTTCTCAGGGTACAATCAGATCAGAATGTCCCCCCTGACATTCCAAAGACCTCTTTCACCACTTATCAGGCCTTTATTGTTACCGCATCATACCATTCGGGCTAAAGAATGTCAGAGCTTCTTATCATGCCCCGTCAACAAGGTCTTCAAGGAACAGATTGACTGGAACATGGAAGTCTATGTAAACAATATGTTGGTGAAGAGCCTCAGTAAAAAAGACCATGTGACTGACCTTCAGGAAGCCTTCGACATCTTACGGAAGCACAACATGAGACTTAATCCATCCAAATCTTCCTTCGGCGTATCGTCAGGCAAATTCCTAGGGTTTATAGTCAGCCAAAGAGGGATAGAGGTTAACTCGAAGAAGATCCATGCTATTTTGGACATGGCTCCCCCATCCTACATCAAAGAAGTCCAAAGACTTACATGGCACCTCGCCGCCCTTAGACGCTTCCTCTCCAAGTCAGGGGAGAAGTGTCTCCCGTTCTTCAAGGCTCTAAGAGAGGTAAAAGGCTTTGAGTGGGGATGAGCACAGTAGGAGTCCTTTGGGCAACTCAAGGCATATCTAGTCAATTCCCCTGCTCCTGAGCAAGCCCAGGCCCGGAGAGGTGCTCTACCTCTACTTCGCCACTTCAGATCAGACCCTCAGTGCCGTCTTGGTAAGGGAGGAGGACAAGGCCCAAAGATCGGTCTACTACATAAGTAAAGTCCTCTGGGATGTCGAACTCTTACTCAAGAATGAAGAAGATGGCCTACGCGCTGATCATGGCTAATCGCAAGCTCCACCCGTACTTTTAGGTCCATTCAGTGGTCGTTCTTACTGACCAACCCCTCAATCAAGTGTTGAGAGCGCTCGAGGCGATTTATGAAGTGGTCTATCGAACTGAGCCAACACGACATAAATTATCAGCCGATGACCACCATCAAAGCTTAAGCTCTAGCAGAATTCATTGTGGAAAGCACCATCCTTTACCCCTACAAGGAAGGCAAACACCCTCCATTTTGGAGCGTCTACGTCGATGGATCCTCATGCATCGATGGGAGACGAGCGAGAGTCATCCTGATGGGGCCAGATAATTTCATTCTCTAGGTACTCACTCCGTATCAACTTCCAACATTCCAGCAATGAAGCAACGTAGGAAGCACTCATAGCTGGCTTACTTTTGGCCCGTAAAGCTAAAGCACGATGCGTCAAAGTATTTAGTGACTCTCAATTGGTGGTGAACCAAGTCCTAGGAGACTACGAGGCCAGAGATGACCACATGATTAAGTATCTGACCCATACCAAGAAGCTACTAGCCACCTTCTATAACGCCCTGAGTTCACAACACAGGAAACTCGAGACACGAGCCAGAATCTTTTCTTCAAATGAGTCTAAACAAAGTAAAATCAAAGAAAATTTAAACTTTTATTGACACAAAAAATGTTATTACAAGTACAAATTTGTACAACGAAGAATTACATCATGAATTACATAAATTACCTCCCAAAAATTTACTGTACAACACTTATAATCGCACATGTACAATAATCAGGAAACTCTGCAACACACTGGACAACTGCTTCCACTGATCACTCCCCACAGCTCGAGTCTCCTGCTCTAAGATCAGTATTCCTGTACTAAACAGACTGCGGGCACGTCAGTTGAACACAACTGACGCAATGCTGCTAAAACCAGCGACTTTCCAAAACTCAACAACCAGGATTTAATGCAAAAGGAAAATGTGTAGATAAGGCATAAGTGTTAGTGTATTCCATGCCCCTAGAGTCTAATGCACAATTCAAAATGTACAATTCATTTGCAGAGGATGCACTTACTCTAATTTAATTGATTTGGAAACATATGCATCCTATACTACATACTTTCCCAAAATACAACTTCAATGGAAAACTTTGCATCCCATACTACATACTTCCGAAGGAGTTCGCTTTCTTCTGATTGTAGGGTTCGGTCTCTCGTGATGCATCTTACTCTTGTACTCTTTCCTATTCCTAACCTTCACCTAGTGGCTGTTGAGGTTGCATATGGTCAGTTTACTTCCGCCAATGCAGTCAGTAGTGGTGTCCCCTGTTTTCCACTACACCCAGCTCCCAGCAGTCCCACTGCTCTGGACCTCACCAAAAAGTTAATACAAACATAAATGTAGCCCGCAAGCTCATCGAGATGCATAGATGTCTTACTCCCCCTTGGAGAGTCTTACTCTAGCTCCTTACCCATACTAACAACATAGAACTTGACAGTTTCGTAAGGTACATTCTCTACTTCTGACAGGAGCACCTCCCATTCTTACAACTAGATCTCAGAAATAAACAGATGAGACTACGTCGCCTGTCCCCGATACCGGTAAGATGGCACTGCACGTGTCCCCTTGATAAGCGAGTACAACCACCCGACTAGTGCCTATCCTATCACTACATAAGACTGCTCATAGGATACTACTACACATCAATCCTAACTTAGAAATGAAAAAAAACTACTGATCTTAAATGCAGAGATTTAGATTACCAACTAATTAGTAGCTAGTAAAAACCCAACCTTTAACCAAAATAACAAAGCCTTAGGGAAACCAGCACGGCCCCTAGACCAGGCTCAAGAGTTTGCCCAACTTAGCCCAGACTTGACCCAGCGACATTCGACCTCTGTCGATTGCCAGACATCCTCTTGCTTGGATCTCAGCCCTGTCTCTGGCCTGCAATCAATCCCTCCTGGGTTTGTGATCCGCCGGTGCCCGAAGACTGTCTTCATCCATAGCACTCGAGGTAAGAAAATTACTAATCCTCAAGGGTCAAAAATAAGTTGATAGTCTTAGGGTGATAACCACTACCCTAGACCATCAACAAACTAATACATAGCCCAACACAACTCAATTTGGTGGACAACACAAGTCCAAACAAAATATAATCAATTCATAATTCACAAGCTAATCAACAACTATCAAACTCCAATTATGGCCTTAACATTACCCAGTAGCTCGCCCTAACCCTAGGATACCACCATGCCCAATGATACCGATGTTAACCAAACTGTGGCCAAACTAAGCGGCGAACTGACCACAGTCAATCGCCACCCCGCCTTCCACAATTGGAGTTGATTGACCTCGGCCTGACCAAACATGTTGCTCCCGTTAAATAATTTTGCTCCATGGTCTCCGTCCAAGTGGTATCACCAATAACAATGGACATCCCTCCGTGTATGGCAAGCATGTTGGCGCACAAGTCATCTCTTCCAACACGTTCGAGGCGACACGGCTACCAACTACCCCACAGATTGAGTAGTAACGATAGCCCCCTAGGGTAAAATCTATTACCCTAAGCAACAAAAAGCAACACACACACCGGGGTAGGAATAACCACCCTAAACAACAAACCAACATAAACTATTCTAACTTTAAGCAAGTTATAAAGTTAGAACAACAAGTAAATTACTCCAAGCAACCACGAGACAAAAATAGCTATTCCATTCATAAAACACACTAAATGCATACAAATACAACTCCAACATAGTCATCACGATCCTAGGATTGGAATAAACACCATTTTAAGGCCCATTCCAAAGACCTAGTATGATGAAACACATACATTCAATCAAATAACTATTTAGTCATCCAACATAGACTTGGTGTTGTTAGCGAAAATCACCAAAAATCACACACTCGACGAAAATAGAAGTTCTTAGAGTTTTTGGAAATATCATCAAGTTCACTACAACATCTCAGTTGAAAACTTTCTCAAATTACTCCATTTTGAAGGTGAAAAATGACCAAAAATATATATGCGTGCAAGCTTTCAGCTTTGACAAAACTGTTACCCAGTCAAGTGATAAAACTCCTTAAAAATAACAAATGATCTCAGAAGTTCATAAAATTTGGTAGAAATACATCACACACATAGAGTAACCACATCCTAATTTTAAGCAAGAATTCCAAGTATACAAAAAGTTATGGCTATTTGAATGGGGTATAAATTTAGTCACAGAAATTTCTCTGTTTTTCAATAACTGCATCAAAACTGATTTAAAAGAAATAACAACTTTTGATAAAAAATTACGAAACTTGGTAGAGTGGTTTTGGACACATAGAAGAACTTCACACAAAAATTTCAGATCAAGACTCCAAGTATTTAAAGAGTTATGCGAATTGGAATAGGATGCAGACTTTCAAGCAGCAGTTGCACTGTTTCTCAACCATAGTGAGATTTTGTCATTTTATAAAATATCAAATATTCTCCAAAAATTATAAAATTTAGGGGAATTGTAAACACATGTAAGAGCACATGGTGTAAAAATTTCAACTCCAAACTCATGATAAAAAGAGAGTTATGATTTTTACAGGTCAAACATGTTAAAATTCAACCTAGCAGAAATTCTTTCCCTCAAACAACAAGAAATGGAATTTATTAAAATATCATACCATATAAAAAATTAATGAAATTTGGTGAACTTGTTGTGAACTTGGATAAGAAGCTCCAGTAAAAATATTAGCTCTAAATTCATAGTTTTCATGGAGATAAAAATTTTACAATTCAACATGTTAAATTTCGCAGACATCAGCTTTTCTTTTCAAAACAACAACTTGGTTGATTATGTAAAAATATCAAACCACCTAAAAAAATTATGAAATTTTGGGAAATTGATAAAGACATGTAAAAGCACATACTGTAAAAATTTCAACTCTAGTGTCATATCATTCAAGGAGTTATGATTTTTACAAGTCAAGCATCTTAAAATTCATTACAGCAGACTTTTCTCCGCAAATAGTGGCTTTGAAGAATTTATTAAAATATCAAAACACTTCCAAAATTCACAAAATTTGGGGTGTATACTAGGGATACAATCAAGGTACTACTATAAAAATTTCAACCTTAATTTCTATCATAGCACAAAGTTATGATTTTTCTAATTCAACATGCCGAATTATTTTCAAGATTCAATCTTTTCCCATCAATTGATAATTCTAGCCTTAGAACTCAAATAGGAACATACAATATCTTATTCACACCATTAATTAAGCCCAAAATAGCCACTTCACCATTCATCAATCATAAAAATATTTAACATGCATAGAGTTTGAGAAGTCACCCACATGAAGCTTTTGTTGATCTTCCCCTTGATTTCTTTGGCCTTCTCCTCCTAACTCCTTGATTTCTTCTCCAATACTTGATTTCTTATCCTCCACCTAAGCTCCATGAAGAGATTTTAGAAGTGTAGAGATGCTAGAAATGAGAAAAGAATGATTTTTGAAGTGGTAGAATTTTTAGGGTTTTGAAGAAATGAAGAAATGAATTGGTTCTCCTTGAAAAAGGGATGAAATGGAAATGGGGAGGGGGGGTTTTCTGCCTGCTATTGTAGAGAAAAGAGAGAGAGAGAGAGTGGGGGTGAGAATGAGGGTGAGTGAGAGAGTGGCGGGGGGGGGGGGGGGGGTATTTATATATACAAAAATAGTACATAGATTTCTAGGTGGGTTAGGGTTTTGATTAGTGGTTTAGGAAATTAATAAGAGTAATACACATACATACATAGATAATGCACACACTTGTATGCATATATATACATACATACACGATTGTATCATAGTTCATTTAGAGAAAAATACTTCATGTAAACAAAAATATTTTTATTCAAAAATAATAATTAGTGTTTATACACTCCACTCAATTTCTAGTTCATATAAGTATTCAATTTGGTTAAGAAATATCCTTACTTTGATTCACAAATGTACCATTGTCAAGTTCAAAACATATTAAATAATATATCACAATACTTACTCAATTAAAATTGAGAAAAACCCATTAATACGGGAAAATTTTGAAATGCGCACGGAATAATGTACAAAATAGTTATATACTAGTTTGCGGTATCTTACACCTTCCAAGAGGCGAAAGTCATCCGTATTCCTCGTGAAGAGAAAGAGAAAGTAGATGCTCTATCAAAGTTGGCTTTCTCCTCCCTTGAAGGGCTTGACCACACTGTCCTGATTGAAGTCCTCCTTAGGGCCATCATCGAAGAAGAAGGCCTCGTACCAAGAAGCTACTAGCCATCTTCCAAGAAGCGGAAGTGATCTGTATCCCTCGCAAAGAGATTAGGCAAGTAGATGCCCTTTCAAAGTTGGCTTCCTCCTCCCTTGAAGGGCTTGACCACACCGTCTTGATTGAAGTCCTCCTTAGGCCCATCATCGAAGAAGAAGACCTTGAGCTCATGGTGATACCTCCCCCGACACACGGGGAGAACTAGATGAAGCCTCTATTCAAGTTCCTTGATAAAGGAACCCTCCCCCCAGACCCTAAAGAAGCTAGAAAAATTCGTACAAGATCGGAGCGATACACACTCATTGAGGTAGTCATGTACAAGCGCTCATACACTACGGTAGATGGTAGGTCCTATCTGCGATGTCTATCTCTCGAAGAAGCCTAGTATGCCCTCTGGGAAATCGATGAAGGAATCCGGGGCACTCATATGGGAGCCAGATCCCTCGCCCGCATGATCTTGAATCCTGGTTACTTCTGGCCTACGCTCCTAAGTGATGTTCAGCAACATATTCGTCAGTGTACTTATTGCCAAAGGTTCTCATCCATCTAACGGGCACCTCAAGCCGAGCTCTTCTCCATGTCCAGTCCAATCCCCTTCGCTATGTGGGGGATGAACCTGCTCGGACCTTTCCCTCCAGTAATCAGTCAAAGAAAGTTCCTTATAGTGGCAATCGACTACTTCTTCAAGTGGATCGAAGCTGAGCCATTAGCGATGATCACGGAAAATAGGGTTCAGCAGTTCTTTTGGAAGAACATTGTTTGTCGATTTGACATACCAAAAATCCTAGTAACTGACAACGGAACTCAATTCATAGGAGCAGAATTCTGTAAGTTCTGTTCCAACCTCGGTATCCAACAATGATTCTCCTTAGTTTCCCAACCCTAGTCCAACGGTCAAGTAGAGAACGTCAACCGACAAATTCTCAATGACCTCAAGAAAAGACTTGACAAATCCTCAAAAGCACTTTGGGCCGAACAGCTCCCCAATTTGCTATGGTCCTACCGAACCACCAAGAGAACCCAACCGGAGAATCCCCTTTCAATCTTACATATGGCTCCGAAGCCCTCATACCCCTCGAGGTTGGACTATCCTCTCCCTGCCTACTAGCATTCAGTGAAGAATAGAACTCCAACAACCTCCGAGGCAACCTCGCCCTCATTGACGAGATTTAAGAGAGAGCATCCATACGACAAAAGATCTATCAACAATGAGTCGAGCAGTACTAAAATAAGAGCGTACGCTCCATGAACCTAAGAGAAGGAAAACTAATTCTTTGCAAGCTAGAAATCTCTTACCCTCACAAGAAAGGAAAACTGGCTCCGAACTAGAAGGGATCGTACAGGATCTCCAAAGTTGTCTGCCCTAGAGCACATCGACTTGAAGATCCAGGGAGGAAGAAGATACCAAGGACCTGAAATGCTGAGCACTTGATGAAGTATCAAGAAAGCACCTAGTACACCCCTTAGAGCTAGTTTCTCTAATTTTCAGTTCTTTTATTTTCCTTTCGATAAGGCTGATACTTATGATGCGGCCAAAGCATGTAATAAAGGCTTGCAACATAGAAGCATCCACTTAATTTATCTTTTATAAAAAACATAGTTTATTTTTCTGCAAAAATATGTTGTTCTAGCCTAATGCATACGTGCCCAAGTCACGACGACCACAGACATAGAACAACAAGTTCGAAGTCCAACACTTGGTTCGACGCCGCTCTAGCTGCTTACTAAAAAGCAAGTGCAGAGCAGCTCACCATACAAAATTGATCCCACAACTGTTGAAACTCTTAAACAACAAATTCGGAGTCCAACACTTGGTTCGACATTGCTCCAGCTGCTTGCTAACAAGCAAGTGTAGAGCAGCTCACCATTTGGAATTGCACCCACAACGGTTGAAACTCTTAAAAAACAAGTTCGAATTCCAACATTTGGTTCGACACTAATCTATCTGCTTGCTAAAAAGCAAGTGCGAAGTAGCTCACCATTCAGAATTGCTCTCACAACTGTTGAAACTCTTAAACATCAAGTTCGGAGTCCAACACTTGGTTTGACGTCGCTCTAGCTGTTTGCTGACAAGCATGTGCAGAGCAGCTCACTATTCGGAATTGCTCCCACAATTGTAGCAACTCTCAAACAATAATCATAATACAAAGAGGATGCAATGAAAGGAAACAATGCTTCAATACTCATATAATCTTTCCATTAAAATCCAGAACCTCGATACAAGTCCAAGAAACAAGAACTAAATTACAACTCCTTACAACCTTAGACATTCCCCTTAGAGTCACCTTAACCCCATCGTGGCAGGGGATGCAGAAGAGACACACGGGGTTTGCAGCGTTCTTTGGCACCCGAAGAACCTCCCTGCTCCCTCTAACCACCTGAAAAGGACTCCAGCCCAATGGATTTAGTTCGAGCCATGTGATATACACTACGTGCCACATTTCTAGCCGAAGAGGTGCTTAAAGTGCCAGGCACACTGCTTTGGGTGTCTCCCGGATTCTTCGAAGCTCCGTATGAACGAAGAGCCAATTCATGGAATGATCGGCCTTGCTTGTACTCCTCAAAGGAGCATGAGGTACACTTAATTTTGTCTCCCTCGAGAAGCCGCTTCAGTCGGTTAATCTCTACCTCTCGCTCGACAAGGATCTCCTTAAGTGTACTGTCCTTCACCCTAAACTTCAAACAACCAAACTGAGCACGCACCAAATTGTCCTGACATGCTTCCCTGAATTCACGTAGATGGCCTTCCTTAACAGACTTACTTCTAATCTCTTCTCAAGCACCACGTTCTTCAGCTCATCGTTTTCGGTGGTGGTCGCGAGTAAAGAATGCCGAAGAGATTCAACTATTATATCATTCACCACACAGCAATAATCCTCCACTTCACCTGGGAACTGATCCCAAAGAACTTTTCTGCGACACCTCGCTTCAGTCTCCTTGCGAACCAACACCCTTCTTAAGTGGCCATGCTCCGTCACTTCCTTAAAAAGTCTATCTCGTGAGCAACCTAACCCCAGCTCCACCACTTGGAGTTTAGTATGAAGGCAGGCGATCTCGCTTGAGTAATAACTTCCCCCATCATACGGGACAATTTTCCTAGGCAAAAGAGCAAAGTGTCACTTATACACGAGCAGTTGTGGTTACAGAATGGGCAAAGACTTAAATACTCGACTTCAGAACTTTCAACACAAGTTAGGAGTACTAGAATGAGATTTCCATTGATTCAAAATAAAGATACATCAAGCGGTGACCAGTCCGCTATTAGGCATGCATACAAAAGTCCTAAACTAAGCAAAAGCAAAAAACAACTAAGAAGAAGAATAGGGGTCAACATCGGTAGAAGGAACCTCTGGAGAGCGCGTCTCCTCTCCAACTCCCATTGCAACACCCGATCCCTCCACGATCATGATAGAAGGATCCATTGTGCATTCTTCCTCCTCCAACTCTTCCTCTGACCCCTCCTCTTCAGCGGCGGGGGCCTCCTTGAACATGGCATACCCCGAACGGTCGAAAGTAGAAACCCGCTAACTAACCACATCAAGAGCCCTAGCATACGCCTTCTCTATGTTCGTCGCCAGGTGCCACTCTACCTCGGCCTTCGCCTTCGCTACGACGGCCTCAACGGAGGCCTTTCTCTCCTTGGCTGCTCTCTCCTTCTCCAGGAACACCTGCTCCCTCTCCTTCACCAAGGTCATCTCTAATAGTGCTATCTGGGTTGCCTAAGTCTCTGTTTGAAGCATCGCCTCCTGCAATTGCTTGGTAGACTTCGACTACTCCAACCTCTCCCTATCCCTCATCACCTTTAGCTCCTGCTCCTACTCCGCTACTTGTTTAAACAAGTAACTAAAGTGACAAGTGATCTGGAAAAAGATTGCTCGAAATCATAAATGGGAAAACAACTCTCCGCACTTGGTAAAAATGATAATGCAGAGGTAAAAATTACAAAATAATTACTGTGATGATCTCTAAGGCCAAGTCGCCAACAGTCATGTGCTCCATCGAGGCTCTATCCTTTGGGGTGGCCAAGTGGAGAATCGCATCCACGCAAATCGCCGAATCGCCGAGAAAGCCATCATGTCTCCTAACCTGCCAATTGGGGACAAATATCTTCTTCTGCTCATCGGTCATGATCGTATTGGCCTCCATGGTAAGAGGTAGGGCCTCAAGAGCTAGAGCCGCAGATAACAAAAATCCACCGGTAACAGTGGATGGGGCAGTGGGGGGAGACTCTAAGTCCACCACAGGAGTAGCAACCCCTAAACTCCTGGCAAACTTTGACAGTGTGGGCTTAAGGGTTGTCCTCTTTCACTTCTTCTCCTCGGGATGCTTGCTGCTCAAACCCAATCTTTTAGACATTATCGCATCGAAGTCCATGCCGATCTCTCCTGCAAGAGAAGACACAAAAATGATAAGGCAACGAAAAGAAATGGATAAAACCCCAAAGATAAAATGAACACAAAAAAGAAAACTCGTACTAGGGTTCATCAGGATGAGACCCCCCTTGAAGAGAACCTCCTCGGTTATCTCTCTCCAACCCAAAGATGGCTAAGCTAGCAGATCTCTCACCATATCCAACTCCTCAGGGCTTAAAATTGGATCTACCTTCACCCTCTTTGGCACTGTCTCCCTCCACACCATAGGAATCTTCTACGACTCACAACTGCGAATCAAAAAATACTTGTGCCTCCAGCTTTTGATCGAATCAGGGTTTTCAAGTAACTTCACACCCTTACGAGCAGTGAGATAGAATTGATACTTTGCTCTATTCTTTTGGTGGATGTTGTATAACATTCGCAGCACACTGAGTTGGGGCTCGAACCCCGCTGCCTGGCAGTGTAGCACAATTTATTAACATTTCTCCATATATTCGGCATACATTGTATTAGGCTCAAACCGTACCACCTCATAACCTCTCTCACAAACCAATAGAGAGGAAGACAAAGCCCTGCATGAAAGGCGTCGAAGGGGAAGAAACACAACTCTGGAGAGATAGGGGAACAAGCTCTAACTCCAGGTCCTGATAATGCCAACTCAAACTCCGCTGGATCTTGTAACACTCTCGTATAGTGAGCAAATCCGCCTCTGTGAGTATCGAAGAAATGTTGTCTACTTGGGAATGCTCGTGCATGTGACTCATTTTCTTCATAAAAGATCTTCATGCCTTGCTCGACTTGTCACATCTCTTCGGCGGAGTACTCTGTAACTCTACCTAAATGCAGGCACTGCAATCGAATATCTCCCAAACTCCCCCATCTTGTTGTCTCTCTCTATAACCATCTCCACGATGTCCGAAGGAGACTCCTCAATGCCTTTCCCCTTCTTCGCTCTATAAAGAGGGGTCGGCAGTAGTGCTTCGACACGACCAGAGGAGGAGGTCTCGCCGCTACAGGAAACCCTAGACATCTCAATAAATAATAAATATATTACCCATGATGTGACAACTACGGTTGGAATTCCTCGCCAGAGATCGAAAAATTTCGTCCGAGCTTCTTTAGAGCGAGTTTCCGTTGCAGAATAAGAAATTTTGAGGGAGATGGTTTGAGAAAGTGAGGTAGAAGTGGGGGGGGGATTTATATAGGGTCAAGCAATGGTTGTGCTCCTGAGATTGTGGGCCCTCTAAAAAATGGGGAAGCCCTACAGACAGATACACGCAACGATCGGGAAGGTAAAGCGACAAAATGGGTTGACTAGTTAACAGTCAACGGTCAATGCGCCACGTGTCACCTCAGTGAAGCTGTAATGCCCCGATTTTCATTTAATGAAAATTATTTATTTTGCACGTAGTGTGCACGTGCAATATTTTCGGTAGAATTAAATCTTATAATTATTTTCATTATGATAAGTATAGATGTCTAAATATGTGCTCTTTAATTATTTCTATATAAAGCCCTTTTTCAAATAGACAAAGCCTTTCTTTTAAAAAGCCCAAATCTAATTTATTTGTTATTTTTTTTAATTATTATTTTGGCCCATAAAACAAAGCCCATGAGCTTTTTTTTTTAAATACAACTTGTCATGTAGAATACCTTTTAAAGATTATTTTTACGTAAAATAAAAATGTACAAATTTTTGGAGACAATTGCATGCACGTGCATTGCACGTACACGTGCAAATTGCACCATTGTGTTTGGCCGGTTGTAATCCAAGGAGGGAAAATGAAAATTTCAATTGGAATCATGGGTGGTGGTTACTTGATCATGGTTGATTATAGTAACTCCTCCTTGAATCCTAGCCTTTTAATCCTAACTCCTACTTCAATCTTAGCCTTCCATTTTCCTAAATTTTTAGTATAAATACCCCCCCCCCCCAGCCTAGTTATTCTTGTGCTAGTTATTCCTCCAAACCTATAGTTAAAATACATTATTAGTAGTATAGCAAGTGAGTTAAAAGATTGAGAGCGTGTGTGGGGAGTTCGTGCTTGCATCATCAAGGAGAGGCCGGCATCAATAGGGAGTGCTCGGGTTTGCATCTTGGAGGCCTTGTGTGCGCATCGACGAGGAGGAGGACCGTTATTTTGGCAAGGACATTTGTTTAGGAGGTGTTGCTATTTGTACTTCTCTCCAATCAAGGTGGGTAAATTTTCCATATTTCTAATTAGGAAGCATGCTAGATTTGAATTGAAAGAATGATGCATGAAAAAGATTAATAAGAGTACACATTTAATTGGAAAAATGACCTATTGATTGATTGAAATGTTGATATGCTATTGTATGTGGTTCGATCATTAAAATTTAAGTTGTGTGCGAGTTGATTATAGCCATGGATTGTTTAAAGAAAACTTCATTATTAACATTAAAAATTATATGCAAGAATTAGTGGATTGACAATGTCACTTTATGTGCTTAAATGGATTTTCATGATAACGTTGTAATGAATGAATTAGAATATAATTGGTGTGTTTGTGAAATGAATAAAAATAGAAAATTGGTGTAGAGATTAGTGAAATTAAAATTAGATAAGAAATGTCGAAAAAGAAATGTGTTAGTAGTAGTTTATAAATTTAACCAAATTGTATGGTAGATATGTGTTAACTATTGGGAAATATATATTTAATTATTGAAAAAATTATTTTTTATATACTGGAGTATAATTCATGATGGGAATAATTAATCTGGAATTTTTACAGCATGTTAGTAAGAGCAAAATGAAATGAGAACTTGATGAACATCGAAATGTTTTACTAAACAGAGAGGGTTGATTTAATTGGAATTTGAGTTGCACTATGACAACCCGAGCCTATAGCTCGAGTGGTCGGGATGCTCTTAATCGCTACAGTATATGCGGGGGTTTCTCAGAGGTTGAGGGATCGAATCCCGTTGACACCATACATTTTGTTTCGAACATTTAAAAAAATAACAAGGTTCAGCCGAGAGCACTTAATGCTCTCAGCTCCCCTTTCATACTGCTGGCACAAGTGGCCTAGTGGCCTGTGCCTGTGGCTTGGTTCTCTCTGGTTGTGGGTTCGAATACTAGGCTCGGCCAGTATTTAATTGGGGGAAAAAATATTTTTTTTGTGGTTTTGATGAAAAAAAATTAGAAAAAAATATGAGTATTATCCTAAAATTATGTGGGATTTATGAAAAATAAATTAGGAATTATTTTAATGAAATAGAGTATATTTTGTGACCAAAAGTATAATTTAGAACTATGGTTCTACACTTGCATTTTTATGAAAGTTGTACTTTGCAAAAGGAGAATGTTAGAAAAGAAATATGAATAAGAAAGGAATTATGTGAAGTGATGTGAATTATTCTCATTGGAGAATAGTGTGACAAATTATGAAGTGTGAATATTCATTTTTGATCGTATAACTAGTGATGTGGTTTTAATGTGAGAATGATATTCTATGAATTACATGATGAATTATTGAATTCCATGTATAGTTATGGACTATTGAATAATTTAGAAATCATGATTGGAAAAGAGATATATTTTGAATATGACAACTCAACATGTGAGTTTATGAATTGAAATTGAAAATTAGAGTGTAGCCAAAACTCACACCGGCAAGTGAAAAATGATGAATCATGATTATTGACATTGAAAAGACCAGGTTTGGGTCATTGTGAAATGAAAGAAATAAGACCAGTAGTAGTGAGAGGGCTAACTCTAGAGCTTTGATTTTGTTCATGATTTCATTAGAATTAAGGATTAGTTACATAGTGAAGATGTGATGAAAGTAAGAGAAAAACATTGAGTATGAGGGCCATTGGATTGGCGGCGAGAGCGTATCCCAGGATGTCTCATGATGAGTCATGATAAGGCGTGGATACTGCTCCAGAGTACCGTCCCAGTGGCGACACTCGTGGGTTGTTTGAAGACTGCGGGTGGTGTCATGTCTATGGTAGGAGCTGAATTACCACAGGATGCCTGCATGATGAGTCATGTGTCAGTGCATTGGGATTCCCTCCAGGGCGCCTAGACATGAGTTCGTATGTCAGAAAACATCTAGGATACTTACCGTAGTTACAGTAGTAGATTAAGACATGACGAGGGATTGAACCCTACAAGATGAAGAATGAATAAGGGTTTGCCCTCGGACCTATGTAGTATGGGATGCATAGAATCCGAACAAGTGCGCATTAGTGTCATGTAATATAAACAACTGCATTAAGGACTAAGTGCACAATCACAACACGACATCATTAGGGTATTCCCTTTAGTTTGATATGTGACAAGTTTGTGTTTGTTAAATATAAAAAATTAGTTATACTATTTCCGGCATAGAGAGGATGGCCGTGTATAATCTTCGTCGGTTGAATAAACTGACGTACCCACAGTTTGTATGCAGGGCAAATAACATGATAAAGATTAAAGAGGAACAGATGCTTAAAGACTATTCAATGTTGTTGTACTTTATTTAAATGTTGTAAATTTGCTTTTGCTGTACAATGTAAAGTGTAAAGTTTTTCATATAACTCTGATGTAAAGTGAAAAGTTTTAAATTCCTTGTAAAATTGTACTAAATGAAGTGTAAAGATCCTGTGGAATCTCGAATTCAGTGTGTTTTGGAATTCGGGGCGTTACAGAGTGGTATCAGAGCCATGCTTCACACTTGTACAAATTTATAAGAAACGACACCCTAGAAGTAGAAATTAGAGTGAGTGTTTGAGTCTAGAGATTTAAATGTAAGTGACTTACATTTGTGTTGCTCTATGACTTATGCTTCTTCCTCTCTATTTCTAAGATGGCTGATCACTTCGACCCTGCTGGAGACGACAACTGACATATCATCGAGGAAGATTATTATCCTGGACAAGCAGATTCCAAGGAAGAGTACTACCCAGGGCAAGCTGATTCTGACGGAGAAGAATGGCCTGAATTCCGAGTGATTACCCCACCTCCGGATTCATCTGATGACTCTTCTGACGAAGAAGAAGAACTGGTTCCAAATGGTCTTATGATATCTCTTCAGAGACGGGTAGAAATACTGTGGGAGAGAGTCGGATTATTGGAGGCTCAATTGGCAAAGCGTAAGGACGACTTTGCAGTTCTCAGTCATCGGGTATGGGAACTCGAGAAGAGGAAGAATCTGACCGATGTGCTGAAGGAAGAAGTTGATGAACTATGGGGAGAACTTCGAGAAGAGAAGAGGAACTGTAGGAGTTAGACTGTTGTAGCTTCTACTGTTTTCATTCTGATGTCAAAAAATGTTTTTCAATTCGAATGTATGAAGTTTGGAATTTAATGAAATGCAAGTTGATTTAAAATTCATGTCTTATACTTCGAATTTAATGGATCTTTTGCATCAGAATATGGCTAGAAGAGGAGCTAGAAACGGGGAAGTTCTGGATCTGGAAACGGAACTTGCGAGGGTCTATCAGACGCTCAACATCGTGGCCATGAATCAGAACCAAGGAAGGGGACCTGCGAATCCGGTGCCCGAGGCAATTAAACTCGTGGAATCATTCAAATGGATGAAACCACCTGTGTTCGAAGGGAAGTCAGACCCTGATGCGGCTGACAACTGGATTCGTCAGATAGAGACGATCTTTGAAGTGCTGGAGACCCCTGAGGGCAGTAAGGTGAAGTTGGTGACTCTGCAACTTGAGAAGGATGCGGCTATGTGGTGGCAGTCGATGAAGAGGACAATGGGAGGCATAGTTCTCGGCTGGGAGGAATTTCTGGAAGAATTCCGCAGTCACTATTTCCCCTCCAACGTCCAAGAGAAGAAGGCTATGGAGTTTCTGTCACTACAGCAAGGTGGCATGTCAGTTAGGGAGTACGAGACCAAATTTACTCAGCTCTCTAGGTATGCTCCTGAACTAGTGATGGATGAGGCAAAGAAGGCTCGTAAGTTCGAGCATGGATTGAGGCCGAGCTTAAGGTCCCGGATGATACCTCTTGGTATCAGAAGATTTGACAAGTTGGTCAAGAGAGCGGCAGCCACTGAAGCAGACATGGAGCAGTTTCATGTTGTTCAGAATCGGAGGAACAACTGGCAGTCTGGAAAGAGGCCCGCCAATTCTGGAAATTTCAAAGGACAACCATCTGCACAAAGGTTCAAACCGACAGGGGCGAATGCTATTAGTGTGACTGGAGGACCTGGGAACAATGTGGTGAGACCTCCTGCGGTAACTTGCTTCAACTGTGGTGAGACGGGACATTACAAATCTCAATGTCCCAAGCCACGGAATGGTAATAGCAATGCACCAATGCAGCAGACTGGGAAGAGATCGTACCAACCAGGGTGAGTATTTGCCTTGACGGAAGCTGATGCTGATGAGGTTGATCATGTCATCACTGGTACGAGGGCAGATGTTTAGAGGTTTATGTTATTTCTTTTTCCCGTTATTTAGTGAACTGTTACGTAATGAGTGTGTATTATGTAACTGGGGAACTTTATTTAAATGGAATGAAAGCTGTTGTGTTGTTCGATACTGGAACCTCTCATACTTTTGTGTCTCCTAAATTTGCTAAAGTGTTGGGAGTTGAACCGAAGATTTTTTCAGGCAAAATCTTAGCAGTAGCTACTCTATCAGGGGAAACTTTAACCACTGATCGGTACTATGCGGATTGCGAGATTGTGATCGGGGACAAAATCTTTGGGATTGATATGATCGAGCTGACTATCTTGAGAGTTGATGTTATCATTGGCATTGATTGGATGTCGGTGTACAGTGCAAGCATCGAGTGCAAGACGAAGACAGTAATAGTGAAGGCTCCAGGTGGACCTGAAGTCACTTTCCAAGGGAAGAAGAAGTGTTCTAGGCTGGTGGCAGCTATCCGCAAGGAAGAGATTCTTGTGGAAGTGCAAAGGATTCCTGTGGTTCGGGACTATCCAACTGTGTTCTTAGATGATTTTCCTGGGTTACCCCCACATTATGATGTAGAGTTCAGCATCACTGTTCAACCGGGAAGTGCACCCATTTCTAAGGCACCGTATAGGATGGCTCCAGTGTAACAGGATGAGGTGAAACGATAGATTGAGGAACTGTTGGAGAAAGGCTTTATTCAACCTAGTGCATCACCTTGGGGAGCACCAGTGCTTTTGGTAAAGAAGGATGGTTTGATGAGGATGTGCATCGATTACCGAGAGCTGAATAAGGTCACTGTTCAGAATAAGTATCCTATTCCTCGAATTGATGACTTGTTCGATCGTCTACAAGGAGCAGCTATTTTTTCCAAAATATATCTTCGATCAGTATAACACCAAGTTCGAGTGAAAGCTGAAGATGTGCACAAAACTGCATTTAGAACTCGACATGGGCATTACGAATTCTTAGTTATGCCATTTGGAGTGACGAATGCACCCGCAATCTTCATGGATTTGATGAACAGAGTTCTGAGTCCGTTCATTGATTCTTTCGTCGTGGTGTTTATCGACGATATCCTCGTGTACTCCAAGTCATAGGAGGAGCACACCGAGCATCTGGCAGCAGTTTTGAAGAAGCTGGAAGAGTAGGAGTTGTATGCCAAGCTATCCAAGTGTGATTTCTGAAAATCTGAAGTGGCATTCCTAGGTCACATCCTTTCTAAGGAGGGAGTGGCAACTAATCCTCAGAAGATAGAGCCAGTGAGAGATTGGGCTAGGCCTACTACTGTGAAGGAAGTCAGAAGTTTTCTTGGAATGAGTGGATACTACAGGAGATTCATTCAAGGTTATGCTCAGATAGCCATGCCGCTTACTGGTCTGACCAAGAGGAATGTGAACTTCAAGTGGCCTAAAGCAATGGAGGCACTACGTGTACGATGAGAAATTGGACATGTACACGGACCACAAGAGTTTGAAGTATATATATCAGCAGAAGGATCTGAATTTGAGGCAATGGAGATGGTTGGAAGTGCTTGAGGACATGCAACCTGAGATCAAGTATCATCCTGGGAAAGCTAATGTTGTTGCTGATGCACTTAGTCGCAAGAGCAGTTTATCCAGTTTGATTACAACTCAGAAGCATCTGATTGAGGAATTGGATCGAGCAGGTATTGAAGTTGTCTTGCAAGGATTAGGAGCATCTTTAGCTCAGTTGAGGCTTCAGCCTACTTTGAATGCAAGGATCATTGCAAGTCAGGAGGTTGATGCTGATATTTTGGAGATGAAGGAGCAGGTTAGTGCTGGCAGGTTGCCCGGATTTCAAATGAAGGATGGAGTGCTGTGGTTTCGAGAGAGGCTATGTGTTCCGAATCAGGAGGACCTGAAAGAGAGTATTCTTCAGGAGGCGCATGCTACTCTTTTGTCGGTACATCCTGGAAGTATTAAGATGTACAGAGACATCAAACCGCATTTCTGGTGGTCAGGTTTGAAGCGGGATGTGGCTGAATTTGTGGCGAAGTGTGAGGTTTTTCAGCAAGTCAAAGCTGAAAATTAGAGACCCGGAGGTCTATTACAGCCGTTACCTATTCCGGAATGGAAGTGGGATAACATCAGTATGGATTTCATTACGGGATTGCCCAGGAGTTCTAAAGGCAATGATACGATTTGGGTTATAGTCGATCGACTAACCAAGTCCGCTTACTTTTTGGCGATGAAACTCACTGCTTCGATGGACAAGTTAGCTGAGTTGTATGTTGGCGAGATCGTCAGGCTCCATGGTGTTCCGTCAACTATTATGTCTGATCGAGATGCGCGGTTTTCTTCGCATTTCTGGAGGAGTCTTCAGACAGCTTTGGGTACCAAGACGGATTTCAGCACTGCTTTTCATCTGCAAACCGATGGGCAGACCGAGAGAGTCAACCGTATTCTTGAGGATATGCTTCGGTGTTGTGTACTAGACTTTGGAGGCAGTTGGGAAAGGCATTTACCTTTGGTAGAGTTTGCCTACAACAACAGTTTTCAGACTAGCATTGGGATGGCGCCGTACGAAGCTCTGTATGGCAGAAAGTGCAGGACACCTGTTTGTTGGTTTGAAGTTGGAGAGCGTCAGTTGTTTGGTCCTGAGCTTATGCAGCAAACCTCTGAGAAGATTGATCTGATCAGGAAAAGGTTGGTAGAGGCTCAGAGCAGGCAGAAAAGCTATGTAGACAACCGAAAAAGGGACCTTGAATTTGAGGTAGGTCATCGTCTTTCTGAAAGTATCGCCCAGTAAAGGTGTGGTTCGATTTGGCAAAGGTGGGAAATTAGCACCGAAGTTTATAGGCCCGTACAAGATATTGAAAAGGATCGGAAAAACTGCTTACCGGCTTGAGTTACCGGAAGAGTTGTCTCAGGTGCACTATGTCTTTCATGTGTCTATGCTGAGAGGTTATATTCCAGATCCGAGTCATCATTTGCCTGAAGTGCCGGAAGGTTCGCAGTTGGATCTGAATTACATTGAGTCTTCTGTCGAGATTGTTGATCGTCGAGAGAAAGTCTTGAGGAATAAGACGATACCGATGGTCAAGGTAGTCTGGAGAAACCATTTGGTTGAAGAGGCTACTTGGGAGTCTGAGGAGAGGATGTTGAAGGACTATCCTGACCTTTTTGCTTGAGTTGTATTTTGTATTTTTTTTTCTTTCTTGTGCTTGTTATGAGTGTTTTGTGCTTTGTTTCTCACTCTTGACTGTAGTTCCGGGGACGAAACTATTCAAAGGAGGGAGTATTGTAATGCCCCGATTTTCATTTAATGAAAATTATTTATTTTGCACATAGTGTGCACGTGCAATATTTTGGTAGAATTAAATCTTATAATTATTTTCATTATGATAAGAATAGATGTCTAAATATGTGCTCTTTAATTATTTCTATATAAAGCCCTTTTTCAAATAGACAAAGCCTTTCTTTTAAAAAGCCCAAATCTAATTTATTTGTTATTTTTTTTAATTATTATTTTGGCCCATAAACCAAAGCCCATGAGCTATTTTTTTAAATACAACTTGTAATGTAGAATACCTTTTAAAGATTATTTTTATGTAAAATATAATGTACAAATTTTTGGAGACAATTGCATGCACGTGCATTGCACGTACACGTGCAAATTACACCATTGTGTATGGCCGGTTGTAATCCAAGGAGGGAAAATGAAAATTTCAATTGGAATCATGGGTGGTGGTTACTTGATCATGGATGGTTATTGTAACTCCTCCTTGAATCCTGGCCTTTTAATCCCAACTCCTACTTCAATCTTAGCCTTCCATTTTCCTAAATTTTTAGTATAAATACCCCCCCTAGCCTAGTTATTCTTGTGCTAGTTATTCCTCCAAACCTATAGTTAAAATACATTATTTGTAGTATAGCAAGTGAGTTAAAAGATTGAGAGTGTGTGTGGGGAGTTCGTGCTTGCATCATCAAGGAGAGGCCGACATCAATAGGGAAGTGCTCTGGTTTGCATCTTGGAGGCTAGTGTGCGCATCGACGAGGAGGAGGACCGCTCTTTTGGCAAGGACATTTGTTTAGGAGGTGTTGCTATTTGTACTTCTCTCCAATCAAGGTGGGTAAATTTTCCATATTTCTAATTAGGAAGCATGCTAGATTTGAATTGAAAGAATGAGGCTTGAAAAAGATTAATAAGAGTACACATTTAATTGGAAAAATGACCTTTTGATTGATTGAAATGTTGATATGCTATTGTATGTGGTTCGATCATTAAAATTTAAGTTGTGTGCGAATTGATTATAGCCATGGATTGTTTAAAGAAAACTTCATTATTAACATTAAAAATTATATGCAAGAATTAGTGGATTGACAATGTCACTTTATGTGCTTAAATGGACTTTCGTGATAACGTTGTAATGAATGAATTAGAATATAATTTGTGTGTTTGTGAAATGAATAAAAACAGAAAATTGGTGTAGAGATTAGTGAAATTAAAATTAGATAAGAAATGTCGAAAAAGAAATGTGTTAGTAGTAGTATATAAATTTAACCAAATTGTATGGTAGATATGTGTTAACTATTGGGAAATATATATTTAATTATTGAAAAAATTATTTTTTATATACTGGAGTATAATTCATGATGGGAATAATTAATCTGGAATTTTTACAGCATGTTAGTAAGAGCAAAATGAAATGAGAACTTGATGAACATCGAAATGTTTTACTAAACAGAGAGGGTTAATTTAATTGGAATTCGAGTTGCACTATGACAACCCGAGCCTATAGCTCTAGTGGTCGGGATGCTCTTAATCGCTACAGTATATGCGGGGGTTTCTCAGAGGTTGAGGGATCGAATCCCGTTGACACCATACATTTTGTTTCGAACATTTAAAAAAATAACAAGGTTCAGCCAAGAGCACTTAATGCTCTCAGCTCCCCTTTCATACCGCTGGCGCAAGTGGCCTAGTGGCCTGTGCCTGTGGCTTGGTTCTCTCTGGTTGTGGGTTCGAATACTGGGCTCGGCCAGTATTTAATTGGGGGGAAAAAATATTTTTTTGTGGTTTTGATGAAAAAAAAAACTAGAAAAAAATATGAGTATTATCCTAAAATTATGTGGGATTTATGAAAAATAAATTGGGAATTATTTCAATGAAATAGAGTATATTTTGAGACCAAAAGTATAATTTAGAACTATGGTTCTACACTTGCATTTTTATGAAAGTTGTACTTTGCAAAAGGACTTGAAATGGAATGTTAGAAAAGAAATATGAATAAGAAAGGAATTATGTGAAGTGATATGAATTATTCTCATTGGAGAATAGTGTGACAAATTATGAAGTGTGAATATTCATTTTTGATCGTATAACTAGTGATGTGGTTTTAATGTGACAATGATATTCCATGAATTACATGATGAATAATTGATTTCCATGTATAGTTATGGACTTTTGAATAATTTAGAAATCATGATTGGAAAAGAGAAATATTTTGAGTATGACAACTCAACATGTGAATTTATGAATTGAAATTGAAAATTAGAGTGTAGCCAAAACTCACACCGGCAAGTGAAAAATGATGAATCATGATTATTGACATTGAAAAGACCAGGTTTGGGTCATTGTGAAATGAAAGAAATAAGACCAGTAGTAGTGAGAGGGCTAACTCTAGAGCTTTGATTTTGTTCATGATTTAATTAGATATAAGGATTAGTTACATAGTGAAGATGTGATGAAAGTAAGAGAAAAACATTGAGTATGAGGGCCATTGGATTGGCGGCGAGAGCGTATCCCAGGATGTCCCATGATGAGTCATGATAGGGCGTGGATACTGCTCCAGAGTACCGTCCCAGTGGTGACGCTCATGGGGTGTTTGAAGACTGCGGGTGGTGTCATGTCTATTGTAGGAGCTGAATTACCACAGGATGCCTGCATGATGAGTCATGTGTCAGTGCATTAGGATTCCCTCCAGGGCGCCTAGACATGAGTTCGTATGTCAGAAAACATCTAGGATATTTACCGTAGTTACAGTAGTAGATTAAGACATGACGAGGGATTGAACCCTACAAGATGAAGAACGAATAAGGGCTTGCCCTCGGACCTATGTAGTATGGGATGCATATAATCCGGACAAGTGCACATTAGTGTCATGTAATATAAACAACTGCATTAAGGACTAAGTGCACAATCACAACACGACATCATTAGGGTATTCCCTTTAGTTTGATATGTGACAAGTTTGTGTTTGTTAAATATGGAAAATTAGTTATACTATTTTCGGCATAGAGAGGATGGCCGTGTATAATGTTCGTCGGTTGAATAAACTGACGTACCCACAGTTTGTATGCAGGGCAAAGACATGATAAAGATTAAAGAGGAACAGATGCTTAAAGACTATTCAATGTTGTTGTACTTTATTTAAATGTTGTAAATTTGCTTTCGCTGTACAATGTAAAGTGTAAAGTTTTTCATATAACTCTGATGTAAAGTGAAAAGTTTTAAATTCCTTGTAAAATTGTACTAAATTAAGTGTAAAGATCCTGTGGAATCTTGAATTCAGTGTATTTTGGAATTCAGAGCGTTACAGAGGCACCTCCAATCTTTGGTGACCAAAACCAAAAAGATTGATTCCCAATCGAAAAACAATGCAAAATGTGTTGACTGGACAGATGGTCAACGGTCAATGCGCCACGTGTCGCAGCAGCGAAGCACCTCCAACGTTCGGTGACCAAAACCGATAGATTGATTCCTGATTGAAAAATGATCCAAAATGTGTTGACTGGTCAAACGATCAACATTCAGTGCATCGCGTGACTCCTCAGCGAAGCACCTCCAACATTCGGTGACCAAAACCGAATAGATTGATTCCCCATAGAAAAATGGTGTAAAATGCATGGATTGGTCAGCGGTCAACGGTCATTGTGCTAAATGTTGCCTCGGCGAAGAATCTCCAATGTTCATTGACCAGAACCAAACAGATGGAAAACCGAACAAAAATGGGGCAAAAAGCGTTGACCAGTTAACGGTCAATGTTGACCAGCTGATGGTCAACGCCACGTGTATATGCGTCGAAGATGCCATGTAGTTCGGCGATGCGCGCCGAGAAGATGGAAAACTGAATTAAAATTGGGTGAAAAGCGTTGGCTAGTCAACGACCAATGCCATCTGTCTGTGCGTCGGAGATGCCATGTAGTTCGGTGAAACGCACCTAGCAGATGGAAAACCTAACTCAAACGAGGCGAAAAGCATTAACCAGTAAACAGTCAATGTTGACCAGTCAACGGTCAATGCCAGGTATCGTTGTGCCGAATGAGCCACGATGTTCGGCAGCGCTCGCCGAAACGATTGAAGAAAGGGTAAAGAAGCTTTGACCGATCAACGCAAGCACACTGTTCGATCTTCTCGATTTTCGCACGCACCGCAATCGACACTCCAGATTCGTCCATGTCATCAAGGTGTATTTTTAATTCTTTTCTTTATTTTTTAAATCAGATTTGTTATTTAAAAATCCCAAAAAAAATTAAAAATTTGAAAAGTTAATTTAAAAATTCTAAAAATAATTATTGATTCGATGAAGTATTTTTAAATTATGAAAAATAATTATAAAATTAGAATAATTACTTAAATTTTTCAAAAATTAATTGCTGAATTTAAGAAATTAAATAAAAATTCGAAAATGATTAAAAATTGGAAAAATTCAGAAAAATCTGAAAAAATCGCAGTAAATTCTAAAAATAATTCTAAGTAATTTACAAACTCAGGGGAGCTTCGTTACGCCCCGAGCGAGATATTATTGTTCCCAAAAACTCCGATAAATTCTATAAGCCATTAAAAATGGGCGAATTACTCCTCAAAGGCTGTGAAACCCAGTCTTCAGGATTGGAGGGCTTGTGATATGGCTAGAAATAGAACCAAATCGAGACCATTCATATCAGGCACGAATATCAAAGCTTTCAGGGGTAAAATAGTAATTTTCCCTACAAACGAGTTCAAAAATGGGAACTGGGTCTTTCTCAAAGCCCAATAACCCAAAACGGATGTGCATTACTAGGATATGATGGTAGCCCATTATAAATAAACTCAGATCCGTTAAAGAGTAATTTAAATTCATGATTATTCCTAAGAGACGGTTTAAACCAAATCTCTTATCTTGAAGGAATTTAAACTCTATTCTTATCTAGAAACACTGGAAAGAAAGATAAATGATTATCTCTGAATTGTTTCATAAGGCAACTATAAATACCCCTCTACCCCTACCATAAGAAAATTAATCAATATCTTTCTCCGAAAAGCTCTGTCATAATCTTTCAAATTACTGACATGAGCATTGGAGGGTTCATCGCTGGGATCAATCCCAGTGTTTCAAACTTTTTTGCAGGTCATCAGCAGCGTTGAGAACGGTCAACATCGGCAAGTTGTAAAAATGTTAGCTTTTATTAGTTCAAAAGGAATTCATAAATTATCTGTTTTCTCCCACACCAAAATTAGTAGCAACAATATGGAAGAGATAAAGTATGAAAATTTAGAGTCTGAAAAGAAAGTGAAATAAGAAGTATAGAGATGGAAGAATATGAGACACAATAAGTACTAAAGACAGAAGAAGATGTGACACATAAAGTAGCAGAGATGGTAGAAGTTGTTGCACATGAAGTAAAGCAATTGAATTTTAAGGAGGAAAACAAAGAAGTTTTATATATTCTCTTCAAAGAAGAGATGGAGGAAAGAGATAAGCAAGTTTCATCTAGTCCTCTAATCCTATATAAGTCATCACATTCATTCAGGTTTACCTCATCAACGACATTTACTACAAATTGTGATATGTTGTGTTCGAAGAAGTTATAACAATAGAGAAGTGGAAGAAACCCATAAATGCAAATCTTGAAGTCATAAAGAAGAATAATACATGGAAAGTCATGAGTGCATAAATTGAAGCTGTAGAGAAAGCAAATACATGGAATTTAATTGAAGTTTGAAAATGGTACAAAGTTACAATTGCAGGTGTCAAGCTGAAATTCAAGTATAAGCAAAAAGGCGGGATTAATCATCACAATGAAAGAATCATGGTGAAGGGCTACAAGTGAGAGGATATGATTGGTTATCATGAGGTATTTATTCCAGTTGGAAGGTTAGAATTAGCTGCTAAATGTCGATGAGATTCATCAAATGAATGTGACGTCCGATTTTGTCAAAAGATGGGAAAATATGAAGATGTTATTTTTCTTGGAGGGGCGAATAAAATTTTTACTTCAGCAGAGATGGTATTAGATATGGTAGCATACAAAGTGGAAGCTTACAAAGCTTTCACCTCAACAGGATGTAGTGTCCAATAACGCCCACAAAAACCTTGATGCACCACTAACGAGATTCAATCACAAACGCAGGATCTCACAAACACAAGAACAAACGATATGCAGAGATAACCAGTACTTCTTACTCAAGAAATATATATACAAAGATATCTCTTTCAAATCTCTCTCTCATCTTGGATAACACTCGGCATAAGAACTCTCTCGAAGTTATTTCAGTTATGTACTCTTAAGCATTAGAAACCCTAGGATTTACATATATTTATATCCCCCAAGTCAACCCTAAAATATAAACACAAACATGCCCAAAATGAATCCAACCCACGACCCATTTGTAATCAACTGCTTCACTAGACGGTCGATTGCAATGAGACTTCACCAAATCAGAGGGAGAACTCGGTCGATTGTATGCATGATGGTCAACTACCCTTGTTGGTTGACTACGTTTCCACGCAGTCGACTGCCACTCTACTACTTTGTTTGTTGTGTCTGTTGTTGCTAATGTGCTCGCTGCCTTCATGTCTTCTCCTTCTCCATGTTCTAGTACTAGTGCATCCACTACAAGGAATTTGACATATAGTGACAGCAAAAATCCGTGGGTAAAA
Source organism: Hemerocallis citrina (assembly GCA_017893485.1). Lineage (NCBI taxonomy): Eukaryota > Viridiplantae > Streptophyta > Magnoliopsida > Asparagales > Asphodelaceae > Hemerocallis > Hemerocallis citrina. The sequence continues at coordinate 80,057,624 of CM030363.1, read as the reverse complement.
GGCGAAAAACCGTAGGTATAGCTCGTAAAACCTATACCAACGGACATATTTTTTCGTAGTTTTTAATTAGCTATACCAACGATAGAATGCCGTCACTATAGCCTATAGCGACGATTTTTTCACCCGTTGGACAAAACCTCGGTATTATACCCACGATTTCGTATCCGTTGGTATAGGTTTTACGGACACCTATAACTTTCCTATACCCACGGTTGAAACTCCATTGCTATAGGTTTTAGTGATGGTTTTCGCATCCAAATATTTAAATATATACCCATCGCTTTATGCACAATTTTTCTTATTAATTACGCGTATGATAATTTAATATTTTCTTTTATGATATTAATCCAATTATAAACTAAATACACAATAAATAGAAAAATGTGTTTATGAAACAAAATTAGATAAAATTAAACTTCAATCATATTAAAAATTAATTAAGTATTACAAGCATGTCAAATTACAAAATAGTTAATAACCAGATACACAATTGAATTCATGTGTGTAGACATGTGAATCAATTCTTTAAACTACGATCAACATATTCAATGACATTATAAGATAACATTCAATTGACTCCTCACTTGAGATACGACACTAACAATTTTCTTATTTTACGGCAATCAGATCTTGATTCTCTTTGCAGTAATCTTCTTTTAGTATCCTGCAAATCTCCTTGACAGCCTTCTTCACTTCATTGTCGGCAAACACAAACTCGGCTGCATTTTGAGCGAGTTCAATCATTTCTCGCTTGTTGAGAGCCATTCAAAAACAAAACAAAACAAAAAGATATAACTTTGGTCATCAACAAATAGTCAATATTCTTTTTCGTTATCACACATTCAAATAATGGGAATGATGCCTACCAAATGTGGTCGTTGCCAATTAGTACTCAGAGGAGAGACTGGTCGAGAAGAGGACTGCATCATCAGTTTGTGTTAAGTACAATATCAAATAAAAATAGATTACTTGCAACAGACATGCAAAGTTACAGTTAGCTTTAACTGGCAATTATCAATTAGTAAGTAATCCAATACTTCAACAAAGTGTGGCCAATAAGAGTCGAGCAGGTAAATCCAAATTTATTTTAGCGTGTTTGGATCATCAAAATGCTTTCTATGTATACATGTGCAGGTATAAACTCCAGATACCGAAGAAAATCAAATATGAACTAGAAAAAAGCTGCAAAGTCCATAGAACTACCTGATTAGTATAGACATTTCAAATCATTCTAGTAGTTAAGTTTGACAATGATAGATTTCACCTTATTACCACAATGAACTACTAAAATCAAACAAAGCTAGAGCCTTTGTTCTGTTATGTTGTGCTTTGTTTCCATGCACAGAGACAGTATTCCAACCTCTTAAAATACAAGGAGAAAAACTTATAATTTGTTGTATCACTCTTGTAAATTAAATGAAAAACTTATAATTTGTTATGAAGGATATAATGTCATTGGAGTCCCTTAATAAGATGACATTTGAGACGAAAGATTTGCCTAGGGATTAAGCTAAAAAACGTTATGGAAATCCCATGCAGGGAGATGTAAAGGGCATCAAAGAGGTTAATCATGGAAAGTGGTAAAAAATATGGCTACTAAGAAATCTTAGGGGTATGGTTAATCCTAAATGGTTATTCCAAACAATGGACAAGAGACCAAAACTGACCTTACATGTTATGTACATGTGTTGATACCAATGATGCAGGTTATATATGATAGTAAATCTGAGGGCTCTTCCAGTTGGGAGATGATGCTGACAAACACTTGGAAGCCTTGTCACATATCGGAAAATAAGCAGTACTCATTCTTCGCGTGATATGTGGCCCATTACACCTGCATTACCAGAATTAGCATGTTAATCATTTGACCAAATTGAATGCGTATCACAAACAAAATTTCTAAATCAGTAAGAAGTTGAGAAATATCAGTAAGTTCAAAAGAAGAAAAACAAATTAATGATGATAAATAAAATGAACTTTTCGTTAGTTATATAGTAATCAAATCATAACAAAGTTGTTGCTGATCCAAAGAAATTTATAAAATTAGCTACACCAGATTCTGGACATGCTTCCCCATTCACATATTCTTAAAACATAGCTGCATGTATAACTATCATGTATAATTCTGTGCAACTTCTCTACTATCAACCATCCTGATACAATTATATGAGCAACACACTTTTGGATGTACGATTGGTCATCGGCATAAAATTTATCAGTAATGAATTTCTAGGCCATCGATAATCTAAACCAATTTTCTCATTATTTTCGAAGTTCACCATATTATGTATAAACATAATGCACATGTGATAAGTTCTTCATATGTGATCATTCAATTTTCGCTAACACTTATCACTTAAAGAAAATAATTTAACAGATTCACTCATATGACTTGTTAGCAAAACTGTAACAGAAAGATAACAAAAATAATCTCCCTGCACAAGTTTGCAATTAACTGGAGCTTTGGTTTAACATAAAGGAAAGTGATATCTTGACAACTAAGTGTGAGAAATTTTCTTACCATATCCAGATGTTTGGACACCAAAACCTTCATCCTAGAACAATAATAAAAGAAAATAGTTTAGTTACAAACAAGTCTAGATATTAAGATCATAAATCTACGTAGTGTCAAATTGAAACCTGCAACTCTCGTATCAATGGAAAACTTCCAGTTATGGAGTAGGGCTTCACATAGCCAACCACTTCTTCTGTAGCATTGCACAACACATGGAAGCCCCAGGAATCAAGATTGCAAGCAACTCCATTCATCATAGCCTCATCAAAACTAATTGTAAGCCTAAAAAAGAACAAAACATAAATAAGAAACAAGATTGGTAATAATAAACTATGGCTGTACAGAAAATTGTTACTAAAATGAGGGTAATAAATGTCTACTTATTCCACTGAAAAAATTGATGCAAAGACTTAAACTATAATTTCAGAATGTTCTCATCTAGTTATATGATTCCTCCATGCTAAGTAACAGTAACAACTAACAAAATATTAGTAACATGTAACAAGTGCTAGTAATAGTATTAAACTTGAGGTGTTTTGTGAAGTTTATGTAACTTGAGAAATGCCTGATGTTTAGGTCATCATATCAAATGATCTGAAGTTTTCTAGACAAAATTCATAAAATTCAAATGTAACATCAAACAAACATTCTGGTGAAAATCCTGCTTATGCTTAAACATCTCAATATGATCCTTAGGTTTCAGGCTTTGAAATGTCTAAATTTTGGTTAATTTTTTTTCCCTGGCTATGGTGAGCATTTTTGATGTGCCAGCTTTTTATTCAATTGCTAATGCAGTAATGTCAATCTAGTCATCTAGTGTTTATTTATTCTTATTATCAATTTTAATGCTCTAGAATGAATTGATATCTAATTGCTAGTTTCACTTTTTATACTATTAAAAACTGAAGAATTTTTTTAAGATTAATCATGTTAAATTTTACTATGGTTGCAGCTCCGCATATTGAACTATAAAAGGTATGAAATGCTAAAAAAGCATTAGAAGCTTTTGGCGATCTTGGGGATGATGAAGAACTAGGACTTGATGACTGGCCTACAGATCAAAAGTATATCATGTGTTACAAATCTACAAATCTACAGACATACAGTGAATCTACAAATACTAAATATAGTAAATCTACAAATCTTTAACTCTCACACATATCTATAAATACAGTAAACCTACAAACCTTTAACTCTCACACATATCTACAAATACAGTAAATCTACAAAATATTGTGTAATATGGCTGAGCCTACCCCTGGGCCGGGCCTGTGTGCTATATGGAGGCATAATACATGGCAATGGTGGAGGGAATAAGTTGGTTATCTGTAGTTCATGCAAGGAGGAAACATCTTCTGACAGTCAAATTAACATTCATTGCCCCAGTATGCTCCACAGTCAAATGAAGCACATTGAAGTAAGATACAGAAATGGATTGGCAAAGATAAGATGCAAATAAATATCAACAGTAAGTAGTATGTAAGAGATTTTTGACCAATCCACTTCCAAAAAAGAAGTTGAGGCTTCCTTGAGCTTCATTCAATTTCAGGAATAAAGTGAAGGAGCAGCCTCAGACAAGAGGAGTGGACATTGGGTAGGTGGAGACTATTAGCTGTGTCTTGCACTTTAGCAGACAAGATGGGAAGACAAAAATATAACATTTCTTCACTACCCAATCCAGGGAAGGAACCTTTTAGTTTCGGTAAAGGGTATCGGTCCTCCTAGCACTCCAAGAAAACCGGCTAGGATATCAGACCAGTGCCCAAGGAAGTTGTTAGGATACTGAACAAGCTAGTCTAAATTTGCTAGACAGAAAAAAGGTTCAAAAGTTAAACCCACGTCTAGATATTTATCCCTCACAGGTATAGGAAGGAGTTAGTTCTTCCTGTATATTTTATTGAACCATAATCCTAAAACACACATTCATGCAGACTGAAGTGACAATCAACTAAAAGTAAACAGAAAATGGGTACTTTTAGTCAAGAAGTGACTGAAATTATGTCGATGTGATAAGTAGTAGAAGAAGATGGTGAGCCGAAAACAAGTAATGGAGTTGAAATTTAGAAAAAAACAAAACAAAACAACAAACAGTTGACTCATGTTAGTTTCCAACTTCTCACTTTTTCTGTAAACCAAGCAATAAATGTATATCCCAATCAAAAGCTAAAGACTCAGCATACCAAGATCTGACAAATTCACAAAGAAACAACATCATCATCTTCTATTTCTTCATCCCACTTTCCATGTAAATCAAGCACAATCAAAGAACATCAAAATCAAAGATATACCTAGGGTTTGCAAAATTAATCAAAATAGATGACCGCTGGTGATGGTGGAAGCGGTGAGTGATGGCGGATAACAACGACGGCGCAGGAAGAGGTGGCCGACGGCGGTGGGTGGCGGTGGAGGAAGACGGCGACGATGGAAATGAAAACGGTGGAGGCGGTGGCGTTGGAGGAGCAACGGCGATGGTGGGAGAGGGACGACGATGGCGACGTGGCGGAATGACGACGACGACGTGGTTGAGTCGGGGATCCGGGTGAGAGAGAGAGAGAGGAGAGAGAGGGGTGTAAGGGAGAGAGTATATAAATTGGGGGATTCGGGATTTGGGGAGAAAATAAAAAAGTTGGGGGAAAAAATAAATTATGGACTATACCCACAGTGTTTTACCCCGTCAATAAAACTTATAGTTACGGATTAAAAACTATAAAGCTATAGAATACCTATACCCACAGTTTACTACACGTCTGTAGGTATATGATGCCTATACCCACGGTTTTAGTGATCCGTCACTACAGGTGTCCGTTGGTATATGTCAAATTCCTTGTAGTGATCGGGCCATAATTTTAACAATCTCACGCTTTGACCAAATTCAGAAGTCTTCAAAAAATTGTATACTTTCTCTCATTATCTCTGCCAGTCTCCCATTCCTTCTGAAAGACCACGTACATCTCACTCATGAAGAGCAGCCCCTCCATGCCCCACCCCCTCCCAACCACCACCACGACTATGTGTAAGGCACAAACACCCCTCATAGTCTCATGAAGGACGTACCCTTGCACGAATAATAGAGAACCACTCTCCTCTTTCCACCGTGTAGGATCCCTTATCACTAGACTCCCCAACTCGTGGAATTTTCGCTAACACCGGACATGGTTCAAAACCTCTCAAGGCCAAGAAATCCTCGGCACTCGAAGTCTCCATGGACACCTACACAATATCCGCAGACTGCAAAACATCACTTACAGCCCCATGTTGACCAACTCAGCCATACTCATCGACATCACCTTTAATATCGATAACAATCCTTTCAACATCACAAGTGCAACTTGAAGTTTACGCCATATCACAAAGAATCCTCACAACATCAAACTCTCTCTCCTATAGGATCCTCATCACCAAGGCCATCAATTCTCACTAAATGTGCAAATTCTGCATCCACCTCATAACTCTTAAATCTCGATCGTACCTCACATAGCCTACATCTTGATTCCGACTGAGAGTCAATGATAGTAGAAGGACACACCTCGTCTCATAACAAATACATCGATCCCTCACCCTTCACCCTTACTAGCACTTCTGAACTTGCATTATACACCACTTTCCACTACTAAATATAGTCGACAAACCCTCTTTGTCTAGCCTTTCTGACGATATAAGATTTTCTTTCAAGTTTGGGACATGCCTTGTCTCCTGCAAGACATTCTCTTTCCTATAACCGACTTTCACACGAATTGTTCCAGTTCCAATCAAAGGGCATCGATGACTGTTACTGACAATTACATAACCGAAAGTTCCCTCTGTTTAGTTTTCAAATATGTCCCTCATTGAAGTGCAATGAAATGAAGCACCTGAATCAATGCACCAATCGAGCGTGTCCAACTTCACCCTTGCTGATAAGCATAACTCTTCAAACTTTATTTTCTTGGCCACCACATTGGCTTGCACTGACTGTTCTTACTTCTTCTTCATAAGAGCCTTAAAACTATGCATTATGTGACTCCGCTTATGGCAATACCAACAGTTAGGTCTACCACCATCGTCGCTGTCTTAAGACCTATTATCGGACTCACTTTCAAATCTTTTCTTCTTTAACTTTTTTTAGATCTCCCACGTCTTTCAACTGAAAGTGCGGAATTGCTAGAAGATGATGAAAACTCTCTGTTTCTCTTCCTTCTCACTTCCTCATTGATGATGTTGCTCATAACATCATACAGAGCTTCTCACCGCCCACTTTATATATCCCCTACCCCTTCCTCATTTCACTATTTACTTTTACTCTCTAGCACCATAGCTTCTCTCTCTAGAACGTCAAAAAATATTCCAGTGATCTCTCTGTGAGTTTTCTTTTATCCCTTCAACAGGTAAATTATTAAGTTAATTATGTCTACGGTCCGGTGACTCACCTTCAGTTCAGGACATGGTGAGTCACCCTCGCCATCGCCCTCAAACCGCCCTAAGATAGAGGTTGATAGAACAATGAACACTTTGGAGTAGGTGGGTCACCCCGTAATTCGGAATAGTTCATCCCCCGAAAGTTTGAGTTGATGATTCCAAACCCGGGGGTCCATTCGACCGAAAACCTCGCCTCATGGTTTTGTATGTTCCTGCTAGACACGTTTGTCTCGGGCGTTGGCCTCCCCATGCACCCGTTCGTCAAGGAAGTGCTGAACTTGGTCGAGGTGAGTCTGATGCAGTATGTTCTAAACTCATGGCTAGCGAGCTTCATTATGTTGTGCAAAAAGAAGGAGGTATCACTAAAGCTCATGTACTTCCGAATGTGCTTGGGCCTACGTACAGCTCGGGCGTATGAGGGACGATGCTTCTTTTCTCTGTGCCTTAGATATCACGTGGTGCACAATTATCTGGATTCAATCAAAGGGTGGAAGTCGAAGTATTTCATTATCCGGAATCCCGAGCCATGGGACATAATGGAACATTTGCAAGTGTACAAAATTGCAACAAGTAGTATAGTTAAGTGAAAAAAGTGTCGAACCCACAAGGACTAATAATTTTACTGATTACCGAAATTTACTAGAGCAACTACTATTTGGAAAGTCAAAATTTGATAACAACGCAACTAAATTAAATTAATCTAAAGAAGTAACTAACCTAATTAAAAAGAATGAAAATCTGAAATTTTGTTATTTGTTAATAGTAAAACTAATTCAGGGACTTTTGATTTCACCTAGTTAATCCCACACAATTCAGAATTTCATGTAACTAGAAATTTTACTTTTTCAAGTTGTAGACCATAATTTCCTAATTATTCAATGTTTCTCTCGAACAACACCAAAAATATCCCCAACTTTCAATTCGTCATATCTCTATGCACAATTAATTAATTGAACAATTATTGAGTTCTATGGATTTCTTTATAGTCACATTACTCGCTGTAAATCATCTCTAATTTCGCTCAATCAATGGTGTTTAATCCTATAATTCTAAATCACAAGTTAGCTCTCGGTCTCTTCATGATTCAATAAATTATATAAAAGTTTGCCAAACAATTGTAAGCATTAAGAAAAATTAAACACACAACCATGAAAAAATAGAAGAATAAAATAACATGAAACTAGAATTGTGTTCTCAAAACTAGGCTACGCTGAAGCCCTAGAAAATTAAAAATTAGTTCAAATCAAAATTGCAACTAACAAACATATTATTGGATTGCATAATAAAAATTAGAAGAAAAAAAAATAGAAAAAAGAATTCTGTTTGTTGTTTGATCCTAAATCAAAGCCGCACAACAGAGCCGCAATCTTCCTTTTCTCTCTCTTCCGAAATCTTCTTCTCAGCCGCAATCCACTTCTTTCTGAGCCGCCCCCTGATTTCTTTTTGTTTTTCAAAGCTTCAGGATCCGAACCTCTCCTTAAAGTCTCAGAATCTTTTATAGGGAGTCAGGTAGTTGTTTTTTTATAGGATTAGTTTAAATAAGATTATTATATGTTAATTAATTAATTAGTTAAAATCCTAAGATTAAGGTTAATCATCTGATTTTAAACTAATCAATTAACTAACTCTTATCCAAACATAATTCAATCCGTATTGTTACTTATTTTTTTTAATTACTTTTTTTATTACACAATTTCATTCCACCACCTAATTGACCATATTATTTTCTATTGGTTCTTCAATGATCTAATTTGTAAACATGTGCAGTTGAGTGCTTGAATCTTCAAAAATCTTCACATAGAATCAATTTGAATTATTGAAATCTTTATCCTTGCACTCTTCCTTGGATACATAAAAAAATGCTCTCCTTTTGTACTTATCATTCCCATTCCTACAAAAACAAACAAATAAATAAAATTAAGTAGAAATATGATAAATTTTAAAGAAATAAATGAGCACTCACAACTTTAATGTGTAAAAAGAGTAATAATTCATGTATAAATTTCACTCATAAGGACATTCCCACCAGGTGGGCATATGATATTCTGAAGATTAAGGCTCCGAGGCCGAGGGAGTTCACTCCAAAGGAAGTGAAGGAGTTTGAGAGCACTTTGGAGGGGGAAATATAAACTGGGCAAGGGTGACCGAGAAGCATCTGGTGAAGTGCGGCTTGAGTATGGCCGGTCATTGTACGTTCTTAGTCTCATTTGTAGTAAAAAAATTTGGCTTATTCTAACACCATTCTATTTTTGTGTTGCAGCCATGCTCGACAAAAAGTTGAATGAGTCGAGCCAAATTGGAGGAGAAGAAAGCCGCTGAACATTCGAAAGGTGAGAAGAGGCCATCAACATCAGCCTCTGATAGGTCATTGGAGGGGCATTCTGAAAGGGCCAAAAGCCGAGGGCCTTGACCATCGCAGACTAGTCCGACTCCCTGAGGTGCCAATCGAGCCCTAGTGCACTGAAGATCTCATAGCTGGCCAGGTCCTCTCTTCCTCCTATCCATCCCCAGGTCAAGAGCGTCCTTGGGGAGAAAAATAAGGAGACATGGACGCTGGAGTGGGCCGTGAAGGTAGCCGATTCCATCATGGAGGGCCCGGTCGCCCTGGAGGGGGTGAACCATCTCGCGCCGCCTTGAGACCGAAAGTCTGTCGCCCACGAGATGTCGAGATGTACTATGCAAGCTACTTGAAGTGGGTTCAAGCCAGCGTCGTTGTAACATCCCGTATAATTTATTTTAATCAAAGATACTTTTTCGAAATTTTTGCATGTGCAACACACGTGTAAATTTTTATTTAAATCATTTCTCTAAATTATATATATTTTCGTAGTATGCATTAAATTTTTTATTATCTTCTATTAAACCCCAAGCCTAATGACCCATTCAGATAAATACATAAAATTTATTTTTTAAAAGAGTAGTTAATTAAATTATTATTATTATTATTATTATCATTATTATTATTGTATTTTTTTTAAAAAAAATTTGTGCTCGTGCACGTGTGTGAGTATTAGAAGTGGGTGCGGTTGATGAGAAAGTGGGCTGAACTCAAGTGGACATGTGAGAGTGGAGAGAGTAATGGAGTTGGTTTTATAACTGATTGCTGGTGCTCTGTATATATAAACCCTTTCACCCTATTTTCATATATATATATAAAGAAACCTATTTTTCCCTACTGCCGGGTGGATAGTAGTCGGGCACGAGCTTTTAAAAAAATGGAGAGCTCGAGCTTTTATTTTAAATCTGAGACTATGCGTAGTCGGACGGATAGTTTGCCGTACTCCAGTGCATATACGTATACCGGGACTAGAGAGACATTTGACGGAATGTTCGCACGACGAGGATTCTGTATAGTCCGGCGGTGTATTCTGGGACTGGAATCCGTACTCGTGGAATGTCTAAACCTTGCTTTTATTACTAGGTAGTTTTCATGGCGAGGGATCGAACCCTTTAATGTGGAGTACGTAGGTGCTTGCCCTCGGACCTATGTAGTATGGGATGCATAGAGTCTGAACAAGTATGCATTAGTGTCATCTTAGTGTAAAATATCTGCATTAGGCATTAAAGCATTGCATACACTTACATGTTTAGAGTAGTTACATTTAACACTTTATGTTGCATTCAAGTTTATGGTTTGTTAAAGTATTGAGATCGTTATACCTTCAGCATAGAGAGGATGGCCGTGTATAACATTTTCGTCAGTTGTAAGCAACTGACGTGCCCATAGTTTTAAATGCAGGAGTTGGATTTTTCATGAAAATATAAAGTTGATATGCTACTGTTGATTTATTTAAATGTTAAAGATGTTGCAATTGTATAATTTTCATTATTGTACTTCATTTTACCTTCCGCTGTGTAAATAAATGTAAAGAACTTTGTTGTAATATAAAGTTTCAAATTTTCCTTGCAAAATTGTATGAAGTGAAGTGTAAAGATCCTGTGGAACTTCGAATTCAGCCTTATTTGGAATTCGGGGTGTTTTAGAGTTGTATCAGTGCCACGCTTCATAAGTAATACAAATTTATAAGGAGCGACACCCTAGAGTGGACATTAGAATGTGAGTTTCAACTTATAGAGATTTAAATGTAAGTAACTTACGTTTGTGTTGCTCTATATGATGACATTTCTCCTCCTTTCCCTATAAGATGGCCAATCATCATGATCTCCAGTATGAGATGCATTGGTTCGTCCCCTTCGAGAATGAAGAGGAAGAGCCAATAGAGGAAGAAGAAGAACCAGAAGAGATAGAAGAGGAATTTCCCGAGTCCAGGGAGATTACTCCACCTCCGCCTGATTTTCCCGAAGAATCCTCAGACGAAGATCTCATTCCAGATGACCAAAATGATTCTGTTGCTTCTCTTCGAAGAGAATTGGATGCTCAAAAGTGGAGAGTAAACCACTTGGAAGTGCAATGGGCAGAAGATAAGGAGCGCATTCAGGAGCTGAGTCATCAAGTGTGCGAACTCGAGAAGGTTCAGCACGTGAATGATCGACACTTTGCCAAACTGGACCATGTCACTCGTTGGGACAAGCAGGAGCAGCATCAGAGATTTGGAGATGTGAAGAAAGAAATCCAGGAACTTCGGGAAGAGCTCAGACCAGCCAAGAGAAACTGTAGAATCTAGATGTCTTTTGATACGGGATCATCACACACATTTGTGTCACCCTCATTTGCAAAACGATTGGGAGTCGAACCTAAAAATTTTCCTAGCAAGATTCTATTTGTGGCTACTCCGTCAGGAGAAAACTTGACTACCGACCAATATTATAAAGGGTGTGATCTTGAAATTGGAGGCAGACTCTTTGGCATTGACCTTATTGAGTTGGTAGTTTTGGGGGTCGACATCATAATTGGCATAGACTGGATGTCAGTTTACAGTGCCACTATTGAGTGCAAGAGCAAGGAGGTTGTGGTGAAGGCACCAAGAGGACCAGCAGTTACATTTCAAGGGAAGAGGAAGTGTAAGCAGTTGGTAGCAGCTTTGACGGAGCAGAAGGTTCCTGAAGAAGTGAGGCAGATTCTAGTGGTTCGAGATTTTCCACCTGTGTTTCTTGAAGATCTACCTAGGCTTCCTCCTCATCGAGATGTAGAGTTCAGAATCTCCATTCAGCCAGGAAGTGCACCCATTTCCAAGGCACCATACAGAATGGCACTGGTTGAGCAAGATGAGATCAAGAAGCAGATCGAAGAGTTGTTGGGCAAGGGATTCATCAGGCCTAGTGCATCACCTTGAGGAGCCCCAGTTCTTTTGGTGAAAAAGAAGGATGGATCGATGAGGATGTGCATCGACTATAGAGAGTTAAACAAGGTGACAGGGCAGAACAAGTATCCAATTCCTCGAATCGATGATCTATTCGACCATCTACAGGGAGCAACTGTTTTCTCCAAGATAGACCTAGGGTAAGGATATCACCAAGTCCGAGTAAAGGAAGAGGATGTGCACAAGACGGCTTTCAAAACTAAGCATAGTCACTATGAGTTCCTAGTCATGCCATTTGGAGTAACCAATGCACCGGCTATCTTCATGGACATGATGAACAGGGTCCTGCGGCCGTTCATTGATTTTTTTGTCGTTGTGTTCATTGACGACATATAGGTCTACTCCAAGTTAGAAGAAGAGCATGCCGAGCACCTAGCAGAGGTACTGAAGAAGCTACAAGAGCAAGAATTGCATGCAAAGCTGTCTAAATGTGAAATCTGGAAAACCGAAGTCGCCTTCCTGGGTCACATCCTTTCTAAGGAGGGAGTGGCTACTGACCCACAGAAGATTGAGGCAGTAAAAGATTGGCCAGGACCAACCACAATGAAAGAGATTAGGAGCTTTCTGTGTTTAACTGGCTACTACAGAAGGTTCATCCAGGGCTACGCCCAGATAGCTATGCCACTCACAGTGCTTACAAGGAAGAACGTGAGTTTCAAATGGTCGGAACAGTGTGAAGCAAGCTTTCAGGGGTTGAAGGGAAGGTTGACTACCGCTCCCATTTTGGCTTTGCCTATAGCAGGAGTCGACTATGATGTCTACAGTGATGCTTCCCATTGCAGTTTGGGCTGTGTGCTGATGCAAGAGGGAAAGGTAATAGCTTATAGGTCTAGATAGCTGAAACCGCATGAAAAGAATTACCCCACCCATGAATAGGAGCTGGCAGCGATCATTTTTGCATTGAAGCAGTGGAGGCACTACGTGTACGGGAAGAAGGTCAACATGTACACGGATCATAAGAGTCTGAAGTATATCTATCAGCAGAGGGACCTAAATCTGAGGCAGAGGAGATGGTTAGAAGTGTTGGAGGATATCCGACCCGAGATCAAGTACCATCCATGCAAGGCCAATGTTGTGGCTGATGCACTCAGCAGGAAGTGCAGTTTATCTCGATTGATCACAACTCAGGAGAAGTTGGTAGAAGAGCTTGATCGAGCAGGGATTGAGGTGGTTTTGTAAGGTTTGGGAGCTTCCTTAGCTCAATTAAGGATTCAACCTACTTTGAGAGACAAGATCATCGATAGTCAGAAGACCAATCCAGAGATTCAGGAGATGAGAGAGCAATGGCGTTGGCAGGTTGGTAGGATTTCAAGTGAAGGATGAGGTGTTATGGTTAGGAGAGCGGATGTGTGTGCCAGATCAAGCAGAACTGAAGGAGAGTATTCTTCAGAAAGCAAATACTACTTTATTATCCGTGCATCCAGGGAGTACCAAGATGTACAAGGACATAAATCAGTATTTCTGGTGGCCAGGTGTAGCGCCCCGAATTTCCAATATAATATCTTAGAAATACATAGCACAATTCCCAGCATCAACTTTAATGTAATAGCAAATACAGTCCAAAACACAGGTAATTTTTATTTCAACTTTTATTACAATAATCATTTACATAACACAGCGGAATACAATACACGTTAAATCACAATTCTCTTTTCTTTACAATACTTTCTTTTACCAATTACATAAATCACTACATCAATTGAACTCAAGAATCCAAATCCGAGGTATACCAGGGTTTCACACACCCTCTAGAGACTCACACTCAAATATCCAAACCAACCTTCCAACGTAAATTGCTCAGTTAAACATCTTGAAAACGTATGTTCACTAGAAGATAAAGTATAGAATAGTAAGTTATAGATTAAAGACATTTAAAGAATAAATCATTTAAAAGAACACACAAATATGTATAAGTATATCAGTATCAGTCGACTACCAAAGCCATCGGTCGACTGTCCAGACAGAAAATCTAATAGCTTTGAGAAAATAATTCTAAGTATTATAAGTCGACTATCAAAGGGTCATAGGTCGACTGTCCAGAGCGAAAAATACAATAACTTCGAGAAAATGATTCTAAGTGGTACCAGTCGACTGTAAAAGTCATCAGTCGACTGTCCAGAACGAAATTTCAAGAAAAACTATAGAACACAGCAGCCAGGTCGCGTCGGTCGACTGTAAAGTCACGCCGGTCGACTGTCGACCTACAGTCTGCAGATTTTTGGTTGTGCACGTTTCAACCGATTTGTAGTTTTACTTTATGAAAACGATTTCTACAAAAAAACATACTTCCTACATGATCAATTACAACTTGTAGGACATATAATAACCCACAAAACTAATTCAAAGTTACTTGAATTCATAAAAGTAGTGATTTGTTGATTTCTTTTGATTAAAACATAGATTGTGCATATAGTCAAAATAGAGTTTCTAAAAAATTAATTGTTCATTGAAATAGCTTCGTATTCAGATCCAAACCATATCAATACCAAAATCTCAAAAGAAATCCCCAATTTGGATATATTTCTTCAAACTAGACTAAATTCCCAATTTCGATTCTCAAGACATTATCTCTTGATTCATAACTTTTCTTCAAATTTCTCAAAACTGAATTACCATTACAACTCGCAACCATAATCAATTGATAGTATCATCATATCAAATTTTTATTCAACCAATACTCAAAAGTAATAAAAGTCTCATTTTTATTAGGTTTACGCATAAAATCCATCATATTCAATCAATCCAACATTAATCCAAAAGGAATAGCTTACCCATGTTCTTCCATAGGTCATTCATCAATCTCGAATTACCCACATACATTTTTATTCATAAACAATTAGGGTTTCACAAGATCCAATTTTTCATCCATCCATCCAATTCATCAAGTGCATAATCATACTCAAACTTTAACATGCTTTCTAGTAGATGAAATACCACATACAATATTCTAAGAAAAAACAAAACAATTATATCTCTCGCATACTACACACACAAAACAAAAAGAAAATAAAACAAGTCACTCACCTCAATGAAGAAGTCCGCCCGAATTAATGGAGAACAAGCAAAGTCCTATTCTGTGAATTCCAAGATCCCCTCCTTAATTCTCCAAGAAACAATAAAACCTTTGTGTTGTGCAGCGAAAGACGGCTGCACTCCACTTCTTTTAAATAAGCCGGAATAGGAGAATTAGGGTTTTTGAACACATTTTCAAAATAACCCTGTTAAAGTATAACTTTACATAAATAGATCCCTATACTTGGAAACTTGATAAAACCAATTAAATTGAGGTTTAAAAATCAAAATACGCACCTTATTTCCAGCCGGCACTGTTTGAAAAGTCCAGAAAATTATTTTGCACCTTCATCCCTCAAAATGACAATTTTGCAAAAAGATCCTTCTTTTTCATAATATTTGCAAATAGATCCAATTAATATCAGAAAAATTTAGAAAAATTATAAATAATCTCAAATAATAAATAATGATTTTCTACAAAATAAATTTTGGCTTTTGAACTTCTCAAGAAGATATTTGCACGTGTTTCGCACGTGTAAAAAGATAAATCCCCCCCAAAAAATATTTATTAATCTCCAAAATCATTTTAATTCATTTTTAAATCCTCAAAAATAACATTTAAAAATACGGGGTACTACATCACTCCCTCTTAGAAGATTTCTGTCCTCAGAACTATTGCTAATGGGGTCCAAAATAAGAATGAACAAAGAATTTGAAATCTCATAAATGAACCATAATTCAAAACATTCACATAAAAGGACATATCAAATAAAAGAAATATAACTCAACCCAATAGTACAATCATCCAAAGAAATACCATTACATAAATAAGATACAATCATACAAAAAAGCTCAGGAAAATCCTTCTGCATGCGATCCTCTTGCTCCCAAGTAGCCTCCTCGAACTGCTGATTCCTCCACAGCACCTTGACCATAGGTATCACTTTACTCCTAAGAACTTTCTCCCTATGGTCGACGATCTCCACAGGCTGTTCCTTGTAACTCAAGTTCACCTGTAGACCTTCAGGAACCTCAACCAACTGATGATTCTGATCTGGCACATACTTCCTCAACAATGACACATGGAACACATCATGCACCTGTGCCAACTCCTCGGAAAGCTCTAACCTATATGCAGTCCTACCAACCCGCTCCGCGATCTTGTATGTCCCAATATACCTTGGCGCCAACTTGCCTCCCTTACCAAACCTGATCACTCCTTTGGTCGGAGACACCTTGAGGAAAACTACATCCCCAACCTCAAACTCCAGGTCCCTTCGTCGAGTATCAGCGTAACTCTTCTGCCGACTCTGAGCCTCAACCAACCACTTGCGAATCAGCTCGATCTGCTCTGACGTCTGCTGTACGATCTCAGGAAAAAAGATCTGCCTCTCGCCAACCTCGTACCAACAAACAAGTGCCCTGCACCTCTGTCCGTACAAAGCCTCATACGGCACCATCCCGATACTCGCATGGTAACTGTTGTTATAAGCAAACTCAACCAATGCCAAGTATCTCTCCCAACTACCACCGAAATCCATAACACAAGTCTTCAGCATATCTTCCAGCACTCGATTCACCCTTTCAGTCTGACCATCGGTCTGTGGATGAAAAGCGGTAATGAAGTCGGTTCTGGTGCTTAAAGCTGCTTGTAGGCTCTTCCAAAACCTTGAAGTGAACCTTGCATCTCTATCGGAAACAATCGACACTGGAACTCCATGAAGTCTCACAATCTCACCGATGTACAACTCAGCCAATTTCTCCAACGACCAAGTAATCTTCACGGCCAGAAAGTGAGCTGACTTAGTCAAACGGTCCACAATAACCCAAATCGAGTCATTGCCCTTTGAACTCCTTGGAAAACCCGTGATGAAATCCATACTGATATTCTCCCATTTCTACTCCGGAATGGGCAACGGCTGCAACAAACCTCCAGATCTCTAATTTTCTACTTTGATCTGCTGACAAGTCAGACACCTTGCCACGAAATCTGCCACATCCCTCTTCATACCAAACCACCAAA
Organism: Hemerocallis citrina; assembly: GCA_017893485.1. Classification (NCBI taxonomy): domain Eukaryota; kingdom Viridiplantae; phylum Streptophyta; class Magnoliopsida; order Asparagales; family Asphodelaceae; genus Hemerocallis; species Hemerocallis citrina. Next base: position 80,040,418 of record CM030363.1, on the reverse strand, counting down.
AGTGTTGTTTGATGTCCTTGTACATCTTTGTGCCTCCAGGATGTACTAACAACAAGGTACTGTGTGCTTCCTAGAAGATACTCTCTCTCAAATCTGCATTATCCAGAACACACAACCTCTCACCCATCCAAAGAACTCCATCTTGGACACGAAATTCTGATAGCTTGCCCTCTGAAACCTGTTGCAGTATCTTCTGAATCTCTAAATCTGATCTTTGACCTTCCACAATCCTCTCTCTCAAGAAAGGCTGCAGCCTCAACTGAGCCAAAGACGCCCCCAAACCCTGCAGCACCACCTCGATACCTGCCTAATCAATCTCTACTGCCAACTCACTTCAAGTAGTGATCAAACTTGATAAACTACTCTTCCTGCTAAGTCCATCAGCTACCACATTCGCCTTGTCCGGATGATACTTGATCTCAGGACAAATGTCTTCCAATACATCCAACCATCTTCTCTGCCGAAGATTTAGATCCTTCTGTTGATAAATGTACTTCAGGCTCTTGTGGTCAGTGTACGTGTTGACCTTCTCACCATAGCCATAATGCCTCCATTGCTTCAAAGCAAAGATAATAGCCGCTAGCTCCAAATCATGCATCGGATAATTTTTCTCATGCGGACGCAAGTGCCTTGAACCATAAGCAATAACCTTGCCTTCTTGCATCAAGACACAACCCAAACCTCTGAGAGATACATCACTGAAAATATCATAATCCTTCCCAGCTTGTGGCAAAGCTAAGATAGGTGCAGTAGTCAACCTCTCCTTGAACTCAAGGAAACTCGCCTCACACTTATCAGTCTATGAAAATGCCACATTCTTCCTGGTCAAACCTGTCAAAGGAACTGCAATCTGAGAATAGCCTTGGATGAATCTCCTGTAGTAACCAGCCAAACCAAAGAAACTCCTGACTTCCTCCACAGACATTAGCCTGGGCCAATCCTTTACTGCTTCAACATTCTGAGGATCAGTGGCCACTCCCTCCTTAGAAAGGATATGACCAAGGAAAGCTACCTCAAACTTCCAAAACTGACACTTCGAAAACTTGGCATACAAGCTATGCTCCTGCAATTTCTGTAATACCGCTATCAAGTGCATAGAATGCTCCTCCTTCGACTTCGAGTACACCAAAATATCGTCGATGAAAACCACTATGAAGGAGTCAATAATTGGCCTCAAAACCCGGTTCATCATATCCATGAACACTGTTGGCGCATTCATCAACCCAAATGGCATCACCATAAACTCGTAGAGCCCATGACGAGTCCTGAAAGCTGTCTTACTCACATCTTCCTCCTTGACTCGAACCTGATGATACCCTGATCTCAAATCAACCTTCGAAAACACAGCTACTCCCCGAAGCCTGTCGAACAAATCATCAATCCGCAAAAGTGGATACTTGTTCTGAATAATCACCCTATTCAACTCCCGGTAGTCAATGCACATCCTCATTGACCCATCCTTCTTCTTGACTAACAACACTGCCACACCCCACGGTGAGGAACTCAGCCTAATAAGCCCCTTGCTCAACAACTCCTCAATCTGCTTCTTCACTTCGTCTTGCTCTATAGGTGCCATCCTATACGGAGCCTTAGAAATCGAAGCACTCCCCGGCTGAACATTGATGCAAAACTCCACATCTCTCTGCGGCGGTAATCCTGGAAAATCTTCCAAGAACACCTTAGGAAATCTCTGATAACTGGAATGCCTTTGACTTCATCTGGAATTGCCATCTTGGATACTATTGCAGCCACCTTCGAAATCTTCTTCTTCCCATAGAAAGTCACTGCGGGACTACTTGGTGCCTTCACTAACACCTCTTTCTGCTTGCATTCAATTGTGGCATCATATATTGCCATCCAACCAATGCCCATGATCACATCCACTCCTAAGACTTGCAGCTCAATCAAATCAAAGCCGAACAATCTCCCGCCAATCTCAATATCACAGCCTTCGTAATATCAATTAGTAGTCAATTCTTCACCTGACGGTGTTGCCACCGACAAAATCTTGCCTGTGAACAACTTAGGCTCCACACCTAAGTCCTTTGCAAAATTGGGCGACACAAAAGTATGCGAAGAACCAGTATCAAATAAAACTTTTGCCTTAATTTCATTAACCAAAACAATTCTTGTTACATGAAGAATGATATTCAATCTCCAATTATTCTCAAATAAAAGTTTTACTTATTACATTGAATGAAAATCAAATCAAAACTCTTGCATACCCTGGATTACATCTTCCGAGTTACTCGCATCGTCCTCGGTTAATACGAACACTAGCCCTTGCCTCTGGAATTTACCTCCACCTGGACCATCCTTCCTCAACTGTGGACAATGAGTCTTAGAATGTCCCGCCTGCCCACACTGGAAACAAGTCTGCTTTGCCAACTTAGGACACGCTGACCTGTAATGACCTGCCTCCTTGCAGTAGTAACAAGTCACTTCTTGAGTTGCAGGTGCCTTCTGCACTGGACCACTGAACTTGACTTGCTTCACTGGGAATCCCTTCCCACTCTGACCTGATGCTGGCCTCTTGTTCCTGTTCCAGGTCTCTTGCTTTTTCTAGAACTGATCCATGTCTTCTTCTGTCATAGCTGCTCTCCTGACCAGCTTATCGAACCTCCTTATGCCCAATGGAATCATTCTTGACCTCAAGTTTGGCCTCAAGCCCTGCTCAAATTTCTTGGCCTTCTTCGCCTCATCAACTATCAGCTCCAGTGCATACCTCGACAGCTGAGCGAACTTAGTCTCATACTCTCGCATGGTCATGCTGCCTTGCTGTAGATTCAAGAACTCTGTCGCCTTCTTCTCCTAAATATCCAGGGGAAAGAAACGATCCCTGAATTCTTCCAGAAAAGCCTCCCAAGTCATTTGCTGGTCCCCCAAAGTCCTCTTTACCATTTGCCACCAAACACCAGCATCCTTTTCCAACTGCATAGTGGCCAACTTCACCTTGTTAGCTGCTGGAGTTTCTGAGACCTCGAAGATTGTCTCCATCCGTCCAATCCAATCATCAGCCTCATTTGGATTAGACTGCCCCTCAAATACGGGCGGCCTCATCCTCTTGAAGGACTCAATCTGCTTGATAGGATTAGCATTAACCAATCCTGGTCCAGCCCCATGATTCTGATTCTGGTTCTGATTCTGCGCCAAATTAGCTGCCATTAGTGCATTCAAAGTTTGATACACCCTGGAAAATTCGGCCTCGAGATCAACTCCAGTTCCTTGGGAACTTCCAGCTCCATCACCATTGTTACCATTTCTAGTTCTGGGTCCAACCATTCTGAATACAGCAAAATGAGGGAAGAGTTAGAGCATCACAACACAATTCATATTCACATCAATACCCTCTGGCAAAACCACAACAATACCCCAAAACATCATGTTTCTATTCTATGTGATACTCACTCTCTAATGTCCATACCTAGGTACTCACGCTCTAGTGTCCACACCTAGGTTATTTTTGTACCATGCTTATTATTACTATTGAAGCATGCTCTAATACCAATCTCTATAGTGCTCCGAATTTTCAATATAATATCTTAGAAATACGTGGCAAAATTCCCAGCATCAACTTCAATATAACAGCAAACACAGTCCAAAACAGAGGTAATTTTTATTTCAACTTTTATTACAATAATCATTTACATAACACAGCGGAATACAATACACCTTAAATCACAATTCTCTTTTCTTTACAACACTTTCTTTTACCAATTACTTAAATCACTACATCAATTGAACTCAAGCATCCAAATCTGATCTATAAGAAATCACCTGTAAAATATGAGGCTAGAGATAACCCTAACCCCCAAAACTAAAGGGGTCAGCCATAAAGGTGTGGGTGACATAAAAACAAACAACATAAGTAAAGCATAGAATCATAAATGACAAGAAATAAACAAGAATACATAAGATATGACATAGCAAGGGAACACAAAACATCAAGTGAAACTAGACTAAGTGTCAAGTGTAGAAAACAAGAAAACACATGCATGAAACCAAGTCAAGAAAACACAAGTCTATATGCTGACTCTCTAATGCGTACTTGTCGGAGTCTATGCATCCCACTCTACGTAGGTCCAGTGCACGCCCTTAACATCTCCACATTGTAGAGTTTGATTCCCCGCTATGCAACAAATCCTACTACGATGACTACTATGAGATAAAGATAAACTGTGAGTATTAGCCCATGCCCCGATAATTCCGGAGGTCAAACTCTATCCACAGATAATTTCGGAGACTATTTCACTCACACCTGGGAGTCTTCGAGAATACCCCACACCGCAAGCAATGGCACCTCATTACACGAACACCACATGTGCGTCGCCTCGACCCCGATAATTTTAGAGATCAATCCCACACCACAGGTAATTCCGGAGACTATTTCACTCACACCTGGATAATTTCGGGAATTATCTCACACCGCGAGCCATACTGAGGTCCATAACCCATGTTCTCGTTCATCATATCACCACTAGTGATTGTCCTTATCATTTTTAGGTTATTTAATTAATTTACGAATCTCTTAGAATTGGTGTATCCTATCGGACTTAACTCAATAACTGATCAACTAAAATGCCTCAACAGGTCCAAACATAAATATCGCAACTGCCGGTATAGCAGGGTCTCACACACCCTCTAGAGACTCACACTCAAATATCCAAACCAACCTTCGAACGTAAATTTCTTAGTTAAACATCTTGAAAACGTATGTTTAGTGGAAGATAAAGTATAGAATAGTAAGTTATAGATTAAAGACATTTAAAGAATAAATCATTTAAAAGAACACTCAAATATGTATAAGTATATCAGTATCAGTCAACTACCAAAGCCATCGGTCGACTGTCCAGAGAGAAAATCTAGTAGCTTTGAGAAAATAATTCTATGTATTATAAGTCGACTATCAAAGGGTCATAGGTCGATTGTCCAGAGCAAAAAATACAATAACTTTGAGATAATAATTCTAAGTGGTACCAGTCGACTGTAAAAGTCATCAGTCGACTGTCCAGAACGAAATTTCAAGAAAAACTAGAGAACACAGCAACCAGGTCGCGTCGGTCGACTGTAAAGTCACGCCGGTTGACTGTCGACCTACAGTCTGCAGATTTTTGGTTGTGCACGTTTCAATCGATATGTAGTTTTACTTTATGAAAATGATTTCTACAAAAAGCATATTTCTTACATGATCAATTACAACTTGTAGGATATATAATAACCCACAAAACTAATTCAAAGTTACTTGAATTCATAAAAGTAGTGATTTGTTGATTTCCTTTGATTAAAACATAGATTATGCATATAGTCAAAATAGAGTTTCTAAAAAATTAATTATTCGTTGAAATAGCTTCGTATTCAAATCCAAACCATATCAATACCAAAATCTCAAAAGAAAATCCCCAATTTAGATATATTTCTTCAAACTCGACTAAATTCCCAATTTCGATTCTCAAGACATGATCTTGATTCATAACTTTTCTTCAAATTTCTCAAAACTGAATTACACTTACAACTCGCAACCATAATCAATTGATAGCATCACCATATCAAATTTGTATTTAACCAATACTCAAAAGTAATAAAAGTTTCATTTTTATTAGGTTTACGCATAAAATCAATCATATTCAATCAATCCAACATTAATCTAAAAGGAATAGCCTACCTATGATCTCCCATAGGTCATTCATCAATCTCGGAAACACTAAAATCTTTGTGTTGTGCAGCGAAAAACGGCTTCACTCCACTTCTTTTGAATAAGCCGGAATAGGAGAATTAGGGTTTTTGAACACATTTGCAAAATAACCCTTTTAAAGTATAAATTTACATAAATAGATCCCTATACTTGGAAACTTGATAAAACCAATTAAATTGAGGTTTAAAAAGCAAAATAAGCACCTTATTTCCATCCGGCACTGTTTGAAAAGTCTAGAAAATTGTTTTGCACTTTCATCCCTCAAAATGACAATTTTGCAAAAAAATCATTCTTTTTCGTAATATTTGCAAATAGATCCAATTAATATAAAAAAAAATTAGAAAAATTATAAATAATCTCAAATAATAAATAATGATTTTCCACAAAATAAATTTTGGCTTTTGAACTTCTTAAGAAGATATTTGCACGTGTTTCGCACGTGTAAAAGATAAATCCCCAGGAAAAAAATATTTATTAATCTCCAGAATCATTTTAATTCATTTATAAATCCTCAAAAATAACATTTAAAAATACGGGGTACTACACAAGGGTTGAAGCGAGATGTGGCTGAGTTTGTTGCCAGATTGCAGTTTTTCAGCAAATCAAAGTCGAGAATCAGAAACCCGGAGGTTTGTTGTAGCAATTACCCATCCCAGAGTGGAAGTGGGATTGTATCAGCATGGACTTTATCACAGGTTTGCCCAAGAGTTCCAAGTGCAATGATGCAATTTGCGTGATAGTGGACCGACTCACCAAATCGGCTTACTTCTTGGCGATGAAGCTTACTTGGTCGATGGAGAAGCTAGCCAAGTTGCATGTTGGCGAGATTATGAAGCTTCATGGAGTTCCTCTATCGATAGTATCCGACCGAGATGTGCATTTCAATTCACATTTCTGGAGAAGTATTCAAGCAGCTTTGGGGACGAAGACTGATTTCAGTACGGCATTTTATCCTCAAACTGATGGGCAGATTGAGAGAGTCAACAGGGTACTGAAAGATATGCTGAGATGTTGTGTGTTGGACTTTGGTGGCAGTTGGGAGAAGCATTTGGCTCTTGTGGAATTTGCCTACAACAACAATTTCCAGGCAAGCATCGGGATGGCACCGTATGAGGCTCTATATGGAAGGAAGTGCAGGACACTGGTGTGTTGGTATGAAGTGGGGGAACGACAGATGTATGGGCCGGAGATTGTGCAGTAGACCTCAGAAAAGATCGAGCTGATCAGGAAGAGGTTATTCGACGCACAGAGCAGGCAGAAGAGTTATGCCGACAACCAGATGAGAGGCCTAGAGTTTGCAGAAGGCGACTTTGTCTTTGTGAAGGTGTCTCCGACCAAGGGGTGATTCGGTTTGGAAGAGGAGGAAAATTAGCCCCGAGATACATAGGTCCTTATAAGATATTGAAGAGGATTAGGAAAACAGCTTATCGGTTAGAATTACCGGAAGAGTTAGCCCATGTGCACAATGTCTTTCATGTGTCTATGTTACGAGGTTATATCCCAGATCCGAGTCATCATTTGCCAGAAGTGCCAGAGGGACTGCAATTGGATTTGAGCTATGCAGAGCGTCCCGTAGAAATTGCGGACCGTCGAGAGAAGGTCTTGAGAAATAAGACAATACCTATGGTCAAGGTCGTCTGGAGGAATCAATTTGTTAAGGAGGCCACTTGGGAATATGAGGACAAGATGATGAGAGATCACCCTGAGCTTTTAAACTAATTTGCAAACTCCTTTCTTTCTTTCTCTTTCTCACTCTAAATTGTAGTTCCGAGGACGGAACTATTCTAAGGAGGGAGTGCTGTAACATCCCGTATAATTTATTTTAATCAAAGATACTTTTTCGAAATTTTTGCACGTGCAACACACATGTAAATTTTTATTTTATTCATTTCTCTAAATTGTATATATTTTCATAGTATGCATAAAATTTTTTATTATCTTCTATTAAACCCCAAGCCTAATGACCCGTTCAGATAAATACATAAAATTTATTTTTCAAAAGAGTGGTTAATTAAATTATTATTATTATTATTATTATTATTATTATTATTGTATTTTTTTTAAAAAAAATTTTGTGCTCGTGCACGTGTATGAGTATTAGAAGTGGGTGCGGTTGATGAGAAAGTGGGCCGAACTCAAGTGGACGTGTGAGAGTGGAGAGGGTAATGGAGTTGTTTTTATAACTGATTGCTAGTGCTCTGTATATATAAACCCTTTCACCCTATTTTCATCTATCCATCTGTTATCAAACCAAAAACAAAATATATATATATAAAGAAACCTATTTTTCCCTACTGCCGAGAGCAACTAGAAGAGGAGGAGAGAGATAGCGCTCAGGAGGCTTTCGGAGTTGAGGTTGCGGCGCGATTGTGTGGAGTTCGGAGTCCCTTTTGGAGGCGGAATTTTTTTTAGTACTCTCCTAATAGGTGGGTGATCTTTTATACTTTCTAAATTATTGAGTAGTTGTATGTGTAGATCACCCTAAAAATTAAATTGCTACAGTAGAATTGCTTAGTTTGCTTTATGAATTGTGATGTGTGTGCTAGTGAATACCCCAAAAATTTATGTAGATTGCATGTTGATTTAGATGGGCATTGAAAGAATTAAAAAACTGTTATTTGGTATATGAATTGTTGACGTGTGTTCACTCTTGAAGAGTGGAAATTTTATGAACTTATTCACCATGAGAAAAATTCCCATATTATTATTTGACATGAAAAATAGATTTATTGAGTAAAATCGCCATTTCGCAAGATATATCGAGAATTGGACTACTCTTCACATGGTGAAAATTTTCAATTGTGTGGATCGATTATTGCTCTAAAATTTATTTTATTGTACTCAGATTAGTTTTTTGGAGTGCGTGAGTTCGTCTATTTGGCATTATGAAATGGGTTTCCTGAAAGATTGAATTTTAACAGAAATTAAAATGGGGGACTTTTGAGTATATAAAACTCATTTTGAGATCATTACCGTAGGCGCACCTGCCTCTGTGGCTTGGGCGTGGGGTCATTTTTCTTGCTGGTTCTGGGTCCCTGTGTTCTCTGACTTGTTTGAGAAATGGTGTTCTCTGACTTAGGGTTCTTAAAACATTTTTTTGAGATTTGGGGTTCTTAAAACAATTTTTTTGAAATGGTGTCCCTGACTTTGTTTGAGAAATGGTGTTCTCTGACTTTTTGAGAAATGGTGTTCTCTGATTTGGGTAAAACTTGAATTATAAGAAGATGGAATTTGTGACAATGCAATTGATTTTTCTCCTAAGTGAGATTTCTTAATTAATTGTTTGAGTAAGAATACCCGATGAAGTATAAATTACGGTGTATGATTAAATTATGAGATTTTGAAATGACTGTTCTATATTATGAGTTCATGAAAGGAGATGTTGTTTTTGAAAGAATTGTGAATAAGTGCATGAATTAATTTGCATGAGATTGATTAAGTTGGAGATATGAATATAATGAAGTTTAATACATGATTATTGAAGGGTATAAGTACCCATGAGTTCTGGTACATGAAAGGTTGTGATCTAGAGTTTTAGTGAGACCCCGGAACACTGTTGAATTAAATGATTTGAGTTATATTTTTGAGATATGGCTATGGAGCTATCTCGGTATTTGTGATTAAGTCGAGTAGGGGGAAAAGCTAACTCTAGGTGTGATAATTATTCATGTCTTGAACCTAAGAACTAGGCACTAAGTGAAGATGTAGTAAACTTGGGCAAATGTGAGTGGAGGGCTTCTATATAGTCGGGCGGTGTACTTTGGGACTATAAACCCAGTCGGGCGGTGTACTCCGGGACTGAGGTTGCTACCGATGGAGACGAGCTTTTATTTTAAATCTGGGACTATGCGTAGTCAGGCGGATAGTTTGCCGTACTCCAGTGTATATACGTATACCGGGGCCAGAGGGACACTTGACGGGATGTTCGCACGATGAGGATTCTGTATAGTCGGGCGGTGACTCCGGGACTGGAATCCATACTCGTGGAATGTCTAAACCTTGCTTTTATTACTGGGTAGTTTTCATGGCGAGGGATCGAACCCTTTAATGTGGAGTACGTAGGTGCTTGCCCTCGGACCTATGTAGTGTGGGATGCATAGAATCAGAACAAGTATGCATTAGTGTCATCTTAGTGTAAAATATCTGCATTAGGCATTAAGTCATTGCATACACTTACATGTTTAGAGTAGTCACATTTAACACTTTATGTTGCATTCAAGTTTGTGGTTTGTTAAAGTATTGAGATCGTTATACCTTCGGCATAGAGAGGATGGCCGTGTATAACATTTTCGTCAGTTGTAAGCAACTAACGCGCACACAGTTTTATATGCAGGAGTTGGATTTTTCATGAAGATATAAAGTTGATATGCTGCTGTTGATTTATTTAAATGCTAAAGATGTTGCAATTGTATAATTTTCATTATTGTACTTCATTTTACCTTCCGCTGTGTAAATAAATGTAAAAAAACTCTGTTGTAATATAAAGTTTCAAATTTTCCTTGTAAAATTGTACAAAGTGAAGTGTAAAGATCTTGTGGGACTTCGAATTCAGCCTTATTTAGAATTCGGGGTGTTACAGTCGTGGTACGTATCCAATCCTCGATAAGTATGTTTTTGTATCCTTGGTTGCTTTTGAATTTTTCTAAGTGTTTAATAAACATTTTGTAGGCCACTCTCTTTGTAACACCCCGAATTCCAAACACAGGTAATTCGTAGCAAATACAGGATCTTATACTTCAATTCGTACAAAAATATAAGGAATTTAAAAAATTTTATTACAACATTGTTCTTTACAACAGCACAATAGATTTAAATGAATATAATACAATCTACGATAATGAAAATTCTTCAATCTTGTAACAACTCATCATGGTGACTTCAAGTCCATGCCATGTCCAATCCTACAACTAGGAAACTGTGGGCATGTCAGTTGCATACAACTGATGCAATGCTACAATACAACGACTCTTTAATTTAGCAAACACAAACTTGAATGCAAACAGGAAAAATGACTATCCTAATCGTTTCAGTGTATGACATGAGTTTAATGCCTAATGCAGCCATTTATACTTACGATGACACTAATGCACAATTTTTCGGATTCTATGCATCCCATACTACATAGGTCCGAGGAAAAGCCCTTTAACGTACTTCTCATTATAGGGTTTACATCCCACGTTATGCAGCCTAACCCAATAAATATACTCCAACGCATAGTCACCAATGAGTCGCACCCCATGGATATTGGACTTACCGACCTACCCCCTTGACACATATAGTGGATTTACCGGGCGTATCCTCAGCCACAAACCCTAGCTAGTCAATCTTCCTTAACTTGACCTTACCGGCTTACCCCTAGCCCACAAACCTTGGATTTACCGGGTGTATCCTTGGTCCTGACCATTTCTAGGAACTGCAGCCTCTTTACTGGCCTTTTCGATGATAGACGGACATACCCCTAGCTCACACACCGTGGATTTATCGGACGTATTCTTCGATCTTGAACCCCTAGGAGCTGCACATTCTTTACCAGACATGTTCTTTCTATCATATCTTCTTCTAGTTCCTATCCTTAAGTTCAAACATGAATAATATTACCACCTAGAGCTAGCTTACCCTCCTACCGGTTTTAAACAATATACCGAGAATGATAGCTCATATTGGCCACTTCTCAATTTCAATAATCTCTTTCATCACTTTACCGGTACTTTGAGTCTCACTTAACCTATATAACCAACACAATTCAGGTTCACAACATCGTGGGTTATCATACCCTCATTATTCATATTTTAGAGCTTCATTCATTCATATATTCAATTATTCTCTTGCTCACACAACTCAATTATTCGAACAATTAGTTTCATACTCTTATTCAACACTTCGAGTCAACCATTCTCTAGATGGTTTCCCCACCTCTTTTAATAAAATTTTAATGAAGTTGTAAATTGACAAACTTTACTTATTACATTCAATGAATGATATTCAATTTTCAAATTAGTCTTTAACAACTTACATTAACTCACAATACAAATTTTTAGAATACCTTTAGTTCCATAATACACTTTGTTTCTAAATTAAAAAGGTATGAATTACCATTTATTTAACCACCACATACCTAAATCCCAAATATTCTTCTTCTTAAACCTCATATTAAATCTCACAATATAATTCTAGTTCAATAGTCAAATTGTTTCCTAAATTACAACATAAATTACTATTTATGTTAATCCCCATATAAATCTCAATTTATATAATCACTCATTTCTAAAAATTTCCCTTTAATCCATATTTTAAAATCTCATCACATTCAAATATTTAATAAAAGAGGATAAAAGATTTAAAAAATCTCAAAAGTCCCCCCTGGATTCGAACCCGAGCACACCCAGAGGTGCCCAAAACCCCCTCACTCGCTGACCAAGAAGCCAAACGCCACAACCGATCATAACTCCATTAGAGTCCTTTATACTGACTCTCTGTTTCTCCCATAATTTGATTTAATCGTATAACTTCAAATTTTCTTTTTCTTTAATTATATTCGGGATTATTATTATACACTGCATCTCAAAAATTTTCAGAACAAAAATCTCTCTAATTTAATATATTTTAACTTGGAAAATTATTCAAATCAATTGATAGTGACCTTTACATTCTTCAATCCTCGTTGATTCAAATTAGACTACAATTTGTCTTAAAATTATAAAATTAGTATGAATTCCTTACCAATTATTATAAAGTTAGGAAAAATAACCATACCTCAATCCACTTGCAAATCTACATGCAATTCTTACATAAATTTCTCAATTTTGCAAATTGCTCTGCATACGCAATTTTACATATACAATTTAATCATAGTGTAGCAAAATTGTCACGCCCCACTTTCCAAAATACGGAACACGAGTATATAACGTAGGCCCAGCGAATGATGTAAACACCATCCATAAGCTGTAATAAACTAACTCAGCAATAAGATCAACACATATACAACCACGCAAGAATATAACCACATGAATCAATGATAAAGTTTCAATAATAATGAAACAAACCAACAATGTAAATATCCAACATCTGGGAAAACAAAACTACGGGTCATAGGGCCCAAAACAAAGTACAAGAGATAACCGAGTTCAGAAAAATAAATCTAGCAACAATTATAAAACTACACAGCAAAAAACTGGATCCATCACTAGAAACGTTGCGCACCAATGCCTTCGGGAACAGATCCTCCAGTACATATAAATTCCTGGTCTAAAAAGAAATAAAGTAGTGCCCTTAGAGCAAGTCGTGGGAGGCAAGTAGAGAAAACAAAGGATAACAGGAAAAACATGAATATCAAAGGAAAGGAACATGGTCATAGACAAAGAACAAAATAAAGAGTAGGCAATATCAAAAGGTTACAATAATCACACATGAAATGCGTGATGTCAAGTAAATATCAATACAAGATCAATTATGCAGGTTGTTAAGTATTTTATTAACCTATCTAGTGCACATACTACTGCATCCCATACTACAGATTCCATGTAAGCACAGTGATCGTTTTAGACCGATGGTAAATTCACGGTTCGTGTACTCGGCATTGATATTAAGAATTTACGTGCAACATCCATCAATCAATTACTGCAGTCAATGTTTCTCCTTCTATGTCAATAGGATATAACGATGAGGCCTTACCGAGTGCATTTCCCGATTGTTCACTACCAAGTCTACCCATAATAATTCTGGCTTGTTAATAGTTTATTTTCATCCTATGTGTGTATGCAAGAGGGTGTCAATGTTGTATTTTACTATGTGTGACTAATTCTAAGTGCTACAAACAAAGCATGAAGCAAAACACATCATTTAACACATTTCACAAAATCAGGACAGCATGACCTTGCTGTACTAAATCATGGGTCAGGGTCACTACACAACAGAAAAACTGAATCTGCGGGAAGATCTGGAAAATAGACTTCCATACCGTTCCAGCGAGTATAATTAAGGTATATGAAAGTCATGGGAACTAGGGTGAAAGTTCTAATGAAATCAGGTTTTATGTTCAGTCAACATGCAGTAGGTTATGTTCCATTAATTAATTCGGGTCTAAAAACTCATTATTAAAATCTATCAAAATTTAGGGAAATAGCTATACATGTCTAGGTTCTGCATGATTTATTTTAGATTTTTCTTCTACTGGTAACAGGGTCAAATAAAATAAACAACAGAAGAATACGCTTGAAATTATGAGTTTGAAAATTGCTAACACAGTTGCAGTAAAATGCTGATATCTAACAGATGGCAAATTGGAATTTAAATCCAGAGTAGGAAAAAATTATCTAGACATCAAGGGCTACATTTTATGATTAGTATGTTTTCTCAAACTATTTTATTAACAGGGCTAAAAATCTGATTCAAAGTGAAACATACAGCAGTCCAGAAAATCAACTTAACATAAAAAGATAATAAATAATTCACACGATCATATATAGCATACAAATTGGCATTCAAAGCAATCTTAGGTGTCAACATGCAAATTCTAAGCTTTAGGATACATTTATCATGGTCATGGTGTCAATTCATCAATTAAGTTCATTTCTAGCATGTTCAATTTCAGTGTCCAAGTCAACAAGTAATCCTATGCATGAATCTAGTTGTTTATTGTGCAAATGCATAAAACATTGGGGACTAGGTTTAGATCGAAGAGAAGCATGATGTTAAGAGTATGTCGGGTTAGCTCGTGTAAACCCTTGATAATCTTAACGGAATTGTCAAAGCAGTTTTTGATAAATAAAAGGACAGGATCTACTTGCAGGAGATCAAAGAAAATCTTGAACATAAATAAATAAAAGGGTTCAAGAAGAGACTTTCCTGTATTTATAGATATTAAGAAAATAGAATAACGGGATCAGAATCCCGGCGAAAAACTCCCAAAACTTGCACGAAGAATCAAACGCAATAGCAAAATCCTAGAGCAAATCCCACACACTGGATCTGGACAGAACGTAGAACACCGAAACTGGATCTGGCGCACACAGAACACAGAACACCAATTCCAGCCAATCAGATCCACTGCCTCACACCGAATCTAGCCCCAAAACACAGAACACCAAAATGGATCGGGTGTGGCAGAACACGAAACACCGAAAGTGACCAACCAAAACTCGACTTCACACCGGATCCAACCCGAACACAGAACAGCGACTTGGGATCTTGCGCGGCAAAACAGCAAACTGCAAAACCCACCAATCAGGACACAACCTCGCACTGGATCCACGCCGAACACGGGACAGCGGCTTGGGGATCCGACGCAGCAAAACAGCGGACAGCGATTTCGTGCACTGGCTGAGCATCTTCAACCTTGCGATAGCGGAGGAGAGAGCGAGAGAGAGAGCGGTGGCCTTGGCGACGTACGACGGCAGCGGCGGCGACTGCGGTGGCGGAGCAGCGTCGTGACCACGGTCGGGAAGCGACGGCGGAGACACAACTCCGGCAAAGAGCACCCTGTTCTTCGGTTGAAAACAGAGACAACGCTCACGGCGACCCTGGGGACTCGATGGCGATGCTAGGGGGGTGCACAGGCGTGGCGAGGGACGACGAAGATGATGAACGAGCACGGCAATGGAATAGGGCGACGGAGATGAAGATATGGCGATGGGAAAACTTCGGTGATTGGGTTCAGTGGTTAACGGCGAGGATGGGGGCAAACGACGGCGATGACGATAGAGAGGAGACGAAGACGGAGACGGTGGTGATGACGAGGATGGACGAAGGTCGAAGGATGGACGACGATCGGGGGGTTAATGGTGTGGGTTTGGGTTTGGGAAAAACAGAGAGCGAGAGATGGTTACGGGGAGAAATAGTGAATTAGAATTAATTAGGGTTAATTAATCTGGGTATTTATAGGGATCAGGAAATTAGGGTTTAGGTTAAGATTTTATGGGTTCTGGGCTTCGGTTTTGGCTCCAAAAAGAGACAAACAAGGCCAATGAGATGAGACGAACACAATGGAGAACAAATAAAATTTAAAATAGAAAAGAACCAAATCCACAAAAGACAGAATCCAATCAAAAGAATGCAGATTGATCGAAAGAGAACAAAAGAACACAAGAAAAGCCAAAAATGCATCACAATAAATGAATTCAAATACAATAATCATAAGAGTACAGAATACAATAAAACTGAAAATAGGGCTTACAAATCCTACCCACCTTACAAAAAGAATTTTGTCCTCAAAATTCATACAAGTTGTACATAGGGTAAACCCAAAACAAAGCAAGCAAAACAAACAAGCTCTACTCAAACAAATAAGGAAATTTCTCCCGAATCTCATCCTCTAACTCCCAAGTAGACTCCTCTGGCGAGTGAGGAACCCCAACAAACTTGGACCAACTTGATGACTCTATTCTTTAACACCTTCTCTCGAAGGTCTAAGATAGAGATAGGTCGAATCACAGGATAGATCCAGCCTCACAGACAAGTCTGAGTAGTCAACCAAATGACTGCCATCTCTGATGTATTTCCTGAGCTGAGAAACAAGGAATACATCATGAACACCCACTAAAGCTGGTGGTAACGCGAGCCTGTAAGCAACCTTGCCCACACATTCAACAATATCGGATGGACCGATGAATCGAGGACTCAACTTGCCTCCACCGCCGAAACGGATAACACCTTTCCAAGGCGATACCTTGAGGAACACATGCTCGCCTGCCTCAAACTCTAGAGGTCTCCGACGACAATCAGCCCACCTTTTCTTCTGATCCTGAGTGGCCTGCAAATGCTTGCGAATCTGAGCCACGGCATCAACTATCTTCGTGATCAACTCAGGGCCTAAAAGTTTTCTCTCACCGATATCATCCCAACAGACTAGCGATCTACACCTGTCCCATACAAAGCTTCGAATGGAGCAGCCTTGAGACTCGCCTGATAACTGTTATTTTAAGAGAACTCGGCCAAGTGAAGATGATCTTCCCACGAACCTCCAAACTGAAGAACGCATGATCTCAACATATCTTCTAAGATCTGAATTGTCCTTTCTGACTTCCCATCCGTCTCAGGATGGAGCACTGTACTGTAGCTCAGCTTTGTACCCAAGCTCCTCTGCAAACTCTCCCAGAACTGAGACCTGAATCTCGTATCCCAATCCGATACGATGCTGGCAAGAACTCCATGCAGACGAATAACCTCCTGAATGTACTGCTCGGCCATACTCTCCATAGACTAAGCCACACGGAAAGGAATGAAGTGAGCACACTTCGTCAGCCGATCCACTATCACCGAAACAGCATTATGACCTTTAAGAGTCCTTGGCAAAGCCATCATAAAGTCCATCATGATATTCCCACACTTCCATTTGGGGATAGGAATGGGTTGCAAAAGTTCTGCGGTCCTCTGATGCTCTGCCTTCACCTGCTGACAGATAAGGCACTGGGCGACGAATCGAGCCACATCTCGCTTCATACCATGCCACCAGAAATGCTGTTTCAAGACCCTGTACATCTTGGTACCACTAGGATGTATAGAATACGGGGACCGATAAGCTTCCTCGAGTAGCTTCTGCCTGACATCCCCTCTAGGTACACACAACCTAGAGCCAAACCGAAGTGACCCATCAGCATGGACAACAAAATCAGATCTCGAACCAGCTTCAACCTCGCTCTGAAACTCCTGCAATTGCTGATCACTTCCTTGAGCTGCCTTGATCTGCTCTACTAAGGAAGATTGCAACTGCAACAACATAAGCTGCCGATCTGATCTGGGAAGCAACACATCCAACTCAAGCCTCCTCATGTCCTCCACAAGCTCCTTCTGCTGAGTGAGGAACATGGCAGCAGGCCTCCGACTCAAAGCATCTGGTACTGAATTAATCTTGCCTGGGTGATACTGTAAATTGATGTCAAAATCTGCCATCAACTCTAGCCATCTTCTCTGCCTCATGTTCAACTCCCTCTGCGTGAACACATACTTGAGGCTCTTGTGATCTATGAAAATCTTGACTCCATCCCTAAGCAAAGTGCCTCCACAACTTCAAGGCAAAGATCACAGCACCAAGCACCAGATCATGCATAGGATAGTTCTCCTCATGAGGTCTCAACTGTCTCGATGCATAAGTGACATCTCTGCCTCGTTGCATCAGCACTGCTCCCAGACCTCTTCCCGAAGCATTATAAAAGATCACAAAACCACCCGAACTGTCGGGTATAGTCAGCACTGGCGCTGACGTCAACCGACGCTTCAACTCGGCGAAAGCTCCATCACAAGCTTCATTCCAGATGAACTTCTGCTCCTTCCTGGTCAAACTGGTCAAGGGTCCAGCGGTCTTGGAGAAATCCTGAACGAACTTTCGATATTAACCAGCCAAACTAAGAAAACTCTGCACCTCAGAAACAGACTTCGGAATAGGCCAATCCTTGACCACAGAAATCTTCGACGGATCCACAGAAACACAAGCACCGAAGATAATGTGGCCAAGAAAAGCAACCTGATCCAACCAAAACTCGTACTTGTCGAGCTTCCCAAATAGCTGGTTCTCTCTCAAAGTCTGCAGAACCACCTTCAGATGCTCAACATGATCCTCCTTGTTCCGCGAATACACTAGTATGTCGTCGATGAAAACCATGACAAACTGGGCCAAGAATGGCGAAAACACACGATTCATCGAACTCATGAATACTATCGGTGCATTAGTCACTCCGAACGGCATGACCAAGAACTCATAATGCCCATATCTCGTTCGGAAAGCCGTCTTCGGAATATCCTCTGACTTCACCCTGACTTGATGGTACCCAGAACGCAGATCCAACTTCAAGAACACTGAAGCACCACCCAGTTGATCGAACAAATCGCCAATCCTCGGCAATAGATACCGATTCATGACAGTAACATTGTTCAACTCCCTGTAGTCAATGCAAAGCCTGTGGCTTCCATCCTACTTACTGACAAATTGGACTGGGGATCCCCAAGGCGAAACACTAGGTCTAATAAAATCCTTATCAAGCAGCTCCTGAACTTGCACCTTCAGTTTTGCCAATTCGACTGGTGCCATACGATACGGACTCTTGGAAATAGGGGCCGTACCGGGAAAACATCAATGCTAAACTCCACATCTCGAACTGGCGGCAAACCGTGCAATTCCTTGGGAAACACATCAAGGAAGTCCCGCACAACCAAGGGTGCAACAACCCTATTAGAACCTAGCGACGCAAGAGAAAAAACCTTGGAATCCAACGAGTTCTTGACACGCCCTGACGGTATCTTACCCGCATGGAAAACAAAAGCTAGCTGACCATAAGGCCGAAAAGTCACCTTCTTCTCCCGGCAATTAATCACGGCACAGGAAACACCCAACCAGTCCATGCCCAGAATTACATCGAAACCGGAGTTGGGAATCACAATCAGATCAGCCGAGAACACCACACCACCAATCTGCAATGGACTCTACTTGCAAACCCTAGAACAGACAACAACACCTCCTCCAGTGGTGATGTCCCAAGCTGCGGGCATAGCATCGCAAGATAAACCATGCAGATCGACAAAATGAGCAGAAATGAAAGAGTGGGTAGCACCCGAATCAAACAACACATGAGCAGGGAGAGAGAAGACTAAAATCACACCTAGCAGAAGATCAAATAAAGAATAAGGTGCCAGCAAGATATACACATGAATAATTGCACAAGGGAAGAGAAAAACAAATAGAAATAACATGCAGAAAAATTAAAAGAAAGAAAGAAAGAAAGAAAGTGCAACTACTGTGATATACCTGCAACCACTCCAACTGCAACTGCCGCTTCCTCGGCTGTCAGGTTATAAGCCTGACCACGACCACCAATCTGAACACCTCTAGGAGCCACACGCCTCTGATCAACGACTTACCTATATGGAGAAAGAGACAGCCTGTCCTGACCACGCGTCGGCGCTCCTAACTGAGCAGCACCAGGAACCAGCACAGGAGCTCTGTTCCTCGGACAGTCACGAACCATATGCTCGCTGCACCCACACACTAAACACTGTTGATTGGCCATCCTGCAGTCTTGTTGTGAATGCCCAGTATTATGGCAGTAGCCACAAGTCTTAACATTCCTCGGGACAACAGGTGCGTACGGCTGTGCTCTCGCGATAGGGGGCGGAACTGGCCTCCGAATAGGTCCTCCGAAAGGCCAAGGTGCAACGAGGTGCAAAACAGTCCTCTGAGGAACACTAGACCTACTGAGAGTCTGCTCCTGAATCCGAGCCGCATCCAGAACATCGGAGTAAGCACGAAGCCGAAGAGCAGCTAAATGGTCCTGGAAGGGAAAGCTCAAGCCCAACAGAAAACGACTGGCCCAAGCCTCATCAGTGGCAACGAGGGTAGGGGCGAAGCGACTGAGTTGAGTAAACTTTGCAGCATACTCGTCCACAAAACGGGTTCCCTGATTACGATAATGCTCAAATTAATACCGTCACAAGTGAAGTAGGCAACAACAAATGACAATTAAGAACATTATCTAACTGACCCGAGTTAGGAAAACAAATTGTCGCTCCATCTCTGCCTTGGTGACACTCGGAAAAAACTTCGCCATGAAGCTCTCAGAGAAAGTGGCCCACTCAATGGGTCGCAGCATCCTCTTGGATTCAACCCGCCACCAGATATGAGCGAGATCCACCAGATGGATGCGAACCACATCCACACGATCCGCCTCAACAACATGAGCAGCAACCAGAAGTTGCTCCGTCCGAATAAGCCATTGCTCGGCTTCCAACGGAGACTCAGTACCCGAGAACTTATCTGGGTGCAACCGCATGAAATTCGTTACCGTACCAGGCCTCGGTGGAAGAGCACCAGGTGGAGGTCCAGCAGGATTCCCATTGGCTGCCAAAGTGGCTCTCATCAGTTCATTGTGCTCCTACAGAAGAGCCATCATCTGCTGGATTGTCCGGAGAACAGCAGCGTTATCCGAGCGAGAAGAAGAATTCCCACGAGCCATAGCCTAAAACACGGTCAAAGATGGTCAGTACCCAGATTATACGTTGATTATTATAGTATTCATGTGATTACCGTGGTGTGCAAATCACTGAGTTAACCCGGCTAGAGCCAAACTCGACTAATATACCAATCAAAGCTAACCCTCATAAAGAAAGTCATGTTTGATTGATATATTACTCAACCTTGTGCTCTGATACCACCAAAAACCCTGTCAGGTCCCGCTTCCCAAAATATGGAACACGAGTAGTAACGTAGGCCCAACAAATGATGTAAACACCATTCATAAGCTGTACCAAACTAACTCAGCAATATGATCAACAAATATACAACCACACAAGAATATAACCACACGAATTAATGATAATGTTCCAATAATAATGAAATAAACCAACAATGTAAAAATCCAACATCTGGAAAAACAAAACTACGGGTCATAGAGCCTAAAACAAAGTACAAGAGATAATAGAGTTCAGAAAAATAAATCTAGCAACAATTATAAAACTACGCAGCGGAAAACTAGATCCATCACTAGAAACGTTGCTCACCCAATGCCTTCGGGAACAGATCCTTCAGTACCTATAAATTTCTGGTCTAAAAAGAAATAAAATAGTGCCCTTAGAGCAAGTCGTGGACGGCAAGTAGAGAAAACAAAAGATAATAGGAAAAACATGAATATCAAAGGAAAGGAACATGGTCAAAGACAAAGAACAAAACAAAGAGTAGGCAATAACAAAAGGTTACAATAATCACACATGAAATGCGTGATGTCAAGTAAATATCAATACAAGATCAATTATGCAGGTTGTTAAGTATTTTATTAACCTATCTAGTGCACGTACTACTGCATCCCATACTACAGATTCCATGTAAGCACAGTGATCGTTTTAGACCGATGGTAAATTCACGGTTCGTGCACTCGGCATTGATATTAAGAATTTACGTGCAAGATCCATCAATCAATTATTGCAGTCATTGTTTCTCCTTTTATGTCAATACGATATAACGATGAGGCCTTACCGAGTACATTTCCCGATTGTTCACTACCAAGTCTACCCATAATAATTCTGGCATATTAATAGTTTATTTTCATCCTATGTGAGCATGCAAGAGGGTGTCAATGTTGTATTTTACTATGTGTGACTAATTCTAAGTGCTACAAACAAAGCATGAAGCAAAACACATTATTTAACACATTTCACAAAATCAGGACAGCATGACCTTGATGTACTAAATCATGGGTCAGGGTCACTACACAATAGCAAAACTGAATCTTCTAGAAGATCTAGAAAATAGACTTCCATACGGTTCCAGCAAGTATAATTAAGGTATGAAAGTCATGGGAAGTAGGGTGAAAGTTCTAATCAAATCAGGTTTTATGTTCAGTCAGTATGCAGTAGGTTATGTTCCATTAATTAATTCGGGTCTGAAAACTCATTATTAAAATCTACCAAAATTCAGGGAAGTAGCTATACATGTCTAGGTTCAGTATGATTTATTTGATATTTTTCCTCTATTGGTAACAGGGTCAAATAAAATAAGCAACATCAGAATACGCATGAAATTATGAGCCTGAAAATTGCTAACATAGTTGCAGTAAAATGCTGATATCTAACAGATGGCAAATTGGAATTTAAATCCAGAGTAGGGGAAAATTATCTAGACATCAAGGTCTACATTTTATGATTAGTATGTTTTCTCAAATTATCTCATTAACAGGGCTAAAAATCTGATTCAAAGTGAAACATACAGCAGTTCAGAAAATCAACTTAACATAAAAAGATAATAAATAATTCACACGATCATATATAGCATACAAATTGGCATTCAAAGCAATCTTAGGTGTCAACATGCAAATTCTAAGCTTTAGGATACATTTATCATGGTCATGGTGTCAATTCATCAATTAAGTTCATTTCTAGCATGTTCAATTTCAGTGTCCAAGTCAACAAGTAATCCTATGCATGAATCTAGTTGTTTATTGTGCAAATGCATGAAACATTGGGAACTTAATTTAGATCGAAGAGAAGCACGATGTTAAGAGTATATCGGGTAAGCTCGTGTAAACCCTCGATAATCTTAATAGAATTGACAAAACAGTTTTTGATAAATAAAAGGACAGGATCTAATTGCAGGAGATCAAAGAAAATCTTGAACACAAATAAATAAAAGGGTTCAAGAAGTGACTTGCCTGTATTTGCAGATATTAATAATATAGAATAACAGGATCAGAATCCCAACAAAAAGCTCCCAAAAATTGCACTAAGAATCAACCGCAATAGCAAAATCCTAGAGCAAATCCCACACACTAGATCTGGACAGAATGCAGAACACCAAAACTGGATCTGGCGCACAAAGAACATAGAACACCAATTCCAGCAAATCATATCGACTGCCTCACACCGGATCTAGCCCCAAAACACAAAACACCAAACTGGATCGGGTGCGGCAGAACACGAAACACCGAAAGCAACCAACTAGAACTCGACTTCACACCGGATCCAACTCGAACACAGAACAGTGGCTTGGGATCTAGTGCGGCAAAACAGCGAACAGCAAAACCCACCAATCAGGACACGACCTCGCACCGGATCCATGCCGAACAGGGGACAGCGGCTTGGGGATCCGACATGGCAAAACAGCGGATAGCGACTTCGTCCACTGGCTGAGCATCTTCAACCTCACGACAGGGAAGGAGAGGGAGAGAGAGAGCGGGGGCCTTGGCGACGTACGACGATAGCGGTTGTGGCTGTGGTGGCGGAGCGGCGTCGTGACCACGGTCGGGAAGCGACGGTGGCGACACAACTCCAACGAAGAGCGCCCCGTTCTTCAGTCAAAAATAGAGACAACGCTCACGGCGACCCTGGGGACTCGACGGCGATGCTAGGAGGTGCACAGGTGCGGCGAGGGACGACGAAGACGGTGAACGGGCACGGCGATGGAATAGGACGACGAAGATGAAGATATGGCGACGGAAAAACTTCGGTGATTGGGTTCGGTGGTTAACGGCGAGGACGGGGGCAAACAACAGCGATGACGATGTAGAGGAGACGAAGACGGAGACGGTGGTGATGACGGGGATGGACGAAAGTTGAAGGATGGACGGTGATCGGGGGGTTAACGACGTAGGTTTGGGTTTGGGAAAAACAAAGAGAGAGAGATGGTTACGGGGAGAGAGAGTAAATTAGAATTAATTAGGGTTAATTATTATGGGTATTTATAGGGATCAGAAAATTAGGGCTTAGGTTAAGATTTTGTGGGTTCTGGGCGTCGGTTCTGGCTCAAAAATGAGACAAACAAGGCCAATGAGACGAGACGAACACAATGGAGAACAAATCGAATTTAAAATAGAAAAGAGCCAATTCCACAAAAGACAGAATCCAAT
Source organism: Hemerocallis citrina (assembly GCA_017893485.1). Classification (NCBI taxonomy): domain Eukaryota; kingdom Viridiplantae; phylum Streptophyta; class Magnoliopsida; order Asparagales; family Asphodelaceae; genus Hemerocallis; species Hemerocallis citrina. The sequence continues at coordinate 80,016,406 of CM030363.1, read as the reverse complement.
CAAAAGAATGCAGATTGATCCAAAGATAATAAAAGAACACAAGAAAAGAAAAAAATGCATCACAATAAATGAATTCAAATACAACAATCAAAAGAGTACAAAATACAATAAAACTGAAAATAGGGCTTACAAAAATCCAACATGAACCAACATTCATGAATTATCGTACATGAGTAAACACACATGATATTAATACAAGAAATCTTATGCAGATTTACTTCAAAAGCATGAAAAATTAATTTCCATGTTGTATCTTCATCTATTCTTCTATTCTATTTAATCTAGCATGCATCTATACTTAATTTAATTCACCAATCACATTCTAGATTACACAAAGCAATTATCTAACAATTTCATGCATCAAAATAACTAAATTAGAAATTAAAGAGACACGCACCTCAAAAAGGAGAATTCCTAGTAGTAGAACCCCTCAAAAAAATGCTCCAAAGCCTCCCAAAAGCAATCCCGGCCTCCTCTAGTAAAACCTCAAGCCACTTTCTCTCTTTCTCTTTTTTTATTTTTATTTTTATTTGCAATCTTTTTCCATGACAAGTTATTTATAGGACAAATTAATGAGTAGTTACAATAACTCCCCACCTACTAAAAGGGCTGACCACTCACACACTCACTCCCCCACTACCCCACTCTCTCCACACACACTTGGCCGGCCAAAGGGGGTGTGCACGTGCACGTGCACGTGTATTCAATGTGTGTGCACACTTCTTGATACAAATTTATTATTAGTTTTTATTAAGTTAGATGTGTGTGTTATACATGGTAAGGTGTACTAATTTAACTAAAATTTAACTGTACATTAAGTTCACACAAAAGTAATCATGGGCTTTAATTTGTAATAGTCTTAGTGGGCTAAAAAAATGGATTTAGGCCTAGTTGATTTTAATTAAAATAAATCACACAATTGTGACTAGTAAAATGAGAGGAAAATTTTTCATGACTCGAGGAAATTTTTGGAATCAACACGTGCAAAAAAAATTACGTGAAATGCATGTACAAAAGAAAAATAATAAAAATAATTTTTCTCTAGGGGTGTTACACTCTTGGGGGCGGAGATGAAGCGGCAGCATGAGCACGAGCTCAAGTGCACTAACCAGTGGGCTTCCTGTAACACCCCATAATTTTTAAATATAATTTTTTGAAGTAATAAAAAAATTTTAAATTAATTTATTTAATTATCTAGAGTTTTTGTGAAATTTTTGTTTGGCACGTGCAAAACACGTGCAAATATTTTTAAAACATAAGTTTTGGGGTTTTGAATTTCTAAATGAATTTTATCATTTATAATTGAATATATTTGATTTTTGGGATTTTTCTGATTCAGAGAAACCACTTTCGTAAATAATTCGAAAGAAGGGGCCTTTCTGCAAAAAGTCGTTTGGAGGGAAAATTTTGAATTTCAAAATAATGTTGTCTAAAATTGGGGGCCAAATTTCTGTAGAGGAAATTAGGGGATAAAATTTTATCTATTTTATTTGATTTTGATTTGATTTAATTGGAAAACTATTAAATCTTGCAAATTAGGATTTCTAGGAGGTTTTATTTGCAAATATCCCCAAAGAAACCCTAAAATGCATCTCGGCCTATTTGGTGAGTAGAAAACTTTCGGCCTTGCTTTTCTTTGGAATTTTAGGTGACTTTTCGGAGTTATTGGGGTGTGGATCTATTGCTTGGAGGAGAAGACTACTAAATGTATCAATTTTCTTAAAGAGGTGGGTAACGTTCCAACTCTGTTGATTTGTTTTATTCATGGTAGACTAGATAATCATGCTAGTATTTTATTTTTTTTATGTGGATCTATGGATGTTATAGCATGTTTGTATGTTTTTACCATGAGATGATTGTAGAGATGTTGTTGAATGATGATTAATTGATAACATGAGATAAAAAATCAAATCTTTATTATGTGATAATCATGTCTAATTTGTTCTTGAGTAATGGAGTTGTCTATGCATGAAAGATCTAGTTTTTATAGACCTGTTGAACGTATGTGTGTTGTAGATGTGTAAAACTTGTATATGATTCAAGAACATTAAGTTGAGTAATTAAAAGATGATTTTTTTTTGAATTATTAACTATTTTAATGTGATTTTATCATTGATCAAATATTAAATTTTTATGCATTGATTTCATGTGAAAAAACATTGAAAAATATACATTTGAATGTTGGAACACTAGGGTTAGGGTTTCGGGGTTAAACCCTAGAACTGGGGGCTCGGTTTGGGGGTTGAACAATGCCCCGGGGTTGCACAATGCAACCCGAGCACTGTACAGACACGGTGGCTGCTGTTTTGGGATGATTTGGGTTTTGGTTCGGAGTGTGGGGCTCGGGGGGTGTGTGTGTGGTGTTGTGTGCTAGGGATGAAAACCCTAGAGCGCATATAGATGAGTATATATGTATGTATAAATCTAGTGTTTGTGTGATGATTAATTGATTCTTTTGATCGATTTTCGAAAGTATAAATTTCAGATTTTGTGGAAATCTAGTTTCAGATTTTAATGTATTCAAGTAATAATTTTGAGGGTGCAAACCTGTATTTTCATAGATCAAATTCTTAGTTTTGAGGGACATATGTTTCAGCTTTTAGAGATGAAACCTTTGAGTTCCACGTGGTAAAATTTGAGAATTTCAGAACTAGAGAATTTTAGATTTTAGGGATGAGATCCCAAATAATAAAGATACTTGTTTCAATTGAAATTTATTTGAATTCTAGAGAGATTCATTGAGTTTTATATGTGTATGGAAAGTGAGATTTAAAAGTTAAATTTAAAGGATTTTGATGGATTGGATTTTTGTTCCATATAAGAAAAAGTTTTTTATGGTCACAACGGTTTATTAAATAAAATGTGAATAATGAAGAGATTGTGGATGTACAAAAGTTTATTTTTTTGAATGAGATATTCCTCTTTGAGATTTTGATTCACAGCCGTGGTGTTGTGGAAAAAGTATTATTTTTCTAAAAAGAATATATAAAGAGTATTTTAAATAATTGAACCGAGTTGAGTTTTTTATTGCGATTAAGGTTATTGTGAGAACCCTGGATGGATGTTTGAGGCGTTGAGTTGGGAGCACTAGCTACTGAGCGAACCCAAGAGTACCGGCAGTGGATATTTTGATTGTAGAAAATTAGTCTGTGAGGCTAGTGTTCCTGGTTTGGCAAGTGATGTTTGGTAAGGTAGAGCTAGTTCTAGCTGGCTCAGGATGTTAATATTACAAATCTAAGGAAAACCACTAGATTGGAAATTGCGACGAAACTTGGGCAATGTAAGTATGAGCTTTATTTTCTGTCGGGCGAATGTATTTCGAGACTATGTATTTATTCTGTCTCTCTAGTATGTTTACACATTGAGGGTCAGTAGGCTTATTCGCTGAATGTAAGGTATGTTTGCGGATTGAAGGTCGGCAGGCCAATTCACAGAATGTATTACAAAGAGGTGATTCTCCAGAGTTATAGAGATGGTTGCGGGATGCTTGGGTGTTTACACTTGTACAGCTCGGCAGGATGTGTACCGGGGCTGGGGTCTATTCCTTGAGTGTCTAATATTGTCTCTGTCATTGATGTAGTTTTCATGGCGAGGGAATGAACCCTAAAATGTGGTGAATGCTAAGGGCTTGCCCTCGGTCCTATGTAGTATGGGATGCATAGAATCCGAACAAGTATGCATTAGTGTGCATTGTGTTTTCTTGGATATTGTGTTACGCATTTTTTCTTTGTTTTCTCGACACACACTTATTTATTTAATGTAGTTTCACTTGTTGATTTTATGGATCTTTTATCGTTTTTTTATTTTATTTTGTGTGACAAGTTTGTGATTGTAAGACTTTGAAGGGTTACTATTATTATAGTATCGTGTGAGTTGTATTCAACTGATGTGCCCACTTTTCTGGTCAATTTTACAGGATTTGCGAGTAAGTGGCTTGAGCAAGATTATAGCTTAGGATTATGATGACTTAAGTTTAAATGTTGAGACATGTTGTAATAAATGTGTTTAATTTTTCGCTGTGCATTGTAATACAGAACTGTTGTAAAGAAACGTTGTAGTTTGCCCTGTGTTTTATATTGTGTTTTGGATTACATTGAATTAAAGATTCTGGAGTTGTGTCTCTTATTTCTATTATTGAAATTCGGGGCACTGCCGAAATGGTATCAGAGCATGCTTCAATAAGTAACACTAAACATGGTATTGGGAATAAACCTAGGTGGACATTAGAGTGTGTGTATCAGTCTTAGAGTCATGAATGTGTAGTTGTATGAACTTGCATTTATATTACTCTATACTCATACTGATGTTCTTTTTTTTCTTTTCTGTAGGATGGCGGATAATCACGATTCTATAGAAATCGCTGAAGAAGAAGAAGTTTTTCTCGAGGACCCCTTCAGAGGATTCCGAGGAAGATTCCGAGGAAGATCCGTAGGAAGACCCGGAAGAGGAATCAGAAGAAGAGGAACCACAAAAGTCTCGGGAGATTACTCCCCTCGTAGAAAATATTCGAGTGAATGTTCAGAAGAGTCACCCAGGTTGACCAAGAAGGATCATGTCATCGCGTCACTTCGACGTGATATGCATGTGTACCAGTGGCGAGTTTCTAACCTGAGGGAACATCATGAGGAGAACCAATGACATATCACGTCTGTGCAGGAGATGATTAAGATTTTATGTTCTGAGCATTGATGTGAATTCTTATGATTTTATTCTCCTAACCAAATGATGTGTTTTGTAGACTCAGATCGATGGCAGGTCCTCGTACTAGAAGCAATGGTGATGGAGTAAAAAGCTCCAATAGGGGTAGACTTGACTTGGAAGCTGAGATCGCGAGAGTTTATCAGACTCTCAGTGCTTTCATGACTGCTGGGATGGGTCGGAACCCTGGACCGGGACCAACAAATCCAAATGCGGATCCCATCAGACAGGTGGAGTCGTTTAAGAGAATGAAGTCGTCTGTGTTCGAAGGGTAGGATGACCCTAATGAGGTTGACGACTAGATTAGACAGATGGAGATTGTCTTCGAAATGATGGAGATTTAACACCCCGCAAAATTGACATATGACAAATTTGCCCACGGGTGTTACACACATATATTTTGTACTATTACGGGTAATGTCCGTAACGTATTTTAATAAAAGCGTCATACATATTTTGTATTTCGACTATTTATACATTTTTCGTCATCTCAAAATTCATTTTTATCCATTTTGAGCCAACTCAAATATTAATTTTAATCTTTGTATTTTTACACGTATTGCACGTGTTTCCAATATTTTTTTTTTGATGAAACGGATAGAGTCGAAAGACTCCAGCCATGCATTAATAATCACAATAATTACAGTAGTGAGGTCTTACAAGCTGTAAAACAAGCAGTACAGAATTAAAACAACTAATTACAGACCCATCGACATAAAAATGGACTCTGAAAACATAAACAAGAAATAAGAGGCAGGTGAGCAGGAACAGATCGAGAGGAAGGAGGGAGCCGATGGCTCCAACTCTCCCTAAGCCCTGACACCGTAGAAAGCGATGACGAGCCTTCGAAAACAGGTCTGAAGAAAGCAATCAAGACTGCTCCAACGTCACACAGGGGAGCATCCCACTCCCGAAGCTCCGGAATGGATCGAGAAATGCAATCAGACCAAGCAAGACCACCGAAAGCAGATCAAAACCTCCCGCAAAGCGGCAAAAATACCAGTTGCAATCGCTAAAGAGAGCAGCTCTAAAGAAGATGACATGGCAAAGGAAAAGAAAAAAATAAGAACATAAGGGTACCGAGGTTGATTTAACATCAACTAGATAAAAGAAACGAGTAAACCAGAACTAATTAGTTATCACAAAAACAGACAACAACGCAACAACATAATAGACCGAGGAATGAAACAAATAGTCTGATAACCATAGAACAAGGAACACAGCACTCCCCCAAACCCAAAAAAGTGCATACAAACACTAACAAACATGCCAGCCTGATAAAACAACAGAAGAAAATAATAAGTCCACATAATAGGAGGAGAAACATCATCGAGGCAAAACAAAAAACAAGAGCACAGGATGAAAGCCATCAGACCGAGCTGATCTAACGCTAGAACCGCACCAGAGCACAGTATCAGTAAAGCACCAGAGAAACAGCACTAGAGATTACAGTCCCATGGATGAGCTGAGCATCAACAAAACAAAACCAAACGCCCCAAAAAGTCAGAACTGCCCAAAGAGAGGCAACAAAGTGACCAAAAAGCATTATACGGGTAGTCGAGACTACCCATTAATCCTGCAAATAATAAACATCCAGGGAAAAAAAGACGATTAGGGCCTCATCGCAGAATACAAAAGAGAAGCAATAAAGTAGTAATTGAGTACACAGGAACCAACGACACTTAGAGCTCTCGATGCCTCAAAAGACACAAAAACTACCAGAACGAAGTTATGTGAAAACATAAATAGCATTGAGATTAATAAGACAGCGGTAAGCATTCTCAATTCTTTCGAATTTTAGATTTTCTCTAGCTTCCAATTTAAGAGAAGAAGACCAAAAATTGAATAAGAATAAGAATTCGTTTGCTAATGAACGAGGGGAAGTGTAAATTTGCCGAAAAATTCTGTTATTCCTTTCTCTCCAAATTAACCATAAAATAATCAGGAGGGAGAGAATCCACGATCTGTGGAAAGCGCGGTTCGGAGGACGCTTCGTCCAGCAATCGACCAGACTGACCGGAATGTTCGACGCTTCCCAAGCCAGAACGAAAATTTTCCAGAGAGAAAGAGAGTAATCGCATTCTACGAACAAGTGATTCACATTCTCAGAAACAGAGTCACACAGGGGACACAATTGTCCCCATGCTATGTTTCTTTTGTTGAGCAATTCAACAGTAAGGAGTTTGTTGTTGAGTGCTAACCATACATGGATCTTAACTTTCAATGATGCACAAGAGTTCCAAACCAAGTCGTAGAATGGCGATCTAATCCCTCTAAAATTGAGGAAGAGATCGAACGATCGGACTGAGAAATTTTTAGAGGGATTCCACCGCCAAAAGAATTCCTCTTTGTCATGCCAGTCCGCGTTGTTAATGACCTCAATCAAATCATCGAAGCTGGGGGTTAAGTGAGGGGGAAGATTGGACGTGAGGGGAATCACCCAATCCCTATGACCATCAATGGAGCAAAGGTAATCTGACACTAATGCCAAGGGATTGGACGCACACCGGAAAATGGCTGGAAAAGCAGTCGCTAAAGAGGAATTACCGATCCAAATATCGGTCCAGAATCTGGTCATGGAACCATCGACACAACCGTGACTTAAGCCACAATGGAAAGCCGCTGCTGCTTTCCAAATGCCTTTCCAGAAAGGTGAGGCAAGTCTATGAGGATGATCTGGGAAACTCCACCAATCATTGGCCACAAAGTAATTAGCTTTGATGCTTTTGATCCAGGGGAGGTCCTCAATCTTGAGGAATCTCCAAAGCCATTTGCCTAGCAAGGCAAGGTTGTGGTGTCTAAGGTCCAAAACCCCTAAACCACCAGCCAATTTCGAAGAGCAGACTAGTTTCCAGTTACAAAGGTGTGATCCTGGAGTGAAATTAGAAGAGCCGGACCAGAGGAAATTACTTCTGATCTGGTCGATTCTTTTGATAACCCAAGAAGGGATGAAGTAGAATGACATCATGTAAAGGGGAATAGAGGAGAGAACTGAGTTGAGCAGAATTAATCTACCGCCTCGAGACAATAGTCTCCCCGACCACACCGACAGTCTGGATTCAACCTTATCAATAATCGGAGACCAATCCGATCTATGAAGTTTTCCCCATCTCAGGGGTATACCTAAGTACGTAATCGGAAAAGAAGCGACCGGGCAGTTAAAAAATGCGGAGATTTCATCCTGCCTATTAGGAGATCCTCCCAGCCAAATGACAGAAGATTTCTGAAAGTTAATAGTAAGACCAGAAGCTAGTTCGAAGCAATAGAGAAGTAGTTTCAGGTTTCTGAGGGTATGAGAATTAGGTTTGGCAAGGATGATGGTGTCATCTGCGTACTGAAGGTTCAGTACGCCATTGACAGAACGAGACTCTCCCAGTCCTTCGATGACCTTTGCATCCCAAGCATTGCGAAGAAGTTTACTGAACACATCAGCTACAAGAGCGAATAACAGAGAAGAAAGCGGGTCACCTTGCCTGAGACCGCGTTTGATTTTAAATTTGTGACCCTCTGAACCATTAATAGGGATGGACAAGGTACCCACAAATAGGCTGGATTTAATCCAAGCAATCCATTTGGGACCAAAACCTCTGTTGATTAATATGTCGAAAAGGAACTCCTAAGAGACATTATCGTAAGCTTTTTGAAAATCAAGCTTGAGGAGAAACCCTTCAGATTTAGTGTTGTGGCAAGAGGATATGATTTCCTGGGCCGAAGCAACGCTATCGAGAATAAAACGATCCTTAATGAACCCTGATTGGGCCTGATCGATAAGAGGCGAAATCACTTCTCTGAGTCTAGTAGACAGAACCTTCATGATAATTTTGAAGGTAGAGTTGATGAGGCTGATCGGCCTAAAGTTCGCCACAGTATTCGCTCCTAACATCTTAGGGATAAGAACAATATGCGCATAGTTGATGCGGTCAAAAGAGAAAGAACCTAGATGTAGATCGGCGAACATCCGGAAAAAGGTCATCTTTTAACCAATTCCAGAACTTTTGAAAGAAAAAGGCGGGGAATCCGTCCGGCCCCAGGGCCGCATCGCTTTTTAAGGCGAATACTGCAGCTTTGATTTCTTCCATGGAGAACGGTGCTTCAAGAGCAGATAGATCATTAGGAACGTCGCTGTACAGATGCGACCAATCCAGGCTCAGCGCCCTTGGTTTGGCCGATCCAAGGAGATTTTTATAGTAATGGAGGAAAGATTGGTGAATCTCTTCGTTAGAAGAATGTTCAATCCCCTCGTGAATGATCGAAGAAATATGATTACATCTTTGTCTGTGGGAAGCAAAATTATGAAAAAAGGATGTATTGCAGTCACCCTCTTTCAGCCAGCGAAATTTGGCTCTTTGGGCCCATTTGACATGATCTTGGAGAAGAATATCCGAAAATTCTTGTTTGCATGAACGTCGCTCGTTGAACAATTCAAACGAGATCGGGCCTTGCTCCTCCATTTTATCTATAGATTCGATGGAGGAAAGGTAAAAATTTTTGAGGAAATTTGTGTTGAATTGCCTTTCGTTGCGCCAAATTTTACACCCGAATTTAATAGCATGGAGTTTGAGGAGGATGGACCCTAATCCAGAAGAGCCTGAAATCGCCGATAGGCATTCTGAAACAAGGTTAACAAAAACTTGGTCTTGCAACCAAAATTTTTCGAATCTGAATTGATGATGATGAGGGAAATGGAAATCGGAGTGTAACGCAATAGGCACGTGATCTGAGGAGGGGTTAGGCAAAGCCTGAGCGAAAGAGTTGTGAAATTGGTTAATCCATACATTGGATACCAAGAAACGATCGAGCTTCGCCATCGAAGGTTGATGGCGGAGGTTCGACCAAGTAAAAGATCTACCCGACAAAGGAATATTGGTCAGTTGTAATGATCGGATGCATTCATTGAAACGGGGGTTGCCAAGCGACGATTGGTTAGATCTATCGGATGCAAATCTCGTGACATTAAAGTCCCCATAAAAGATGCAGAGATCGTTGGAGTAGGGCAGAAGGGATAGGAATTTGGCCCAAAACAAAGGCCGACCTTCGGATGAGGATGGGCCGTAAATGGAAATAATCGTGAGATTGGTGTTGAGAGGAATCCAAAGAAATTGAACAATTAGGAAGAAAGTGAGACGTCTAAACGAGACGAAAGAAAAGATAGCTTCTTTATAACCAAAGAGGATACCTCCCCTGGAACCAATCGCATCTAGGGAAATCCATTTAGAAATGATGGTTCCACCGATCGATCTAAGGATCGATGGGGAGGGAGCCTCAAGTTTAGATTCTTGGATGGAGATGAGATCGCAATGAGAAGAAGAAATCAGGTGAAAGATCGATCTTTGTTTGTCGGGACAATGCAGTCCCCTAATGTTCCAGGATAATGTAATCATAAAAAACCTTTGTGCTCCTTGACTCTTAAACGCTCTTTTTTCCTAATGGCGAAGGCCACAGACGAAGGAGAAGATACATGCAAAAACCCTAATTCTGAAGAAATGGAAATAAGGTCACTATCTGAGCACTGCTCAAATTGAAGATGAAAGATAGAACCTAGAGGCAAAATCGTAGATGCATGGTAAAGGGTAGACGGACTAGACATGGAGGAAGACCGAGAGGCCGAAGCTACAGATTTAGCCCGTAGTCGAGCACTTGAACGAATCAGACGGGGGTTGGATTTAGCAACCGAAGATAAGAGATCCTTGGAAAGATCATAGGACGACGCGGCTACTGATGATTGACTATCGGCAGCAGCAGACAATGAAACAGTGTGACTAGTGACCGAAAACGATTTGGTGAAATAATTAGTGCAAGAATTAATCGATTGCTCCGGAGAAGGAAACAATCCCGTAAAGAAATAAGTGCTAAAATTGGGAAAAAATACGCTTAAAGAGGCGTGCATAGCAATCTTTAAGTCAGAAGATATGGAACCACTTTTATCCGAAAATAGAACGAACGGAGAGAAATGGCACGGGTGGCGAAGCACCCGGCCGAGGGAGAAGCTAATAAAAACTAAACGCACAGCAATAGAATGCAAATAAGAAGAATGCAACAAGGAGAAATCAAATGAATAAATGTAAAAACTAACCTTGCTGCTGGCTAAATCCCGCTTACGATCTTCTTCTTCATCCTCCAACAAATTGTCGTTGTCAGTCCAACTAGGGGCTTGCGACGCTTTATCGTTTTTGACTTTGATATGGGGAAGAGTAGGGTCAGCAGCCGTGACAGAAGAGAAGGGCTTTCTTTTGAAATAGCTGCCAATCAGATTCGAAATGCGGGTTAACCTCCCATTTGGGCCAAAGAGAAGCAGAGTTTAATTGCTTGGAGGAAGATGGAGATTCTACAGGTGGTAATTGAACAGGAGGAAGTGGATGCTTAATAGCTTGAACCTCAGAAACAGTTGCTGACTCTAAAGGAGGAATGTTCGGACGAGCCGAAGGAGTGGCTGCAGCCTTATGCTGATGCTGCGACGGGAGATCTAGATTGATCCAAACTAGGTTCGGAGGTTTGGTAGGCGAGCTCTTAGCTTTGCCAGAATGAACAAAAGATTTGTTAGGAGCTTGGAATTTTTTCTTAACAGGGGCTTTAAGAGGAGCCTTCCACTGAGGTTTCGTAGAGGAAACAGATCCGGGGTGGAAAGACGATGGGGTGGGAGAGGCAGCAGCATCCATAAGAGAAGGAAGAGAAGAAATCGGCTTAGCAGAAACCCCTGAAGATGAAGGAATGTGGTATTGAACCGACACAGGGTAGGAAATGAAACCATCCTTCAACACAAAAGCCTCAATACGCTCTTGGCAATTGGGAATGTCGAAGATAGCTTCCACTTGCATACATCCCGAAGCTAGTTTAGAGGCAGAAGAGATGCTGGAAATCTTGCCTACACATTTAGTCATATCCCCCACGCATTGCATTGAGTCGCAAAATGGAGGAAGACCCAATAATGTAACAATAGTAGGAATGAGATTGGGACCAGACTTTGAGGGCATCTCTTGAACCCATTTCCGAATCGTAAGCGAGATCGCACCGATCGTTAAAGAAGCATTTTCAATCAGATCTTGAAGCAGCTTAGGGGACGGAAAACGAATAACGACGTCTCCGTTAGAGCAAGAACAAAGAAACCAGTCCCAATCCTTAACGTTACACGATACGCTGAGAAACGAATTAAGAGTGAAGATAGGGATAGAACCTCCATTGAACGAGATGGCACCATAAGTGTCAAAATATTTCAATCGCTCCGAAAGGTCGGAAGGGGGAATGAAGACTTGTAGGACCTCAGGCTTGGCAGCGAGAGCAGAGGGAGGCGCCAATGCAACATTTGGGAGAACGGTAGGATCGTCTAAGCGATTGATAAGAGGAGTGGGAAGAAGCGGAGACCTAGAAGAATTTTTCTTGATTTTGGGTATGTGAGAGGGACCCGCCGAGAGTTTGCGTTGCAAAGCCGGAAAGTCTAACGCGGCGAGAACTGGGTCCGATATTGGGACACCAATCAACATCCCCAAAATCCTTTGAAGAGCGAAACACTTGGGTCGAGAGTGACTGTCTTTAAGACAAAAGAGGCACTTCATAGAAGCCAAGCAGTATTCTTTAATGTGGCCGGGTTGTAAGCAATGGAAACACAAGATGGGAGAGCGGTGATAATGGGGATTTGGGAAATGTGAAGCTGAAGAAGAAGAAGACTTAGAAGGGATATGGCGGGAAGAAAGTGGAAGGGAGCTTCTAGGAAGCTTCGTAAGCTCAGAATGATACGGCCGATGAGGGTTCAGCCCATCAAGTAAAAACAGCTGTTTGCTAACCATTTTTTTGTATTTTTTTTAACAACTTGAACCCAAGAAAGATCCATGGGCCGCCAATAATGGAAGAAAATGCCCCACTAAACCAGAACAGAAAATGCGAAAAGAGATGGCGATGGGTACTGCGGAACCACGTCGTCTGCCAAGACGCGAGCAGTAATACACCAGAAAAGAAGAGGAGGTTGTGAACACAGCACTCAGTAGAGGGGAAGAGAAATGCATCAAATCTTGGAACAAGATTAGCTAAACAGAGAGGAAAGGGGAAGTAAATAGTTAATTCCAGAACGTAAACAGGATTGACAGAATCAATCCTGAGGGCCTCAATAAGATAAGGCCAAACCACAACACCAATAAACTGACAGTCTAGCAGACTCAGTAAACCCAACCGCGATGATCCGGAATAGGGACCAAGCGGTGAAAACGAGGCACCGGAGTCAAAAGACTTCAGTTGAAAAACAATCACAACAAACACGATAAAGACGAGAAACCAGAGAAAAAAACTGGAGAGGGGAGATACTTACAGCGATTGGCCTCTGGCTTGAGCTTACCTATGGCGACGCTACTGGCGAGAGGAAATTCAGAGAACTTCGACAAGAAGCACCCAGAATCGGCCGGGAAGAGGGGGGAAGAAAGCAACCGCTGCTCCGAGGGGCACCACCAGCAAACGGGGAGAGAAAGGACGCCGAAACCAACCAGGGAAACCCAATCGAAAGCCAAGACAAGCCGGAGAAGATTAAAGAAGGGAGAGTAACTAAAAAAGTCGAAAGAGGCCGAGACACGAAAAGGGCCTGAAGAGGAGGGAGAGAGGAACAAGATTAATGAAAGGGGAGTAGGGCAAAAAGACGTGTTTCCAATATTAATCTGTGTTTCTGTCGACTACGTATGTTTTCCCGTTACGTGAAACATCTGTAACATTATTAATATACATGTTCTACGTATATCATTTTTTGACTGCTTTTCGTTCTCTTAAATTTATTTTGTATTGATACGTGCAACGCACGTGTTTGCAGTGCACATGTTGGTTCTTAAAATTTTCTTGAGTCATGAATATTTTCCTTCCCATTTTTCAATTCACAAATGTGTGATTTATTTTTAATTAAAATTTATTAGGCCTACATCAATTTTGTAGCCCACTAAAATTAATTTAAAGCCCATGATTGATTTTGTGTGCACTAAAGTGTACATTAAACTATTGTTAGTTTGGTACACTTTCCATGTGTAACACACACATCTAACTTAATAAAAATTAATAATAAAATTTATATGAAGAGTTGCACACACATTGACTACACGTGCACGTATTTCTTACCATGGTTGAGAGTGAGGGAGAGTGGTGTGAGTTAGTGGGAAGTGGGGAGCTATTTTGACCACACAATTTTCCTATAAATAGTCCCTACTTTTATCATGAACAGCACAATTCAAAACAAAAACAAAAGAGAGAAAGAGGGAGAAGAGCTTGTGGGTTGTGCTAGGAAGAGGCCTGCTCATTTTTTAGGAAGCTTGGAGCTTTGGATCATTATTTTCTAGGAGTTCTACTACTAGGAATTATACTTTTGAGGTGGGTGTTTCTTCAACTTTCTAAAATGGTTTTATTAGTAGAATGATAGATATGTGTGAATTGTTAGATGCATAAAAACTTATATAGATTGAACATCCATGTTTAGATTATTTGCTGTTGATTGAATGTGTGAAATTATGATATGTTTGATTTGGATGCATTTTCATATGGTTCTGTTTTGAGTTTTAGTTGCACTTCAAAAAAAACCAAAACTATTAAACTTGATAGAATCTAGACCTAATAATTTTATAGGAGCATCTTGTATATGTCAACAACATATATTTAAAATTTCATAATATTTAGATATCGTTTACTATTTTAATAAAATCCAAACTTAGGACTGGTTAGCAGTTGACTAGCTGTTGGAAATTGGTATACATTTTGGGTTTTGATCATTTCAATAACTTAAATGAAGTATTTTGAGAAAAGTTAAAACTAAGAACTTGAATTAGACTCATCAACATTTCTTTAGAGTAAAAGAAATCAATTTTTCATAAAGAAATGAATTTATAATGAATTCTACAAGACTGAACAAGTGGCAGTACTTTAACATTTCAACCCTACTGTAGATTTCAAAAATTTTAAGGTTATAGACACAATATTTTGGGGAAACTTATGACTAAAAAGTTATATTAGACTTTTATACCTTTAATTTATCCTAAAGAATACAAAGTTTCATGAAGTATAGAATTTTCTATGATTTTTAAAAGTAGCATGACCTACAGTTTTTGGATTTTGAACCTACTATTTTGTGAATGAATTTAGACGAAGTAATTGAGGATGATTTTAGATGATCTTAACTACAAATTTGTAGCTGACTCATTTATGTTTCCTATGAAACTAAGAAATCTACTTTTGGAGTAGTATTGGAATTTATATGATTTTTTGAATACTATTGGGTTGATGTCTTTCATGTACTTGTCCTAAAACTTTTACAATGTATAAAATTGAATTTAAAATTGGAATGTTAGTAAGATGTGCCTTATGAGAAATTAAGAGATAATTAAAGGATGAAGTTGGAATGTTAAACATGTGATGTTTATAAAGGTATTAACTCATAAAATGTTATTAAATGTTGCTATAAGAAGTTTGTTACTTCATGATTGATAATAGCAAAGAGAATGAATAAAAGAAGTTAAATGATATTTAATGAATGAAAACTTTTATAAGTGGTTATGGATAACTTGAAAATGTTGTGAATATTTTGGAATGTATGGATTCTAGAGACTGAGCAAGACCCAGAATACCGGTTATGATATATGAAATTTGAGAAGTAGCCAGTGTGGGTTAACTTTGTGTTTGAGAAGTAGCCAGTGTGGGCTAACATTCTCAGTGTCTGATTTAAGTCTGGTGGGTAAGCTAGCTCTAGGTCTTAATAATTATAAATAAACCTAAGGAAAGGCACTAGGGGGAGATGTGATAAAATATGGGCAAATATGAGTATGAGGGTCGTATTTGATTTGCAGTGGGAGATTATCTTCGGAATTATCGGGACGTAAGGCGTGATGTCCAAAATAGCTCGCGGTGGGAGATAGTTCTTCAGAATTATCAGGATCAAGGCGATGCCATGGGATATTTGTGTGATGAGGTACCATATGACTCGCGGTGTGGATTTCGTCTCCAGAATTATCGGGGTGTGAGGCGTGATGTCCGAAAATCACTCGCGGTGGGAGAACGACTCTCAAGAATTATCAGGGTCATGGCTCGCGGTATGGGTTTCGTCTCCAGAATTATCGAGGTTACAACTCGCGATGGGAGAGCGATTCTCAAGAATTATCTGGACGGTAGTAGATACTCACAGGATATCTAAATCTTACATTGGTCACCATAGTAGGATTTCATAACGGGGGATTGAACCCTATAATGAGGAGTACGATAAAGGCTTGCCCTCAGACCTATGTAGTATGAGATGCATAGAATCCGAACAAGTGTGCATTAGTGCATCGTAGTGTAATGTCCGCATTTGGCATTAAGTTCGTATCACACATTGACATGTGTAAAATAGTAACCTTTCACATTTTGTTTCACATTCAATTCTTTGCTAAAGTAGAAGAACCGCTGTATTATAGCATTGCATCAATTGTATGCAACTGACGAGCCCACAGTTTTCAAGTGCAAGACATGGATTAGCGAAAGATATAAAGATGAGTTGATACTGATGATTATTTCCAGATTAAAGTTATTGAATGTTAAAGTTATATATTTTACGTAACTTCCGCTATGATATTGTAAAAGAACAATGTATAATGAAAAGTTTTAAATTCCTTGTAAATTTGTACGAAGTTGAAGTAAAATTTCCTGATTTTGCAAAAAATCACCTGTGTTTGGATTTCGGGGTGTTACAGAGTGATATCAGAGGCGACTTCAATAAGTAGTAAAAAATTATAAGGAAAACACATTGAGGTGGACATTAAAAGTGTGATTGTCAGTTTGGAGTCATAAATGATAAAGTTATTGAACTTGCATTCATGATACTCTCCTTGTATACAATGATGTGATATTGTATGCGAGCATGTTTTCCCTTGGCATCACGAGTGGTATGGTTGGTATGAACCTACAATCATGATACCTTATACGTGGGCTAACTTTTCTCTTTAACTTTTCTTCGTGGATTTTTCTCGTAGTACTTTTCATCTTTAACCTTTAATAATTTTTTTCAAATAATTATTTTCTTATAATATTAATTAACTTTGATATTTATTATTTTATCTACAATCCTTAGTCTTAATCTTTTAATTTTTTCGTACTTGTTTTTCAATCTTAATATTTTGTCCTCCATATTTTTATGTGCTTTTATGTTTACTCGTTTACATTTGCTATTACTTTTTACATATTTTATTACGTTTTAAATTACCACTTATTAAATTATTATTGCAACTATTATTTTCTTTATTTATTATCTCTATTATATTATTAAATTTTTATTTTTGCTTATGTACATTCATTTTATATATGATTTGATTTCACGTTACTATATTCCATTATTTTATGTTGTCTTATTTATTTCAGTATATTTTAACATGATTGTAATATTTTTACTTATATACATGCAATATACCTCTACAGAATAAGATTTCCTTTTATTGCTATTTTGTTATACTTATTATTTTCTACCTTTTGTTATATTTACTTTTCACTATTAATAGCTACCTATTAATTTTGTCGCTTTATACTTCTCTAATATACGATGTACACTCCCTAATTATATTTTACATTCTTGGTTACTACATATATTTTCCACTAATTACTATATACATCATATATTTCAACATACTTACTATACATATCATTTTACACTTATCCAATTACTACAATATTATATTTTTTTATATATAATTTTTTATGATTATTATCCTAATTTACTACACTACATAATTATTGTTCTCATTTGTATTTAAGCTCATGCATATACTTTGTACTATTTTTTTCTTAATGTTATAAATCCTTTTTATTACTACTGATTTTATATATACGATATTTAAAATCTATACTAATATTTTGATATTTTTTTGCTGTAATTTCCTACATCACTCCATACTTTTACTCCTATTATTATATGACAAATTTCAAAAACGAAACATCATACTTAAAATTAAATATCCCATATCCAAGTACATATGGAATATTACATCATTGCAATCACCGTTTTTTGTGCAACCTGATGTCGAGAGGGCAAATATGCAACTAGACATCAAAGGAGGCAAACTGCAAGTGGATGTCGGGAAGGCAAAATATGCAACCAAATGTCTAGAAGGCAAACTGCAACCGGAAGTCGTTGAAGCAAATCTGCAACTTGATGTCAAAGAGGCAAGCCTGCAGTTGGACACCAACGAGCCGAACCTACAACAAAAGAAATATTTCTACTTTAATAACCCCCACTTTTATTTCTATTACGACCCATTATTCTATTTTTGTACTAGTTTATACCATTTTATAACGTTTTACAACTTAGCTTATACTAATTCAACTTTATTATTTATAATACAGATATACTTTTATACACATTTAATTAATTTCCTTACTATTTATATTTGCTTCTACATCTATCATATGTGTGTTACTATTATTTTATTTATTTTTTAATTTATATTACTGGTTATTATTAATTATTTTATTACTTTGTATTTTTATACAATTCTATTTTTTATATTTTATTGCTAACCTGTCTTCGATATGTTTGCTACTCGTATAATATGATTTTTATTATTCATACTTTCGTTTACTATCTACATTTTATTTCTATCCCAATTAATATTATATATTATTTCAATTATGTATTGCTACTTTTACTATTTTATTTTGTTTCTCCAATTGCTTATAACATTCGTATTATAGTATTGTTTGTTTCATCATATATTTTTACGCCTATGTACGTGTATAATTTTGTATGTTGGTTATCTTACTATACTTGACAACTTATAGATATTTAATAAATACTAATCAGTATTCTATGTATTTAATTTTTAATATAGTTATTATATTTATCTTACGAATTATTTTTGTCGTGATATTAATTTGATATGCATAATTATATCCATCTTATATTGTTTGTACTTTTAGCTAAAATTTAACACTCATATATTTTTCAGATTTTTCATAAAATAGTATTCTCTTCAATTGCTACATTCTTTTATCTATTCTTAGTTTACGATTTTAATCATTCATTTCTTCCCATTTTCTTTTAGTTAATTTATCTTTCCTTAAAATTTTCAAATTCGTATTAGCTAGTGCTAACTACTTTTCAATTATTATGCTGTTCCAAATTATTTATTGGTTTGCTTTATATGTTTGAAACTTTTTCTTTATTTTGTTTTACTATCTTTTTTCTTTATCATAATAATATCCTTTTATCGCAGTAATTTTTTTTGCTACCTAATATTTATTTCCAAATACTGTATTATAATTTATCTATACTATTTCGATGCTTTTATTTTTTGCACTTACATTTCTTTTCCTTCCTATTTATTTACATACCTCTATTTTATTTTACTCTCTCTCTTACTATTACTTACTACTTTTTTGTTTCCTATACTTGTTTTAAAGCATCTGTATATTACTATGTTTTCCTTAATTCTTTCCAATTACTTTGTTTTCCAATTTCTTTCATAATTGATAACTTAATTTGTATTTTCTTATCTAATGCTTCACCTAATATTATCTGGTATGAAAATCTCTTTCAATCTATACTATCTTTCCTGGTCACGTTTCTTTTCTACTATTTTTTCTAGTTTTTCTTATTTCTTTCTTATTAACTTTGATATTCATAGTTTCTTTATATAAGTTAACTTTGTTTTCCACATACGTATTTTTATACTAGATTTCTTTCGTGGAATTGGCGGCTTTTCTATATACAATAACGATTTTTTCTTTGGTGTGTTCAAGATACAACTCTTACCCTAGTAAGTTCTGAGGAAAGAACTGTTCTAACGGGGGGAGACCGTAACACCCCGCAAAATTGAGTTATGACAATTTTGTCCACGGGTGTTACGCACATGTATTTTCTACCGTTACGAGTAATGTCTGTAATGTATTTTAATATAAACATCATATGTATTTTTTATTTCGACTATGTATACATTTTTCGTCTTCTCAAAATTCATTTTTATCCTATTCTGAGCCAACTCAAATATTAATTTTAATCTTTGTATTTTTACGTGTATTGCACGTGTTTTCAATACACGTGTCGATTACGTATGTTTTACCATTACGTGAAATATATGTAACATTATTAATATACATGTTCTACATATTTTATATTTTGAATGTTTTTTGTTCTCTCAAATTTATTTTATATTGATACGTGCAATGCACATGTTTGCAATGCACATGTTGGTTCCTAAAATTTTCTTCAGCTATGAATATTTTTCTTCTCATTTTTTTAGTAACAATTATGTGATTTATTTTTAATTAAAATTCATTAGGCATAAATAAATTTTGTAGCCCACTAAAATTAATTTAAAGCGCATGATTGATTTTGTGTGCACAAAAGTGTACATTTAAAATATAGTTAGTTTGCTACACTTACCATGTGTAACACACACATCTAACCTAATAAAAATTAATAATAAAATTTTTATGAAGAGTGTGCACACACATGGACTACACGTGCACGTGTTTCTTATCATGGTTGAGAATGATGGAGAGTTATGTGAGTTAGTGGGAAGTGGAGAGTTATTTTGGAAAGTGGAGAGCTATTTTGACCACACAATTTTCCTATAAATAGTCCCTACTTTTGTCATGAACAACACAACTCAAAACAAAAACAAAAAAGAGAAAGAGGGAGAAGAGCTTGCGGGTTGTGCTAGGAAGAGGCCGACAATTTTTAGGGAGCTTGGAGCTTTGGAGCATTGTTTTCTAGGAGTTCTACTACTAGGAATTCTACTTTTGAGGTGGGTGTTTCTTCAACTTTCTAAATTAGTTTATTAGTAGAATTCTAGATATGTGTGAATTGTTAGATGCATGATAACTTATATAGATTGAACATCCATTTTTAGATTATTTGTTATTCATTGAATGTGTGAAATTATGATATGTTTGATTTGGGGGCATTTTCATAAGGTTCTGCTTTGAGTCTTAGTTGCACTTCAAAAAAATGAAAACTATTAAACTAGATAAAATCTAGAGCTAAAATTTTTATAGGAGCATCTTGTATATGTCAAGAACATATCTTTAAAATTTCATAATATTTGGATATCGTTTAATATTTTAATAAATTCCAAACTTAGGACTGGTTGACAGTTGACTAACTGTTGGAAATTGGTACACATTTCGGGTTTTGATCATTTCAACAACTTAGATGAAGTATTTTGATAGAAGTCAAAACTAAGAACTTGAATTAAACTCATTAATCTTTCTTTAGAGTAAAAGAAATCAATTTTTCATAAAGAATTGATTTTATAAGATTGAACAAGTGGCAGTACTTTAACATTTCAACCCTACTGTAGATTTCGATAAATTCAAGGTTACAGACACAATATTTTGGGAAAACTTATAACAAAAAAGTTACAGTAGACTTGTATACCTTTATTTTGACCGAAAGAACACAAAGTTTCATGAAGTATAGAATTTTTTATGATTTTTACAAGTAGCATGACCTGCAGTTTTCGGATTTTGAACCAATTGTTTTACAAATGAATTTAGACAAAGTAATTCAGGATGATTTTAGATGATCTTAACTAAAATTGTAGTAGACTCATTTATGTTTCCTATGAAACTAAGAAATCTATTTTTGGACTAGTATTGAAATTTATATGATTTTTTCAATACCATTGGTGTTATGTCTTTTATCTACTTGTCCTAAAACTTTTACAACGTATAAAATTGGATTTAAAATTGGAATGTTAGTAAGATGTACCTTATGAAGAATTAAGAGATAATTAAAGGATGAAGTTGGAATGTTAAACATGTGATATTCATAAGGGTTTTAACTCATCAAGTGTTATTGAATGTTGCTATAAGAAGTTTGTTACTTCATGATTGGTGATAGCAAAGAGAATGAAAAATATAAATTAAAAGATGTTTATTGAATGGAAGTTTTTATAAGAGGTTATGGATAACCTAGAAATGTTGTGAATCTTTTGAAATGTGTGGATTCTAGAGACTGAGCGAGACCCAGAATACCGGCAGGTTATGATATATGAAACTTGAGAAGTAGCCAGTGTGGAATAACTTTCTCTTTGAGAAGTACCCAGTGTGGGCAAATATTCTCAGTGTTTGATTTAAGTCCGGTGGGTAAGCTAGCTCTAGGTCTTAATAATTATAATTAAACCTAAGGACAAACACTTTGGGGAGATGTGATAAAGTATGGGCAAACATAAGTATGAGGGCCATATTTGATTCACGGTGGGAGATTATCTTCAGAATTATCGGGGCGTGAGGCATGATGTCCAAAATCGCTCGCGGTGGGAGATACTTCTTCAGAATTATCGGGATCGAGGCGACACTCATGAGATATTTGTGTAATGAGGTACCATATGACTCACGGTGTGGGTTTCGTCTCATAATTTGTAGCGCCCCGAATTTCCAATAAATAAAATTAGAAATGTGTGGCTCAATTTCTAGAATCAATGTCACGCCCTGCTTCCCAAAAAGAATACAGAATACGAGTACGTGAAAAAATCCAGCGAATGATTTTTATCATTCATAAGCTGTAGGATCGACTTAGCATCATAACAAGAAATATAACAAAATATACTCAACCACGAATGCATGAATAATTTATTAATCAACAGAAAATATTTGAAACAAATATAAATATCCCTAATAAATTCAAGATCTGGAGCAAAAGTAAAAACTTCGGGATTACAAGCCCGTTACAAATTTTAAGTAACAAAAAAATTAAATTAACTCAAATACAAAATAACAAAAGCAAGTTTTTCCTAACGAAGCGTATAACGTTTTCTCACCAACTCCTTCAGGCATGTGATGTCCAAAACTTATATTATCTTGCAGAAGAAAATGGAGAAAGAAAGACAAACGCCCTTAGTGCAAGTTAGGGCCGCAAGTAGTACAAGCAAGGGGTATGAAAATAAGTTCAAGAAAATATCAAACAAGATTTGGAATGAAGAATATACAACATGATATGATAGGGATGCAACAAGTAGTGAAGTTCAATAGACTAGCTAGCAAGTAAGACAAATCAAGTAACAGGATCGGGTAACAAATACAAGTGGCAGGAATAAGTGACAAGTGAGCATGTAGTTTTATCAAGTATCAAGTAATAAGTATCAAGCAACAAGCATCAAGTAAGTTGTCAAGTGTGTACAAGTAACAAGTTATTCTTAAGTCTATTGTTTAATTCTATCTAGGTGGCACTTCATGCGTCCCATTATTTACCACATGGTTGATACTTACAAACAAGTTACGTTTAGGCCTAGTGATAGATTTTATAAGGCGGTGTACTCAGGCATTAAGTATCAAGCAAGCAAGGTTCATGAATACAAAAATAATGTAACAAGTTCACGAACCAAGTACCAGTTCGTGAATGCACTAACTCCATAACAAGTTCATGAACCAAACCATGGGTTCATGAAGACACTAAAAATACAACAAGTTCATGAACCAAGTAATGGAATCATGAATGCGCTAAAGGTACAACAAGTTCATGAACCAAGTAATGGATTCATGAATACGCTAAAGGTACAACAAGTTCATGAACCATGTAATGGGAAACACGGGCCCCTTCCGAGTATATTAACCTATATTGTCCACTACTATGGTCTTTCCCTTAAACCCCAGCTTGTAATTTATTATTATTATTAAACAAGCATGAAAATGTTAGAAATATGGCAAGTATACATGACCGAGAATAGGGAACAAGTTTAGGCTAGGTAGTATACATATTCGAGGGTCAAAACAAATTAAAATATCAAGAACGACGAGAATTCCAATTTTGGACAGCATGACATTGCTACACCAAAACTGAGATTCTCGCCACCACAGGAATGCAAATATGGATCCGTCAAAAAATCTAGAAACTAGACTCTCTACCAAATCCAACTCATATAAACAAGATACATAAAAGTTGTAGTAATAGGTGTCAAAACAGCAAACTACACAGAATTCGTGTTCAGCCAGAATTTGGAAAATTTTGTTTATACATATGAAACAGGTATGAAACTTCATTAATTAATTCTAGGATAATTAGGAAATGTCCTCTAGTGTGTCTAGTATCAGCATGCAAAATTTTAAGTCATTATCTTACAGGTAGCATGGTTAATTTAATTGTAAAATAAAGTGACACAGCAGTTTTATGAATCTGGAATTCTACTACACAGCAACTGTAAAACTGCGATAAATCACAAACTATAACTCGGAATTCAATTCTGTTAAAAGGGTAGTAAACTAGACATCTAGGGATAAATTTTATGTTTAGAACTCAAGTCCAGATTTTGAGGTAATCAGGGTCGAAACAGCAATTAAAAACAGGAACATTCAGTTCTGTGGTTTCTTGTATATAAAAAGTGACATTATTAGTAACTATTATGAGTCTAAATTAATGTGTGATACAAATTAGGGTGTAATAGATATCAAATCAGCAAGTCACATTTATTTCTCAACTCAAAAGAAAGTAAAATCAACACATACATCATACAACATATATCTACAAGTCAAGGTAATTCTTATTTTCATGTGTTCAAATAATTAGATGATAAAATGGATCCAACTAGTTGTGAACCGAATATATCAACGAAAGGTTGTGAATCTTATGATCATGGGATTGATAAGGACTAAAATGAGATCATCAAACGATAAGCCAAAGAGGAGTCACAACTACGATATACGTGCAGTATTTTCAAATAAAAGCTTGTGCTAGAACAATAAATTTGTACAAGAAGATAATTGCCTTGATTGGATGAGGGCACTGATCGATGATCGAGATCGGATGGATCAGATCGGCGTAGATCTTAATGGCGATCAAGATCGAGAAAGATCGATGGCTGAGTTCTTATCTGGCTGAT
Organism: Hemerocallis citrina; assembly: GCA_017893485.1. Lineage (NCBI taxonomy): Eukaryota > Viridiplantae > Streptophyta > Magnoliopsida > Asparagales > Asphodelaceae > Hemerocallis > Hemerocallis citrina. The sequence continues at coordinate 79,991,915 of CM030363.1, read as the reverse complement.
GTTGATGATCTGATGATGAGATTAGACGGCCCAAAACTTTCAGATGGTAATGATCAAGATGATCAAGGTGATCCGAATCGTGATGAGATCGGGAGGCCCAGATCTGATCTGATTGATGTTAGCTCGGATATGATCAGATCGGAGGGCTGAGATTCAAACTCGATCTCTCCCTCCTAATCAACAGCGGAAAGGAGGGAGGCTTCGGCGGTGGCTATGGCGGCATTGCGGTAGCGGCATCGAGGACTCGACTGGGGAGCAGTCGACGAAGGGCAAGTGACGGCGACGGGAGTGGCGATGGGTTAGGCTTGGTGGGTGTTCTGTTTGGAGGGGAAAATAGAGGAGGAGCAATGGTAAGGAAGCTTCGGGGATGGCGAGGCGACGGAGGGGAGTGCAGCTGTGGGGATGATGACAAGAATGATGGCACAGGGTCGAGGGATAATGGGTTTTGGGAGTGAAGACGACGAGGTGATGGGTTTCAGAAATAGAGATGGCGAAGAGGATGATGGGTTGATAAGAGCTGGTGCGGTGATGGAGACGAGGGTGAGGGGAAGGTGGAGCGGCGACTGTGGGGGCTGTAGGGTGGAGACGACATGGAGACAGTGGAGGGAGGAGGGCTGCAGTCGTCGAGCGGTTGGGGATGGGATGATCGGGAGAGAGAACGGAGGTGGGAGGTTGAAGATGCACAGGAGATTGGGGGTTGTACAGGGCGGCTAGGGTTAGGGTAGGTTAGGGTTAGAGTAGAATAGGATATTTATATGAATAAGGTTTTGGGTTTTGGGTTAAAATCCAATAAGATAATGGGTGTAGGGTTTGAAATCCAATAGGGAAACAATTAGGATTATAGGGTTTATAAAACATACACATACATACATATACATTAAATCATGAACAACCAACTAATAATAGTAATAATAATAATAATAGTAATAGCAATAACAATAATAATAATGGAAATAATAACAATGATAATAATAATATAAATATCAAAATATGATTTAAGTCTAACAAATTCATTAAAATCCAAATAGTAATAATATATTAGATTTGGGATAAAATACAAATAGTCGATCAATTGGAACAGAAAATAAAATCAAAATACTCTATCATTCGAAAATAAATATAATTGTCTATAAGAAAATATTTTGATATAAAATCCAAGCCGAATTTAACAAATACTGAATTTATAAATATCGATATATAGAAATTTTCAAAAAATATGTATTTACGAAAACAGTGGTTACAATCCTACCCACCTTACAACAAAATTTCGTCCTCGAAATTTGCTTAGGCGATATATAGGACACGGCAAAAGCAAACTTGGGGTAACAAAATAGAGAATTAAAAGGAAGAGACACAAGGTGGTGGCAACACCAGAATAAGAAGGAAGTGGACAACAATGATCTCAAATGGAGTGCATGAAAGAGAATAAATAGTATCAAAAAGAAAGAAATAACACATGATAACAAAGCAAGATAGGGAGTAGGTAGAACTGGAATCAAAGAGAGAACAGATAGGGAAAATTGAATCAAATAGTGATTCAACGGATGAGGATGAATGCAAGGGATAGAGAAGCAAACAATGCAGGGAATGAGAAACAACAAAAGAATCCTGGGACCTGTGGGTTATGGGCCCACACGCTTCCTCTGCGCCACTCTGATCGAGAAGAATCCGTCAATAGCATCCATTAGCTCTAGCAATCTGCTTCGTGGCTCACCATATCCTTGACGCGTCCAAACGACATCTCCCTAGCATGAAGTCCGAAAACCTGGCAACTTCAGATTCTGAATACTTCCTGGAATCCTAGGACTCTGCATGTACATCTTCGAGCAAAAGACGACACTTTCTCTCCTAGTGATGTTCCAAGCCGCTGACAAGTCGATGTAGATCATGTAGCCAATCGACGAACCGAGCAAGAATAACAGAATGGCAGCACCGGAATTTAAGGAGGACAGGATAAGGAAAAAACAACTAGTATGATACCCATTGTGAATCAACAAACGAAGATGAATGCAAGGCACGAAAAGCAATGAACGACACACGAGTTGAAATAAGGAGGAATCAACGAGGCAAACAGAAATAAGATATTGGTTGCACCAGAATCAAAAGAACATGGGTACGGAAAGAATAAATTTATACCCAATATGGAATCAACAAATCAGGACGACTGTAAGAGATGGAAAGAAAAAAGGAATCAAAGAATTGAATATGAAGAGATCAAAATGGATGGGATAAGACTAGTCTCCAGATCGAGTTGATTATCAAATTGTTCATGTGATTACATGGCCTGTTAATAGTTGAGTTAATCCTGATCGAGTCAAGCCTGTCAAACATATTAGCCAAACTAACACATTAGCCAAACCTGGCTCTGATACCACTAAAAACCTGTCACGCCCCGCTTCCCGAAAAGAATACGGAATACAAGTACGTGACAAAGCCCAGCGAATGATTTTTATTATTCATAAGCTGTAGGATCGACTCAGCATCATAACAAGAAATATAACAAAATATAATCAACCACACATGCATGAATAATTTATTAATCAACAGAAAACAATTGAAACAAATATAAATATCCCAAATAAATTCAAGATCTGGAGCAAAAGTAAAAAATTCGGGACTGCAAGCCCGTTATAAGTTTTAAGTAGCAAAAACAATTAAATAAAATCAAATACAAAATAACTAAAGCAAGTTTTTTCAAGCGAACCCTAGAACGTCTGCTCACCAACTCCTTCAGGCAATTGATCTCCAAAACCTATTTTATCATGCAGAAGAAAATGGAGAAATAAAGACAAACGCCCTTAGTGCAAGTTAGGGCCGCAAGTAGTACAAGCAAGGAGTATGAAAATAAGTGTAAGAAAATATGAAACAATATTTGGAATCAAGAATATACAACATGATATGATAGGGATGCAATAAGTAGTGAAGTTCAAGAGACTAGCTAACAAGTAAGATTAATCAAGTAACAGGATCGGGTAACAAATACAAGTGGCAGGAACAAGTGACAAGTGAGCATGTAGTTGTATCAAGTATCAAGTAACAAGTATCAAGCAACAAGCATCAAGTAAGGTGTCAAGTTTGTACAAGTAACAAGTTATTCTTAAGTCTATTGTTTAATTCTATTTAGGTAGCACTTCATGCGTCTCATCTATTTACCACATGGTTGCCACTTACAAACAAGTTACGTTTAGTCCTAATGGGGGATTTTATAGGACGGTGTACTCAGGCATCAAGTATCATGCAAGCAAGGTTCATGAATACAAAAATAATGTAACCAGTTCATGAACCAAGTACCAGTTTGTGAATGCACTAACTCCATAACAAGTTCATGAACCAAACCATGGGTTCATGAATACACTAAAGATGCAACAAGTTCATGAACCATGTAATGGATTCATGAATATGCTAAAGGTAAAAAAAAAATTCATGAACCATGTAATGGGAAACACGGGCCCCCTTCCGAGTACACTTACCTATATTGTCCACTACTATGGTCTTTCCCTTAAACCCCGGCTTGTTATTTATTATTATTATTAAACAATCATGAAAATGTGCGAAATAGGGCAAGTATACATGATCGAGAACAGGGAACAAGTTTAGGCTAGGTAGGATACATATTCGATGGTCATAACAAATTAAAATATTAAAAATGACGAGAATTCCAATTCTGGACAGCAGGACGTTGCTGCACCAAAACTGAGATTCTCACCACCACAGGAATGCAAATATGGATATGTCAGAAAATCAATAAACTAGACTCTCTACCGAATCCAGCACATATAAACAAGGTACATAAAAGTTGTAGTAACAGGTGTCAAAACAGCAAACTGCACAGAATTCATGTTCAACTAGAATTTGTAAAATTGTGTTTATACATATAAAAAAGTTCTGAAACTTCATTAATTAATTCAAGAAAAATTAGAGAATGTCCTCTAGTATGTCTAGAATCAGCATGCAAAATTTTAAGTCATTATCTTACGGTAGCATAGTTAATTTAATTGTAAAACAAAGTGACGCAGCAGTTTTATGAATCTGGAATTCTACGACACAGCAGCAGTAAAACTGCAATAAATCACAAACTATAACTGAGAATTCCATTCCGTCAAAAGGATAGTAAACTAGACATCTGGGGCTAAATTTTATGTTTATAACTCATGTCCAGATTCTGAGTTTATCAGGGTCGAAACAGTAATTAAAAACAAGAACAGCAGCAAAGTGGTTTCTTGTATATAAAAAGTGATATGATTAGTAACTATTATGAGTCTAAATTAAAGTGTGAAGCAAATTAGAGTGTAATAGATATCAAATCAACAAGTCACATTTATATCTGAACTAAAAAAAAAAGTAAAATCAACACATACATCATACAACATACATCTACAAGACAAGGTGATTCTTAATTTCTTGTGTTCAAATAATTAGATAATAAAATAGATCCAGCTTGTTGTAAAACGAATATATCAACAAAAGGTTGTGACTCTTATAATCATGGGATTGATAAGGAGTAAAATGAGATCATCAAACGATATGCCAAAGAGGAGTTACAACTACGATCTACTTGCAGTATTTTAAAATAAAAGCTTGTACTAGACCAAGAATTTATACAAGAAGATACTTGCCTTGATTGGGTGAGGGTGTTGATCCACATTCGAAATCGGATGAATCGGATGGCGCGGATCTTGATGGCGATCAAGATCGAGAAAGATCGATGGCTAAGATCTAATCTAGCTGATGTTGATGATCTGATGATGAGATCAGACGGCCCAAAACATTCTGATGGTGATGATCAAGATGATCAAGGTGATCCGAATCGTGAAGAGATCGGGAGGCCCAGATCTGATCTGATTGATGATGGCTTGGCCCTTGATCAGATCGGAGGGCTGAGATTCAAACTCTATCTCTCCCTCCTAATCAACAGCGGCAAGGTGGGAGGCTTTGGTGGCAGCTATGGAGGTGTTACAGTGGCGGCATTGAGGACTCGACTGGGGAGCAGTCTACAAAGGGCAAGCGATGGCGATGGGAATGGTGATGGGTTAGGCTCGGTGGGTGTTCTACTTGGAGGGGAAAACAATGGAGGAGTGTCACGCCCCGCTTCCCACAATACAGGAATATAAGCTTGTAACGAAGGCCCAGCGAATGATTATACATTATTCATAAGCTGTACCAGTCTAACTCAACAATATACAAGAGAATGCAACCACGCAGGAAGAATATAATCACATAAACAAAGAATAAACTCCAAGATAATCATGAAATAAATTCACTAAATAATAATCCAACATCTGGGATAAAACAAACTTCGGGTCATAAAAGCCCAAGAATACAAAGTATGATAAAAAGCAGTACAATAAGCAAAAACAAAAGATAGCTAAGGCAGTCTAATAGTCCAGCTCCGATCTTCAGAGAGTTTGCTCACCAATTTCTTCTGGTATTGTTCCTTCGGTACTTGTTAATACTTGATCTAAAAAGAAAGAAAAGAGTGCCCTTAGAGCAAGTCGTGGGCAGGTAGAGAAAATAGAGGATAAAGGAAAGCATGAATATCAAAGAAAAGGAACATGGTCAAAGTCAACGAACAAAGCAAAGAGCATGCAATAATATCAAAGGTGTACAATAATCATCCATGTAATGCGTGATGTCAAGTCAAGTTCAATATAGGATCAAGTATGCAGGTTATTAGTCATTTTATTAGCCTATCTAGTGCACGTACTACTGCATCCCTAACTACAGGTTCGGCACAAACACAGTGATCGTTTAGACCGATGGTGAATTTGCGGATCGTGTACTCGGCGTCAATAACGATAGTTTTACAATCAATAATTAACAATCAATACTTCTTCTTCCAATCAATGCTTCTCCTCCTTCCAATACAATATTTCTCCTCCTTCCAATACGATATAACGATAAGGCCTTGCTGAGTACATTTTCCGATCGTTCACTACAAAGTCCTACCCATAATATCCCGGCTTGTTATTAGTTTATTTTCATCCTATGTGAGCATGCAAGAGGGTGTCAATATTGTATAATACTAGGTGTGTCTAATTCTACGCGTTACAGACAAAGCATGAAGCAAACACATCAAACAAGCACAATCACATAATCTGGACAGCATGACCTTGCTGTACTAAAATATGGATTACAACCACTACAAAATAGCAAATCTGAATCCGTCAAAAGGTCTAGAACGTAGACTTACACACGGTTCCATTGAATATAATTAAGGCATACAAAAGATACAGAAACTAGGGTGAAAACTCTATTCTATTCAGGTTTTATGTTCAGGCAGCATGCAGTAGGTCGTGTTCAACTATTTGTTTCAGATCATAAAACTCATCAAATAAATCCATAAAAATTCTGGGTGATTCCTATATGTGTCTAGGTTCAGGTAGATTTATTTTAGATTTTTCTCTTACTGTTAGCATGGTCAATTAAATTAAGAAGCAGCAGGGTATGCATGCATTTGTGAATCTGAAAGTTCTAACACAGCTATACTAAAATGATGATATCTAACAAACCACACATCGGAATTCAAATCTGCGAAAAGGGTAGTAAACTAGAAATTAGAGGCTAAATTTCATGTTCAGAAAGCTATTCCAAATTATGACAGTAGCATGGTTGAAAATCTTATTCAAAATGAAACAACTAGCAGTCCAGAATTTGTTTTAACATAAAAGGGGCAATAAATAAATCATGCAACCATATATTTCATGCAAAATGGTAATCAAAGTGATCCTAGATGTCAATATGTATATGTCTATGTTTGAGATACAATTTCACATGCATGGTATATATTCATCAATCAAATTCAATCTAACACATTCAATTTAACATATCCAAACCATCAAACAGTTCTATTCATGGATCTAGTTATTTTCATGTAAATGTGCATATGCATGAAACAATAGGAACTAGGTTTTAGATCAAAGAGAACGGAACGATGTTAAGAATACATCGGGTTAGCTCGTGTAAACTTTCAATAGACTTAACGGAGTTTCAAAAGCAGTATGATAACGAAAGGGACTGGATCTACTTGCAGAGATCAAATAAACTTGAACAAAAGAAAATATTAGTTCAAGAAGATACTTGCCTGTGAGACGATTAATTCGAATAATATAGAATAACGGGATGAGAATCCCGGCGACGATCCACAATAACACATGCGAGCTATGAGCAAGGAACCAAAGCAGCACACAAACAGCAAGAGCACTCCACACACACACAGCAGATTGGGGGCAAAACAGCACACGGCGATCACTGATCCGCCAAGCCAAAACACCAAATGGCGATTCGACCAATCACTCTTCTTCTTCTTCAACCTTCAACAGAGAGAGAGAGAAAGAAGGAGAGCACGGGACTTCGGTGACGCGACGCTGCAACGACTTGTGGCAAGGCACTCGGGAGCTGCGACCATGGTGAGGCAGCGAGAGCGATAGCAATGTGAGGCGAACTCTGTTTCCCACTCGAGAACAGGAGAAGACGATGTGACTGGGTGCTCGGCTTAGATGACGACGAGGATGTACTAGGGGATCTGCGATGGATGTAGGGGGTGCACGGAGAGGATCACGGTGGCAATGGCGAGGGCGAGACAACGAGGAATGGGTTCAGCGAAGCAATGGCGGCTCGACAATGGGGGAGTTCAAGCAGGTTACGAAGACGACGAGGAAGGGGATGGTGGCACAGGGATGAAGACGGTGATGAGGGTGGTGGTCGAAGGAGATGGGAGGAGCGGCGGAGAGGTGATGGGAAAATGGGTTGGTTGAAGTTGGAGGTGGAAACAGGAAGGGGGAGAGAGACGGGGTAGCACAGTAGCGGCTAGGGTTAAGGGTTAGGTTTAATTAGAAGATTAGGGTATTTATAGAAAAAAGATAGGATATTGGGCTATTGGGTAATTGGGTATAGATCGAATAGATGAAAATACATTGTACATGAACATAATTGATCAATACAAATTCGAATACAATAAATAAGATATCTGAAAATATATAATTTGTGCTACATAAATTATTGGAGACAATTATAAACAAAATTAACAAATAAGAAGGGATATGTTTTTAATAATCAATCATAATAATAAATAATCACCATGACCATAAGTACCCTAAAATAACCATGTCAACAAAATAATAATAATAGTAATATCAATCAATCAATAAGGATAAAAAGACTATCAATAATAATATCAATATATAAAAATAGGAATTCGTTGAAATACTCGAAACAATAATAATATTTCTAAGGGTTAAAATGTAAATAGTTGATCAAGTAAAAATGGAAACAAAGTTTATCCGAAATAGTTATAATTATTGTTTAGAAAAATGTTTTAACAAAGAAGCTCAAAACGAATTTAACAATAACAATTTATAAATTTCGATATACAAAAAATACTCATGAAAATACGTATTTGCGGAAATAGGGGTTACAAGTAGTAATGGCGGGGAAGCTTCGGGAATTCGGGGATGGCGAGGCGACGGAGGGGGGTGCAGCGGTGGGGATGATGACGAGGGTGATGTCACAGGGTCGAAGGGTAATGGGTTTCGGGAGCGAAGACGACGAGGTGATGGGTTTCGGAGATGGAGATGGCGAAGAGGATGATGGGTTGACGAGAGCAGGTGCGGTGATGGAGATGAGGGTGAGGGGAAGGTGGAGCGGCAACTGTGGGGGTTGTAGGGTGGAGACGACATGGAGACGGTGGAGGGAGGAGGGCTGCAGTCGTCGAGCAGTTAGGGATGGGATGATCGGGAGAGAGAACGGAGGTGGGAGGTTGAAGATGCACAGGAGATTGGGGGGTTGTACAGGGCGGCTAGGGTTAGGGTAGGTTAGGGTTAGAGTAGAATAAGGTATTTATATTAATAGGGTTTTGGGTTAAAATCCAATAAGATAATGGGTATAGGGTTTAAAATCCAATAGGGAAACAATTAGGATTATAGGGTTTATAAAACATACATGCATACATATATATTAAATCATGAACAACCAACTAATAATAGTAATAATAATAATAATAGTAATAGCAATAACAATAATAATAATGGTAATAATAACAATAATAATAATAATATAAATATCAAAATATGTTTTAAGCCTAACAAATTCATTAAAATCCAAATAGTAATAACATATTAGATTTGGGCTAAAATACAAATAGTCGATCAATTGGAAAAGAAATAAAGTCAAAATATCATTCGAAAATAAATATAATTGTCTATAAGAAAATATTTTAATATAAAATTCAAGCCGAATTTAACAAATGCTAAATTTATAAATATCGAAATACATAAATATTCAAAAAAATATATTTACAGAAACAGGGGTTAGAATCAACTTCAATTGCAATCATAAACACAGTATCAAATACAGTGAAAATTAATACTTTTTATTACAGCCGTTCTTTCTTACATTTACACAGCCGAAAATTTAATACATTTATTACAGCACAACCAAATGCTTAAACTTTAATCATCTTAAATTCAGACTTCCACTTTACTTGGGCAACTCACTTGCAATCCTGCGAGATAAACTGAAGAGTGGGCACGTCAGTTGAAGGCAACTGACGTCAACTATAGTATTAGTGATACTTCTATATCTCACAACCACAAACTTGATGCATATTAATGTAGCAATAATAAATGATGCATAAACAATACTAAATGAAACATAGAATAACAATAAAAGAAGCGTTAAACAACAAGTGAAGTTAGGCTAAGTGTCAAGTGTATAATTTGAAAACAGAAAACAAGCATGCGTAAAACAAGTCAAGAAACACAAATGCATATGATAATTTCTAATGCATACTTGTCGGATTCTATGCATCTTATACTATATAGGTCTGGTGCAAGCCATTATCATTCTCCACTTTATAGGGTTCAATCCTTCGTTATGCAATTAATCTAGTACAGTGATTACTTTAAGATTTAGAGTATTCTGTGAGTATCTGGTGCCATGCCCCGCTAATCCCTGAGAATCAACTTCCCATCATCTGTGATTTTGGGTACACCCCCTCATGCCCCGATAATTCCGGAAATTGAAACCCATACCGTTCGCCAATAGTACCTCATCACACAAATATCCGATGAGCATCGCCCCGACCCCTGATAATCCCGAAGATACATCCAACATTGTTCGTGGTCACACCCCGGTAATTCCTGAGATTATCTTCCACCGTCCGGTCATTTGAGGCCCCCTACCCATGTTTGCTCTTATTTCATCACAACTCCAACTAGTGTCTGTCCTTCGGTTTATTAGTATTAGTTAAGTCACAATCCCCTGTAGAGTTGGTATACCCTACCGGACTTAACTCAACTAAATAAACAACCAGGCCCTACTGGCCAATATCCATAACAGTCTTATCTGCCGGCGTGCTAGGGTCTCACCCAACCTCTAGAATCCTCACAATTAAAACATTACTACATTCCTTCTCTAGGGTATCCCACATTAACCCTAAACTCAAAAAAAAAAAATTAAAATTAAAAAAATAAAAAAATAAAAATAAAATAAAACCCTCAACGGTTCATTCATAATCTTCTCAATTTTCACAAGAATATGATTTTCCACAAAAGCACATTAATCTCAATTCAATGCATCTCTGTTCTTTTCACATTCAACTCGTAAATCATTAATTTTAGCAAACAAATAGCTCGTTATATAATATTTTTTTCTTAAAAAAAAACAACCACTTCCATAATTATTCAATTTCATTCATGGAAACAAATCCAAAATTACAAAAAATATTCTCATCTCATCTTATAACATTTCTTTCCATATTCGACATTTCAATTATTAAATTCTGAGATTCTAATCGACGTAAAAAACTAAAGTAACTCATTTAAAAATCTGGAATTATATACCTTCAAAATCTGCAATTAAATTCTCAAAAAAAAATTTGGAGTCTTAGAATCAATAATCTATAACATTTAAAATTCATTAAATTATTTTTTCACCCAACAAATATCTCTCTTTCTTTTCCTTTTTACCTAAAAAACCTCAACAGAAAAATAAAACAAAGTAAAAACTTTTTTTAAAAAATCAACAGCAAAAAAAAAAAAGAAACCAAAGCAAAATGTCAAATTGACAAACTCAAAAAAAATAAAAATAATAAAAATAATAAAATAAAATAAAAAACTGTGTTAATCCGTGTTCGAGCCCGTGCGACCCAGCCAAAGGCCCACACAAGTGCCCAAATCCACCTGGGCTAGCCAACAACCCCAATGCCATTATCTGTCTTATCTTGTGGCTAAAATAAATATAACTCAAACATTGTATAGACCCTAGGTCATGTACAAACCTGAAACCCTATAACTCCAAACCCTAATACAGTATCTTGGGTTACTATTCACCTCATGAACAATGAACCCAAAACCTAACATACTCCAATTCAACCATACACCAATTATTCAAGCCCTAATGTTAAATCTTGAATTTAAAAAAATTAAAAATAACGAATAAACTTGGAAAATCTCAACTTAAAAAATCAATCCAAACATGAATTTAAGGCATACAATAAGTTCTAATTATCTCTACAAATCTCCATCAACTACAAGTTAAATTCATGATCATCAATCAATTTTATAGATCCCAAACTAATTCATTATCAATTAAAAATTTGTATTTGAATATTCATGATAATCTCTAAGTTATAATATTAAAACCCAATATTTAATACACAATCCATCATCATACAACCATCAAAACTCTAGAATCTAAAACATGAAATTTATTCTAATTAAAACAACGAATTATATTATAAAAATTGCAACTTTTTAATCCACCAAGCAATGAATTTGCGTGTATTCAATGGTCTATAAATTATCATAACAAATACCCATCAACTATTATAAACTCCATGATCATACAAGTATTAAAACAAGTTCTTTTATGCATCACCAATCTCTAACATCAATAATTAATTTATACATGGTAATCACATTTCAATTAGAGTTCTTATTCATGAATATGTTATTTGACTACTTTTTCATTATCCTCTAATAGATCTACATCAAGTCTTATAATCATGCAAGATATATCATATTTGATCAATCATCATCATATTATACAGGCATATAACAAATCAAGAGATGAGAAGTACCACCCACCTCAAAGAATATCAATGACGAACAATAATAATCAAGAAAGAAGAAGACTCCTCCTTGCTAAAATCCAAGAATTCAAGCCTCCAACCGCAAGAAAATAGGGATAATAATATTTAAGAAGACAGTATATATAATTTTTATGTGTTCCAAATAGAGGGATGGCTGTTGTCTATTATAGGCTGGTAGCTAGCTACACATCTAGGGTTTTATCGCATTTTTGCAAATTACCCCCTAACAATCCCAAAATTGTATACATACATATTTATTTAATTAAATCAACTAAAATCAACCGATTATGGAAAAAAATATAATTTATTAGAGACTTATAATGAATAGCCGGCCCTAGATGTAGTCCATCAATTTTTTGTTCAAATTTCACCTCCAAACAACTTTTTACAAAAAAGCCCATTTCTTTCGAAAATTTACAAAAGTAGTTTCCTTTATTCAGAAAAATCCAAAAAATTTAGAATTACTATCTAAAAATAAATATTAGATTTTTCAAATAATTTTTTTGACTTTTTTATTTGCCAAGAATAATATTTGCAATAACGTCCCCAACAATTCCAAAATTGCATAAATATATATATATATATATATATATATATATATATATATATATATATATATATATATATATATATATATACTCAATAAATTCAAATCAAATAAAATTAGAGGGATAAAATCTCTCCCCTCAATCTCCCCACTGCCATATCGGCTTACCAAAATAGAACAAAATAAATTTTAATTCGAATTTTACCCCAATCGACATTTTCAACAAAAACCCTTTTCTTTTAAATTATTTACAAAAATGGTTTCTTTATTCTGAAAAATCCCAAAATTTAGAATATAATCAAATTTAAATAGGAGAATTTATTTAGAAATTTAAAATTAAAATTTTGCACCTTAAAAATATTTGCACGTATTTTGCATGTGCAACGACAATTTCATAAAATAGCCAAAGTAATGAGAAATTAACTTAAAATCATTTATTAATTCAAAATGATATATCATTAATAGAAAAATACTTTTGAATTAATTTTTGGCTCTATCGCGGCCGGAATGTAATTCTTTCATCAAAAATCAATTATATCAACATAGGATCCAAAAATGAGTTTCTTTAATCAAGAAATCTGAAAAACAAAATGTATCATACCGAAATGAGGGATACCAATTATTGACAACCAACTTTTGAGAAATCCAAAATTTCAGCAATTTTAATAAAACAGTCAAAATAGTCAATTTCACTAATTCAATATTATTTAATAATTCCAAAAAATACATTTTATTTTATAGTGTTATAGAATTATCGAGGTGTGATGCATGACGTCCAAAAATTACTCACGGTGGGACAACGACTCTCAAGAATTATCGGGGTCATGACTCGCGGTGTGGATTTCGTCTCCAGAATTATCAGGGTTACGACTCGCGATGAGAAAGCGATTCTCAAAAATTATCAGGGCAGTACTAGATACTCACAGGATATCTAAACCTTACATTAGTCACCGCAATAGGATTTCATAACGAGTGATTGAACCCTATAATGAGTAGTACGATAAGGGCTTGCCCTTGGACCTATGTAGTATGAGATGCATAGAATCCGAACAAGTGGGCATTAGTGCATCGTAGTGTAATGTCTACATTAGGCATTAAGTTCATATCATACACTGACATGTTTAGGATAGTTACCTTTCACATTTTTTTTTCACATTCAAGTTTGTGTTTAGTATAGCATTGCGTCAGTTGTATGCAACTGACGTGTCCACAATTTTCAAGTACAGGACTTGGATTAGAGAAGGATATGAAGATGAGTTGATAGTGATAATTATTTCCAGATTAAAGTTATTTAATGTTAAAGTTGTATATTTTACTTAACTTCCACTGTGATATTGTAAAAGAACAATGTATAATGGAAAGATTTAAATTTCTCGTAAATTATTTTTGTACAAAGTTGAAGTAAAAGATCTTGATTTTAGTACGATTTACCTGCGTTTGCAATTTGGGGAGTTACAAGAGACTCCCACGGCTAGCAAGGTGAGGTTAGCCACGATGCAGTTGGAGAGGGACGTCGGTGTTTGGTGGCTGTCTGTAAAGAGAACTTTCGGTGAGGAGCCGATCACTTGGGATGCATTCCTAGAGGAGTTTAGAGACATTACTTCCCCATGGATATCTAGGAGAAGAAGGCGATGGAGTTCTTAAGCCTACAACATTGCAACTTGTTAGTGAGAGAGTATGAGACTAAGTTCACTCAGTTGTCGAAGTACGCTCCTGAGCTTATTGCAGATGAAGCTAAGAAGGCGAGGAAGTTCGAGCAGGGCCTAAGGCCGAACCTAAGGTCTCGGATGATATCGTTGGAAATTCGAAGATTCGACAAGCTTGTCAGAAGAGTAGCAATGACAGAAGCAGATATGGAACTGTTCTAGTCGAAGAAGGAAGCCTAGAACAAGAACAAGAGGCCAATAGCAGTGACTCACACTAGAGGCAAGTTCCCGAAAAAGAGGGGCAGGTTTGGTGAGCCTGGCAGAGGTGCAGTGCCAGCTCAGGGAGTGACTTGCTACACTTGTGGAGAGACGGACCACATTAAGACCTCATGTCCTAAGCTAGCAAGGACCCAGACTTGTTTCCAATGCGGCAAAGAAGGGCATATCAGGCCTAATTTTCAACAGCGGAAGCAAGGGGGCGCAGGTGGTGGCAAGCAGCAAAGGCAGTGGCAAGTATTCGCGTTAACATAGGAGGATGCTGACAACTCTGAAGACGTGATTACGGGACATGTTTTGTTGAATGGAATAAAATCTAAAGTTTTGTTTGATACTGGGCTTTCACATCCTTTTGTGTCACCCAAATTTGCTAAGGTGTTAGGCATTGAGCCTAAGGTTTTTCCTGGTCGTGTTCTGTCGGTGGCAATGCCGTCAGGAGAGGAGTTGATTGCTGACCAATATTACGCAGGGTGTGATATCAAGATTGGAGGAAGACTTTTTGGGATTGACCTCATCAAGATGGATGTCTTGAGTATTGATGTGATTGTGGGCATCGACTGGATGGCAATCTATGATGCCACTATAGAGTACAAGAGTAAGGAGGTGGTGGTGAAGGAACTAGGGCTTTACAAGGGAAGAACGGGAGCACGAAAGTGGTTGTGGCACTAGCAAAGAAGAGATTTTCGGAAGAAGTCAGGGTGATTCCTGTAGTTCAAGATTTTCAAACAGTGTTCTTGGATTAGTTACCGGGGTTACCACTGCAGCGTGATGTTGAATTTTGCATCAACGTTCAGCTGGGTAGTGCTCCGATATCTAAAGCTCCTTATAGGATGGCGCCAGTTAAACAAGACGAATTAAAGAAGCAGATTGAGGAGTTGTTGCACAAGGGATTCAACAGGTCGAGTGCTTCGCCATGGGGTGCATCGGTGTTGCTTGTGAATAAGAAGGATGGGTCAAGGAGGATGTGCATTGACTATCGAGAACTGAATAAGGTGATGATTCAGAATTAGTATCTGATTCAAAGGATTGATGATCTATTTGATCGATTGTAGGGTGCAACTGTGTTCTTAAAGATTGGTCTATGGTTTGGATACCATCAGGTCCGAGTTAAGGAGGACGATGTGCACAAGACAACTTTCAGGACTCGTCATGGGCATTATGAGTTTCTGGTGATTCTGTTTGGAGTGACGAATGTGCCAGCAATATTCATAGATTTGATGAACAGGTTTTTGCGGCCGTTCATAGACTCATTTGTCGTAGTGTTCATCGATGACATCCTAGTGTACTCGAAGTCAGAGGAAGAGCATGCTGAGAATTTGGCGGAAGATTTGAAGAAGTTGCAGGAGCAGCATTTTTGTATGCCAAGTTGTCGAAGTGTGAGTTCTTGCAGCCAGAGGTAGCATTTCTGGGTCACATCATTTCTATGAAAAGAATGGCCACTGATTCTCAAAAGATTGAGGCGATGCAGAGTTGTCCTAGACCAATGACTGTAAAGGAAGTACGGAGTTTCTTAGGGTTGACAGGATACTATCGGCGTTTCATTCAAGGTTACGCACAGATAGCAGTTCTGTTGACGGGATTAACAAAGAAAAGTGTGGATTTCACATGGACGGATAAGTGTGAAGCCAGTTTTCAGGAATTGAAGGAGAAGTTGATGACAACACCTATTCTTGTGTTGCTATAAGTAGGTGTGGATTATGATATCTACAGTGATGCATCTTTCAGAGGTTTGGGATGTGTTCTGATGCAGAAAGGGAAGGTCATTGCATATGGGTCAAGGTAGTTGTGTCCCCATGAGAATAACTATCTGACGCATGATTTGGAGCTTGCAGCTATTATTTTTTCCATGAAGCAGTGGATGCATTATGTATATGTTGAGAAGGTCAACATGTATAGATCATAAGAGTTTGAAGTATATCTATCAGCAGAAGGATCTGAATCTACGTTAGAGAGGGTCGTTGGAAGTTTTGGAGGACATTCGTCCTGAGATCAAGTATTAGCCAGGAAGAGTGAATGTGGTGGCCGATGCACTTAGTCGGAAGGTTAGTTAGTCTCGACTGATTACGACGCAGGAGGAGTTGGTTGAGGAGCTGGATCGGGCAGGTATCGAGGTGGTATTGCAAAGCTTGGGGGCATCGTTGGCTAAGTTGAGACTTCATCCTATTTTGATGGAGCAGATCAATGAGGGCCAGATGTCGGATGCAGAGATTTAGAAGATGTTAGAACAGATTTCCATTGACAAATTGTCAGAATTTCATATACAAGATGATGTTTTATTGATGTGAGAGAGGTTATGTATGTCGGAAAGAGAGGATTTGAAGGAAAGCATATTGAAGGTGGCACATACAATCTTATTGTCCGTACATCCGGATGCACGAAAATGTACAAGGGCACTAAGCAATGTTTTTGGTGGCCATGGATGAAGAGAGATGTTGCAGACTTTGTGGCAAGGTGCTTGACTTGTGTGTAGATCAAGGCAGAGAATTAGAAGCCTGGAGGGTTATTGCAGTCATTTCCCATTCTAGAGTGGAAGTGGGAGAATATCAGTATTGTAACACCCTGGAATTTTTAATACAATTTCTTGAATTAATAAATAATTTTTAAATCAATTTATTTAATTATTTTGAATTTTCGTAAAATTGACATTTTCACACGTGCAAATATTTTTGAAGTGTGAATTTAGAATTTTGAGTTGATGAACAAATTCTATTATTTTTATTGGGTATATTTGAATTTTTGGGATTTTTCTGAATAAAGAAAACTACTTTAGTAAATTTTTGAAAGAAAAAAAGTTTTTTTGTAAAAAGACGTTTAGGAGTGAAAAATGAACTTAAAAATTGTTTGGTTGCAGTTATGGCCAGCTATTCAGTAGAATGCTCTAAGGAATTAGATTATTTCCATATTTGATTAATTTTATGGATTTAATTGAATAAATATATAATTACGCAATTTTGAGACTGTTGCTGACTTTATTGAAAATATTCTTCCTGGAGAATAAAAGTCAGAAAAATTCATTTGGAAAATCTAATCTTTACTAGTAGATAATAATTCTATTTTTTTTATTTTTACGAATATTTTATGGCTTGTTTGCAAATATTACAAAGAAAAGGACTTTTGTGCAAAATTGTCACTTGAAGTAAAAACTCCAGTTTTCGATTCGGGGCTGTGCAATTTGGCCGGCCAAATCAGGGGAGTTAGGGTATTTTATTTTATTTTATTTTAAATTGACTTGAGTAACTAATAATTGGAAGAATCTATATATGTAAATAAGTATTTTTTTCTTGAGGAGTATTTTTGTAAACTTTATAAAACCCTAAAAATCCAAAATTTCAGCCTATATAGGGGCAGCAGCCGCCTATTCCCTATTGTGAACCATTTATTTTTTTTTCATTATTTTCTTGGATTTTTTCGTGGCTTGGATCTTGGATTTTCGCAAGGAGGATGATTGAATCTTTTTTTATTATTTCCATCAACTTGGGATTGTTCAAATTGAGGTGAGTAGTTACTCAAATTTCCTTGTTGTGTTTCCATTGGAGAGTAGATTGATGTGCTAGGTTTTAGATGTGGATCTATTGAATGAATAGCATGCATTGTCGATTCCTATTATGAGATGATGTTTTGACGAAATATTTCGTTGTGTTTTTGGTGAATTTATAATGGGTTGAAGTTTGAATTTTTATGCACAGTATGGATTAAAATCACCACAAAACGTAAGTGGAAGTATTAAGAACCTAGGGTTCGGTTTCGGGATTTAAACAAATGTATATAAGTGGGTTGATCGAGTTTGGATGAGATTTCGAAGTTGTTTTTGCTCTGGACTACTGTTTGTTCCAGATTGGAACAAGATTTCGGCATAGTTACTGATGATATTACCTAAAACTTATTAAATAGAAATTATAGCTCATTGTGTCTAGTTTCCAGAACATCAAAATATGCAATTTCTACCACTGTACTGTTGTAGTTCCAGATTTTTAAAATAACAGTTAGTTTTCAGAATTTGCTGGATATGAACCCCTTAAATAAATTTATTTGAGTTCAATTTTTTATGGTGAATTCTTTGTTATGTGCTCAATTTAAATTGACTTTTTCTATAAATTAATATCAATTATAGAATGTACTGTTTTGAGGAACGAAATCATGTAACTTTCAGATTTTTGAATGAAAGATAGTTTTCAGAAATTATTGAATATCAACCCTTTAAACTAATTCATTTGAGTTTAATTTTTTATGATGAGTTATCTGTTATATGCTGGACTTCAATATATTTTTCCAGAATTTGGTAATGATTTTAGAATAAACTGTTTTGAAAAACGGAATCATGTAGCCTTCATATTTTAATAAAAGATAGTTCTCAAAATTTGTTATATATGAACCATTTAAATAAATTTATTTGAGTCCAGATTTTTATGGCGGGTTGCTTGATATGTGTTGGAATTAATGGAATTTTTCCAGAATTTAATAATGATTTTGAAGTGTACTGTTTTGAAGAACGAAAATGTGCAACTTTCAGATTTTGGTGAAATTCTAGTTTCAATTTTCGTTGCATTCAAATAATGGAAAATCTAAAATTTTGTAGATACAATTCTCAGCATTTAAGAGATTTGTTTCAATTCTGGTCGAATGAAATTGTAGTTGAATTTATGGAACTTTACAAATAAATGAAGAGTGATGTTTAAAAGTTGATTTTTTTAGGAATTTCGTAAGTTGAATATATTACCATGTATGAAAGAGCCCTTTGTGACAACATTGGTTGGTTTATAAGAATGTGACTAATGAAGAATATTTTGTATTATTGAACCAAGTTGGGTTTTGATTTGTGAGTTAGGGTTGTGATGAGAACCCTAGAAACATTGATGCGGATTTCAAGTTGTGAGACTCTAGAGATTGAGTGGGACTCTAACATGCCGACAGATGAGACTTTTATGGATGTTGGCCAGTGAGGCCTTGTGGTTGAATTAGTTAAGTCCAGCAAGGTTCACCAACTCTTGGGAGGATGTGATTCAATTAATAAAAATAAACATAAGGACAGGAACTAGTTGGAGTAGTGATGAAACTTAAGCAAACGTGAGTTGGGGGCTCTATATATAGTTGGGCGGATGTACTATGGGACTATAGTTACAGTTTGGTATGTGTATTCTGGGACTGTTCATCATGCGGAGGAGACGTATCTCAATTATTTTTTGGGCTAAGAATGATCTGGCGGATGTACTCCGGGATATGAATAGTCGGGCGGAAGGGAGACAGATCTCTAGTATTCCGGGCTAGAGCGACGATTGCGGGATATTTGCGCGGTGAGGGTTTTGTATGGTCGGACGGATGGATTGCGGGACTGGAGCCAATATTTGCGAAATGTCTAAATCTTGTCTTTTGTCATTATTATAGGATTGCATGGCGGGGTATTGAACCCTACAAAGTGGAGAACGATAAGGGCTTGCACCGGACCTTTGTAGAATGGGATGCATAGAATCCGACAAGTATGCATTAGTAATCATCATGTGCATTTTTGTTTTCTTGACTTGTATTATGCGTGCTTGTTTTCTGTTTTCTTACACTTTACACTTAGCCTAGCTTCACTTGATGATTTGTGCTTCATTTATTGTTATTTCATGTCCCATCTATTATTAATGTGTTAATATGTTTCACTTGTTGACTTATGATTTTATTCTTTATGTTCCCATTTATGTTTGTATTTTCTTTGAATATCACTCAAACTGTTATGGCTGACCCCTATAGCTTTGAGGGTTAGAGATATCTCTAGCCTCAGGTTTTACAGGTAGGTACCATTAGCATGGAATTGAGAGCATGCGGTAGAACATTTAAATGTTTATGCACATTTTGTACAAGGAATGCTTGTAAAAAGAAAATTGTATTTATGGTGCTTTTAAATACCGTTTTGTTCTAAAAAAGAATTGTATTTTAAAGTGTATAAATTCCATTGTTCTGTAATAAAGAGAGTTAATGAAATGAAAATTTTTAATTTTTTTTCCTGTGCGTGTAATATGTTTATAATTGCAATTGAAGTTGATGCTGGAAATTGTACCACTTATTTCTAATTTTATTTATTAAAAATTCGGGGCGCTACAGAGTTGGTATCTGAGCATGCTTCAATTAGTAATGTAAACATTGTTTAGGGAATAAACATAAGTGGATATTTGATGTGTGAGAACCTAGGTGGACATTAGATGTGTGAATACATACGTGGACATTTGATGTGTGAAAACCTAGGTGAACATTAGATGAGTGAGTTCACGGGTGGAAATTAGATGTGTGTGACTTGGTTGTTTGATCATGAATGCGTGTAGTGAAATTTGAATTATTTGTATGTCTAGATTCGAATAAAAATTTCTTTATCGTAAGTGTGTTGATTGTTTTTGCATAAATAACAGATGGATGATTAGTTTTTCTCTTGTTGTTATAATTAATTTTTAATTATTTTTATTATTATTGATGTTTAATTGTGATAATTTTTTTAATTTTAGTACAAGTCTAATTATAATTGTTTTAATTTTTAAGAGTTTGTTTTGCTGATTTTAGTTCATTTGTTCTATAAGTTTTGTGTTTTATAAAACAACTTTTATTATTGAAGTTTGGAACATGGCGAATCCAGCTTTTCTTTCTCTATTGGTGTTTGCAGTTTATAGTTTTTGAATAACATAATGCTTGATTTTTGTTTGTCACTTTTGTGTGACGGATACTATATTAATTACATTATAATTAACAAATTTTACTTAAATTTTGTCTTCTTTCGGTTATTGTTTTGAATATATTATGTTTATATATATAGCTATTTAGGTTAGTTAACAATAGCTTTTTAAAGTTGCACTTGACGATATATATATATATATATATATATATATATATCTATATAATGCAAAAGTTAACGAGGTGTATACATGTATAACTATATAGTAATACAATCAAAATTTTATGATGGCTATACAATATTGAACGGTTTAACCTTTAAGATTTAAATTGGATTTGTTTCAATTTCCTTTTTTATTTGTTTTTCTATTGTTATTGATTTCAGATTTTTGTTTTAATATTACTGGTATCAGATTTTAACAGTTTCATAATTATTTATTTATTTATTTATGATTAATTTCAGATTTTTGTAAGTTTCAAATTCGCGTGAATTTAGATTTTATGTTGTTATTTTCATATTTTTAACAAGTTTAGAATTTGTATGATTTCATATTTTTCTTATATTATTATTCTTGGTTTCATATTTGAATGATTTCGGATTTTTAGAGAAACGTTCGTATTTGACTGGTTATTCTTGAAAACTTTGGATTGATTAAAACTATGTTCGAAGTAGATTAACTTCAATTTTAATTGGCTAGTTTAATATTTCTTGAATTTATTAACTTTCGAGATGGTAAACTTCATATTTGAGTATATAAATATTCCAGTTTAGTATGATGTAATTCCATATTTATAATTCAGGATTGATACAATATGATTCCCTATTTTTTTAAGCATATAATTGTAACCCCTGTGTTTCCTTTCTTGTATTTTTATATGTATTTATTTTTCCTGGGTATTTATTTGTTTTGATTGTACCCTTCTGTTCTATCTGAACCGTGTAATCTTTCTTCGTTCTTAATAAACTTTTTTTTTCTTTCTCTTTCCCGTCAATTCAATTATGTGATTTCAATCTTTTGATTCAATCTCTTCTATCAATATTTAATCTCTGGATGTTCTTGCTTAAGTCTGAATTATATGTTCATGGCCTAATTGTCTACTAATTGATTTCTACCCTTTCGGATCCGATTTCTAACCCAATCTACCCTATTTAGACCCAAAACCCTATAATCCGCCCTATTGGATCCTAAACCAGCTACCCAATACCCTCTTTTTCCCAGTCTCCCTCAAATCTCTCCTTACGTTCACCTCTATCTGCCTAACAAGCATATCTCTCCCCCATTATCTCCCCCTTGATTCCTAAAATCCTAACTTACCGAAATTCTCATTAAATCACAACCAAATTAGTTTCTCTTTCCCCTACAGTCATTATCCTCCTCACATCGTTGACCCACGTCGACTTCCTCCTCCCGCATCCCGTCGCCGTCAACTTCAGCCATCCGAGCCCTGCCGTCCATCTCCAATCCCGCAAGCTTCTCCCGTTGTTCGTGATCCTTATGTTTGTGTTCATCGCCGGGATCCATTCCCGTTATTCTATTCTCTTCGGATTCGTCATATTCACCAAGGCAAGTAGCTTGAATAGTATTTATGTTCTTTATACAAGTTCAAATACCACATGTGGTCTAGGTTTCACTTTCGTGTTCACCCTCATGATTATTCCTTGATAAATCTTGATCTTATTCGTTTGATCCATCCGTAGTCATGATAAATCACAAGAAGTTGTCACACACACACACACTACATGAAAATAAATTAGATCTAGATAGATTTTGTTGATGTATATACTTGTTCGTGATCTATTGTATATTGTGAATTTTTGTTACATGATTGATGTGCTAGATGTGTTATCCCATTGTGGATTTTTTATTACCCATGTCATGTTGATTTGATTATCTAATATACCATGTTCTACATCATACTCTAATTTGAATCTATCGTAGATGAGTTGTTTGATTAAATGCATGAAATAATTTTGTTTTTGCTGTTGCCCTGATTCGGTACAGCAATTTAGACCCTGTTTAAGTTAGTAAAAAAAATTTATTTTGTGAATATGATTCGTAGGCCTCGGTGTCTATTTTTTAGAACTTTTAACGGATCTCAATTTTGGTTTTTGATGTGTGAGTTATCGTACTGCAGTTGTATCGTAATTTCCAGATTCTGAATTATAAGATCGTTACACGATCTATTTTTTTAAAACTGATGTTAAAAGTAAAATTTGGACTTAATATTTTTCTGGGTATGTCTAGACATGACTGGGATCAACACCTAATTTTTGTGGAATTTTTTAATGACTTTTATAACTCATTCATTGCTTGTGAAACTAGTCAATATATTTCCAATCTGCATGTTGTTCAGTAAAGAACTCTATTTTCAATCAGATTCCAGTCACTTATGATTAAAACTTTGCGAACATGAAATATAGCCTAGTATGTCTATTTTACAACCCTTTTGATGGATTTTAATTCCGAGTTGTATTTTTTTATTTATCGCTGTTTTGGTACTACTGTGTCTAAACTTTTAGATTCATAAATTTGCTGCATCATTCTGTTTTCCAAATTAAATTGACTATGTATCTGCAATGGAATTTTATGAAATTTTATATGTTGATACTTGACATGTTAGGCAACCTTCCAGGTTTTTCCTAGATTTAATTTTGGTTTTTTTATACCTTTTCCATGCTTATAAACAAAACTTTACTTTTCTGGCTGAACATGAATTCTTTATAAATTGTTGTTTTGAACCCAGTTGCTGTAGTTGTTATATGACTTGTGTATATGTGATGGATTCGGCTGAAAGTCTAGTTTCTAGATTTTCTGACGGATCCAGATTTGCATTCCTCTGGTAACGGGAATCTCAGACTTGGTGCAGTAGTGTCTTGCTGTCCAGAATTGAAAGTCACGTTGTCCAAATCCATTATGAGTTGTTTTATCACCTGATCATGTCTTCTATCTAACTTGAGCTTGTTACTTGTTTCCTGCCATGTTTTTCTTGTCCTGTTTGTGCACGCATATGTCTATTTTAATAATAATGACAAGTAATCAAGCCGGGGTTAAGAAAAAGATCTAGTAGTGTAAAATATAGAAATGTGTACTTGGAAGAGGGCTCATGTTTCCCACCTGTTACATGTTACCTGATTACATGATACATGATCCTCATTACCTATTTACCTGATTACCTGGATACATACTTCCCTATAAGAAGGTGTACTCAGAAGGGGACCCGTAGGTCCTACCTAATACCTTATTACCTATTATATGATTTTATGATTATATGATATATGATCCTGTTTACCTGATACCTAAGTACACTGCCCTATATAATTCACTACAAAATCTAAATGTAACTTGTTTGAATGTAGCAACAATGTGGTAAAATTTGGGACGCATGAAGTGCTAACTAGATCGGACTAAATACAAGATTTGAGAATACCTTATCACTTGCACATTCTTGTTTACCTGTACATGCTACCTGACACCTGTTACTTGTTTACCTGCTTGCATGCCACTTGATACCTGTTATATTTTACTTGTACCCTGTTATCTAATCATATCACTTGATTTTATTCCTTGGTTCTAAAGTTAGTTGCTCTATTTTTCTGTCACATTCCTTCCATACTTACTTCAGTACTTGATTCTTGTTGCTACTCTATATCTTGTTAATTTGTTTTCCGTACTTGTTGCCTGCACTACATACGGCCCGTAACTTGCACTAACGGGCATATTGTTTCCTCTTTCCTTTCCCTGCAAATTGTTAAATTTGCAGATTTTGGTGACCAACTACCCGATGGAGTAAGTGACCAAGTGTTCTAGGCTTGGCTAGAGTTCCAGCTTGAGTTTATTTCCTGTTTTGAATAAATTGTATTCATTGTTACTTGGATCATGTATTGGGCATTTTGACCCAGAACTTATTACTTGTTGTTTCCAGATCTGGTTTATTTGAGATTAAGTATTTTGTTTCAAGTAAATTCTATTGATTTAGAAATTTATTCATGCATGCATGGTTGATTATTCCCTGCTTATTTCTTGTTTATTCCTGTGTATTGTTGGAAAGATCCTTACAGCTCATGAATGGTGAAAACCATTCGCTGGACTTTTGTCGCGTATCCGTATTCCGTATTCTTTTTTAGGAAGCGGAGCGTGACAATAATTATAGATTTGAAAACGCGAAATTTTAGATTTGAGTGAATATAATTTTTTATTTGGAAACATATAATTTTACTTTTTAAGGAGTGCAAATTGCAGATTTTCAGTTGGTTTACTTAGACTTAAGTATTACGAAATGTTTATTGATTCACTTAAGTAATGTATATTCTTTAACTATTCTAAATTTTAAAGTTTTAATTTTTTTAAAAAATTAAGTTTCACATCTGATTTCTTTTCTTTATGTCTTACACTATTATACTTTATATTTCCAAGTAACTTGAACTAGTATATTTGGTTTTGCTTAATTTCAATTTTCATGCAATTTCGAATTTATTTACGTCGGAATTGAGTACAACAACTATGGTCTAAACTTTCGTTCTTTTGTAATTACTATTTATTGCTAATGTTTCCTAATTCTGTAACATTTTAGGTTTTCTCACTGTTGCCGCTAAATTTGGTGTGGGGGCAATCAGATGAATTTGTGGATTCTTAGGGAAACTGAATAGTAAACCTGTATACCTGTTCCTTGGGGCTTCAATCGTCGCTCTCGCCGTGCACCTGCAAAAAGTGCGAGACATCGGGGTTGTTCCCGGTGACGCACCCTCCGACGCTCAAGTCAGTAATCTAGGAAGACTATGAATGAGCGCAAAAACTGGTGAAAGATTGATTACCTCTTAATGGAGGTAGATGGGGGGTATTTATAGGCGTCTCAGGGAACAGATTGGGAATGTAATCCCCGTGATCTGATATGGAATATTCCCCTTGTAAGCAGATTAGGAATGCAATCTGATAAGGTATATTCCCTGTAAGCAGATTAGGAATTTAATCCCCAAATCCCAGTGAAAAGATAGATGTATATCAGGGCCGTTGATCGCGATTAATCAGGGACCTTGATTCTATCTTGTTGGATCGGGTGCGCAGCGGGTTGGAACCCGCACCCTCTTGTTGGTGGATCCATCCGTGGGTTATTGGGTCCTTGGGGAGAAGATCCAATACCCATTTTGGACCCTCTTGTAGGCGAAATTACCATTTTACCCCTAGGTCCCAAGATTCGTGCCCGATTTGGACCGTTCCGATTAATCCCCGTTTTTAGCCATATCACGAGCCCCCCACTCCTAAAGGCTGAGTTTGATCGGCCTTTGGGGAGTAGTTTAACTGTTTTAATGGCTAGCGGAGTTGTATCGGGGTTCAAACGGTGGGTTTTGAATCTTGAAGAGGTAATGAGGTGACTTTCCAAGTGGATTGAGCTCCGAGTTGCTCATGAGCTCTGATGGGCATGTGGTATTCTTGCAGGGATATCCTTTTGTCCTTTGCGAAGCGCCAACTCGTCGTTCGGGGGTCTCATACTTTTGTATCACGCCTTAGGCTCCCACTGGGGCTCGATGGCTAGGAGGCCGAGGTCCATATTCAGTTCGGCAAGCTTTTTCGGAGAGGAAAGCGAGTTCGGCATAGCTGCGAGCGATGGGAGTGAGTCTGGCGATCTGCCGGACTTGATTTTTGCCTTATAACAAGGTCGGTGTCACGAACGCTCGGCAGTGAGTGCCGAACTTGTTTTTTACCCTGTAACAAGGTCGGTGTCACGAACGCTCGGCAGTGAGTGCCGAACTTGCTTTTTACCCCGTAACAAGGTCGGTGTCACGAACGCTCGGCAGTGAGTGCCGAACTTGTTTTTTACCCCGTAACAAGGTCGGTGTCACGAACGCTCGGTAGTGAGTGCCGAACTTGTTTTTTATCCCGTAACAAGGTCGGTGTCACGAACGCTCGGCAGTGAGTGCCGACTTGTTTTTTACCCCGTAACAAGGTCGGTGTCACGAACGCTCGACAGTGAGTGCCGAACTTGTTTTTTACCCCGTAACAAGGTCGGTGTCACGAACGCTCGGCACTGAGTGCCGAACTTGTTTTCTACCCCGTAACAAGGTCGGTGTCACGAACGCTCGGCACTGAGTGCCGAACTTGCTTTTTACCCCGTAACAAGGTCGTTGTCACGAACGCTCGGCAGTGAGTGCCGAACTTGTTTTTTACCCCGTAACAAGGTCGGTGTCATGAACGCTCGGCAGTGAGTGCCGAACTTGTTTTTTACCCCGTAACAAGGTCGGTGTCACGAACGCTCGGCAGTGAGTGCCGAACTTGTTTTTTACCCCGTAACAAGGTCAGTGTCACGAACGCTC
Organism: Hemerocallis citrina; assembly: GCA_017893485.1. Classification (NCBI taxonomy): domain Eukaryota; kingdom Viridiplantae; phylum Streptophyta; class Magnoliopsida; order Asparagales; family Asphodelaceae; genus Hemerocallis; species Hemerocallis citrina. The sequence continues at coordinate 79,964,406 of CM030363.1, read as the reverse complement.
GGCAGTGAGCGCCGAACCTGTTTTTTACCCCGTAACAAGGTCGGTGTCACGAACGCTCGGCAGTGAGTGCCGAACTTATTTTTTACCCCGTAACAAGGTCGGTGTCACGAACGCTCGGCAATGAGTGCCGAACTTGTCCAGACGCCGATCGAAGGCATGGGGTCTCTGCGGGTCGAGCGACGTGGCATAATCTGTTCCGCGGTGATCCGGTTTCCGAGGGCATTATTGGTGCCTTGTGGTTTGCGCGGCGTTCCGCCTTCCCTAGGCCATTAAGTATGGCTCCTTCAATTAATGCGTGGCGTTTCGACTTCCGAGGGTCATAATGGCTGGATCTTGGAGGAAAACTATAAGTACTCCATTCCCCTTGTCATTTTCAGTCGCAGCAATATTGAGTTTTAGATCTCGGTGGTGTCTGCCTCTGGCGGACGCCAGTCTTGTGGGGTCTTTACCTCGATAGGTTCGGAGGGGTGGTCACTCTACTGTCTTCTTCTTCTCTCGTTCCTGATGGCCCCAAAGTGGATGTCAGGAGCGGGGGGGAACGAGGCAGTAGTGGTGACGACCATAGTCCGGATCCGAGGGGTGAGCTACTTCGGAAGGACGGGTGGTCGTTCTCCCACCAAGATCTTCTGCCTACTCTATTTGCTCCGCAGCGGGTGTCAGGGTCGGCAGAGATCATGGTGGGAGAGGTGGTCACCCATGTCCGAATCTGAGGGGTGAGTTTGTCGGAAGGACGAGCGGTCGTTCTTCCGGAGGAAATGAAGGGCGTTCCGGGCAAGTTGTTAGCAACTGTGAAGGTTCTTTTGCCAGAGCAGGCCGAACCTTTGCAGTTGCTAACAACTGGCTCGGAATGGTTTGCTTCTCCCGATCTCTGAGTGTTGATCTGCTTTCGACTGGGGCCCGTGGGTCGGCGGAATACCGACTGAGACCCGGGACCTGGGGGGTGCTCGCCGAGGGCGGTGCCCTAAAACTTTGAATCAAAAATTTTCCTGGTTCTTCTAGACATAGGTCCACCTGCAGTTTGGCAGGCTTTTCCGGAGAGGAAAGCGAGTTCGGCATAGCTGCGAGCGCTGGGGGTGAGTCTGGCGATCTGCAGAACTTGATTTTTACCTTATAACAAGGTCGGTGTCACGAACGCTCGGCAGTGAGTGCCGAGCTTGATTTTTGCCCCGTAACGAGGTCGGTGTCACGAACGCTCGGCAGTGAGTGCCGAACTTGTTTTTTACCCCGTAACAAGGTCGGTGTCACGAACGCTCGGCAGTAAGCACCGAACCTGATTTTTGCCCCGTAACAAGGTCGGTGTCACGAACGCTCGGCAGTGAGTGCCGAACCTGATTTTTGCCCCGTAACAAGGTCAGTGTCACGAACGCTCGGCAGTGAGTGCCGAGCTTCCAGACTTGTCATTTTTTTTGGGCAAAAAACAAAGTACCCCCCTAACGTTTGGGCTTAATACAATATGCCCATATAACGTTTGAAAAAGTACATTTAACCCATTCTACCATTAACTTAATCCCATCCGTTAAGTTAGAATTATTGAATTACCTTTTTACCCTTACCCTTTCATAATCAAATATCTTCTTCTTTTTCCTCTTTCTTCATTCTTTTTCTTTTTCCTCTTTCTTCATTCTTTTTCAGATTATGCAATTCGTTTCAGATTATGCAAACAACTTATATCTTATTCATATTTCTGTTTGCTGTTTTGAGAAATCATATAGTTTGCTGTTTTGAGAAATCATGTGTAGAAATAACTAACCGACTTCAGGATCATGAACAATGGGAATGAACATAATAAACATGCTGCCTTTGTCATGCAATATTTCTATAGCTATAGGAACAGGTATCCAATCAAAGAATGGAACTTGAAGATTAGCCAAACTAATGCAGAATAATACGAGAAGCTCTGTTAAGAAGAGAAGCAACGAGTCTGGGCTGACGAACTGCCATCCCACGAGAAGATTTTGTCACCAACCTACATAAAATACGAATAAGTTCCTCTTCAACAGCTCAATGGCTACTCCTCATATGAGGCAACATCATCTTCAATATATCAGAAGTTAATGTCTCAAAGCTGCACTTATTACATGAGAAAAAGGGTCCCTTGTTTAAGCTTTCAAGAAGTATTCGTGATAGATTTCAAGGATAACCGGACATTTGTTATGTAATCGAAGGATTCTCTCCCAATCTATAACAATCAATATCTTGCTATATACCAAAGCCTACCATGGTGTCTCTTTCTTCTCATAAATATTTACGGGAACAGAGGTTTCAGTTATTCAGACCCAAACCAAAAGATTTCTCCAGTGAGGTGGAGAATCATTATCCTTACATCTTTTCAATCAGAAGACCCAAAAATGAATAGAGTACCGAATAGAGGTACTCTTTACTTTCATAAGACTCCTTAATTTTTTTCTAAGTCTATTTATTGGCTTGCAGAGCTTGGTGCCATGAATAATTAGTGAAGCATTTCAGGTGACACAAAGCTCATATCTATTCTAGCTAGCGGTTTACCCACGCCTGAGAAATCTCGTTGTTTTGGAAGTACTTAAGTCACCCAAATCACCCACACGAAAAGTCTACGAAACACATAAAGTTGCAGTACATATCTAGGAAATGCCGACTTTTGTTTCCTATAACACTTCTGTAACAATTAAATATGAGATACAATCATACAAGCCAATTGGGAAGTGCTGGGGATCTTTTCTTGTATTTAGAATCTTTGATGTATTATGTAGAGATTATGTTTTTGCGTTGAGAAGACTCACGTGCCCACAATTTATCTTGTTTTTTTTTTTTTGAACTTGTTACATATATATGTTTCTTCTTGTTATGCTAGACTCACAGGGTTTCCATATTTCACCGTCATATTTAAACTAAAAAAGTGAACTAGTTACATTACATAGCACATGGAATGCACGCGAGCAGCTAGACATTTCCAACATTATAGTTATTGAAAGTTGTCCTTTTCAATCTTAAAATTTAGGTGTGAATGGTTGATAACATATTTATGATTTCTCAAAACAGCAAACAGAAATATGAATAAGATATAAGTTGTTTGCATAATCTGAAATAAATTGCATAATCTGAAAAAGAATGAAGAAAGAGGAAAAAGAAGAAGAGATTTGATTATGAAAGGGTAAGGGTAAAAAGGTAATTCAATAATTCTAACTTAACGGATGGAGTTAAGTTAACGGTGGAATGGGTTAAATGTACTTTTTCAAACGTTATATGGGCATATTGTATTAAGCCCAAACGTTAGGGGGGTACTTTGTTTTTTGCCCTTTTTTTTGGGGGGCTTGTTTTTTCTGTGCGCCATTTGAACCTCTGGTGGCTCTGACAGCTCTGACAGCTCTGACGACCCTGACAACCCTGACAGATGGGACGTTCATTAATTGCCGTGACCTCTGGGCTTCTTTCAGACGGGATGCGCATTAAATTCAACTCATGATTCGTCGCGGTTAACGAGGTGACGATTGGGATCGCTCCGCCGTTTGGTTTAGATGGGCCGGTCGTACGAGCCCATTATCCTCATTTGGTGTGTCCCCCTCTATAAATCCTCACCCCCCTCCCTCATTTCTCATTTCTCCTCTCATTTGCTCAGACGTTTTCTTGTGCTTCAGGCGAGTTTTTCCGGTGGTCGGCGCTTGACTCAGGCGAAGTTTTCCGGCGACTAAAGCTTTTTAAGGTAATTTATCATCAATTATGTCTCTAGCTTCTGTCTCTGATGAAGTCTCCTGGTCCGAGCCCTCCCTTGAAGACGTCGAGGACTCGACCCCGACTCCGACCAAAGGCAAAGTGTTCGGCAAGGATTCGATCGTAGTGGATCCGAAGAGGATGGGGGAGTTCGGACAGTTGCCAGGTCCGTTGACGGGGCGTCACAGAGTCAGGCAGCTCCCGGGGGATCAGGCCGAGCGAATTGTCCATGGGAGGGAGAGGTCCTTCGAGGAGAACGAAGCGAGGGAGACGACGGAGGCGGACGATGCGGCGTCGATCCTGCGCGAGGAGGAGCTGGCTGCGATCCGGGACTCTTTTTTCATCCCGGAGGAGTACGAAATCATGCTGCCGGGCCCCGGAGTTAGGGCCAATTCGCCACTGCCAGTGACCATGTGTTGCTGGCCGGTCGATGCCTTTATCGCCGGTGCTCGGCTACCTCTCCACGCGTTCGCTATTACCGTGGTGAGTTGGTTCGGGGTCAGCCCCATCCAACTGATGCCGAACGCGTGGCGGGTGATTAATGGTTTCGTCCTCCACTGCCACGCCGCAGGGATCGAGCCACAGCTGAACGTGCTTCGGGCGTTATACCGGCTCCACCAAGGAAATAGGTCGGAGTACCGGTATTATTTGACTCCGAGGCACGGCGGCAGACTCGTCGTTTGCCCTGACTCCATTAAGCACTGGCGAGAGAAGTGGTTCGTCGTGCGGAGTCGAGAGTAATGGCCGATCCCCTCTGATTGGGTAGAAGGGGTGCCGAAGAGGGCGAAGGCGGTGCCCAGGCTGTCAGTAGAAGAAGAGGAGGCGGTCCGGATCCTCCTCGACCGGCCGAAGTACGATTGGAAGGAGCTGACGGAGGACGTCCTCTACAGGGGAGGGCTCTGCCACGTAGACCCTAGTACGCGGCTCTTGTCAAGTTCTTTTTCCGTACTCCCTGCCTTGGTGTTTTTTATGTGCTAATCAATTTTTGCTTTTGATGCAGAATCCATGGACTACGAAGCGGTCTTGGCGCTCAGGGCCGGGCTTTCAAGCAAGGCACCGAAGAAGCGCAAGAGGGTCGCGTCGAAGCTGCCTTCGACCTCGAAGACGCCGAGGATTGCGGCCCCTGACGAGGGGGTGGAGATCCTCGACGACCCAGTCGTCACCGTGGCGGGGACTTCGGCTCCCGCACCTGTGGGGGAGTTTCCCATTGCCGCCGCCCTCGCCATGCCGACACCGCCGCTGACCGTGGCAGGCGAGGAGCTCCTGACAGAGGAGCACAAGCGGATCCATATCCCGGACTGGCAAGTCTGGAGGCACGATGGGTTCCTTGGGAACTCGTTGGCGAGCATGCAGGCTGTTAAGCATCTCGCCACCCCAAAGGACCGAGCCGCCATGGAGGCGGGGAGACAAGGCGACGACGTGATCGAGATCGCTCGTTCGGCGGTATCGGTAAGCTTCTCCTCGTCTGGTGTATTTCTTGAATTAAAAAAAAAATTTCTAACTCTTTTAGCTCTTCTTTGCTGCAGATCATCGTCCACTTCGGCCATCTTACCGAGAGGCTGACAGCTCTGGAAAAAGAGCTGAAGCAGGAGTCCGACCAAGCTCGGAACGAGAAGGCTCGGATATCGAGCAAGCTCGACAAGCTCCGAGTCGAGCATGAGGGTCGGTCGGCGAGGATCAAGCATCTCGAGGCCGAGGTGAAGAGGCTGGAGGGCGAGCTCCTTCGGGAGAAGGAGAGGTCGGCCAACCAATTGGTCGAGGCCGGGGCAAAGCAGGCGGCAGCCGTGAAGGCGGCGGAGGACGCGACCATGGAGAAGGCCCAGGGGTTCCTTGTGCAGAACATGGCGAAGGCCTTCGCTGCCGCCCTCACGCGGGTGTCGGAGGCATACCCCGCGGTGGATGTCTCGGGATGGCGGCTCTTCCCCGGACACGTCGAAGGCTTCGACCCCGAGTCCGAAGGGGAAGAAGAGGAGGAGGGTGACGCCGATGCCAACGCCGGGGTTACTGGCGAGGTCCCCAGCACCACGATTACTCCGCTGGCGGCGGCGTCTCCTTCGGCGAAGTCAACCCCTACTCCACCTCGTCGCCCGGGGAAAGAGGTCGAGCCTTGACTCCGCCTTTTGTTCTTTTGTTTTTTTGTTTTTCTTTTCGGACTCTGTAATGCCTAATAGCGGACTGACCACCGCTACTTTTGACATTAATGAAAAGAATGTTTTTGCAAGTGTTGATGTTCGGAAGTTTTTGTTTTTTGCCCCCTCTTCTGCCGAACAGTCCCTTCTTGTCTTTAGAAAAGAAAATTTTTCCAAGTGTAGTGCTTCGGCAGTGTTCGACGTATTTGCTGATTACTCCGATCTCTTTGCAGCTTATGGTGATCGCCCAAGACGTCGAACTTTCACGCTCGGATGAGGAAACTCGAGCCGAGGTCGGCCTAGGGGCGACGAGGCTGTGTCTGGCGAGGTGCCGAGAGAGACTCTACGAGGTCGAGCTCGGATTGCGCCGAGCTAAAAGCGAGAGGACCCATCTCCAGCTCGTCCTCGGACGGCAAGATATCGAGATTCGCTGTTTGGAGAGTAGGATCGCCGAGCTTATCCTCGAAGGTGAATATTCGCCAACTGGTTTCAGTAATGAGATTCGGGTTCAGTGCATTCGTCATAACTTGTCCAAATTAACAGTGGAGAGAGATGATTTGCTTTCCGAGATACAACATCTTCAGTCCGTAGAGGCGAAGCTTCGGAGCGAGGGGGAGGGGCTCACGGCCGAAGTGGTGAAGTTGACGACTGAACGGGTCCAACTGTCTGCCGAGGTCGAAGCGCTGAAGAGAGCGACGGTGGATAAAAGCATCGAGGTCACCCACCTTCGGCGCCTCATCGCCAGCCGATCTGGCGTCCCGGACTCCGCGATACCCCCGCGTTTCGAAGTCGACGTCAAGGACGACTCGTTGCGGGATCGGATCTCGGAGTTGGAGGCAGAAGTGGTCCGTCTTAAGCCGCATTCAGGGCCGATCAATGTTCGAAGCACGTCGTGCACTCGCGCTGAGAGCGAGCGGGGCATTACCTTTTATGAGATGGCGACCCGTCAGCGGCTCGGCCAACCTAGTCCGGGGGACGCGCAGAGCTCGGTGGCAATTTCGTCGAGCAGAGCGTCCGTCGGAGTGGCCACTAGGAGTGGTGCCGAGGACACGTCTCAGTTCGCGGGTTTGGGGTCGCGCTCCGGAGACAAGCGTCGCCACCCTGGGGTGTCTTTGAAGCGGAACGCCCCGGCTCCAAAAAAGCGCTAAAGTGGTTGACTCCGCTGGTGGTTGAGTATTTTTTGTTTTCGCTAAGTGTAATAAGTCGGCATTGTAACTTTTTCTTTGGCGAGTTGTAATCCTGCTGTGCTTGTCTTTGTATCGCATTTGTTTCATTAATAAAAGTGTTGTTGCCGAACTCGCGTGTTTTACTCTTGTGACTGTTGTCTGCTATGTCGAAGCTTCCAAAGTGTTGGACTCCGAACGGCGAGCTTCTTCCAGTTCGTTTAGGGGCGAACTCGCGAAGTAGCGTCGAGCCAAGTGTTGGACTCCAGAACCATCGTTAGTTTAAAGGTGTGGGAGCAATTCTGAATGGCGAACTACCCCTAGCTCGCTTAGGAGTGAACTTGTAGAGTAGAGTCGAGCCAAGTGTTGGACTCCGAACCATTCAACGGCTGTGGGAGCAGTTCCGAATGGCGAGCTACTCCTAGCTCGCTTGGGAGCGAACTTGCGAAGTAGAATCGAGCCAAGTGTTGGACTCTGGAACCATCGTAAGTTTAAGGGTGTGGGAGCAATTTCGAATGGCGAACTATCCCTAGCTTGCTTAGGAGCGAACTTGTGGAGTAGAGTCGAGCCAAGTGTTGGACTCCGAACCATTCAACGGCTGTGGGAGCAATTCCGAATGGCGAGCTACTCCTAGCTCGCTTGGGAGCGAACTTGTGAAGTAGAATCGAGCCAAGTGTTGGACCCCGGAACCATCGTTAGTTTAAAGGTGTGGGAGCAATTCCGAATGGCGAACTACCCCTAGCTCGCTTAGGAGCGAACTTGCGGAGTAGAGTCGAGCCAAGTGTTGGACTCTGAACCATTCAACGGCTGTGGGAGCAGTTCCGAATGGCGAGCTACTCCTAGCTCGCTTGGGAGCGAACTTGCGAAGTAGAATCGAGCCAAGTGTTGGACCCCGGAACCATCGTTAGTTTAAAGGTGTGGGAGCAATTCCGAATGGCGAACTACCCCTAGCTCGCTTAGGAGCGAACTTGCGGAGTAGAGTCGAGCCAAGTGTTGGACTCCGAACCATTCAACGGTTGTGGGAGCAGTTCCGAATGGCAAGCTACTTCTAGCTCGCTTGGGAGCGAACTTGCGAAGTAGAATCGAGCCAAGTGTTGGACTCCGGAACCATCGTTAGTTTAAAGAGTTAAAAGCATAAAGATATACTAGCAGTGAAAATATGAAAAACTTTATTTATTAATATCTAAAGATCGGCTGCTTCTAAAGTTGCTAGCCGTTATTACAATGAAAAAATAAAAGGAGAAATCACTACTAGTAAAAAAAGGGGGGGGGGGGGATGGTGTGACATCTCGAGTTACTTAGAGAGGCGTAGCTGCCTTCTCTTGGTATTTCAAAAGATGTTCGGCATTCCAAGTCCTGGGGATTTCTCTGCCTTCGAGATCTTCTAGCTTGTATGCACCGGGGCGGATCACCTTCGAGACTTTGTACGGTCCCTCCCAATTCGGGGCCAGCTTGCTTTTCTGTCCGGGGAACGAGATGGCCAATTTTCGGAGGACTAAATCCCCTTCTTTGAGGTCCATTGGGCGGACCCTTTTGTTGTATGCTAGCTCGATCCTCCTTCGGTACGCTTGTTGATGTATGGCCGCTCTCTCTCGGATTTCGTCAATCAGATCTAGGCTGGCTCTGAGCTCTTTTGCATTCTGCTCTTCTTCAAAGGCCGTCAAACGAGGAGAGGGTATCCCAACTTCTAGGGGAATGAGGGCCTCGGACCCATAGGTGAGATTAAACGGACTCTCGCCTGTTGGGTCCGCTTGGTGGTGCGGTGATTCCAGAGCACGTTTGGCAGCTGATCGACCCACAGTCCTTTGGAACACTTGTCTAATCTCTTCTTAATACCCGAAAGAATCTGTCGGTTGGCATTCTCGGCCTGGCCATTCGACTGGGGATGGGAGACAGAGGAGAATCGGTGTTGTATGGAGAGGTCCTCACATAAGGCTTGGAAGGCGGCCCCAGTGAGCTGCGTTCCGTTATCCGTGACTATGACTCGGGGAACGCCGAACCGGCAAATCACATTTCTCCAGAAGAATTGAACGACTCTATGCTCGGTGATTGTAGCCAGGGGCTCGGCTTCTATCCATTTAGAGAAATAATCGACTGCCACGACTAGGAACTTTAGCTGTCCGGGAGCTGGGGGAAACGGTCCTAGTAAATCCATCCCCCACATAGCGAAGGGAATCGGACTTGATAGGGAGGTGAGCGGTGCTTGTGGAAGACGTCGGACGTCTGCATACCTTTGACAGGAGCTGCATTGCCGAACGTGTCGTTCGGCGTCCCGTAGGAGAGTGGGCCAGTAATACCCGTAGTTCAACACTTTGCGTGCTAGAGCTCTGGAGCCGGAATGAGCTCCGCCGATGCCCTCGTGGAGCTCTTGCAGGGCGTAGTCGGCTTGCCTGGGGGAAAGGCACCTTAGGTAAGGCCGACCGTCCACCTACGTGAAGGAGCGTTTATATAAGATGCCTTCGATTAAAGTAAAACGCTCGGCTCGGGTCCTGATTCTTCTTGCTTCCTTCGGATCTTCAGGGAGGAGTCCATCCTTTAAGAATTCGATGAGGGGTTTCATCCAGCTATCTTCGAGGAGGACTGGCAATGTTTCAACGGAGTCTGGTGCTTCGTCCTCTATGCTTGGCTTCAAGAGGACTTCTATCAATACGGTCTGCTCAAGACCTTGGAGGGAAGAGGAGGCTAACTTGGATAGGGCGTCGGCCTGTGCATTTTCTTCTCGGGGGATCCTTTGGATGAGGGCCTCTTCAAACAGCGCCATGAGGCTCTTGACTTTAGCCAAGTATTTAACCATTCTATCATCGCGGGCTTCATACTCACCGAGGACCTGGTTGACAACCAACTGAGTGTCGCTGAAAATCTGTAGCCGCTGTGCCCCTTCATTTCGGGCCATTCTTAGACCGGCTATTAGCGCCTCGTATTCGGCCTCGTTGTTCGAAGCTTTGAAATTTATACGGAGGGAGTATTGGAGGATGAAGTCATCTGGGCCTGCCAGGATGACTCCTGCCCTGCTTCCCTCATTGCAAGAAGATCTGTCAACATAAATTGACCAAACCGGCGGCCCCTTTACTGTTTGGCAGGGTTCAGGGATTGTACTTTCAACTATGAATTCGGCCAGCGCCTGAGCCTTGATTGCGGTCCGAGGCTGATAAGTTATATCATGTTGGCTCAGCTCGATCGACCACTTCATGAGGCGATCGGAAGTCTCAGGCTTGTGAAGGACCTGTTTCAGCGGCTGGTCGGTAAGGACGACCACCGAATGGGACTGGAAGTAGGGTCGAAGCTTTCTCACGGCCATTACCAGGGCATAGGCCATTTTCTCAATCTTCGGGTACCGGAGCTCGGCGTCCCGAAGCACCTTGCTGACGTAGTAAATGGGCTTCTGAGCCCTCTCCTCTTCTCTGACTAAGACTGCACTAAGCGTCTGTTCGGAAGCTGCCAAGTAGAGGTAGAGTGGTTCGCCAGGTATCGGTTTGCTGAGGAGAGGTGGATTGACGAGGTAGGCTTTAAGCTGGTCGAAGGAGTCCTGTTGCTGCTGCCCCCACTCGAATCCTTTAGCCCCCCTGAGGGCTTTGAAGAACGGGAGGCACTTCTCCCTGGACTTCGACAGAAAGCGCCCTATGGCAGCTAGGCGACCAGTCAATCTCTGAACTTCTTTGACATTTCTGGGAGGGGCCATGTCTAGTATGGCCTTGATCTTTTCCGGATTTGCTTCAATTCCTCGTTGGCTAACCATGAAGCCGAGGAACTTTCCTGATGAGACGCCGAACGCACACTTGTTCGGGTTGAGTCTCATATTGTGCTTTCTTAGGACTTCGAAGGCCTCCTGAAGGTCGGCCACATGATCAACGCCTCGGATGCTCTTTACAAGCATATCATCGACGTACACTTCCATGTTTCGGCCGATCTGGGCCTGGAACACCTTGTTGACGAGGCGTTGGTATGTTGCACCAGCATTCTTGAGACCGAACGGCATGACCCTGTAACAATAAAGGCCTTGGTCGGTAACAAACGACGTCTTTGGGATGTCTGGAGGGAACATTCTTATCTGATTGTAACCTGAGAAGGCATCCATGAAGCTGAGGAGCTCATGTCCCGAGGTTGCGTCAATCAGAGTGTCGATGCTCGGTAGAGGGAAAGGATCTTTGGGGCAGGCCTTGTTGAGGTCGGTGAAATCAATACAAATTCTCCACGTCCCATTGGACTTCTTCACCATAACTACGTTAGACAACCATTCTGGGTAGTTTACCTCCTGTATGAATCGGGCTTTCAACAGCTTATCTACCTCCTCTTTGATAGCGAGCTGTCGCTCGGGGGCGAACTTGCACCTCTTCTGCTGAACCGGTTTGGACCCCGGATCAATGCTCAGGCGGTGGACTAGGAGTTCTTCAGAGATACCGGGCATGTCTGCTGCGGTCCATGCGAAGAGGTCTTGATTGGTTCGGATGCATTTCACAATATCTGAGTATAGGGCGGACGGGAGGGGCTTGCTTACGAAGAACTTACGGGTCGGCTCTTGTTCAGAGAAGAGCACCTCTTCTAGTTCATCCACCGGCTCGGAGGTCGGTCTTGCAGCGTCTTGAGGAATTTCCAGAGTCTCTAAGGAGAGGACGGGCCCAAGGGTTGAGGTCATGTAGCACTTCCAGGGCCTGCTCCTGATTTCCCCGTACTTCCCCAACCCCGGACCAGGTGGGAAACTTCATCTTCAGATGGTATTCTGAGGGAACAGCTTCCAGGGCTGCGAGGCCTGGCCAACCCAAAATGATGTTGTAGGCAGTGGGGACATCCACCACCATGAAGTCCATTGGCTCTGTCCGGGTGGTAGGAGTTTGGCCGGCAGTTACATCGAGGGTGATCACTCCTTCAATAGTTACCGGAACCCCCGTGAACCCATGGAGAGTGTAACCGGCAGGCTTGAGTCTGTCTCTGGAGAGCTTTAGGCCTTTAAAAGCGGAGAGGAAGAGGATGTTGACAGAGCTGCCGTTGTCTACTAAGATCCTCTCCACTTTGAAATTCGCCATGTGGAGGCTAATGACGAGGGCGTCACAATGTGGGATACGAACTCCCTCGAGATCTTCGTCGGAGAAGGTGACTGGCACTCCGAGGCCTTTGGGAGGAGGGGTGGTCCGGACTGAGTTGACTTCCCTAATAAATGCTTTTCGAGAGGAGTTCGAGGAGCCCCCCATTGGACCCCCATGGATGAGGTGGAGGACTCGCTCTTCCTCAAAGTCTGGCATCTCTTCTCGTTCCGGACGCTTGTTAGCCCCCCGAGGCGGGGGAGGAAGTTCGGCTCGGTCCTTTCTTACAAACTTCGTTAGTTGCCCCCTCTGGATAAGGGCTTCAATCTCGTTCCTCAGAGCACGGCAGTCGTTGGTGTCATGCCCATGGTCCCGGTGATAGCGGCACCATTTCTCTCTATCTCTTCTCTTGGCGGGGGTGTTCATCTTCGGAGCTGGAGGCAAGACCCCTTCTTTTTCTACTTCCATGAAGATGGTGGAGATGTTAGTGGTGAGGGGAGTGAACTTCTCAAATCTAGGGGAGGTCGGCGCTGGCCGGCATTATCCTTCTGGAGCTTCTTGGCTCCTTCTTCTTCCGCTCCTTTTCTCTTAGACCCGGAGGTAGACCCCTCCCAGTTGGGTTGTTGCTCGGCCTCTTCGGCCCGGATATACTTTTCAGTGCGAAGGAGAAGGTCGGAAAAGTCATGTGGTGGTTTCTTGGCGAGGGAGGAGCGGAGGTTGGAATTGAGGACATTGGATTGAAATGCTACCGTAGCGACCGACTGGTCGAGGGATGCTATGGATCTGGCCTCGGCAGTGAACCTCTTCACGTAGTCTCTTAATTTTTCCCCTTCTTCTGGTGGAGGTGCAATAGGGAGATGCTCGTCTTCTCGGCCCTTCGGCTGCTTACGAAATGTGTGACGAAGAGGGTTTCGAACTGTTCGAAAGAGAATATCGAGGAGGGGGCCAGACGAGAATACCACTCTCGGGCCGGTCCTTTGAGAGTTGCAGGGAAGGTTTTGCAGAGGAGGGCATCGGAAGCTTGATGCAGGAGCATCAGGGTCTTAAAACTTTCAATGTGATCAACTGGATCGGTTTCCCCAGTGTAAGCCTCAAATTGAGGAGGTTTGAAGCCGAACGGGACAGGTGCATCCACTATGGTTCGGGAGAAAGGGGGTCGGCTAGGACGTAGGGTCCTCCCCCTGAGCTCTTCTTCTCGGTTTATCTGACCCAGGCGTCTCTCTACTTCATGAAGACGGCGGTTCATGGTGTCATCTCTCCGACGGTAATCTGCCGAGCCACGAGACTCGTCTTCGTATGAGGGGGAACGAGGGCTGTGGCGATGGTAACTTCGGGAGCGGCGAGGACTTGGGGTGCGCCGGGAGTTGGTAGGAGCAGGACGTGGAGATGGGGACCGTCGGCGAGGGCTTCAGACTGGAGGAGGAGACGGGACCTTCAGCTCATTGGGATTTTGACGGAGGTTGAGGGCCTGCAGGACGGTTGCTTGGAACTGCTGGAACTTGGCACGGGTGATTGGTGCTTCGTTGCTCCTGGGCTGTTGCCGACCTGCGGGGGAGTACCTTCTTCGGTAATGATCGGGGGATTCCTTCCTCCCCCTGCGGACGGGCGACCTGTGATACCGGTGGCGAGGAGACCGCTCGCCCGGATAGTGTGGGCGGGAGGCTCCCTCTCGGGCCCGTTTTTCTTCCAGGTGGCGGCAGAGATCATCCTCCTTCTGGCGGTTAGTGGCTGTTTTGTGGCGACCAGAGGCTCGGGGGTGATGGGAGGCCATGGAGTCAGTGGAGCCATTGCAGATGGAGACCTGTTCTGGGTGAAGGGATTGTTTCTGAGGGTTAGGACCCTTTGGATCAGGAGGGGGAAGGTTCTGTTGGAGCGGGTCTTCTGCCGTAGGGGGAAGCTGCGCTTGTTGTTGAGCAGGATTGTTAGGGACTTCTTGCTGGTCAGGGTTGGGTGCCCGGTTGGACCCCCTCGACCTGACTTTTCGAGGTGGCATGGCTGGAGAAAACCTGTTTTCGGGGAAGAGGAGAGGTTCCTATTCGTTAGTTTCCCACAGACGGTGCCAATCTGTTGCCGCTAAATTTGGTGTGGGCGCAATCAGATGAATTTGTGGATTCTTAGGGAAACTGAATAGTAAACCTGTATACCTGTTCCTTAGGGCTTCAATCGTCGCTCCCGCCGTGCACCTGCAAAAAGTGCGAGACACCGGGGTTGTTCTCGGTGACGCACCCTCCGACGCTCAAGTCAGTAATCTAGGAAGACTATGAATGAGCGCAAAAACTGGTGAAAGATTGATTACCTCTTAATGGAGATGGATGGGGGGTATTTATAGGCGTCTCAGGGAACAGATTGGGAATGTAATCCCCGTGATCTGATATGGAATATTCCCCTTGTAAGCAGATTAGGAATGCAATCTGATAAGTTATATTCCCTGTAAGTAGATTAGGAATTTAATCCCCAAATCCCAATGAAAAGATAGATGTATATCAGGGCCGTTGATCGCGATTAATCAGGGACCTTGATTCTATCTTGTTGGATCGGGTGCGCAGCGGGTTGGAACCCGCACCCTCTTGTTGGTGGATCCATCCGTGGGTTATTGGGTCCTTGGGGAGAAGATCCAATACCCATTTTGGACCCTCTTGTAGGCGAAATTACCGTTTTACCCCTAGGTCCCAAGATTCGTGCCCGATTTGGACAGTTCCGATTAATCCCCGTTTTTAGCCATATCACTCACTTACTTTTGTTTCCACGTCCTAATTAATGATTTGACGCTTACTTTTGTAATATTCAACGAACTTCTTTTAAGTCTACTTGCATATATATCTTGTTCTATTTTGCTTGTTACCTTTTAATCTGCTTTTAGAGTATTGATTATAATGTCAACATTCACTGGTATACTCATTATTCTTTTGTTTTCTTTTTGTACATTCATTGTTATTAATATTTTTCTTTACTTAGCTAAATTTGTTCGTATTTCTATGTATCTTTCACTGGTTATTTTCCCAAATCAATTTTTATATAACATTTAAGTTTGTGTTCCTTCGTATTTTTTATTGTTATTAACTTTTCTTAATATTTGGGTTTTAACTCTTCACTTTTGACGTCTTATTCTATAAAAATACTCTTCTATATTCTTACGTTTTTTTAGATTAATTGTGTATTCAATTGGAATTCTTATACTTTTGTCATGTCAGTTTTCACCTTTTAGTCTTCGAGCTCTAATTAGATGTTATTTTTGTTTTACTTTGTAATTAAATCTAACTATAAATAATGATACATTAATTTTTCGAAACTGTCTTGTAAGTTTTGTATTTTTTTTTCTTTTGCTTAGAGTAGTTCTGATGACAGAACTTTTCTAAGGGGAGAGTGATGTAAAGCCCCGTAATTTTTAATACAAAATCATGAATTAATAAATAACTTTTAAATCAATTTATTTAATTATTTTGAATTTTCGTAAAATTGACATTTTCACACGTACAAATAATTTCGAAGTGTGAATTTAGAATTTTGAGTAGATCAAAAAAATTATGTTAATTTTTATTGGATATATTTGAATTTTTGGGATTTTTGTGAATAAAGAAAACTACTTTAGTAAACTTTTGAAAGAAAAGGGATTTTTTGTAAAAAGTCGTTTAGAGGTGAAAATTGAACTTAAAATTTGTTTAGCTGCATTTACGGCCGGCTATTCAGTAGAAGGCTCTAAGGAATTATATTATTTCGATATTTGATTGATTTTATTGATTTAATTGAATAAATATATAATTACGCATTTTTGAGATTGTTGGGGACTTTATTGAAAATATTCTTCCTGAAGAATAAAAGTCAGAAAAAATCATTTGGAAAATCTAATATTTATTAGTAGATATTAATTCTAATTTTTCTGGACTTTTACGAATATTTTATGGCTTGTTTGCAAATATTACAAAAAGAAGGACTTTTGTGCAAAATTGCCACTTGGAGTAAAAACTCCGTATTTTGGTTTTTCTGGGCTATGCATTTTGGCTGGCCAAATCAAGAGAGTTAGGGGATTTGTTTTGATTTTATTTTAAATTGACTTGATTAACTAATAATTGGAAGAATCCATATTTGTAAATAAATATTTTTTCTTGAGGAGTATTTTTGTAAACTTTGTAAAACCCTAAAAACCCAACATTTCGGCCTATATTGGGGCAGCAGCCGCTTATTCCCTATTGTGAACCCAAAATTTATTTTTTTCATTATTTTCTTGGAGTTTTTCGTGGCTTGGATCTTAGATTTTTGCAAGGAAGAGAATTGAATCTTTTTTTATTATTACCTTCAACTTAGGACTTCTTCAAATTGAGGTCAGTAGTTATTCTAATTTCCTTGTTGTGTTTCCAAGGTAGAATAGATTTGTGTGCTATGTTTTGTATGTGTATCTATTGAATGAATAGTATGCATTGTTGATTCCTATTATGAGATGTAGTTTTGATGAAATATTTCGTTGTGTTTTTTGGTGAATTTATACTGGGTTGAAGTTTGAATTTTTATACACAATATGGATTAAAATCACCACAAAACACATGTTGAAGTATTAAGAACCTAGGGTCAGGTTTCGAGGTTTAAACAAATGTATATAACTCGGTTGATCGTGTTTGGATGAGATTTCGAAGTTGTTTTTGCTCTGGATTATTGTCCGTTCCAGATTGGAACGAGATTTCGGCATAGTTACTGATGATATTACCTAAAACTTATTAAATAGAAATTGTAGCTCACTGTGTCTAGTTTCTAGAACCTGACGGATCCTCAATCCGACTAATAGATTGTAAAATATGCAATTTCTACCAGTGTACTGTTGTAGTTCCAGATTTTAAAAATAACGGTTAGTTTTCAGAATTTGCTGGATATGAACCCTTTGAATAAATTTATTTGAGTTCAAATTTTTATGGTGGATTCCTTGTTATGTGCTGAATTTAAATTGATTTTTTCTAGAAATTAGTATCGACTATAGAATGTACTGTTTTGAGGAACGAAATCATGTAACTTTCAGATTTTTGGATGAAAGATAGTTTTTAGAAATTATTGAATATCAACCCTTTAAATTAATTCATTTGAGTTCAATTTTTTATGATGAGTTGCCTGTTATATGCTAGACTTCAATGTATTTTTCCAGAATTTAGTAATGATTTTAGAATGTACTGTTTTGAAAAACGAAATCATGTAACCTTCGGATTTTAATAAAAGATAGTTCTCAGAATTTGTTAAATATGAACCCTTTCAATAAATTTATTTGAGTCCAGATTTTTATGCCGAGTTTCTTGATATGTGTTGGACTTAATGGAATTTTTCCAGAATTTAATAATGATTTTGAAGTGTACTGTTTTGAAGAACAAAAATGTGCAACTTTCAGATTTTGGTGAAATTCTAGTTTCAATTTTCGGTGCATTCAAATAACGGATTGTTGTAAATAAATCTAAAATTTTGTAGATGAAATTCTCAGCTTTTAAGAGATTTGTTTCAGTTTTGGTCGAGTAAAATTGTAGTTGAATTTATGGAACTTTACAAATAAATGGGCAGTGATGTTTAAAAGTTGATTTTTTTTAGGAATTTCGTAAGTTGAATATATTTCCATGTATGAAAGAGTCCTTCGTGACAACATTGGTTGGTTTATAAGAATGTGACTAATGAAGAGTATTTTGTATTATTGAACCAAGTTGGGTTTTGATTTGTGAGTTAGGGTTGTGATGAGAACCCTAGAAACATTGATGCGGATTTCGAGTTGTAAGACTCTAGAGGTTGAGTGGGACCCTAACATGCCGGCAGAAGAGATTTCTGTGGATGTTTGCCAGTGGGGCCTTGTGGTTGAATTAGTTAAGTTCGGTAGGGTACACCAACTCTAGGGAGGCTGTGATTCAATTAATAAAAATGAACATAAGGACAGGCACTAGTTGGAGTTGTGATGAAACATTAGCAAACGTGAGTGGGGGGCTGTATATAGTCGGGCGGATGTATTCCGGGACTACAGTTACAATCGGGCAGATGTATTCTGGGATTGTTCGTCATGCGGAGGAGACGTGTCTCAATTATTTTCGGGGCTATGAATGATCGGCGGATGTACTCGGGGAGTATGAATAGTCGGGCAAAAGGGAGACGGATCTCCAGCATTCCGGGCTAGAGCGACGATTGGGGGATGTTTTCGCGTTGAGGGTTCTGTATGGTCGTGCGGATGGATTCCGGGACTGGAGCCAATATTCGTGAATGTCTAAATCTTGTCTTTTGTCACTATTATAGGATTGCATGGTGGGGGATTGAACCCTATAAAGTAGAGAACGATAAGGGCTTGCACCGGACCTATGTAGAATGAGATGCATAGAATTCGACAAGTATGCATTAGTAATCATCATGTGCATTTATGTTTTCTTGACTTGCATTATGCTTGCTTGTTTTCTATTTTCTTGCACTTTACACTTAGCCTAGCTTCACTTGATTATTTGTGCTTCATTTATTTTTATTTCATGTTCCATTTGTTATTACTGTGTTAATATGTTTCACTTGTTGATTTATGATTTTATTCTTTATGTTTCCATTTAAGTTTACATTTTCTTTGAATATCACTCAAACCGTTATAGCTGACCCATGTAGTTTTGGGAGTTAGGTATATCTCTAGCTTCATGTTTTTACACTAGGTACCATTACCATGAAATTTGGAGCATGTGGTAGAACATTTAAATGTTTATGCATATTTTGTAAAAGGAATGATTGTAAAAAGAAAATTGTATTTATGGTGCTTTTAAATACCGTTGTGTTGTAAAAAAGAATTGTAATTTATAGTGTTTAAATTCCGCTGTGCTGTAGTAAAGAGAGTTAATGAAATGAAAAGTTTTAACTTTTTTTTCCTGTATTTATACTATGTTTATAATTGCAATTGAAGTTGATGCAGAGAATTGTGCCACTAATTTTTAATTTTATTTATTGAAAATTCGGGGCGCAACAAGTATGGGCTTTGTAACCGGTTTACCGAGGAGTTCAAAGGGTAATGACTCAATCTGGGTCATTGTGGCCAGGTTGACCAAGTCGGCACATTTCTTGTCGATGAAGATTCCATGGTCATTGGAGAGATTGGCCGAGGTGTACACTGAGGAGGTTGTGAGACTTCATGGAGTGCCTGTGACTATCGTCTCCAACAGAAATGCAAGGTTCACATCAACGTTTTGGATGAGTTTGCAAACCGCTTTGGGGACCATGACTGACTTTGGTACAACGCTTCATCCACAAACGGATGGGCAAACTGAAAGGATGAATCGAGTACTAGAGGATATGTTGAGGTCATGTGTGATGGACTTCAGTGGAGGCTGGGAGAAGTTCTTAGCACTGGTGAAGTTTGCCTACAACAACAGCTGTAACCCCTATTTTGAATTTTATTGTATTTTTATTTCTTTTCTTGATTATTGTATCTGAATTCTTTTATAATATTATATTTTTTCTTTTCTTGGGATCTTTATTTTCTCTTAATTATTTTGTGCTCTTTTGGTGGAATTTTGCTATTCATGGTTCATCGCAAAATTTCGCTCTTCCTATTTTGAGTTTGATTTGTTCCGCTTTATGTTCATCTCTTTGTTTTATGCTTGTTCGTCTCTTTTTGAAGCCAAAACTGGTACCCAAAACCCATTAAACCACAACCCAAAACCCAATTTCTTAATCTCCTATAAATACACCATATTAAACCCTAATAATATATTCTCTCTTTCTTTCCGCCGTTTTCTTTCTCTCTCCCCGATCCCACCCCGCTCTCTCTGTTTCATCCATCCCCATCGCCATCTTTCCCCCGTCGTCAACTCCTCAACCCGAACCCATTACCCATTGCTCCATCGCCGTCTTCCTCGTCCATCGCCTTTGTCTTCGCCCTCCGCTCACCCTCGCAACCACCGGAGAATCCCCCCTTCATCGTCGTCATTTCCGTCGTCCAAGCCCGAGCACCCCAGTCGTCATCTCCTCTGTTTTCTTCGTGAAACAGAGTTGCTTTCGCCATCGCCCTAGCCACTACCGTTGCTTCACAACCGCAGTGCCGCCAATCGTCACCGGAGTTTCTCCCGCACTCTCCTTCTCCCTCTCTATCGAAGTAGGGAAGAAGAAGCCGGGTTGGTTGCTGCCGCTGTTTGCTGTTTTGGCATAGCGGATCTGAGAGTGGTTGTTTGCTGTTCGTTGGATCCGATGTGGGGATCTTGTGTTGCTAATTTGTTGCTCTTGCTGTTTGGTATTTTGCACATGTCTCGCCGTGTTTTGGATCGTTGCCCGGGATTCTTATCCTGTTATTCTAAGTTATTCGAATCTACTAATTAACAGGCAAGTCTCTTCTTGAACTAGTATTTTATTTTGTTCAAGATTCCTTTGATCTCTGCAAGTAGATCCCGTCATTTTCCTTATCATGCTGTTATTTGAAATTCCATTAAGTCTATTGAAGGCTTACACGAGCTAATCCGATATATTCTTAACATCGTGCCACTCTCTTTGATCTAAAATCTAGTCCCTATTGTTTCATGCATATGCACATTTACATGAAAAATAACTAGATCAATCTGTTATAGAATTGTTTGGTAAATTAGACATGTTAGATTGATTTGATCTGATGAATTGATTACCATACGTGTAAAATTACATCTTAGTACTGAAATTATGCATGTTAAACACCTAAGAACACTTTGATTATTAAATTTCATGAAATGTATGGTTGTATGAATTAATTGTTGTCTATCCATGTCAAAATATATTCTGGGCTGCTAGTTGTTTCTTTTTTAATCAGATTTTCAACCATGTTGCGGTCCTATTTTGAAATAATTTTCTGAACATGAAATTTAGTCTCAGATGTCTAGTTTACTACCCTGTTTGCGGTTCTAAATTCCGATGTGTAATCTGTTAGATATCATCATTTTAGTACAACTGTGTCAGAAATTCCAGATTCACAAATGCATGCGTATCCTGTTGTTCTATAATTTATTTGAGCATGTTAACAGTAAAATAAAAATCTGAAATAAATATAACTGAACCTAGACATGTGTAGGACTCACCCAGAATTTTTATAGATTTATTTGATGAGTTTTCTGATCTAAAACAAATAGGTGAACCCAATTTACATCATGTTGTCCTGATTATGTGATGTGTGTTTAATTGACTTGTTTGCTTACTGTTTTTTCTGTAATGAATAGAACTAGTCACACTTACTGTCTTACAACATTGACACCTTCTTGCATGCTCACATAGGATGAAATAAACTAATAACAAGCCGGGGTATTATGGGTAGACTTGAACGATCGGAAAATGTACTCGGTAAAGGCTTTCATGCTCGTATGAACACTTGACATGGAAGGAGGTGAAATGTTGATTGGAATGAGAAGTATTGGTTGCAATGATTGATTGTTAATTCTTGATTGTAAATAATTATCATCAATGCCGAGTACACGATCGGTGAATTCACCATCAGTCTAAAACGTTCACTGGGTGCTTGCGCCGAACCTGTGGAATGGGACACAGTAGTACGTGCACTAGATAGATTAATAAAATGACTAATAACCTGCATGCTTGATCCTGTATTGAACTTGACTTGACATCACTTATTACATGTGTGATTAATTGTAAACCATTGATATTATTGCCTCCTCTTTGCTTTTTTCTTGGACTTTGATCTTGTCCCTTTTTCTTTAATATACATGTTTCCTTTATCCTTTGTTTTTCTCTACTTGTTGTTCACGACTTGCTCTAAGGACACTCTTTTCTTTCTTTTTAGATTAAGTGTTTACATGTACTGAAGGAACTCTACCTGAAGGAATTGGTGAGCAACGATTCTAGAGATGGAATCTAAGATTGTGTTGCTTAATTTATTTATTGCTAGTTTATTTCTTTGAACATTGTTATGACTTTGTACTTTGTTTTGGGCTTATGTTCCCGGAGTTTGTTTTTCCCAGATGTTGGACTTTTGTGTTTGATATTATTATTGTTGGATTATTTCATTTATTATTGAAGTTATCTTGATTAATATATTTATCTTCTTGCATGGTTGTGTTGCTGTTGCATACTGTTGAGTTAGTCTGGTACAGCTTATGGATGGTGTTTACATCATTCGCTGGGCCTACGTTACGTACTCGTATTCCGTATTTTGGGAAGCGGGGCGTGACAACAACTATCATGCGAGTATCGACATGGCACCTGGTGTGTCTAATTTTTATACAAATATTTGTATTCAAATACCCATTAAAATTGCTTGTTTTTGTTTATACTGTTGATAATTCATTTTATTTCTATAAGATTTCAATTAATTATTTATTTATGAAGAAATAAGATTTTTGATGCAAAAAGTAATTATTTTTTATAAGAATCAACAAAAAAAAACTATTGATTTATTATTTTTGATGATTTGTTGAAATTTTATATGTTGCAAATTGACAATATATGAGCAAAATACAAATTTAATTGTTATGAGGGTGTAAAAAGAATAAACAACTTTTGATAAGGCAAAAAATAAAAATTTGTTATTTTAAGTTCATCTAATTAAATTTAAATTTAAATATTAAATTCTGATTTGTATTTTGTAGGATATATCCTAATCCTATTGGTGCAAGCTGATCAGTATATATCATAATCCTACTCTACAACTTAACTCTACTCCTATAAATACTACATCAAACCCGGGGTGAAAAAAAAACTCAGCGGAAAAGAAAAAAAAAA
Organism: Hemerocallis citrina; assembly: GCA_017893485.1. NCBI lineage: Eukaryota > Viridiplantae > Streptophyta > Magnoliopsida > Asparagales > Asphodelaceae > Hemerocallis > Hemerocallis citrina. The sequence goes on along the minus strand of CM030363.1, from coordinate 79,941,735 downwards.
TCAAACCAAGAGAAAAAGAGAGAGAATAGGGCGTGCGGAGTAGAACAGGGAACACCAGCCACAAAAGCCAATCCATTGCTGGGCGCTGAACTCAAGGCATAAAAGACAAAATAGCAGAACACCGAACACCGAAAACAAAACAGCGGTTCGAAGCTGACGCGGTGACGTGACACACAGCAAGCATCTGGCGTGCGCTGTAGCAGACGAGACAGCCGTACTGTAGCTGACTTTGACGTGTGTACTGTAGCAGACAGCGACCCGTGACAGCGTTGGGCTTTGGTTTTGATCTGACATGGCGTTTTCTTTTTGTGCAGACGTGGCACTCGCTCTACTGTGCGGCTCGGACTTCAACAAGACAGAGAGAGAGGAATTGACTTTGGGCGTTTATCAAGACTGTTTGGTTTGCAATTTTTATTACAAAACAGGCTCTTTTTGTATCTCTTTCCTCTCTAATTTTTAATAATGCAATCCATGAATAAATTTGTTAATTGTAATTTTATTATGAACTAAATTTTATTTTTCTAGGGTTTAGATGTAGCCTAGTTTTGAGAACACAATTTTTAATTCCATATTTTTTCTATTTCTTCATGGTTGTGTGTTTAATTTTTGTGCTTAATGCTTACAATTTTTTGGCCAATTTTTGTATGATTATTGGATCATGGAGAGACCGAGAGGTAATTTGTGATTTAGAACAATAAAAATTAAACACCATTGATTGAGCAAAATTAGAGATAATTTACCGCGATTAATGTGGCCGTTAAGAAATCCACATAACTTAATGAGTCTTCGATTAATTAAATTTGCGTAGAGATGTGACAAACTGTTAGTTGGAGATATTTTTGGTTTTGTTCGAGAGAAAAAATTGAATAATTAGGGGATTTTGGTCTACAACTTGGAAAAATAATATTTTTATTCTTATGGAATTATAAATTGTGTGGGATGAACTAGGTGAAGTCAAAAGCCCTAGAATTAATTTTGCCATTAACAAATTACAAAAATTTCACATTCCGCTCCCTCTTAATTAATTTAGTTATTTTTTCTTTAGAATAATTTAATTTAGTTGTTTTTTTTCCTTTATTAATTTCGACTTTCCAAATAGTGATTCATCTAGTAAATTCGGTACTCAATAAAATAATTAGTCCCTGTGGGTTCGACACTCTATTCACTAACTATATTACTTGTTGCGATTTTTTACACTTGCAAATATTCACACCAAGTTTTTGGCGCCGTTGCCGGAGACTAGTTATTCTTTCATTGATATTGAAAATTGCTAGATTATTACTAGTTTGGATTTTTTGTATTTATTTTTATTTTATTTTTATTTTATTATTATTTTACCTTTTTATTTTCTTTTGACTTATTTTTACTTTCATTTATTTTTCTTATTTTAAATTTTTTAGTTTTTCTATTTTTTTTAATACTTACATTTCAGGACATACAAGGAAATTATCATGGCAAACGATGAAAGCAGGCCTTTGAGAGACTATTCTATGCCCTCAATTTATGAATCAAGCATAAAGAAGCCGGTTATTGAAGCTGAAGATTTTGAGATTGAACCGGAGATGATTCTGTTGATTCAACAGACTGTTCAATTTTGGGGACTACCGCACTAGGATCCTTATGCTCACGTAGCAAACTTTTTAGAAATTTGTGACACTTTCAAGTACAACAGAGTATCAGATGATGCAATCAGATTGAGACTCTTTTCTTTTTCACTACGAGATAACGCGAAGGCTTGGCTACGTTATCTACCACCCGGTAGTATTACTACTTGGGAGGAACTTGCACAAAAATTTCTAGCCAAGTATTTTCTGCCAGCAAAAACAGCAAAGCTAAGAAATGATATTTGCACATTTTCTCAATTTCAGACTGAGTCTTTGTATGATGCATGGGAAAGGTACAAAGAGTTATTAAGAAAGTATCCTAATCATGAACTACCGAAATGGCTGCAAATGCAAACATTCTATAATAGTTTGGGAGTTACACATAGATCTACCGTTGACACAGCAGCTGGTGGTGCACTTATGAGAAAAACTTACAAAGCAGCCTATGAGCTTTTAGAGGAGATGGCATCAAATCATTACCAGTGGTCTTCAGAAAGAACAATGCCAAGAAAAGTGACTGGAGTTTTTGAACTTGATCCTGTTTCTACTTTAATTGCACGAATTGATATTTTATCTAAACAGTTAGGTAATACAAATTTTAATGCAATTCAATCTAATATGATTTGTGATCTTTGTGCAGGAAATCATTCAAGTGCAGATTGTCAAGTGGGGAACCCTTTTGCTCCATCAAATGTCGAACATGAAAATTTTGTGTCAAACTTTCAAATGCAAAACAATCATTATGCAAACACATACAATCAAGAATGGAGAAACACCCCCAATTTTTCTTGGAACAATAATCAAGGAGCAGTTATACCACCTCAAAATTTTCCACAGCAAGAAAAGAAGCCGACATTAGAAGGTATGTTTATGCAACACATGCAGAAGATAGACCAATACATACAAAAAACAGATCAATACATACAAAAGACAGATTTGGCAATTCAAAATGTTGCAAATTCAACTTCGGCTTCCATCCAAAATCATGAGGTACAAATTAGTCAAATTTCAAATATTCTTAATGAAAAAATTGCAGGAACATTACCAAGCAACACAGTTGTCAACCCCACGGAAGATGTCAAAGCAATAACACTAAGCAGCGAGAGGACAATTGAGCAACCACAAGAAGAAAATGGCGAACAAAATGTGGTTGAAAAGCAAAATGTGATTGAGCAAATTGTGGAGGAACAAATACAGCATGAGCAAGTAACGTATGATGTTTTTACTTCAACAAAGTTTTCTCCTGAAGAACAGTCATGCTTTCAAGTAAGTAAAATTGATTTAATTGTGGGCGAGAAACATAAGGCCAAAATTGAAGAGTCATCTAAAGAAGTATGTCCAACAAATGCAACAACTTTTCAAACTGAAAAAGAAAATATTTTTGAACATGTTATGTATTTGGATGCTGCACCCTCTATTTATTCATTTTCACAGAAAAATTTCAAAGAGGTAGGGGAATCAAAGACATCATCACGAAGGAAATGCCTCAAACTAGAGCTTGAACCTGATCCACACCTGAAGAGAAGAATTAGAAAAGATGTTTTGATGTTGTTGGATCTTGGCGTTACTTAACCATCTCACTCCCATGTCTGGTTGAAGACTTAAAACTTAGCGCTTCTTGGGAGGCAACCGATGTTTTCTTTTACTGCATTTATATTTTCTTTTCATTTTTAGTTTACTTTAATTTTAAAATTTTGATTTTATTTTGTAGGATTGCAAAATTTTGAAAGTCGCCGGGCAGAGCTGTTTTGTACGCCTTCATTGATGGCTGTTTTTGAGCAGTGTGGAGTCAGAATTTGGAAAACTAATTCAAAGAGCGATTGTAGCCTATCTTCTTAGCTTTCCAGCTAAAATAAAAAATTCAGCCCATTTGGACATCTACAGCTCCAGATATCGCAAAAATAGTGAACGCCGCGCGTGCAGAATTTTCAAGACGAATCAAGGGAGAAATTCTGAACTTTGTGCATTCTTTTTGTTTTTCTTTTTCTTCTCCTATTGAGGACAATGTGATATTCAAGTTTGGGGGGGAGGTTTACAAATTTATTATTAATTATTTTTTTTAGAAAAGAAAAACAAAATTTAAAAAGATTTCAATTAGGCTCACCATTACACTTTTGAGTTCTTTATTGTGATAAGCATTGAAATAACTTTTTTTTTTTTTGGATAGACAATTTCTTATAAATCAAGATTAAGCATACTTATTTACTTTAGGATTATTGACGTTTACAATTCCTTACAAAATTATATGAGTCATGCTATTATACATAAAAGACAAATGTGATGCTTTTTCTTGTGATTATACCATTTGATCTAGTCCTAAACAGAATTTAAGTAAATAGAGTAATAATGAAAAAAAAAATTATATACGAATAAAGTCAATCTACTCCAATATTTTGAGTTGCTTAGTAACTAGGAGTATTCATCATAAATGTTTACTTTTACGTAAAACGGCAACTTGAAATATGAGTATACAAAGCACTTTAAGTTTGTGACTTGTTGAGTAACCAGGTGAATACATCACAAATGTTTTGCATTCGGGTCAAAAGGCAAGTGACGACTTGGAGAAGAGGCCAAAAAAAAAAACTCTAGTTTGCTACTCGGTTTGTAGTAGTGAGAAGGGATAATCACAGATTGAGTTGTTACAAACTATAATTACATTAATTGCATAAAAAATATGATTGGGTTTGGAATTAAGAATAAATAATTGCACTGGAGAAAGTGGGTATGCTTGATTTTACTTTATTTGCTACTGTTTATATTTTAAATTGAAATTTTGATGCTTGCATGATGAGAATTCTTAGTATGATGGGTTGAACCTACTCTTGATTATTTTTCCCTTATTCATGATTCTACTTTTTACTTGAGGACAAGTAAAATCTTAAGTTTGGAGGTATTTGATGTGTCTAATTTTTATACAAATATTTGTATTCAAATACCCATTAAAATTGCTTGTTTTCGTTTATACTATTGATAATTCATTTTATTTCTATAAGATTTCAATTAATTATTTATTTATGAAGAAATAAGATTTTTGATGCAAAAAGTAATTGTTTTTGATAAGAATCAACAAAACAAAAAAAAAACAATTGATTTACTATTTTTAATGATTTGTTGAAATTTTATATGTTGCAAATTGACAATATAGGAGCAAAATACAAATTTAATTGTTATGAGGGTGTAAAAAGAATAAACAACTTTTAATAAGGCAAAAAATAAAAATTTGTTATTTTAAGTTCATCTAATTAAATTTAAATTTAAATATTAAATTCTGATTTGTATTTTGCAGGATATATCCTAATCCTATTGGTGCAAGCTGATCAGATATATATCATAATCCTACTCTACAACTTAACTCTACTCCTATAAATACTACATCAAACCCGGGGTGAAAAAAAAAACTCAGCGGAAAAGAAAAAAAAATCAAACCAAGAGAAAAAGAGAGAGAATAGGGCGTGCGGAGTAGAACAGGGAACACCAGCCACAAAAGCCAATCCATTGCTGGGCGCTGAACTCAAGGCATAAAAGACAAAATAGCAGAACACCGAACACCGAAAACAAAACAGCGGATCGAAGCTGACGCGGCGATGTGACACACAGCAAGCATCTGGCGTGCACTGTAGCAGATGAGACAGCCGCACTGTAGCTGACTGTGACGCGTGTACTATAGTAGACAGCGACTGTGACAGCGTTGGGCTTTGGTTTTGATCTGACGTGGCGTTTTCTTTTTGTGCTGACGTGGCACTCGCTCTACTGTGCGGCTTGGACTTCAAGAAGACAGAGAGAGAGGATTGACTTTGGGCGTTTATCAAGACTGTTCGGTTTGCAATTTTTATTACAAAACATTCTCTTTTTGTATCTCTTTCCTCTCTAGTTTTTAATAATGCAATCCATGAATAAATTTGTTAATTGTAATTTTATTATGAACTAAATTTTATTTTTCTAGGGTTTAGATGTAGCCTAGTTTTGAGAACACAATTTTTAATTCCATATTTTTTCTATTTCTTTATGGTTGTGTGTTTAATTTTTGTGCTTAATGCTTACAATTATTTGGCCAATTTTTGTATGATTATTGGATCATGGAGAGACCGAGAGGTAATTTGTGATTTAGAACAATAAAAATTAAACACCATTGATTGAGCGAAATTAGAGATAATTTACCGCGATTAATGTGGCCATTAAGAAATCCACAAAACTTAATGAGTCTTCGATTAATTAAATTTGCATAGAGATGTGACAAACTGTTAGTTGGAGATATTTTTGGTATTGTTCGAGAGAAAGCAATGAATAATTAGGGAATTTTGGTCTACAACTTGGAAAAATAATATTTTTATTCTTATGGAATGATAAATTGTGTGGGATGAACTAGGTGAAGTCAAAAGCCCTAGAATTAATTTTGCCATTAACAAATTACAAAAATTTACATTCCGCTCCATCTTAATTAATTTAGTTATTTTTTTCCTTTAACTATTTCGACTTTCCAAATAGTGATTCATCTAGTAAATTCAGTACTCAATAAAATAATTAGTCCCTGTGGGTTCGACACTCAATTCACTAACTATATTACTTGTTGCGATTTTGTACACTTGCAAATATTCACACCTAGCACCGTATGAGGATTTCTATGGGAGGAAGTGCAGAACACCCGTTTGTTGGTATGAAGTTGTTGAGAGGCATATATTCGGGCCAGAGATTGTGCAGCATACCTCAGAGAAGATTGAGCTCATTAGGAAGAGATTGGTCGAAGCGCAGAGCAAGAAGAAGTGTCACGCCTCGCTTCCTAAAATACGGGAATACGAGCACGTAACTTAGGCTCAGCGAATGATTAAACATCATCCATAAGCTGTACCAGTCTAACTCAACAATATACAAGAGAAACAACCACGCAGACAAAGAATATAATCACATAAACAATAAATAAACTCAAAGATAATCATGAAATAAATTTACTAAATAATAATCCAACATCTGGGATAAAACTAACCCCTCGTTCCCGTAAATACTTACTTTCCACATATTTTCAGTATTTTAATCATTTATAAATTTATTTTGTGTTAAATTCGATTTGAGATTTTCTATTTAAATATTTTCAAATCGAAAGTTTTATTATTTCGAGTAATGGTGTATTTTAAACTTGTTTTATAATCTTAATTTATTGGTTAATTGTATTTCAGCCCAAATCATGTATATTATTATTATTGGAGTATTTTAATAAAATTGCTAAACCCGAATACTATTTTATTGTATAATTTATTACTATTATGATTATTATTATTAATTGTTATTTCATGATTAACTATTTAAAATTCATATTGGATTATTTTATTATTATTATTATACCGGATTTGATTTTCTTTACGAATTTCCAGATTATTTTTCCAGCCCAATTTATATTTTTATTTCATTTGTATTATTTACTTATTTATTTATTCGGATTTAAATTTTCGTTTATGAAATCTCCGTTCTTGTTGTCGGGCAATTCTTGTTGATCCCTATTATCTTTTTCGAATTGCGGGTATTTTTATTTGAACCCTATTGATTTTGATTCATCTCTTATTTGAACCCTAAAACCCAATATGATGTGTTCTTGACCCCAAAACTGTTTTTATTGAACCCTAAACCATTAACCTAGTACCCTAATTGTACCATATAAATGCAACTCTACTGTAAACCCTAATTTTTTGCACACAAATCGAAACCTAGCCATCTAATCTCTCTCCTCTCTCATCTTTCTCTCTCCTCTCAATTTCTCTCTCCCCGTTTGTTTGAACCCATCTTCTGCAACTTCCCGATCACCTTCCCCGGCCGTTCTCCGTCAACCCCCCAACTCTCCGGCCATCTCTCTTCACCTCCGGCGACGCCACCAGCGCGCCGCCACCACCTGGGAAACCCCTCCGTCCTCCCCCTTTTCCTTTCGATGACAGCAGAGAACCCAAATCCTCCCTGTCCTCCTTTCCATTTCGATCGCTGGCACACCTCGCGCCGCCTGCCTCCGTCGACGCGCCGCCCTGACACGCCACCCTTCGCCGGTGCCGCCGCCCCCTCTGGTTGCCAGAGTCGCTAACCACCAGCATCGGCCAAGATCGAGGCCTTCCTTGTTGCAGTTGTTGTCTCCTCTTGCTGTTTTATTTGGGTTCTTTTGTGCACGTATTGTGCATGTAATTTGCTAGTTCGTGAGTTCGTTGCTTCGGGATTCTTATCCCGTTATTCTTGGTATTCGATTTCACCGATTAACAGGCAAGTCACCGTCCTCTTGAATTGCTAATTGTATCAAATTCAAGTGTTATTGAAATTATTGCAAGTAGATCTCTTTGTTATCGTATTGTCCTTTGTTATCCCTTTCGTTGGGTTTATTGAGGGTTTACATGAGCTAACCCTAATATTCTTGACATCGTGCCACTTTGACTCTAAGTTTGGATCTTTAATAAATGCATATAGAATTGTTAATAGGGTTATTCATACAAGTCACAACACAAATAAATTATTGTAAAGACAATCGTTAGGTTGTATGTCGTGTGATTGTTTGATGATTAATTGATGTTAGACTTATATATGTGTGTGTTCCAAGTTTTATTTATCATGTTTGGACACCTATCATGCTAGTTACACAATTTATTGACTATAGAATCGATACCCTTAGACTTATATATGTGTGTGTTCTAAGTTTTATTTATCATGTTTGGACACCTATCATGATAGTTACACAATTTATTGACTATAGAATCGATACCCGACATGTTTAATTTATTTTATTTTCAATGAAAATACCCTAAGAACTGTGCATGCATGTACCTGAATTTTGATCGCTGTTTTCGAACCAGTAAATGATCTTAAAATAAAATATTTTCTGAATATGAAATGTAGCCCCGAGTGTCTAGTTGCCGATAACATCCAGAATTTTTGAATTCCGAATTTTGTATCAAGAGTTATGCTCGTTTTACGATAGCTGTGATTTTACATTTCAGATTTTCAGATTCTCGTACCTTTCATGTTTAAACCCTAAAAAGGTTGATCAAATGATAGAATTTTAGTACAAAAATTTCCAGATTGTTTCTTAACATGTTTAGGAGTCTATATTATATTTTTACTGATTTTAATATTGAGTTTTTGCCGATTTAAAAATTAAAATGGCAAGATATCGAATTTCTTTCGGAACATAAAGCCTGAAAAGAAACATGTGTTTGACCTAGCTACTTTTGTCGGAATTTGAACTTTAAGTATGCGTTGGAACCGTATGGAAGTCTAGTTTTCAAAATTTTTGACGAATTCAACTTTCAATTTCTGAGTTAGTGGGAAACTGTACTTTTGTACGGACTGCGCATGCTGTCCAGAATTTTAGATACTACCTTTTAATAGATTAATTATTCCTATATTGTACTATTGCATGATTTAATGAATGTATGTTGCATTGCATGTTCCCAATGAGTTATTATCACCATCCTAACCATCCTATCTATGTTATCACCCTATTGTTTCCCGATTGATATTATTGTTCATCTTATGTCTTAGTTGCATATTGTATTGTTGCATTGATAAATAATTAATAAGCCGGAGTTTAAGGAATTGACTGGAGTAGTTGATGACATAGTGATTGTACACTGAAGTGTGGGCCTTGTTTCCCAAAATATTGTGTGTTGGCAAAAGTTATTGTTATCGGTTTATTGTTGGACTACTCACACAGTATCCTCAATTGACCGTGTATTATTTTTATTAAGCCAACCAGTGAGCAGCAATGCTGCAAATACCGTTATTGTGCCGTGTACATGATCTATAGAATCTTCCACTTAAGTCTAAAACGAAATTGATTGTATGCATCGAACCTCTGGTACGGCACACATGGGACACATTAGTACGTGCATTTGTTAAGAGTTAAAATGATTAATAGACATAAGAATTAACACATCACCAACATTGCATATTGTTCATCATTGTTCTTATTGATATCGAACATTGGCTAAGTGTTATTAATATTGATCATTGAGTATTGTTACCGAGTATTGCATGTTTATAGCCATTGTATCGATTATCATGATTTTTGTCCCATTTTATTAATTCTTATTGATCCATTGATTCATTGTTATACCGTTATTCCATTGTTCCCTGCTTTCTCTACTTTCTGTTCATGACTTGCTCTAAGGACAATTTTTTTCCTCTTTTTAGATGAAGTATTTATAGGTGTTGATGGAGAATTACCAGATGGATTGGCTGAACAACATTGGTGAAGGAATTGATTGCATCGCCGCTTAATAAATAATTATTGCTTTGTTTGGAGACTTAATTATTGGATTATTGTTATTTTATTGTATTGGGATTATGACCCGAATATTTCTATTTGTTTCCAGACGTTGGATTATTATTGTACATGGATATTTTATATTTTTTTCAATTCAAGTGTTATTGTTCATGAGATTATTATTGTCTGCACAATTGTTCTGTGTTGTTTATATGGTTGAGTTGATCGATTAAACAACTTATGAGTGACGTTAGTCATTCGCTGGGCCTTTGTCATGTACTCGTATTCCATATTTTTGGGAAGCGGGGCGTGACAAGGTTTTTAGTGGTATCAGATCCTAGGTTTGGATAGTATATCAATCAAACGTGACTAACGAAAGGAAGTTGGCTTTGATTGATATATTAATCAGATTTGGGATCATATCGGTTTGACTCAACAATATGAGTAATACAGTGATCGCATGAACAATTAATATCCAACTTATGATCTGGACGCTAACCGTTTGATTTTTATTACAGACTATGGCTAGAAAGGGTGCTTCTTTTTCCCGTACTGGGGATGATCAGTCCGATGAGCCCACTATTGCACAGTTGATGCAAATGCTTAGAAAAGGTGCTTCTTCTCGTGCTGTGGAATACCAGTCTGATGCACCCACTATTGCGCAGCTGATGCAAATGCAACGTGAGCACAATGAGCTGGTGATGCAGATGCAGCGGGAACATAATGATCAATTGAGAATGGCTTATGAAACTGCCAGTAGAGTACCCATTGTGCCTGACCCCGTCGTGCTGCCACTGAGGCCTGGTAATGTAACAGATTTCATGAAGCTCCATCCAGACAAGTTCTCGGGTACTGAAGGTCCACTTGTAGCCGAGCAATGGCTTATCAGGACTGAGCAGTTGTTGATCGCAGTACGTATTGCAGATGTGGATCGTGTGGATGTTGTGAGCATCTAACTTATTGACCTTGCCCACATTTGGTGGCAGACTGAGGCTGAACGTTTGGGCCGACCCATTCTCTGGACCGCTTTTTCTAAGAGCTTCCTCATAAAGTTCTTTCCCAATGCCACCAAGAATGAAATGGAACGACAGTTTATCTCATTAACTCAGTTTCGTCAGATAGTGTTTATTTATGTTTTTTCGTTGTAATTTCATAAAGTATGGCGTTAAACTAAACACTATCTAGAATCAGGGGAGTCGGACCATGGACGAGTACGCTGCGAAATTTGCCCGACTAAGTCATTTTGCTACTTCCATTGTGGCAAATGACGAAGATAAAGGTCGTCGTTTCCTGTCGGGCTTGGACATTGAGATTCAGGACCGTATTGCTGTCTTGCGACTTCATTCTTATGCTGATATCTTGGATGCTGCAAGGATTCAGGAGCAGAATAGCACTAGGAAGCGTGCTATTCAGCGTTCTGTTGCTGCTAGATCTTCTGTTGGGCCTATTAGGAGGCCAGCTCCGCCCCTTCCTGCTAAGGCATTGCCTTACCCACCTGCTGTTCAGAGATCGGATCTAGTCTGTTTGCACTGTCAGAGGCCTGGGCACTTGCGCAAGGAATGCTGGGTAGCCAATCGCCAGTGTCTCAAGTGTGGAAGCAACGATCACATGATTCGAGACTGCCCAAGGAACCGGTACAATGCACCGATAGGAGGACCAGCGCCCAATGGAGGACGGACTGAAGCTCGTGGTCAGGCTTACAACTTGATCACTGATGGAGTGACTGCAGGTATTTAGCAACAGATTTGTTTTATGTTCTTGTATTGCTTATTCTCTCTTTTATCATTTATCCATTCCGCATCTTGCATTTACCTTCATTTATTGATTCATTATTGAGTATCATGCTAGTTATTTCTTTCCTGTCATACTCTCTTCAAATTCCAGTTGTACCGCCCTACTCATTTCTCTCCCTTACTCATTCATTTGCATTGTCACCATTCATTGAATCTTTATTTGACAACTACCTAGATCACTCCATTCGTATCCATGCTCCATCTTATTCTGGTGTTGCCATCACCTTGTTTCATTCCCTTTATTCTCTGTTTTGATATTCCCAGTTTTTTTTTGTTTTGTCCGTACATACTGCCTAAGCAAATTTCGAGGACGAAATTTTGTTGTAAGGTGGGTAGGATTGTAACCCCCGTTCCCGTAAATACTTACTTTCCAAATAATTTCAATATTTTAATCATTTACAAATCTATTTTGTGTTAAATTCGATTTGAGATTTTCTATTAAATATTTTCAAATCGAAAATTTTATTATTTGGAGTAATGGTGTATTTTAAACTTGTTTTATAATCTTAATTTATTGGTTAACTGTATTTGAGCCCAAATCATGTATATTATTATTATTGGAGTATTTTAATAAAATTGCTAAACCCGAATACTATTTTATTGTATAATTTATTACTATTATGATTATTATTATTAATTGTTATTTCATGATTATCTATTTAAAATTCATATTGTATTATTTTATTATTATTACTACACCGGAACTGATTTTCTTTGCGAATTTCCAAATTATTTTTCCAGCCCAATTTATATTTTTATTTCATTTGTATTATTTACTTATTTATTTATTCGGATTTAAATTTTTGTTTATGAAATCTCCGTTTTTGTTGTCGGGCTATTCTTGTTGATCCCTATTATCTTTTTCGAATTGCGGGTATTTTTATTTGAACCCTATTGATTTTGATCCATCTCTTATTTGAACCCTAAAACCCAATATGATGTGTTCTTGACCCCAAAACTGTTTTTATTGAACCCTAAACCATTAACCCAGTACCCTAATTGTACCCTATAAATGCAACTCTACTGTAAACCCTAATTTTTGGCACACAAATCGAAACCTAGCCGTCTAATCTCTCTCCTCTCTCATCTTTCTATCTCCTCCCAATTTCTCTCTCCCCGTTTGTTTGAACCCATCTTCTGCAACTTCCCGATCACCTTCCCCGGCCGTTCTCCGTCAACCCCCCAACTCTCCGGCCATCTCCCTTCACCTCCGGCGATGCCACCAGCGCGCTGCCACCACCTGGGAAACCCCTCCGTCCTCCACTTTCCCTTTCGATGACAGCAGAGAACCCAAATCCCCCTGCCCTCTTTTCCGTTTCGATCGCCGGCACACCTCGCTTCGCCTGCCTCCGTCGACGTGCCCCCCTAATGCGCCACCGTTCACCGGTGCCGCCGCCCCCTCTGGTCGCCAGAGTCGCCAACCACCAGCATCGGCCAAGATCGAGGCCTTCCTTGTTGCAGTTGTTGTCTCCTCTGGCTGTTTTATTTGGGTTCTTTTGTGCACGTATTGTGCACGTAATTTGCTAGTTCGTGAGTTCGTTGCTTCGGGATTCTTATCCCGTTATTCTTGGTATTCGTTTTAACCGATTAACAGGCAAGTCACCATCCTCTTGAATTGCTAATTGTATCAAATTCAAGTGTTATTGAAATTCTTGCAAGTAGATCTCTTTGTTATCGTATTGTCCTTTGTTATCCCTTTCGTTGGGTTTATTGAGGGTTTACACGAGCCAACCCCAATATTCTTGACATCGTGCCACTTTGACTCTAAGTTTGGATCTTTAATAAATGCATATAGAATTGTTAATAGGGTTATTCATACAAGTCACAACACAAATAAATTATTGTAAAGACAATCGTTAGGTTGTATGTCGTGCGATTGTTTGATGATTGATTGATGTTAGACTTATATATGTGTGTGTTCTAAGTTTTATTTATCATGTTTGGACACCTATCATGCTAGTTACACAATTTATTGACTATAGGATCGATACCCGACATGTTTAATTTATTTTACTTTCAAGGAAAATATCCTAAGAACTGTGCATGCATGTACCTGAATTTTGATCACTATTTTCGAACTAGTAAATGACCTTAAAATAAAATAGTTTTTGAATATGAAATGTAGCCCCGAGTGTCTAGTTGCCGATAACATCCAGAAAATTAGAATTCCAAATTTTGTAGCAAGAGTTATGCCCGTTTTACTATAGCTGTGTTTTTACATTTCAGATTTTCAGATTCTCGTACCTTTTATGTTTAAACCCTAAAAAGGTTGATCAAATGATAGAATTTTACTATGAAAATTTCCAGATTATTTCTTAACATGTTTAGGAGTCTAGATTATATTTTTACTGATTTTAATATTGATCTTTTGCTGATTTAAAAATTAAAATGGCAAGATGTCGAATTTCTGCCGGAACATAAAGCCTGAAAAGAAACATGTGTTTGACCTAGCTACTTTTGTCGGAATTTAAACTTTAAGTATGCGTTGAAACCGTATGGAAGTCTAGTTTTCAGATTTTTTGACGGATTCAACTTTTGATTTCTGAGTTAGCGGTAAACTGTACTTTTGTACGGACTGCGCATGCTGTCTAGAATTTTAGATACTACCTTTTAATAGATTAATTATTCCTATGTTGTACTATTGCATGATTTAATGAATGTATGTTGCATTGCATGTTCCTAATTAGTTATTATCACCATACTAACCGTCCTATCTATGTTATTACCCTATTGTTTCCCGATTGATATTATTGTTCATCTTATGTCTTAGTTGCATATTGTATTGTTGCATTGATAAATAATTAATAAGCCGGGGTTTAAAGAATTGACTGGAGTAGTTGATGACATAGTGACTGTACACTGAAGTGTGGGCCTTGTTTCCCAAAATATTATGTGTTGGCAAAAGTTATTGTTATCGGTTTATTGTTGGACTACTCACACAGTATCCCCAATTGACCGTGTATTGTTTTTATTGAGCCAACCAGTGAGCAGCAATACTGTAAATACCGTTATTATGCCGTGTACATGATCTATAGAATCTTCCACTTAAGTCTAAAACGAAATTGATTGTATGCATCGAACCTCTGGTACGGCACACATGGGACACATTAGTACGTGCATTAGTTAAGAGTTAAAATGATTAATAGACATAAGGATTAACACATCACCAACATTGCATATTGTTCATCATTGTTCTTATAGATATCGAACATTGGCTAAGTGTTATTAATATTGATCATTGAGTATTGTTACCGAGTATTGCATGTTTATAGCCATTGTATCGATTATCATGATTTTTGTCCCATTTTATTGATTCTTATTGATCCATTGATTCATTGTTATACCGTTATTCCATTGTTCCCTGCTTTCTCTACTTTCTGTTCATGACTTGCTCTAAGGACAATTTTTTCTTCTTTTTAGATGAAGTATTTACAGGTATTGATGGAGAATTACCAGATGGATTGGCAGAACAACATTGGTGAAGGAATTGATTGCATCGCCGCTTAATAAATAATTATTGCTTTGTTTGGAGACTTAATTATTGGATTATTGTTATTTTATTGTATTGGGCTTATGACCCGAATATTGCTATTTGTTTCCAGACGTTGGATTATTATTGTACATGGATATTTTATATTTTTTTCAATTCAAGTGTTATTGTCATGAGATTATTATTGTCTGCGCAATTGTTCTGTGTTGTTTATATTGTTGAGTTGATCAATTAAACAGCTTATGGGTGACGTTAGACATTCGTTGGGCTTTTGTCATGTACTCGTATTCCGTATTTTTGGGAAGCGGGGCGTGACAAAAACAAACTTCGAGTCATAAAGCCCACGAATACAATGTATGATAAAAAGAAATACAATTAGCAAATAAGAAAAGATAACTAAGTAGTCTAAAGTCCAGCTCCAATCTTCAGAGAGTTTGCTCACCAATGTCCTCTGGTATTGCTCCTTTGGTACCTGTTAAAACATGGATCTAAAAGGAAAGAAAAGAGAGCCCTTAGAGAAAGTCGTGGGCTGCAAGTAGAGAAAACAGAGGATAAAGGAAACTTGAATATCAAAGGAAATAGGACATGGTCAAAGACAAAGAACAAAACAAAGAGCATGCAGTAATATCAAAAGGGTTACAATAATCACACATGAAATGCGTGATGTCAAGTCAATATCAATACAAGATCAAGTATGCAACTTGTAAAGTATTTTATTAACCTATCTAGTGCACGTACTACTGCATCCCATACTACAGGTTCCGCGCAAGCACAGTGATCATTTTAGACCGATGGTGAATTCATAGTCCGTGTACTCGGCGTAACTAGATAACGTGATAAACAAGATAACGAGATATCGAGATAATGAGATAGCAAGATAATCTTCTTCCAAGACAATCTCCTCCTTCCATGTCAAGTATTCATGCGAGCGAGAAGGCCTTGCCGAGTACATTTCTCGATCGTTCCCTACCAAGTCTACCAATAATATCCTGGCTTGTTATTAATTCATTTTCATCCTATGTGAGCATGCAAGAGGATGTCAATGTTGTATAGTACTATGTGTGACTAATTCTATGCGTTACAGACAAAGCACGAAGTAAACAGGTCATATCAGCACACATCACATGATCAGGACAGCATGACCTTGCTGTACCAAAACATGGATTACAGCCACTACAAAATAGCAAAACTAAAACAGCCAGAAGATCTAGAAAATAGACTTCCACACGGTTCCAGCGAGTATAATTAAGGTATATAAAAGTCATAGGAACTAGGGTGAAAGTTCTAATCAAATCAGGTTTTATGTTCAGTCAACATGCAGTAGGTTATGTTCCATTAATTAATTCGGGTCCGAAAACTCATTATTAAAATCTATAAAAATTCAGGGAAGTAGCTATACATGTCTAGGTATAGCCTAAATTATTTCAGATTTTTCTTTTACTGATAACAGGGTCAAATAAAATAAACAATAGCAGGAAACGCATGAAATTATGAGTTTGAAAATTACTAACACAGTTCAGTGAAGTGGTGATATCTAAAAGATGGCAAATTGGAATTTAAATCCAGGCTAGGAAAAAATTATCTAGACATCAAGGGCTGCATTTTATGTTTAGTAAGTTCTTTCAAATTAGGTCATTAACAGGGCTAAAAATCCGATTTAAAGTGAAACTTACAGCAGTCCAGAAATCAAATTAATATAAAAGATAACAAATAACTCATACGATCATAAATAACATGCAAATTGGCAATCAAAGCAATCTTAGGTGTCAACATGCAATTTCTAAGGATTAAGATACATTTATCGTGGTCATGGTGTCAATTCATCAATTAAATTCAATTCTAGCATGATCAATTTCAATGTCCAATCTATCAAACAGTTCTATGCATGAATCTAGTTGTTTAATGTGCAAATGCATGAAACATTGGGGACTAGATTTAGAACGAAGAGAAGCACGATGTTAAGCGTATGTCGGGTTAGCTCGTGTAAACCCTCGATAATCTTAACGGAATTGTCAAAGCAGTTTTTTTTTTATAAATAAACGAACAGGATCTACTTGCAAGATCGAAGAAATCTTGAACACAAATAAAAAGAAGGGTTTAAGAAGAGACTTGCCTGTATTTGCAGATATAATTAAATCAAATAACGTGATCAAAATCCTGGCGAAATCTCCTAAAAATAAATGCACGAAGAATCAACAGCAACAGCAAGATCCTAGAGCAATTTCCACACCGGATCGGGATAGAACACAGAACACCCAACCTGGATCTAGTGCACACAGAACACAGAACACCAAATCCAGCCAATGAGATCCCTTTCCTCACATCGGATCCGATCTAAAACAGCAGACAGCAAGTCTGCATCTGATGCGGCCGAACACGAAACACCAAATCCCACCAATAAGATCTCTTCTACACACCGAATCGGGGGCAAAACACGGGACAACGATCACTGATCCTTAGCACCCAGAACACGGAATGGCGAGTTCGACCACTAACGAATCGTCTTCTTCAATCGGCAGAGAGAGAGAGAGCGAAAGCAAGCGACTGAGATGGAACTGCGGCTGGGGCTCGCGACGCTGGCGGTGGCGATGTGTGGCGGCACTGGTCGGGAAGCGACGCAACAACGACAGCCTCGACGAACACCGAACTCTATTTTCAGTTAGAAACAGAGATGCGACGACAGCAACGAATTGGGGCTGGACAGCGATGCTAGGGGATTGCGGTGGATGCAAGGGGTGCACGGCGAGGGCGAAGACGAGTCCGCGATGGGTAATGGAGAAGTCGAGATGGTTTATGGGTTCGGTAGAGTCTTGGGTGATCGGGAGTTGGGTTAACGGCGAAGGGAACAGGGGACGATGACGGGGATGAGGAGGAGCAGAGGTCTTGACGATGGTGGAGGCGGTGGAATTCGATTGGAGAGGTGTTGGGACGAGGGTTGTGGGTTCGGTTGAAGGAAACAGAGAGAGCGGGAGAGATGGAGAGGGAAAGAGAGCACAGTAAAGGGGTTTGGGGTAAAACAGTATGGGGGAGGGGTTAGGCGGCGGTAGGGTTAAAGATTAATAATAGATTAGGGTTAAGTAGAAAAAATAGAGTATTTATAGGGAAAGATAGGATATTGGGTATTAGGTACAGTTCCAATTAAAATAAAACACATTGTATAGAATACAATAGATCAACACAAATCCGAATACAAGAAATAGGGTATATGATAAAATACAATTTGTATTACATAAATTATTTGAAACAATTAAAAATACAATTTTCAAATAAGAATTTAATAATCAATAAAAATAATAAGTAATCGTAGTATCAATAAGAATAGAAATAATAATAATGATGATAAAAAAAAATACTAACATTAATAATAGCAATCCTCGGGATATTGTCAATATATAAAAATAAGAATTTTGTTGAAATAGTCGAAATAGCAACAATAACTTGGAGGGTCAAAATGCAATTAGTTGATCAAGTAGGAACTTAAAGAAAGTTTATTTGAAATAGTTATAACTATTGTTTAGAAAATATTTTATCTAAGAACTAAAAACAAATTTATCAATAATAATTTTTATAAATCTCGAAATGCAGAAAAATACTTAGAAAATACATATTTTCAGAAATAGGGGTTACAAATCCTACCCACCTTACAACAAAATTCCGTCCTCGAAATTTTCTTAGGCGGTACATAGGACAAGGCAAAAAGTAATCGGGGTAACAAAAACAGAGGGTTTATGGCAAGGAACAAGCCTGTGGCAACACCAGAAAAAGAAGGGAGCGAATAGCAATGTGGTCAATAGGGATGCAAGAAAGAAGGAACCGGTATCAAAATGAAGAAGAACAACACAAGACTTGCAAGATAGCAAGCTAGAGATAAAGAAATAGGTGGAGCTGGAATCGAAGAAAGATGGACAAGGAAGAGTTAGGCCAACCAAAAGAGTCAACGGATGAGGATGAATGCAAGGGGTAAGGGAAAACAGACAATGCGGGGAAGGAGAACAACAAAAGAATCTTAGAACATGTGGGTTATGGGCCTACCACGCTTCCGCTGCGCTACTACGATGGTGATTTTCCAAGCAACATACATGTCGCTGCATGACACCAATCAACGAACCGAGCAGGAAGACAAGAATGAGACACCAGGATCAAAGAGAGTATGGGCTCAAGATAGATAGAAGCAAATAGTGTAAAAGAATATAAAATTGAGCTTCAATTTTAATAATCAAAAGATACAATATAGATCAAAACTAATGACTTTAACAAAAATAATAATAACAACAAACATCAATGATAATAATATCAATAATAATAGAATAATAATAACAATAATCAAAATAATAATAACAGTAATAATAACAACACATATTAATAGTAAAAATAATAATAACAATAACAATGATAATAAAATAATAACAACAATAAAAATATAAATATTAATAATAACAATAATATTAAAGATAATAATATCAGTAACAATAAAAATAATAACAACAATAACATTAAAAATAATAGCAACAATAATGATACCAGTAATAATAACCATAATAATTAAATAATAATAACAAAATAATAATAATAATAGCATTAAAAAAATAATAGCATAAAAAAATAATAACAATAAAAATAATAGCACTAATAATAATAATGTCAATAATAATAAAATAACAGTATCAATAATAGTAAAAATAATAACAACAACAATAATAATAGTAATAGTAATAGCAATAATAATAATAATGCCAATAATAATAACGAAAACAATAGCAATAATAAAAAATAGTAGCAATAATAATTTTATACACAAAGTATAGTAAAATCAACTATACTAGTTCAAATTGTATGGAAACATAAAGTGTAATTGTATAAATAAAATGACACAAGGAAAATATTTCTTTACCATTAGTTTCATTATATAAGTAAACACTCTTGAGGTATCAATTAGCAAATAGGTATAAAATCTTGCATCCTTAACATCAAATTGCATGTTTGCCTTCACGACATCAGGTTACAGGTTGCCATCTGGATATTTGGCTACACATTTTGCCTTCCCGACATCCAGTTGCAATTTGCCTCCATTGACATCGAGTTGCATATTTGACATCTTGACATTAGGTTGCACCGAAATGGTGAAATGCATAAAAAATTGAGCAAAACAAAATAATAATAATAATAATAGTAACGATAAAATAATAATACCAAGAACAATAATAATAACAAAATATCAATACTAATAACAATAGGGATAACAATGATAATAACAATGATCATAACAATAATAATAACAATAATTGCAAAAATGATAATAATAATAATAATAATAATAATAATAATAATAATAATAATAACAATAACACTTAAATATTATCAATACAAGTAAAAATAATAATGCAAGACAAAATATAGTTTGGGTTCAACATTTTTGTGGAAGTAATTCAATATTAATAATAATAAAATAATGAAAAACTCTATGCATTACAGACAAAGCTTGAAGCAAACAGGTCATATCAACACACATCACATGATCAGAAAACCATGACCTTGCTGTACCAAAACATGGATTTCAGCCACTACAAAATAGCAAAACTGAAACTGCTGAAAGATCTGGAAAATAGACTTCAACACGGTTCCAGTGAGTATAATTAAGGTAAATAAAAGTCATAGGAACCAGGGTGAAAGTTCTAATCAAATCAGGTTTTATGTTCAGTTAGCATGCAGTAGATTATGTTCCATTAATTAATTCAGGTCGGGAAACTCATTATTAAAATCTACAAAAATTCAGAGAAGTAGCTATACATGTCTAGGTCCAGCCTAAATTATTTCAGATTTTTCTTCTACTGATAACAGGGTCAAATAAAATAAACAACATCAGGATACACATGAAATTATGAGTCTGAAAATTACTAACACAGTTACAGTAAAGTGGTGATATCTAATAGATGGCAAATTGAAATTTAAATCCAGACTAGGGAAAAATTATCTTGACATCAAGGGCTGCATTTTATGTTTAGTAAGTTCTTTCCAATTAGGTAATTAGCAGGACTAAAAATCTAATTTATAGTGAAACTTATAGCAGTCCAGAAATCAAATTAATATAAAAAGATAACAAATAACTCATACGATCATAAATAACATGCAAATTGGCAATCAAAGCAATCCTAGGTGTCAACATGCAATTTCTAAGGGTTAAGATACATTTATCGTGGTCATGGTGTCAATTCATCAATTAAATTCAATTCTAGCAAGATCAATTTCAATGTCCAATCTATCAAACAGTTCTATGCATGAATCTAGTTGTTTAATGTGAAAATGCATGAAACATTGGGGACTAGGTTTAGATCGTAAAGGAGCACAATGTTAAGAGTATGTCAGGGTTAGCTCGTGTAAACCCTCGATAATCTTAACAGAATTGTCAAAGCAGTTTTTTTTTGATAAATAAACGGACATGATCTACTTGCAAGATCAAAGAAATCTTGAACACAAATAAAAAGAAGGGTTCAAGAAGAGACTTGCCTGTATTTGTAGATATAATTAAATAGAATAACGGGATCAGAATCTCGGCGAAATCTCCCAAAAATAATTGCACGAAAAATCAACAGCAACAGCAAGATCCTAGAGCAATTTCCACACCGGATCGAGACAGAACGCAGAACACCCAAACTGAATCTGGTACACACAGAACACAGAACACCAAATCCAGCCAATGAGATCCCTTTCCTCACATCGGATCCGATCCAAAATAGTGGACAGCAAGTCTGGATCTGATGCAGCCGAACACGAAACACCAAATCCCACCAATAAGATCTTTCCTACACACCGGATTGGGGGTAAAACACGGGACAATGATCGCTGATCCTTAGCGCCCAGAACACGAAATGACGAGTTTGACCACTAACGAATCGTTTTCTTCAATCGGTATAAAGAGAGAGAGAGAGAGAGAGAGAGCAACTGCGATGGCACTGTGGCAGGGGCTCACGACGCTGGCGGCGGCGACATGTGGTGGTGCTGGTCGGGAAGCGACGCAACGACGACAGCCTCGACGAACACCGAACTCTATTTTCGGTTGGAAACAGTGATGCGACGACAGTAACGAATCGAGGATCGACGGCGACGCTAGGGGATCACGGTGGATGCGAGGGTTGCACAGTGAGGGCGAAGATGAGTCGGCGATGGGTAATGGCGAAGGCGAGATGATTTATGGGTTCGGTGGAGTCTTGGGTGATTGGGAGTTGGGTTAACGGCAAAGGGAACAGGGGACGATGACGGGAATGAGGAGGAGCGGAGGTCTTGACGATGGTGGAGGCGGTGGAAGTCGGTCGGAGAGGTGACGGGACGAGGGTTGTGGGTTCGGTTGAAGGAAACAGAGAGAGTAGGAGAGATGGAGAGGGAGAGAGAGCACAGTAAAGGGGTTTGGGGTAAAACAATATGGGGGAGGGGTTAGGCGGCGGTAGGGTTAAAGATTAATAATAGATTAGGGTTAAGTAGAAAAAATAGAGTATTTATAGGGAAAGATAGGATATTAGGTATTGGGTACAGATCTAATTAAAATAAAACACATTGTATAGAATACAATAGATCAACACAAATCCGAATACAAGAAATAGAGTATCTGATAAAATACAATTTGTATTACATAAATTATTTGAAACAATTAAAAATACAATCATCAAATAAGAATTTAATAATCAATAAAAATAATACGTAATCGTAGTATCAATAAGAATAGAAATAATAATAATGATGATAAAAAAATACTAACATTAATAATAGCAATCCTTAGGATATTGTCAATATATAAAAATATGAATTTTGTTGAAATAGTCGAAATAGCAACAATAACTTGAAGGGTCAAAATGCAATTAGTTGATCAAGTAGGAACTTAAACAAAGTTTATTTGAAATAGTTATAACTATTGTTTAGAAAATATTTTATCTAAGAACTCAAAACAAATTTATCAATAACAATTTTTATAAATCTCGAAATGTAGAAAAATACTCAGAAAATACGTATTTCCGTAAATAAGGGTTACAAGAAGAGTTATGCAGATGTTTGACAGAGACATAGAATTTGAGGTTGGGGATGTTTTTTTCCTGAAGGTATCACCGACGAAGTGAGTGACCAGATTCGGAAGAGGATACATGTTGGCACCAAGGTATATTGGACCCTATAAGATATGGGAACAGATTGGTAAAGCTTCTTCCAGATTGGAACTATCGGATGAGTTGGCACAGGTACACATCGTATTCCATCTTTCTATGTTAAGGAAGTACGTACCAGATCAGAATCATCAGTTACTAAAGGTACCAGAAGGACTGCATTTGAATTTGAGCTACAAAGAGCAACCTGTTGAGATCTTGGATCGCCGAGAGAAGGTTCTGCGGAATAAGGTCATACCGATGGTTAAGGTGCTATGGAGGAATTAGCTATTCAAGGAAGCCACGTGGAAAGCTGAGGATCAGATGAAGACTGATTTTCCTGAATTGTTAGTGTAATTTCCCTGTTGCTTTTTTCTTCTTTTTTTCCCGCTAGCAATAGTTCTGAAGACAGAACTCTTCTAAGGAGGGAGTGATGTAACGCCCCATAATTTTTAAATATAATGTTTTGAATTAATAAATAATTTTTAAATTTATTTATTTAATTATCTTGAATTTTTGTGAAATTGTTGTTTTGCACGTGCAAATATTTTTGAAATACAAGTTTTCGGATTTTGAGTTGTAAATAAACTCTATCATTTATAATTGAATATATTTGAATTTTGGGATTTTTCTGAATAGGAGAAACTGCTTTTGTAAATAATTTGAAAGAAGGGGCCTTTCTGCAAAAAAAAGTCGTTTGGAGGTAAAAATTTGAATTCAAAATATTGTTGGCTGAAATTGGGGGCCGGATTTTAGTAGGGGAATTTAGAGGATAAAATTTTATCTATTTGATTTGATTTAATTGGAAAACTATTAAATCTTGCAAATTGGGATTTCTAGGATGTTTTATTTGCAAATATCCCCGAAGAAACCCTAAAATGCTTCTCGGCCTAATTAGTGAGCATGAAAGTTTCGGCCTCCCTTTTCTTTGGAATTTTTTGTGATTTTTTTTGAGTTATTGGGGAGTGGATCTATTGTTTGAAGGAGAAGACTACTAGTTGTATCAATTTTCTTCAAGAGGTGGGTAACGTTCCAGCTCTCTTGATTTGTTTTATTCAAGGTAGAGTAGATTATCATAGTATCTTTTTTTTATTTGGATCTATGAATGTCATAGCATGTGTTATGTTTTTACCGTGAGATGATTGTAGAGATGTTGTTGAATGATGATTAATTGATAACAAATCTTTATTATGTGATGATCATGTCTAATTTGTTTATGAGTAATGGAGTTGTCTATGCATGAAAGATCTAGCTTTTATAGATCTATTGAACGTATGTGTGTTATAGATGTGTAAAACTTGTATATGATTGAAGAACATGAATTTGAGTACTTAAAAGATGAAATTTTAGTGAATTATTCATTGTTTTAATGTGAGTTTATCATGTGTCAAATATTAAATTTTTATGCATTGATTTCATGTGAAAAACCATTGAAAAATATACGTTTGAATTTTGGAACACTAGGGTTAGGGTTTCGGGGTTAAACCCTAGACCTAGAGGGCTTGGTTTGGGGGTTGAACAGTGCCCCAGGGTTGCACAGTGCAACCCGAGCACTGTGCAGACCTGGTGGCTGCTGTTTTGGACTATTTTTGGTTTCAGTTTGGAGTGTGGGGCTCGGGGTGTGTGTGTGTGTGGTGTTGTGTGCTAGGGTTGAGAACCCTAGAGTGCATATAGATGAGTATATGTGTATGTATAAATCCAGTGTTTGTGTGATGATTAATTGATTCTTTTGATCGAGTTTCGAAAGTATAAATTCTAGATTTTGTGGAAATCTAGTTTCATATTTTAATTGGTTCAAATAATAATTTTGAGGGTGCAAATCTCTATTTTCGTAGATGAAATTCCCAATTTTTGAGGGGATGTAGGTTTCAGTTTTTAGACATGAAAACTTTGAGCTCCAAGGGGTTTATTTTCAGTTTCCAAAAAGGTAAAATTTCAGATTTTTGGAACTAAAGATTTTCAGATTTTAGGGATGAAATCCCTGATAATAAAGAGACTTGTTTCAGTTTAAATTGATTTGACTAAAGAGATTCATTAAGTTTTATGTAAGTATGAAAAATGAGATTTAAAAGTTAAATTTAAAGGATTTCGGGCGGATTGAGTTTTTGTTTTCATATAAGAAAGAGTCTTTTTTGGTAACAGCGGTTTATTAAATGAAATGTAAATAATGAAGAGATTGTGGATGTGCAATAGTTTATTTTTGGGAATGAGATATTCCTGTTTGAGATTTTGATTCACAGCCGTGGTGTTGCAGGAAATGTATTGTTTTTTAGAAAAGAATATATAAAGAGTATTTTGAATTATTGAACTGGGTTGAGTTTTTGATTGCAATTATGGTTATTGTGAGACCCCTGGATAGATGCTTGAGGCGTTGAGTTGGGAGCACTAGATACTGAGCGAACCCAAGGGTATCGGCTGTGGATATTTTGATTATAGGAAATTAGCCTGCGGGACTAGTGTTCTTGGTTTGGAAAGTGAATAGGCTAGAGCTAATTCTAGGTGGCTCCGGTTGTTACTATTACAAATCTAAGGACAAACACTAGATTGGGAGTTATGACGGAACTTGGGCAATGTAAGTATGGTCTCTGTTTTCAGTCGGGCGGATGTATTCCGGGACTGTGTATTTGTTGTGTCTCTCTAGTATGTGCGCGCACTGAGGGTCGGCAAGCCTATTCATGGAATTTCTAGAAGAGACGGATTTGGTATGTTTGCACGTTAAGGATCGGCAAGCCTATTCGCGGAATGTACGGTATGTTTGCGCTTTGAGGGTCTACAATCCTATTCGCGGAATGTACGGCAGGGAGGTGATTCTCCAGAGTTATTGTGACGCTTGCGTGTTTAAACTTACAGCTCGGCGGGATGCACACCGGGACTGGAGTCTATTCGCGGAGTGTCTAATCTTGTCTCTGTCTCCGATGTAGTTTTCATGGCGAGGGATTGAACCCTAAAATGTGTGAATGCTAAGGACTTGCCCTCGGACCTATGTAGTATAGGATGCATATAACCCGAATAAGTATGCATTTGTGTGCTTGTGTCCATCGTGTTTTCTTGTATATTGTTTTATGCATTTTTCCTTTGTTTTCTCGACCCACACTTATTCATTTAGTGTAGTTTCACTTATTTATTTTATGAATCTTTTATTGTTGTTTTAATTTATGTTGTGCAACAAATTTTGATTGTGAGACTTTGGAGGGTTGCTATTATTATAGTATGGCGTCAGTTGTATTTAACTAACGTGCCAACTTTTCTGGTCACTTTTGTAGGATTTGCTAGTAAGTGGCTTGAGCAAGGTTAGAGCTTGGGCTTATGATGACTGGTGTTTAAATGTTGAGGCGTGTTGTAATAAATGTGTTTAATTTTTCGTTGTGCATTATAATAAAGAACTATTGTAAAGAAAATTGTATTTTTTCCTGTGTTTTATACTGTGTTTGGATTACACTGAAGTAAAGATCCTGAAGTTGTGTCTCTTATTTCTTTTATTGAAATTTGGGGCGCTACACTGCTCGAGTTGAGAATGAAACAAGGACCTTAAACTGAGGTTCAGCGTGCTCAAAATCGAGGAGATGACGCTGAAGGCAAAGCTCTCATCCATGGCCTCGGACGGAGAGAAGCTGAAGAAGGAGAAGGCTGGATGGGAGGCAAAGTAAAAGGATTTGGAGAAGGATCAGAAGAAGGCCATCGATATGGTAATCGATGCTAAGGACAAAGGCTAGGACCATGCCCTGCAGCACGTTGAGCGGAGATATCCGGACCTTGACCTCGACGGTCTCTCCTTTTCGATGAAAGTCGATGAAGCTCCTCTGAATCCTAGGGAGATCCCTTCGGGTGGAGGGTTCGTCGGCTCTTGCCGGTGCTTAGAAGGATGGCTCCGAGGTTGCCCCCGGTGATGGCCAAGAGGTGCCTCCCTCTCCTAAGCAGCACCATTTTGTGCTTGTTTTGTTTTGTATCCCTGCTGAATGCAGACTGGACACCACTCTTTTTGTACTTCGAGCTATTTAAATTGAATGAAAGTTATTTTGGGCCGAGTGTCTTCCCTTGAATTGCGTGTTGTTGTCGAACTTCATGAATTTTTTTGTTTTCGAGCTTCATTACTTAGATTTTTTTGTAGATTAGAATTTGTTAAGTCTCTGGGCCTCAGTGTAACGTGGCTTTTCTTCTTTTCTTACAAGATTTTCTAGTGTGTTGGGGACAACCCTAGAGATGCCGAGCTTGAATATCTTCGGAATAGACTGTGTATAGCGGAGTCGTGTTTGGACCGTCACCGAAGGGAGTTGAAGGATACGGAGGCAGCTTTCTCGTATCATATCCGAAGATCACACCAAGTGAACCTGGAGCTCCCTCGCTTGAAAGAGGTGATGGTTGAGAGAGAAATGGGCTTGGCCGGGATCGAACTGGCTTTCCCCAGTGGGTCATAGCCGAAGCACAGACCATGTCAGTCAGTCTGGACATGGTTCGTATGATTCCAAATGGTGTGCTCTCGATGAGGAGGTTCCTTAGACGACTCTCGTCCTTTGGTTTTTGTTGTACCCTATTGTACTTGTTGGAATACCTCGGCTATGCCAAATGTAATAGTATGTATTTTCCCCTTGTGTCGAATGTAACAATTATGTATTTGCAGACGCGGCTTTCCGAGCATGTAATGGTTTGTGAAAATAAAAAATACTCAAGTTTTCAAGCTCGTGTTTTCGTTTGTATTCTATAATGACTCATTTTGACCTACTCTCGATCGGATTTTCACGTATACGGGTCAACCAAGCTTATATGCTTCATCTCTCCCGAGGTCAGCACATATCTAGCCTGTAGAATTGAATCTTTTTGGAGATCCAATAGGTTGTGAGGGCGACACCGGATAGTGAGTGAACCCTCGAACTCGTATGTTCACGAGTCAGAGGTTGGGTAAGTCGCGGAACGAACTTCAAACTTGTTCTGTTGTTAGGAGACGAACAGGCTGTAGGAGCAATTTCGAAAGTTGATTATGTTTTGTGGCTGCTTTTGTGTGAGCTACAACAGAATCGTCAAATCATAGATTGGACTCCGAACCTAATTCTAGGGAGGTAATGGTTTGTTGGAGCAGTTTTGAATGGCGAGCCCTATTTATGCAAGAAGTAACGGGTGCATCAAACCATGGTTTGAACTCCGAACCTATTATTGAGGGTTTTCAACTGGTCATGGGTCCGGTTCCAAACGGTGAGCCTTGCTCCTAACTCATTGGTCAACGAATTTCAGGGGAAGCTACGGGCCGTTGTCCGAGAGCTATGCCAGCTATTTGGGGAACATGCCGAGATTTTCGTAGAAGGGCGAGCCAAGCAAAATTTAGGAAAATTTTGTGAGTGGCTCGGATCACCATGCCAGGGGATGAGACAATCGAATTTTAGGAAAATTTTGCAAATAGCTCGGATAACCATGCAGAGGATCGAGCGAGGCAAGCGAATATATTCAAACTTGGAAAAAACTTGAAAACATGTTGACTCTTTGCTATTTATAGATAACTAGTATTATACACGTGCTTTGCACGTAGGGAAAGGGGGAATGAAAAGGGAAAAAAAATTTACCAACACGTGCGTTGTACGGGTTGGGTTATAGACTAAGGCCTTCTCCCATTATAGTAGTAGAGATAATAAACATTTGTAGTTGCCTTTCAGCGAGCATTTATTACATTCACTGACCTTTAAGGTCTTATTACATTTTTGCCAAAGCCTGGAGGGTTAGTCATTCTCATGAAACTTCATCAGGTGTTCTGCATTCCATGTCCTTACTTCTTCCTTGCTCCTCAGGTCTTCATGTCGGTAAGTCCCAGGACGGAACACTTTGGGGACCTTATAAGGCCTTTCCCAATTCAGAGCTAATTTTCCCTTCTTCGAGGGTCAGAAATGTCAAGCTTCCTTAGGACCAAGTCTCCTCTTTGACATTTGTAGGCAGATCCTTCTTATTGTAGAAACGCTCCACCCTTTGCTGATAGATATTCTTTTGGATGATGTATTTTTTGCGTACCTTCTCGACTAAGTCGAGGTTGCCCCTAGAGACCTACGGAGTTGTGTTCTTCATAAAAGGTCATCAGTCAAGATGAAGGAATTCTAACTTCTCCTGGAGATATCCATTTTGTGGTTCTTTACAACCAAAGCACACTTGGCAGTTCCTCCACCTAAAACCCTTAAGGAGATTCGTTAAGCTTTTTTTTAGAGCATCAAGGATTTGGCAGTTTGCATTCTTGGCATGCCCATTTGACTAAAGGTGGGGGACGGAGGAGAATCTCTACTAAATCCCTAAGTTTGCTCAAAACTTGCAGAACCATCTAACTGCGAATTGTGTGTCATTGTTGGTCACCAATATTCGAGGGATTCCGTATATATAGATGGTATGTTTCTAGAAGAATGTTAAATTTTCTACTCGGTTATGGATGCTAGCAGTTTGATTTCGACCCACTTCGTAAAGTAATTTATAGCCACAACGAGGAAGTTTTTTTTAACCGGTTGGTGGAGGGAAATGTCTCATAGTTCCATCCCCACATCGCAAAGGGGGATGGGCTAGACATGGACATGAGCTTGGCCAACAAACTGTGCTTGATCAAGTAGAACCTTTTGCAGGGGCCACATCGGCAGACGTGTTCCTGCACATCGTGGAGCAGTGTCGACTAGTAATATTTGTGGTTGAGTGTCTTTCTTGCTAGGGATCAAGCTCCCATGTGGACACCGCCTACACCTCCGTGCATTTTGTTGAGGGCGTACTATGCTTCCTCGGGTGAGAGACAATGGAGGTAGGGTCATTCGCCAACCAGAGTATATGAGAGCTTGAACATGATGCCTTCTACAATTGGTTACATCTATGCTCTGGTCCAAACCTTTCTTGCCACATCTGGTTCTGCAGGGAGGATCCCTTGGTCGAGGAAGTTAACTAAGGGCTCCATGCAGTTTCCAGTGGTCCATTGTGCATTGACACAAAAGGTCTTGATAGCTTCTCCCTTCATGCTTGGCTGACCAGGACCTCAACAAGCACTGTGTGATCCAGCCCTTTGAAGAAAGAGGAAGCCAGTTTGGAAAGAGCATCCGCTTTCCCATTTTCCTCATGGGGAATCTAAGTGACTGAGGCTTCTTGGTTAGAAGATAAAAGCTCCTTGACATAGGCTTGATACTTGATCATCCGAGCGTCTCGAGCCTCTTATTCCCCAGAAATTTGGTTCACCACTAACTGAGAGTCACTGAATGCCTTCACCCACCGGTCCCCAGCTTGGTATCAAGGCCTCATATTTAGCATCGTTATTAGATATTTGGAGGTTCAAACGGAGAGAGTATTGGAGGACAAACTTGTCGGGTCCAAGCAATATCACTTCCACCCTACTTCCTTCTTCGCATGAGGACTGTCAACATAAAGGCTCCAAACGAGAATGAATTCTTGTATGTCAGAAGGTTCGAGGATGGTACTCTCGATGATAAACTCAGCCAAGGCTTGTGCCTTAATTGCAATCCTCAGCTTGTAACTGACATCAAACTGTCTAGCTCAATTGACCATTTAACTAATCGAACAGAGTTCTCTAGCTTGTGGAGGACCTACTTTAGCTGATGGTCAAAAAGTACTTTGACGGAATGGGTCTGAAAGTAAGGACAAAGCCTTCGAGAGGCCACGATTAACGCATACACCATCTTTTCCATCTTCGAGTAACGAACCTCATCGTCGTGGAGGAATTTGCTCACTTAATAGATGGGTTTCCCATACCTGTCCTCCTCCCGTGCCAGGGTGATGCTTAGTAGAGATATAGGGTTTCACCCAGACCGGGTTTTCTCAGAAGAGGGGGGTTCACTAGGTATTCCTTCAACCGATCGAAGGCCTGCTACTGTGGTTCCCCCAACTCAAAGTTTTTTAAGGCTCCTCATGTGTCTCTAAACCTCTTTCACATTGGCCAGAGAAGGAAAGTGTTGGTGTATGGGCTAGAGGCCAGCCTTATATTGACCTTGCCAACCTTATATTGACCTTGCTAGTTTACATTGTATCATGATATTTATTTTATATATGAGGCATTTTATTTATTGTGTTCTTTATTATGATTAAATGAACATTGTATAGTCCTTAGAATAGTAGGTTCAATATCATGCGACATCAAGTGCATGACTTGATTGTGAGATCCTACTGGTTGAAATCAGAACACTATTCTTAAATGTCTCTAGTCAAGTATTATTGTGAATTAGGACAACAATAATACATAGAGACTAGTATATGCGTAGACTGATGACCATATCTCACGGGTCAGAGATATGAGATATCAAGCCTTCACATGAGTACATATTAGAGTAATAATGTATTGGATTGACCCACCATGAGAACGTTGCATGGATCGTAACGTGAGTGTCATGAGCGATACTCACATTAACCATGGTGTGTGTGGTCCTTCGACTTGAAGTCACTACGGTTCCCTACATGAGAAGTTATATGCTTTAATACTGTCAAACGTCGCCTGTGATAAGGTGATTTTAAAGTCGGCTATTGAACATACTATAAATCATGCGGAGGGATGTGAGTGACTTAGATATGATTTGCCCCTCTTACATAACATGAGCGATATCTTCGGTACCCTTAATTGAGTGAGACTGCAAAATGCATGGCTGTGTTCAAATGAGTTAATATGAGATGTTGATCTAATTTGTTTTAATAAGTCTACTCTGACATAAAAAAAAATCAAATATTGAACTATACAAGGGTGACATGCTCCATGCCTTGTGGTCAATTAAGATATC
This sequence comes from Hemerocallis citrina, assembly GCA_017893485.1. Lineage (NCBI taxonomy): Eukaryota > Viridiplantae > Streptophyta > Magnoliopsida > Asparagales > Asphodelaceae > Hemerocallis > Hemerocallis citrina. Next base: position 79,909,766 of record CM030363.1, on the reverse strand, counting down.
TGGGCAAAAGGATCAGACTATATGGGAACATTGGTCACGGATAGGTTATGTCAAATCACTAGCATTCTCATTACTTGAATAGCAGTGATGTATTGCTAGATACCGCTCACTGTTTGTAATAGTAAAATAGGATTTTAGTATTACTGTCAATGTAATGGGAACCTACAGAGTCACACATTAAGCATGGATCGAAATTGGGATTTAAATTTGTAAGATTAATTTAATTGGGAATCCAAGTAAGACTTGGACTCCCAACATTGTTTGGAAAATTAATTAGATTAAATGGGTCAACCAAAATTAGAAGACCCACACATGATATGACCTAGGTTAGATTGTGAGCTCGGTAGCCTCACTACTCTCTTAGGGTGGATTTCCTGCTATATATATATGATATGTATCTATGGAAAAAAGCGTACGAAAAACACTAGCCATCACAAAAAGTGAGAGAGATGGGAACATCCCCTTCCCGCAGCTTGCACCGCAGCGTGAGGGAGAGCCCAATTTTGTTGTTTTCGCATGGATCCATGGTTGAGTTTCAGAATATTTTTTTTATATTTATTTTTGGTGCCTATTTACTCTGTGATAGACTTCGAAACCTAATAGATAGCTCGGATCTTCTTCGGATTCACGTCTATACCCCTCTGGTTTACCATGAAGCCCAATAATTTTTCTGAGGAAATGCCGAATGTGCACTTTGAGGGGTTCAATCTCATGTTATGCTTTTACAGGATGCTGAAGGCCACTTTGAGATCTTTGTCATGATCCTCTTTCAGGAGGCTCGTGACGAGCAAACCATCAATGTAGACCTCCATATTCTGACCTATCTGTGATTTGAACACCTTGTTGACTAGCCGATGGTAAGTGGCACCAGCGTTCTTCAAATCCAATGGCATGACTCAGTAGCAATAGAGCCTTTGGTCGGTGACAACAAAAGTCTTAGGAATGTCCAGGGAAAACATCCAAATCTGGTTATTACCTTGAGAACGTGTCCAAGAAGATAAGGAGTTCATGTCCGGGTGTGGCATCTATCAGGGCTTGGGAGCGGGAAGGGGTCCTTCGGACATGCCTTATTGAGATATGTGAAGTCCAAACATATTCTCCACTTGCCGCTGACTTTTTGACCATCACTACATTGGCTAGCCACTCAGGGTAGCTGATGTCTTGGATGAAGCAGGCCGCGAAGAACCTATCCACCTCTTCCATCAGACCTGTTGCCTGTCTGGGTCAAATTTTGGAGCTTCTGTTAAACCGATTTTATGTCGGGGTTGATGCTCAGTTCATGCATTACCAATTCTTCCAAAATGCCCAACATATCGGAGGCCATCCAGGAGAACAAATTTGATTTCCTCCAATGCAGCCAAATGACCTTTCCATTGAGATCAGGAGGAATGACCTTGCTCACTTGGAACTTCTTTGCTTCATATTCGTTTGAAAAGTCGACTTTTTCTAAATCATCGACGCGTTTGGGGATGATTGGGCTCCTTACCGAAAGGAGCTCTATTACGTCGAGAGGGGGGGGGGACCGAGAGCCCTACTGTGGTAATTAATATAGCACACCTGAGTTGCCTTCTGGCTACCCTTGACTACTCTGACCCCCATTCTTGTAGGGAACTCCATTTTTATATGATAGGATGAATCAACGGTCTAGAAAGATGCTAATTTGGGGTGTCCACAGATGGTGTGTAGGTGGATTTAACATTGACCACCATAATATCCATGGGTTCGGTTTGTTAAGGACTTCCCACCCATCACGTCGAGGGTAATAATTCCCTCGATCTGGACGGGTGTCCTGGAGAAACCATGGAGGGTATAATTGGAGGGCATCAGTCTATCTTGGGAGAGTTTGAGAGCCACAACGACATCCAAGAAGAGGATGTTGACCGAGCTGTCGTTATCAACTAGGATCTGATGGACATCGTGGTTCATCATGCAGAGGCCAATCACAAGGGCATCATAATGAGGAGTGTGGACACCCTCCAGATCTTCATCTGAAAAGATACATTCATTCCGAAACCTTTAGGGGGGCAATTGGGCACCGAGTTCACCTCTTGGATGAGTGCCATCCTAGAGGAGTTGGACTCTCCCACCATGGGTCCTCCATGTATGGAATGGAAGACTACCATTTTCCCTAACTCCTGGGACCCGGGCTCCTTCTCTGGATGCTTATTGGGTCCTCGAGCAGGGATAGGAGCTTCTTTGTTCTTCGAGTGAACTTGGACAGATAGGCGCAACGGATCAAGGCTTCAATCTCATCTTTAAGGGCTCGACAGTCATCTGTTTCATGCACGTGATCACGGTGGAAGCGACACGAGAATATCTTATCCTTCTCCGTCCCAAAGGTATTCATTCGAGGTGAAAGACAGAGGAGTCTCTCTTCATCAACTTCCATAAGCACTGCTCAGATAATAGCAGTGAGTGAGGTGAACTTTTTTAACTGAGGCATAGGAGGAGGGCGCCTCTGATCGGAAACGTCCTTTGAGACTTCTTGGGAGCCTCGATGCTATCAATCATCTACTTCCCTCTTGGCAAGGAATCATTTGTTCCCCCAGGATGGTGGGGCTCCTCGGCCCGGATATACTTTTTGTTCCTGGGGAGGAGGTTAAAAAAATCTGAGGGTGGCTTCTTGGTGAGGGAGGTTTTGAGGAGGTCATGTCATACATTGTGTCTAAAGGCGCCCGCTACGATCCCAGTATCAAGGGAGAGGATTGACCGAGCCTCCACAGTGAACCTTTGGATGAAGTTTCTAAGTGATTCTCCATCCTTCTACTTCAAGTCTAGTAGGGTGGCACTCGTATTTTCTGCCTTACAACTGGTTAAGAAATGTGTCATGAAGCTCTCCTCGAGCTGGTTAAAGGAGTAGATGGAGCTAAGGGCAAGCCTGAAGTACCACTATGTTGCGGAGCCTCAGAGTGTAGCTAGATATGTCCTGCAAAGGAGTGCATCAGATGCATTTTAAATCATCATGAGAGTTTTAAAACTCTCGATGTGATTCGCTGGGTCAGACTCACCGTTGTAAGTCTCAAAGGCTAGAACTTGAAGTGTCTCAGGACCAGGGCTTCGAGAATGAAATGGGTAAGGGGGCTGGATGGGGCGATACCCCTATTTTGTTACCTCTCCTCTTGCCCTTTTCAGGCAAGGAGATCCTTCATCTCTTGGAGGCGCTTCAAGACAGCATTTTCACATCCTTCGAATTGGGTGGACCAGTAGGATTTCTCATGGTGGACTAGGCCAGTGCAAGGGTTGCTTGAATGGTGGTTCCTCCCGAGTCTCCCATGAAGTGCTTGCAGAATCTCATTTGTGAAGTCATGGAACTCGGCTTTGGTGATGAGACCTTCCTCCTCCCGATTGACTTTCGGGGCTTGACGATTTATGGGAGAGAGGCTTCGCTCATCTTCTACCTGTGGGGGGAGTGGCTCCTGCAGCTCCCTTGTCGATCCAAACAAGGACCCCCATTTTGAAAGTGATTATACTCAATATGGTAATGGAGGTTCTCCTCATGTTGTCGGTTATTGAGGATGTGTCAGAGGTCCTGATTTGCAGAGGTTTTGCCCTCTTACTGGCGAAGTGAGAGGTAGTGTTGACAGGACCTCGGCCCTAGGCAAGAGGGAGGCCAGGTCGGTGTTTTGAACGCCGCCTTTGGGACCCTTGAGTTACCTCTCTACTGAGGGAGGGGTGCAACAATGGAGGAGGAAGTATACCTACCTTACGACTTGGGTTTGTCTCCTTCTTTGCTTTGGGGGCCAGGGCCGGAAGAGGCTTCTAACCATAGGGTCTGACCGGAGGGCTGAATCTGTGCTTTCCAATAGAATGCGCCCATCTAATGCTTTTTTTTGGTGTAGGAGCAATATATAATGAATTCTTTGATCATTAGGGAAAGCTTATATCTCACATGTTGATCAAATCTAATGTGAGGCTGATATTTGTGGATGGATTTGGAATGGATGGTTGAGATACCGCTGGAAACCTACAAAAAATCCTGAACACCGGGAGTTTTCCTGGTGATAGTTTCTCCGACGATCAAGTCAATAACTCAGCAGTGTTAACTACGCTTTTGTGGACAAAATGTTGATTAACTGGTAACAAAAGAGGTGAAATTGTATTTATAGGCATGGGAGACAACGGTTTTAGGAAGATTCCCTAACTTATTTCGAAATTCCCCAGATCAAGGGATCCAATTACTTATTATTTTCCTATTTTGGGGGAATTTGATTGCCAGCCATGATTGACTGGTCAATCCCTCTAATTAGGCTGCAAATCAGCCCCCTTGTGGCCTAAGCCGAGATAGTGGGCCTGTGGGTGACCCATGTGCTGAACATGGGCCTAAGCCGAGATAGTGGGCCTGTGGGTGACCCATGTGCAGAACATGGGTCTGTAGCTGCTGCGAAATTACTGTTTTGCCCTTTCGAACGTTTTGCCCTTTCGAACCCGATTAGCTGTAAATTTTACCCATATCAACCACAATGATGGACTCCTTCCTCAAACCACATTGATGGCCAAGATAATGGTCTGATCACTGAAATTATAGTGGATAGCATGGTTAAAAATCTAAAAAAATATAAGGGGAAAGATTCTAATAGGACTCACTGAATGAAGTAGGAAAAGGTCGTATACCTTGACCGGAGCAGTTCTGGAGGTTACTCGACTGGCAAGGAAGTCTAAATGCAGTTTTTGATAAAAGGTTCACGGTGTCAAGGCTTTGTAGTTGGTCTAAATGCAGGAAGCCTGTTCTCTAGCAACTATCCTTGGAGGCTGAAAATTGTATAACTCAAACTGCAATGATTTAGAATGGCTAATAAATCAACAGTTACAGACAAATATATGAAACTTATGCTGCTTGAATTTTTAAAAAAAATGAAGGAAAAGAAAAAATAGACCTCATAATTTTGTCTGATTGTTGCAGAATATGTGTAATAGCATAAACTTTTTGTTGCACATGATATCACAGAAGCAAATTCATACAAATACATGACACAGCATAAATCATACTATGCGCTACATTCTGAATATGCATGACTTTCTACATCTATGCAAACCATAACAAATCACGGAACATAGAACTTGTGCAGCTTCCCTTCTTAATTACATCAACTATAGAACAAGTAGAAATGCTCTTTTTTGAATTGATATCAAATCTAATTGGACAAAAATCTGTGTAATTCGCAATGTCAGTAGTAAAACAAACAATAAACCATGTACATAATTGGTTTCTAAAATTGGCCTTTGCTTAGAGACAACTGTGTTGAAGGCTGAAATAGGAGTGAGGACAAATAAATAGCAATAAATAAAAACAAGATGAATACGAATAACAAATTTCCTGAGAGTGGGAAATCTGGTCAGTCATATCATATCAAATATCTTTTCCATACTTGTGCACCTAAAAAATTAAAAATAGTGTGGATCCAATTAATAATTGTTTAACCTTGTAAGAGCAGAAAATGCTAGTAAGGAAGTAAGTGAACAAACAAAATTTGTACTTACAAATCTATTGCCAGAAGAGAAAATTTAGACAGCACATTCCCCTACATCCAATTTGTGCCTTACCTATGGAGAAGTAAAAGCATTTGCATATAGAAATGTTACTAGACGAATTATGCATTTAATCATAAATTATTCGCTAGAAGATGTATACAGTATCCACTGGGAGATTAGAGATTCAAATAATCTAATTTCAAGGAAGATTAAGAAAGAGAAGAATATTTTAAACGGAAGATCAGAAAATCATACCTATAAAGCCTAAACTGAAAGAAATCAACATGATACTCATTATCAACAACAAATCTCAAAAGCCAGTGATTTTATCAAACTCCTCAGCAAAACATGAGCAAGCTACATCTGCATCCTTCCTCCACAAATCAACTCTAAGCAATAGAGACTTTCAAACAGCAACATAAAATTAACTCTCATTCCCCTCCCCTCAAGAAAGGAAAACAAGTTCAAGAAGTAAGAGAACTATTCAAAAACTAAAGCAACATGGAGAGGAAGGAGAACATATTAAAAAGAAAATTCAACTGTCATACAATCTAAGCAACATGATATAACTCTCTTATTCCCTTCCAGAGAGGAATGAGCACACGATAATGAAGAAAGCAACTATCTTAAACCATGTATTCCAAAACGATCGAAGAAGATAGAGAACCATCTGGTAATTACCAAGCTCAGAGAGTTGGTCTTGTAGAGTGGGCATTGCCTTCTTCCTTTCCTCTCACTTGAATTTCTATAGGCGATATTACAGTTTCAAAATAAGGAATAACTATGTGTCCCTAGACAAACACATTTTCTTGCCCAAAAATTTTCTGTTTTCGAGAAAATAACAGTAGTATCCGAAGTGCACATCTACTAACACAATTTTCTTATCGAGCATTGGTACTAGATAAACCTTTTGAGACCCCGAAAGGTGATATCTTCAATTAGATCCAGATCGATCCTATGTTTCACCCACCTGTAGTTTTTATAATCTTCAATCAACCACAAAAAAAATACTTTAAGTTGTATATGTCTGGATCTATCTCGTGGACTTCAACGCAATAGTAGAAACAACTATCCTCCCAACAGTGCGATGTCTAAATAACTATCTTTGCAACCCTTAGGAGGCATGATTACATCAAAAGTCCGCTTTGAATATCAAATGATATGGCACTGGCAGGGCCGTTCCTGACAATTTGGAGACCGTGGGTGCACAAAAGGTTATCAGGCCCTTCTTTTAGTAATTAAAATACATTAATATATAAAAATAATTTACATGTCCAAACTTACCACAGAAATATAGTCATATATAAAAACTTAAATGGTATAAAACTTTAAAATAGTTCAAAAGATTCAAAAAATTGCCATACAAACAATAAAATAAATGACCACAAATATGTATACCAGTTCCAAAGAATTTTGACAGCTCCAAAATATTTTCAACTGCAAAACAAAATGACAAATAATAAAAAATATCAAACATAATTTAAAATGACTTCTTCTGGCAGTTTGAGAAGCAAATTCATCAATAATGTTTTCCAAATCAATTTTTTTCACCAAATCATTTTCAATGCATAAGATTGCTAATCCATTTAACCTCTCTTATGATATAGTCGATCGCAAATAAGATTTTAATATTTTTAATTTAGAAAAATTTCTTCAGCAGATGCCACAGTCACAGGTTTAGTCAACAATATTCTATAAGCAATCAAAACATTAGCAAAAAAATTATCTAAAGCTCATTTTGTGATAAAGTTAATTGTTCTAATCTTTTTCTTTTGTCTTTTCTCATATCCAAATTCTTGCTTCCTAGGGAACATGACAAATAAAAGTTTCAACACAATAATATAAAACTAGTGTTACCCTGTGCAATTTGCAGAGACTAAAATAATTTTGAGAAACTTATAAAATTATATGAAACTTAAATATTTAGAGATGCCCCTTAACTATTTCATTCACAATATAATTAAAAGATGAAAATTTTACATATTAGTTCACACTTTCAAACAAATCAACATCATTCTATATTTCTATTCAATTGAAAGGAAATAAAAAAAACATCGAATAATTACCGAAGTTGGGTTGTGATTCTTCTCGGACTCCTTGATGTACTTCGTTATCTCCTTCTTGACTGCGCGCATGTTAACGACTTTCCCTCTCAAATTAAATATAATCAACATCAGAAACACATGGAGGGAACAATAATTGTTTATTAGCTATTTAAAAAGATGACAAACACATAGATTAACCTATTCACATTTCGAAACCAATATCATTCTATATTTTCTATTCAATTAAAAGAAAACCCCAAAATTCTCAATGTGTGAAACTCTCCAACAATTTGAGTACAAAGACATAGGTAAACCCTAAATCCATAAATTTAGAGATGTCAGAAAAAAGATATTCTCAAAAATGGAAAATATCAATATTGAAGATATTGATAGATTAGTATCTGCCGAGATTCCAGATAAGGAACAATTTTGAAATATGCTGGAATAGAAGCTTCGAAATATGCTGGAATTACAAGGAAAACAACATGCAGATATTGGTATCTTTTCTACATCTTTTGTTTTGCAAAAAAAAAAAAAATCTTTAAAAAATGCTCATTTCAAATATAAGTCAAGGTTAAAAAAATATTCATAATGGAAACTTTGATCCATGTACATTTTTTACAGATTAGAAAATTACAAAAGTTCAATCTGCTTGATCAGATAATTCCCCATGACCTGATTTATTCCTCCCGAAGCATAATTCGATAGGAATAATCATCCTTAGGTGATTCTAACGTAACTTATCCAAACCATGTTATTGACTCGGACATATCACGATTGACCTTCAACATTCTTTCTCAGCAAAACAGAATACATCTTAGGAGTGGGCATCATGAACATTTTTTTTTAGGTAAAACATAACCCATCATACCCATCTCCTCAAAATGAAATATATTCTATTCATGTTACAGACATTACCATTTCCAGCTGCACAAACTCGAAATGGGTGCATTACATGTTGTATTTACAAAAAGATAAACAACTTATGTCTAATGGGCATTTCGACAAACAGTTGGTTGGCATCATGAACCATGGAGATCGTACCAAAGATATAATTCATGGGTTTCTTCTATAATTTATAATTAACCAATTATAAATAAGAAATTTACAATTCCTTGATAAAAAGGGGAAATTTTTACCTAAGATTGAGAGAAGAGGGAGCTCCATAAGTTCGAGCGATCGAAATCCACACACTACAGACATATACTATATATAAGGGTTTTTCCCACATGGGTAGCGATGGGTGGCGATGGAGGATAGCGACGGGCGGCGATGGTGAGGGTAGCGATGGGTGGCGATGGGCAACTGCGACAGAGGAGATTTGGGTGGGTTTTGGGGTAGGGAGGGTTTGGGTTAGAGGGTTTGGGGGAGATGTGGTAGAAGAAATATTTTTTGTGTGTTTTTTTAAGTGATGTGAGCTGCACGTATTAATTCATACTTTTGTTCTCCTTTCTCTATTTCAAAATAGAGAAAGGAGAGATAGGGTAAGCCTATCAGCTTAAGATATATAATAAGAAAAGTTGATAAAAGTATATCACGAAGGCTGTTAGAGCAATGTGAATGATTATCCAACGATGAAAAAGAGAAAGAATTGTGGAATTTTCTCCAAATTGGACTGAATTCTTTCTTGGATGAAGATGAGAGAATTGGACTTGAAATGGGAAAAAAAATGAAAAGAAAAGTTGAATAAAAAAAAATAATAATGCCCTATAAGCTATAATTAAATTCTTTTTAATTTTCATTTATGATTACCAAAACCATAATTACTTATCATCATTACCAACCCAAGGCCCTAAATACAATTACCATTGGAGACTTTGACTCCTTGAGTACTTTTTAAAAAAAAAATGAAACTAAATTTTTTTATGAAAAGTTCTCAGATAAGGGACATGTTTGGGCCATGTGAGGCCCCAAAATTTGGGAGCCCGGGACGGTCGCCCTTTGGGCCCTGCCCCAGGCCAGCCCTAGCTTCCGGGCCACTATATTGATCCAATGTCCAATAAATTATTCCCGCCTTGTCCACAACAGAAGATGTGTGATTGTTGGCATGAATAGAGGCATCTCCGGTGTCTCTCCAAGTATTGGAATAACCCAAAGTAAGCATTTCACATCTTGTTTCTCGATTATTCGGACGAGTGAAGAGCCGTACAGCTGTGTATGTATCTGTTAAAACATCATTCACCAATGCTACGCTACTACAACCAAAAATAGGATTGGAACCTGGAGGAAGTGTTACTAGTTCATTCATGCTCGGGTTTGTCAGGTAAAATTGGCTACTATGCAATTAGAGAAGAATGCTGGCGTCTGGTGGCAATCAGTGAAGAGGACTTTTGGGGATCAGCAAGTGACTTAGGAAGCTTTTATGGATGAATTCAGGGATTGTTGAATGCTCTCATCATGGAAGCATATCAAACCACGGCATCAGTTCGACTTATAATAATATATGTCTCGATCAAGCTTGATTTGGTCAAACAACATGTGGTAATCTTCATTGAAATATTGCAGTAAGGAAGCATGGATATTTTAGCAAATAATTGGCGTGAAGTTATTGTTAGGGATTTACTGAGTTGTGCGACAACTGTCCAATGAACAACCCAGTAGTAGTAAATGAAACCAAACATACTAGCACACAATTTTGTCTTGATTCGGCTTTGCCTAATCCAGGGGAGAAATAATCGAGATATTATTCAACTACAGAAGATACAAGAGTTACAATCACTCTCACCATGAACCTATCTATCTCTCAAGCTTCACTAGAAGATACTATGCTATTTATAATGGAAAACTACTAGATGAAGTACTACCTCTCAATGGAGGCCATTACATTGATATATAGAGATATGGAGAAACCCTAGGTTGTAGTATCGATACAACAACCATCCAATATACATGAAAAGAAAGCCACACGTTAGGATTCGTATGATCTAACTTAGAGAAGAAATTGGGCTAACAGCAAACTAGGTTGTAGTCAACTGTCACCTTTAGACAACCCAAAACAACATCTTTTCTGCTCCACCTTTACTTCGAACCTCTTATCCCTTCACAGTCTTCTCTTCACATAAAACCTAGTATGCAAGATATAAAACGAACAATCTCCATCTTGAATTGCATACTCATGTTTTCACACTTGTGTGATTAATTGCTTCTAGACTCTTCTCTTTCTCCTCTTACAAACATGATTCGGTGGCTTCTTCTGCTAGTCGAATTTACCTCCACATGTTATTTCTCCAATTGTATGCCCCTTCAAGAGCATACCCCAGTAGGTGTCAACATGAAGGCACCACCCTCCGCACAAACTCAACCTTCTGACGATATTCAAACATCATGATCTCGCTTCAGTGATTTTAGTGGCGACAGTGAACTAGATAATACTTTTGGAACGATGGGCTTTAAAAACACTCGGCCGAGTCTTTCCATTCCCATAAACTTGTACAGGTTGTGTTTAATACCCCTCCTTCCCCTCATCACCTTACAATGACCTTCCCAAAGTAATAAAACTCCATCTCGAGCTGTGTAGCTGTAACTCTGTGCATCCACAATTTCCAAGAATATTACGTTTCGTTTCATCAAAGAAATATGAATGACCTTCTCCAATGTGAATATTTTTCCATCTGACAGCTCCAACTCAATTGTTCCCTCACTTACTACGTCACAAATCTCACCAATCTCCATTCTCACACAACCACCAGTTGTAGACTTATAAGTAGGAAACATCATCCTCTGTGAGCATATATGAGAAGAACTTCCCGATGTTAAGTTTCGATGGCAATCACTGATTAAAAAACACAGCGAAAAAATCACAAAATATCGAAACATAGCCATGGATCTAAGAGAAAAACTATAAATTGTGTTTAGGAAATTATACCTTAAAGATGGATCTAGTGTCTCCAAAATATGTCAATCACAACACTGCAAAGATTGTGGAGCCTCTACTGTATCCACATGAACAGATCAAATCAAGTTCTTCCTCACGCCACGGTGCTAACTGCGAGAAGGGAATGTCCTTCACAATCTCTCTCTCTCTCTCATACATAGTTTCTGTGATGGCTAGGGTTTTCTCATACGTCTTGTCCACAAAAATATATCATATATATAGGTGCAGAAAAACAACCCTAAGAGAGTGGTGAGACAGTCGGGCTCATAATCTAATCTGGGTCAGGTTCGTGTGTGGGCCTTCCAATTTTAGGGTGTGTTTGGCCTAGCTTTTTTTAGCTTTAAAGCTACTTCAGAAGGAGAAGCTAGAAAGTACAGCTTTGAAATTAAAAGCTGAAGCTGTTTGGATAGTCAGCTTTTTTTTAACTTTAAAGCTACTTTTAAGCTAGAAGTTGTTTGGCATATATCAATTAAAAGCTACTTTTATACATCATCTTCACCAAATCCCTAATTCCCGCGATGGTCCTCTGTTCAAGTTTCCCTAGTACAACAAACTCAAGTCAAAGATCTCCAACTTCAAGTTTCCCCCACACTCCATCAACAATCAGTAATGGTCCTCATCTTCAGACCCCTCTTACCCAACGTCCACAAAATCCTCACGTCCTTCTTGAAACCATTTGAGTCCTCGCTACCAATTGCACAAGGAGACAAAATAGCACAGCACACAAAGAGAACTCAGCAACACAGCAACACCAGGAGACAGTGCAGCAATCGCGGGGGAGAGGGAGCACGACCAAGAGGGCGACGGCGTTGCTGGGTCGTCGACGGGCGGCGTCGACGGGGATGGGGCGGCGGCACTGGTGGCGTCGCCAACGATCAAGACAGGGAGAGAAAGGAGATTGGGTGCTCTGTGTTAATGTCGATGAAGGAGAAGGGGAGGTCGGGGGTGATCTGTGAGGCTGACGGCGTCGACCGGGGTATTTGGCGACGGGAGGCGGTGCTGAGGAGTCGATGGGGTGTCGACGGGGAGTGGGTGGCCGGGATTTGGCCGGAGGAGCTGAACGTGGAAGATGGTTTTGTGGATTTGGAGATATAGGAGGAGATGGGGAGAGTTCAAATCGAAGAAGAAGGGGAGAGTTGGGTTTTGATTTGTTTTTTTCTTTGTTGGTTTTAATCTAGAAGCTAGAAGCTAGAAGCTAGAAGTAGATCTTGGTAGCTTCTTTTAGAGCTCCTTTTTCTTCATAAAAAAAAGCTACTTCTCTTTTTGTAGAGCTTTTCAAAATATATGTTTGGCCCAGCTTCGCTAATTTTAAGTTGGGCCAAACACTACCTTAGTTGGCCCATTTAATCTAATAAATTACCCAACCATGTTAGGAGTCAAAGTCTTACTAGGATTTCCAATTAAATTCATCTCATGAACTTAAATCTCAACTTTGATCCATTCTAAGTGTGTGACCCTGTAGGTTCCCATTACGTTGACATTAATACTAAAATTATGTTCTAGTGCTATAAACAGTAAGCGGTATTTAGCAATACATCACTATTACTAACGGGAATGTCAGTGATTTGACATAACCTATCCGTGACCAATGTTACCATGTAGTTTTGTCATTTTATCCATGTATCTTAATTGACCACAAGGCATGGAACGTGTCATCCTTGTATAGTCAATCGTTGGTTTCTTGATGTCCGAGTAGATCTAGTAAAATAAATGAGATCAATGTCTGATATTGACTTATTTGAGCATGATCATGCATTTTGTTGTCTCACTTAATTAAGGGGGCCGAAGATATCGCTCATGGAATAAATTCTTTCTAAGTCACTCACATCCCTCCGCATGATTCATAATATGTCCAATAGCCGACTTTATAATCACCTTATCACAAGCGACGTTTGACGGTATTAAAATATATAACTTCTCATGTAGGGAACCATGGCGATTTCAAATCAAAGGACCACATACACCATGGTCACTGTGAGAATCGCTCATGACACTCACGTAAGATCCATGCAGCATTCTCTTGGTGGGTCAGTCTAATACATTATTACTCTAATATGTACCTATGTGAAGACTTGATATCTCATATCCATGACTCGTGTGATATGGTCATAATTCTACGCACATACTAGTCTTTATATATTATTGTTGTCCTAATTCACAATAATACTTGACTAAGGACATTTAAGAATAGTGTTCTAATTTCATCCAATAGGATTTCACAATCAAGTCATGCACTTGATATCCATGGCATTGAACCTACTATTCTAAGGACTTTATTATGTTAATTTAATTATAATAAACAACACAATAAATAAAATGTCTCATATATGAAATAAATATCATAAAACAATATAAACTAATAAAGTCAATACTCAACTGACCTGTAGAGTATACTCGAACAACCCGAATCAAGTAACCAGCCAGAATCCATATCTATAGAACTTGAAATAAGAAGAGAGTTTATGTTATCACTATGTCAGCGGCACTGACTATGTTGGTACCCTTAACAACTTGCTACAATCCATCTTTAATGCCCAATCCCTCTGCAATAGTAGTAATAGATCCTCCCTTTGTGTGCACTATCCCTTCCAATTGAAGTTCCATACATCGCCATGAAACTCATAGAAGTAGAAGTTGATCTTTGAGTCTCCTTTCTAAGTTCATCCTCCTTCAAGCCCTTGATCACGCCTGCCACCGATAGCTTCTCCTTGGTAGATTTCCCGCGTAGCATGGTGGTTATCAAATACTTGTACGAACCTGGAAGTGAGTATATCAAGTTCAAAACTTTATCATCTTCGCTTTGATCATCTATGTTTAATGCCATCAATTCATAAAACACCTTTTTGAATTCTAATATATGATCTTGAAGAGCGGTAAATAATTTTGTCTTCCAGTACATTCAATCCTCTAACGACAATTCCGAGTAGTCAGTTGTGAGTCTCACCCACAGACTCGTTGTGCTTCTCTCCTCAAGGAAATTGCACTTGACATCGTTTGTAACCCCTATTTCTATTTTCTGTATTTTGGATGTATTTTCTTTTTGGGTATTTACTCCTATTGTATTTCTCGATCTCTCTTTGAACTGTGTATTCGATCTTCAATTTCAATGTATCCATTTATTTGATTTGTAGTCGTTTCATTTGATCTTCATGATTCAATTGTCTGCCATTGTTTCATCTCTGATTGATCGGGCTATTATTTTTTATCCTCATTGTTTAAATTGTTCATACCCTATTTTATTATTCATTTTTGTTCCCATCTCATTCTCTTGGATCTTTTTTTTAAAACCCAATATCTTTATATACCCAATATCCATTTAAACCCTATAACCCTAAACTCTATACCCGTTTTACCAAAATGCCCATCCGTTACAACCCCTAACCCTAATTCTAATCTGTATATATATATACACCCTATATAATACCCTGTGTATTACCCTAATCCCCTTCTAATCTAGCCGCCTATCTCGCGATCTCCTCTCACCCGGATCCCCCTGTGTGCAAGCCCATCCTCCCCCTCCCCCCCCGCTGCGTCGACAGCCGACTCCCTGTGCCACCCTCCTCCTGAGTGCCGCACGTCAGCCCAGTGCCACCCCCTCTTCTCTCCTCGTCTCCTACAGCTCCGACGTAAGACAACCACCTTCAGCCAGTGACCTCCCCCATCTACCCTTCTCCACCCGTCAGCCGGCAGCAGTGCCTCCCTGAGCTGTTCAACCCGATGCTAGTGAAGCCCGGCCACGACAGTCCCTCTGTGCTGCCTTCTCTCGACGACGCACCAACAGACAGCAGCATCAACAGCGTACGCTCCCCACCGCCGTCATCTCGCCGCTTGCTGTCGTCGTCTCTCTCTCCCTCTTGCTCTTTTGTGTGCGTGTGTTGGATCTCGTTGTGATCGTGTGTTCATTATTATGTTCATGGTTCGTTGTTCGTTCGTTAAGTTCATGCTCGGGAATCTGTTCCCGTTATTCTTGCTCTTGCTTCGTCGTTTTTGTCGTCAATAATAAGGCAAGTAACTTGTATTCTTTTCTATTGCATATACAAGTACTAAATACCTCCTGTAGTATAGTTTTGTTCTAAAGACAAATTGTGTGCAAAACCCCAGTTATATCTGTCTCTAAGTGTTGATCCGCCGGTAGTTGTCTCATTACACACACGACATGAAATTTAACTTAGAACTAGTAATTCCTGTTGCATATATGTATGTTGGTTGTAATCCATTAGTTGTTGTATGAATCTTGCATGCTTGACGTATTACTGATAGTATATTTCGTTGTGGATCTGTTAAACACCCTATACCATGTTGCTTGGACATCTAGTACACCATACTTCACACTTTGTTATGATTTGGATGTGTTACATAAGACATAGTTGATTTTATGCATGAAGAATAATTCTGTCTTTTCTGTTACCCCGTTTTTGTTTAGTATTTTAGACCCTATTAAGGTAAGTATATGAAAATTATTTGTAAATATGAATTATAGAGAATTCTGTCTACTTTCCAGAATCTCTGAAAGAGCTTAATTTCGATTTGTGAGTTGCAAGTTATGGCTATTTTACTACAGATGTGTAGAAAATTCCAGATTATGTTTTATATAAATTCTGTATGGTTAATTATTTTTATACTGATGTTAAAGATAATATTTTGTCCTAATATTTTGCTGAGTATAACTAGACTTGATTGGGATTAACCCATAATTTTTGTGGATGTAATTGATAACTTTTATAAACTATTTTATACTTGCAAACAACTACTATACTTGCAGAAATTTTGTGCTGTTCTGTAAAGAAACCTAATTTCGACCTGATTCTATTTGTTTTTTATAAAAACTCTGAGAATATGAATTGTAGCCTACTGTATCTATTTCATCATCCTTTTGACAGATCCAGATTTCGATTTATATTTTGTAAGATATTGCTGTTTTAGTACTGCTGTGTTTATGATTTCAGATTTACAAAATTTTTGTATCTTGCTGTATTCTGATTTTATTTGACTAAACTATCTATGTTGGAAAATTATAAAAATTTATTTGCTGATACTAAACATACTATGGAATACCCCAGATTTTTCTTGGATTTAATCAGTTTGTTTTTATGCCTTTTTCTGTTTATGAATACAAACTTCTGATTGCTGGTTGAACTTGTTTTCTGGATACAATTCTATTTTGAGACATGTTTTTGTGAAATACCATATGACTTATATATATTTATTGGATTCGGCCAAGAGTCTATTTTTCATATTTTCTGATGGATCCAGATTTTCACGTTTGTGGCAACAGGAACCCAGATTTAGTACAATACTGTCTTGCTGTCCTGAACTAGAATTTTCATTGTCCTACCCTTTTATAAGTAGTCTTTCACCTGTACATGTTTATCTTCCAACCTGAACCTGTTACCTATTCATGCCATGTTACTCTTGCTCTTTTTTGTGACACATATATGCCAGCTTGATAATAATAATATATAACCAGCCGGGTTAAGGGAAAGACCTTAGTAGTGGACAATATAGGTATGTGTACTCAGAAGGGGGCCCGTGTTTTCCATTACCTGATGCCATGATTTCGTGATTACATGATTCATGCTTGTTATTACGATATGTTGCCATATTTCATGATTACATGATTCATGCCTGTTATTATTATATGTTGCCATGTTTCGTGATTACATGATTCATGCCTGTTATTAATACCTGGTTATATGTTGCCATGATTTCATGACTACATGATTCATACCTGTTCCTGCTACAACAATTTTACGACTACATGATTCGTGCCTGTTACCTGTTACATGACGCCTGAGTACACGACCCTATAGAAACCCACCACTAGATCTAAACAAAATCTGCATGTAAACAGCAACCATGTGGTAAAAACCTGGGACGCATGAAGTGCTACCTAGATAGTAATAAATACAAGACTTGACATGACATAATACCTGTTACATTATTACCTGTACATGCTACTTGACACCTGTTACCAGTTTATCTGCTTGTATGATACTTGATATCTGTTACATGTTACCCATAACCTGTTAGCACATTATGTTACTTGATTTTGTTCATGATTCATTCTTGTTGATCTATTTTGTTACCATATCTATTCTATGCTATACTTGCTTCCGTTGTTACTCTATATCTGTTTGTTTTACTCCTGTACTTGTGCTTGTACAACAAGCAGCCCGTAACTTGTATTGATGGGTGTTTTGTTTTCTTTTCCCTTTCCCTGCAATTTATTAAATTGCAGATTATGGTGATCAGCTGCCCGATGGAGTAGGTAATCTGAGATTTTAGATGCTGAAGTTCTTGCTATTATTATTATTATTTCCTGTTGCTTATTTTGAATAAATGTATCTGCTACATGAATTTTGTATTGGGCAATGTGACTCAGAATTATTAACTTGTTCAGATCTGGTTTATTTGAGATTATTAAATTGTGTTTCGTAAATTCTATTGGTATATTTATTCATTCATGCATGCGTGGTTGATTTCTCCTTGTTACTTCCTGCTATTCCTGTGAAATGTTGTAAAGATCCTAACAGCTTATGGATGATGAAAATTATTCGCTGGACTTAGTCCCGTATACGTATTTCGTATTCTCTTTTTGGATCAGGATGGGTTTATGGTTAATTGTCAGTCGGATAAGAGAGTGAAAGAAGTCTTGTCGCTTGGTGGATTATAAGGGTTACATCACATTTTTGAGGTGGTCGCGCAATATCGGAGCTTTGAAGACGAACCTTCAGCCATCGATGTGGATTAGGTTATTCAATTTCCCTTTCCACTATTGGGTCTGCTCTGGATTTCAAAACTTGGTGAGAGGATTTGGGCATGTCATGCCAATCCACCAAGGGACCAATCTGTAATCGCATTAGGAATTTGCGCATATTCGGGTTGCTGTTGAAAAATTAGCATCCATCCCATCGATAATCCAAGCTAAATTTAAGGGAAATTGTTTTTATATGAAGGTAATCGCCGAAAAAAAGAAATCAGTTTCATTTAGAGGTTCTCTGGTGATGAAAAAAGATGAAACAGAGTCGGGAAACTCAGTCTATCCAGGGGTGGAAGAAGACAGGGGGCTATCGGATCTGGCACAGAGGAATTTGGAGCATCCATCAAAACCCATAGGCTCAGTGGAGGCTAAGTCGTTCGATCCTAAGAGAAATAATCTCAACCACAAAAATCTTTTCATAGAAATGGAGGTACATCGGGTCAACATCAATTCAAAAAAAACAAAGGTTGAGGTCAGAGGTTGGGGACAGCTGTCGCAGAGCGGTTAGAGGCGTGTTGCAGAGGAACAAGAAACACAGAGAAAGAGGGATAATGACATGTCAAGAAAGGGTAAAATCATCGTTCTGTGAGAGTCAAAACATGGCACAATCAATAACCAAAACATATGGGTCTCATTTTGTTGGTGATGGGACAGTGGGTCCCACTGGGGGGGGGGAGTAATTTTGACATTAACAAGACCAGAATTTCAAGACTGTACAATTGTCAATAATGGAGATTTCAAAGAGAGCAAGGGAAAGGAGCCTGGGCCCATATTGGCTTGGAGTGGTTGGGTCTTAAGACAAAAGCTTGGTCCTGGAACAAACTATACCAATAGAAGTGGGCCAAGAATTTAAAAACAATGATGGGAAGGTAATGGGCCAAAGGGAGAAACCTATACATATGATGGAAATGATATAGGAGAAGAAATGGGCCATAATAATTTATTGGCTCAAGGCTATGAACAGAGAGGAAATGTGCAAGGTGGACGAGGCAGGGTTGACAAGAAAAATGATGTCGTGGAGGTGGAGGGAGAAGAGGGATTTGGGCAGGGGAGAGAGGGACCAAAGGAGGGCCAGCTTGAGGATGAGGAAATCAAAGGGGATGCAACTGAGGAAGAGGAGGAAATAGATAACCTCCACAAAGTACACAATGACTATGAAATTATTGGTGCTTTGGATGGGGTTAGAGAAGTTGAACAAATTTCAGGCAGTGACAATGACAAATGGGAGAGGCATGTGAGGGAGTTAGTAGGAGGAAACGGGCATACAACTGAAGAAGAGGCACAAAATGAAGCATATAAAGTAGGTCGAGGGAAGTGGTTGAAGCAAAAAGGAAGAGCAAAAGGTAGATTGACAGATGGGGATCGAACAGACCAAGAGAGGACGACCTGATTAGATCAGCAGCAAAGGCAAAAGAACCAATGTCGGCTTGTGGAAGTATGTCTCATGTTAAGATTTCAATTTTGAACCATATTTATGATAATATGATCCTCCATGGGTTCCACTAGTGTAGAACAAGCGGGGAGAGTGAGTCAACTTAGGGATATGCTTATAGGCTTTATCTATAGATTCTCACCGCTTTAAGTAGAAGTGTAGATTATAGAGGACACTCACAGTTTATCCATGTTATACATCTTTTAGAATGTTAGAGGGATGAGACAGAGGGTTAAGGGTAGACTTACAAATGACATTATTGCTAATAAAAAACCATCCATTGTGCCTTCCAAGAGACTAGAATCGAGAACCCTAAGAAAGAAGATTTTAACTGCCTTAGGTTGTTAAGTTCCTTTCAGTGGTATTTCACGACAGCAAGGGGCATGTCGGGAGGTATCGCACTAGGGATAGATTCTAATGTCTTTGAGATTTTTGATGACCTGACAAAGAATTTCTTGGTCAACTTTAGAGTCAGATGTAAGACCGATGGGTGGGAACATATGGTGTCTTTTGTTTATGGACCCTATTGTTCTAACTGCTGGGGAGACTCCTTGGTGAATTAAAACCTATTCGAGAGCGATGGGCAGGTCTGTGGGTGGTGGGTGGTAGGTGGTGATTTCAATTTCTCAAGATTTCAAAATGGACATAGGGGTAGGGGAGCCAGCCTTCATGATAGAAATGAATTCAACCGTACCATTAATGACCTAGAACTTATGGATTTACCTACGATGGATAGAAGATATACCTGGACCAACATGCAAGCTAACCGGTCCCTAGCAAAGCTGGGTAGGATCATGATGTCAAGTGAATGGGAGGAGCTTTTCCCATTAGCATGTGTTAGACTGCCATTAGATACACCTCTAATCATACCCCCATGTTGTTAGACTGCGGTAATAATTATAGAATTATCCCACGCTCTTTTATATTTGAGAAGGAGTGGACGCTCAATAAGAATTTGGGGAGGATTATTGAGGAATCTTGGAACTCTCTGGTCGACATGCAGGTTGCAATCACCAAGTGGAGTCTCAAGATCAGACACTTACATAAACATCTAAAGAGTTGGCCTAAATGAGAATTTGGTCAGGATAAGATGAAGGAAGTGAGGTTAGGAGAGAGGATACATGAATTAGAAACCATAGAGGAAGAGAGAGACCTAAAGGAGACAGAATACGAAGAGTTGTCGACTGAGAAAAGAAAGCTCTACCGCATTAAAGAAAATGGAAGAACACTATTGGAGACATAGGTTAAGGATACAATGGCTTAAAGGAGGAGATGAAAACACTACTTTTTTCTATAAGATTGCCAATGGCAAGAGAAGGCACAATCATATGGCTGGAATATATGTAAGGAGAATTGGGTGATAGATGAGAAGGATATCAGTGCCCAAATTGACATAAACTTTAGTGAAACATTGGGAAATAGGAGCACACAGAGGATTACTATGGACCTAGACATGTGGATTGATTCTAGAATTGAAGGAAGTGAGGTTCTGAAAGAGATGTTCCTAGAAGAAGAGGTGTTACAGGCTATCAAGAATTTGGAACTATACAATGATCCGGGACCATATGGTTTCCCAATTTTCTTCTACACCCTTTTCTGGCAGATCATTAAGACTGATCTTTTGGAGATCTTTCAAGAGTTATTTAACGAAGAGGATGATGTTCAAGGATTAAACTATGCTAATGTCATATTGATCCCCAAGAAGAACGAAGTATTAAGGGTTTATGATCTAAGACTAATTAGCCTTCTGAACTGCTCCTTTAAGATTGTAACCAAGGTACTTGCTAATAGATTAACTCCTTATCTTTCTGACGTCATAAGTGAACTGCAAAGTGGCATTGTGAAAGGAAGAGACATCATGAATAGCATTGCTTCTACACATGAGATTGTGTTTCGAAGTCATAAAAACAACGTGAATGGTTTTCTTCTGAAGCTGGACTTTTAAAAGGCCTATGACTCGGTTGAATGGGATTGTGTGGATGAAGCCATTGAACTTAAAGGATATGGGCCTAAATGAAGAATGTGGATTAAAAGATGTAATAAGGATGGGATATCTTTTATTCAGGTCAATGAGAATGTGGGCAGGAAATTTGTTGTCGTAGAGGACTCGGACAGAGGGATCCCCTATCCTCGCTTCTCTTTAGCCTCATGGCAGATGGCTTAACTGAGATGACGAAGAGAGGTGGAGAGGCAGAGATAATTAAAGGCCCCATAGTTAGAGGAATACCAGAGCTGGTATCAATTTTACAATATGCGGATGACACTCTTATGTTTGGTACCGGTGACATAGAAAACAATGGCGTTAGGAGTTCTACTAAGATGTTTGAGACATGGTCCTGGTTAACTATCAACCTACATAAAATTTGGATGATTGCGTTCGGTGATAATCTATCTACTCCAATAAATACAATTACTTCTTGTTTAGGGTGTGAGATAGGAGAATTTCCTTTGAAGTATCTGGGTACTCCTATTTGGCTGGGAATTTAATTAGGGAGGACTAAGTGCCATTGGTGGAGAAAGTTGAAAAAACACTTGTAGGATGAAAAGGGAGGTTCCTATCACTAGGAGGACGAATCACGTTAATCAATTCGACCCTAAACAGCTTGTCAACATACTTAATGTTGATTTATGAACTTCCCGGGCGGGTAATCAATAAAATTGACAAATGTAGGAGACGCTTCTTCTGGAAAAGTGTGAATGGCGAAAATAAGGAGATATACTTGGTTAGATAGGAGAAGGTCTATAAGAAGAAGGAATTTGGAGGACATGGTGTCCGGAACCTAAATGATATGAACAAAGCAATGCTTAACAAACATTAGTGGAAAATGCATAGACATAAAAATACATGGTGGTACAAATCCTTCACACTTTATCGTAGACGAAAAATTTTTAGGTTTGGAAGGTGGAGTAAGCATGGGAAAGTCTCGTACTTCTAGAAAGGAATCTCCAAGGTGGGGAGCTATACTACAGTAATAACAAGTGCAGTATTGTGAAAAGAGGGGAAACGGTGTTCTGGAAGGATAAATGTTGTGGGATTAATTCTTTCCAATCTCAGTTCACTCAAATAACAAAGGCGATGATGAACAAATATGCCCTTGTGGCTGATGTTTGGAGGCGAGGGAGACTGAGACTTGAGATAAACCTGATCTATCTCATGAAGAACAGAACCATCCTAAGGAGTTGAAGAAGCTCGTAGCGGTGGCAGGAGAAAATGCAATGAGAGGAACGGAAACGGGACTTAGAATTGACAAAAATCTTTTCGGTCAAGTCAATGTATAGGGGACTCATTGATGGCGGGCTGCAAACCAAGGACGCAAAGATAATTTGGAAGACAAAACACCGACTAAAGTGAGGGCATTCTTATGGTTGGTCGAAGACAATTCAATCCTATCCAAAGATAATCTAAGAATTCGAAATTTAACTATAGACACTAGATGTTCAAGATGCAACCTAGATGGAGAGGACACGAACCACATTCTTTTCTCTTGTCCACGAGCCAAATTAGCATGGGAGATTGTTTGTTTGGGGTTTGGTATTTTTGACTGTCCTGGTTCATATTTAGACTTATGGGGTCCATGGATAAAGAGAGTGATTATAGAAAGGAGATTAAGGTAGCTTGAGATGTTTTGGTGGCGGCTACAATGTGGTGTCTATGGATAGATCAAAACGAGTCTTGTTTTCGTAGTTATATTTGTAAATTCCCTATCATGATGCATAAACTTTTTGCTCTCATTGATGATTGGGTAGGTCAG
Source organism: Hemerocallis citrina (assembly GCA_017893485.1). NCBI lineage: Eukaryota > Viridiplantae > Streptophyta > Magnoliopsida > Asparagales > Asphodelaceae > Hemerocallis > Hemerocallis citrina. The sequence continues at coordinate 79,886,434 of CM030363.1, read as the reverse complement.
CCAGGAGAAAGAAAAAGATTACGGATGGAGGGTGAGGAGTAGTCATATCTACAGGTGGTGGGCGGGGATGACTGCACGTGATGTGAGTGGGGTCCCTCTTAGAGTGATAATTTTGGCTAGTGGGCTGGTGGCTTATAGGGTGTGACTAGAGCCATTGTATCTAATATTTTTTGGTAGTAGTTGATGAAGTAGGCTTTTGTTTTGAGTTTTGATGTTTGATGTAGTAAACTTATTGTGGCTTGTATTTGGCTTTACCCATGGATGGCCTTTGTTTCATTAACTTTTCATTAAATAAACCTACGACAAATTTGTCACCTTATTCTAATTTTTTTTTTAAATGTTGCTAAGGATGGAGGGCGAAGAGTAATCACATCTATAGGTGGTGGGCGGGGATGACTACACGTGATGCGAGTAGGCTCCATCTAAGAGTGATGATTATCGGCTAGTGCACTAGTGGCTCATAGGGTGTGACTAGAGCCATTGTATATGTTGTTTTCTCATAGTATTAGTTGATGTAGTAGACTTTTATTTTGAGTTTTTGATATTTGATGTAACAAACTTGTTATCGCTTGTATTTGGCATTACTCATGGGTAGCATTTATTTCATTAGCCTTTCATTAATGAAACTGGTGACAAATTAGTCAACTTATTCTAAAATATAAATAAATAAATAAATAACAAATAATATATATATATAATGTCCAGGACTTTTTTTATGGCTTAAGCCTTAAGACTTTATTTCTACTGTGCACGTTGGGCCAACTAGTCGACCCATAACCCCTTGGAAGAATTATAAAGTCGATTCTTGAGACCGTCAAGGATTTGGCGGTTCACATTCTTGGCCTGGACCGTTCGACTGCAGGTGGCATACCGAAGAGAAGTGTTGCTGGATCCCTGACATCCTTGCAGAACTTTCGGAAATTCTTACCCGCGAACTGAGTCCCATTATCTGTGATGAGTAGTGCAGAATTCCTAACCGGCAAACGATGTGCTTCCAGAAGAATTGCTGGGACTGCTGCTCGGTGATCGTGGCTAGGGGCTCGGCCTCGATACACTTCGTGAAGTAGTCGATTGCTACTATCAGCAACTCCCTTTGGCCCGTTGCCTTCGGAAATGGGCCTACCAAGTCCATCCCCCACATAGCAAAAGGGGTCGGACTGGCCAGGGAGTGGAGGTTTGCTTGCAGAGCCCTTTTTATCGAGGAGAACCTTTGACAAGGACCACACTTTTTTACCAGGGCCAGGGCATCTTGCAACATCGGGGGCCTGGTAATAACCGTGGTTCAGAGCCTTTCGGGAAAGCAACTGGCTCCCCATATGGCACCCGCCAATTCCTTCATGGAGCTCCTTGAGGGCATACTTTGCTTTGTTAGGGGTCAAGCAGCAGAGGTAGGGTCTTCCGTCCGTCGCGGTGTATGATCGCTTGAAAAGGGTTTTGTTGATCATGGCGAACCTCCTGATCCGTCTCGCCTCGACTCAGTCTTCGGGGAGAACTTTGATTAGAAACTTTCTGATGGGAGTGGTCCAATCGTCAGGCTGAGCTCCGTCGTCTACACAGAGGGTCTCGGGGAGGTCGATACTCAGCTTCAGGAGTACTTCGATAAGAATGGTGCGGTCGAGACCTTCGAAGGACGAGGAGGCTAACTTCGACAAGGCATCAGCCTGGGTGTTCTGCTCTCTTGGGATCCTTAGGACTGCAGACTCGTCAGAGGATGCCAAGAGCCGCTGGACCACGGCCAAGTACCGGATCATCCGATTGTCACGGGCCTCGTACTCTCCGGTGATCTGATTGACCATGAGCTGAGAGTCGCTGAAGGCCCTGATCTGTCTGGCGCCTTCCTGGTGCGCCAGGGTGAGCCCAGCAATCATAGCTTCATATTCGGCCTCGTAGTTGGAGGTTGGAAAGTTGTGGCAGAGGGAATATTGAAGAAGAAAGTTGTCAGGTCCTCACAAAATGATGCCCGTACCACTCCCCGCTTCGCAGGAAGAGCCGTCGACGTAAACTTCCCACATCTGGTCAGCCTTCCCACTTTCGGGTTGCTCAGAGATGGTGCATTCCGTGATGAACTCAGCAAGGGCCTGTCCCTTGATTGCTGTTCTTGGTTGATAGCCGATGTCGTATTGACTGAGCTTGATCGACTACTTGACCAGTCGGCTGGAGCTCTCGGGCTTGTGGAGTATGGCCTCCAGAGGCTAGTCCGTGAGGACCTAAATTGAGTATGCCTGGAAATAGAGGCGGAGCTTCCGCACAGCCATGACTAGGGCGTAGGCCACGTTTTCAATTTTTCGCATACTTGGTCTCGAACGAGAGCAAGACTTTGCTTACGTAGTACAGCAGCTTTTGGACTTCGTCCTCTTCTTGAACGAGAACAGCACTGAGCACGCTTTCTAAAGCCGATAGGTAAAGCCAGAGAGGCTCACCCTGCTCGGATTTGATAAGGAGTGGAGGATTAGCGAGGTACTCTTTCAATTGGGTGAATGCCTCCTGCTGCTGAGTACCCCATTCGAAGCCTCCGGTTCCGTGCAGAGCTTTGAAGAACGGGAGGGACTTCTCTCCGGACTTGGAGAGAAAACAGTCGATGGCCGCCAGTCTTCCGGTGTGCCGTTGGAATTCTTTGATGTTTCTTGGAGGGACCATGTCTATTATGGCCTGAATCTTCTCGGGGTTTGCCCCTATACCTTACTGATTGACGACGAACCCGAGAAATTTTCTCAAGGAGATGCCAAACGCACATTTCGCCGGATTGAGCCTCATGTTGTGGGTTCGAAGGATGCCAAAGGCTTCTTCCAGGTCGGCGACGTGGTCCTGTCCCCACTGGCTTTTGACGAGCATGTCGTCGACGTACACCTCCATGTTGCTACCGATCTGGTCCTTGAAGACTCGATTGACAACCCTCTGATAGGTAGCACCGGCGTTCTTTTGCACGAAGGGCATAGCCCGGTAGCAATAAAGACCTTGGTCGGTGACGAAGGACATCTTGGCTATATCAGTGGGGAACATTCGGATCTGGTTGTAGCTTAAGAAGGCGTCCATAAAGGACAGGAGCTCGTGACCCGACGTTATGTCGATCAGAGCAATGATGCTGGGGAGAGGGAACAGATATTTGGAGCATGTCTTGTTGAGGTCGGTAAAGTCTATGCAGATCCTCCAGCTCCCGCTCGCCTTTCTTACCATCACGACGTTTGCCAGCCACTCGGGGCAGCTGACCTCCTGGATGAACTGGGCAGACAAGAGCTTGTCTACCTCCGCTTTCACTGCCTGCTGCCTCTCCGGGGCAAACATACGTCGCTTCTGGACGATCGGCTTCGAGTCAGGGATCACGCTTAATCTGTGCATGATCAGGTCTTCGGAGATCCCGGGCATATTAGAGGGCTTCCAAGCAAAGAGGTCGACATTGCGGAGAATGTAGCCGATTAGGTCGGATTTTAGGTCGGGCGCGAGGGAGCAGCTCATGCGGAACCACTTTGACTTGTCCCCCATCTCAAACGAGACTTCTTCTAGTTCGTCTGTAGGTTCGGGGTCTGGTTGGCTCCTCTCTGGTTGCAATTTGACGGCATCCAAGGGAAACACACTTCCCCCGACAACTGTCATATAGCACGCTCGCGCTGCCTCCTGGTTCCCCTAAATGACCCCAACGCCTGACTTGGTGGGGAACTTCAATTTCAAGTGGTAGACCAAGAGAACAGCCTGGAGGGAGTAGAGCCCCGGTCGGCCGAAGATGACGTTGTAAGCTGCCTTGACGTTCACAACCATGAAGTCCATCGACTTGGTCTGTCTATGAGGGGTCATACCGGTGGTAACATCCAAGTTCACGATCCCCTCTATTGGTACCGGGATGTCGGAGAACACGTGCATGGTGTATCCGGCTGGCTTCCAGGAAGAGGATGTTCATTGAGCTCCCGTTGTCCACGAGGATCCAATGGACCTCATAGTTTGCCATGACGAGGCTGATGACGAGCGCATCGCAGTGCAGTAGCCGGACCCGTTCCAGGTCTTCTCTTGAGAAGGAGACAGGGAGCTGCTGAACCTGGGGGGAAGGGAGACCCCGGACGACATTTACCTCTCGGATGAATGCCTTACAGAAAGTGCTAGAATCCCCTCCATAGGCCCCCCATGGATGCAATGTAGAATGGCTTGACCTCCGGTCTCTTCGGGCTCGGGGTCCCACTCGGGATGCTGTTTGGGGGCACGAGGTGGAGGAGAAGGCCTCCGGTTCCTTGTGTCCCTTTGGTCCCGGGTGTCTTCCCTGGTGAATTCCCAGAGATACCCTCGTTGGATGAGGGAATCGATCTCTTCTTTCAGGGTCTGGTAGTAGTCTGTGTCGTGCCCGTTGTTCCGGTGGAAACGGAAGTAGAACCGCTAGTCCTTTTCCTTGTTGCTGGTTGGTCTGGACGAGGTCCCTGTCTTCGATTTCTAAGAGAATGGTCGACACATTTTTGTGTCAGTGGCATGTACCTCTCGAAGCACAGGATCAGAGGGACTCTCTTCATGCCGGTCCCTTCTTTCGGAACCTTCTTGGCTAGTTCTGCCTCATCAGCCTTGCGCTTCCCCTTCCCCGGGACCTCTTTGGCATCCTCGGATTTAGGGCCTCCTCGGTCGGAATCTACTTTTCGACCCGATTGAGTAGGTCAGGGAAGTCGAAGGGAGGCTTCTTAGCCAAGGATGCCTTCAGCTGGCCGTGCCAGACATTGTGTCAGAACGCTGCCGAGGCGACCCCAGCATCGAGGGAGGAGATGGACCTCGCCTCTGCGGTGAACCTCCGGACGAACTGTCGGAGTGACTCCCCTTCCTTCTGTCGAAGGTCCAGTAAGGACGCGCTCGTCTTCTCCGGCCTTCCTGCTGGTCACGAAGTGGGCCAGAAAATTGGCCTCCAGCTGGTCGAATGAGTAGATCGAGCCGGGGACGAGCTTCGAGAACCATTCCCGAGCCGGACCCTGAAGGGTGGCGGGGAAGGCGCGACACAAGAGGGGATCCGAAGCGCTGTGAATCATCATGAGGATCTTGAAACCCTCTTTGTGATCAGCAGGATCACCCTCGCCGTTGTAAGTCTCAAAGTGAGGAGGTCGGAAATTTCGGGGTATGTCTGCTTGTAGGATTGCGGCGAAGAAAGAAGGTCGGGTCGGCCTATGACCCTGAGCTGGCCTCGGACCGCCCTCGCCAAAGTGATCGAGGCGGTTCTCAATTTCTTGTAGGCGTCGCAGGACGCCCTTGTCATGTTCCAGTGGGCGGGTTAGGCCGTGAGATGCGCTGGCTCCGGCATCCGACCGCGAGTGAGAGTGGTGGAGTGTCTCGTTGACGGGGGTCCCTAAGATGGCTTCCAGGATCTCATTCCGGAAGTTTTAAAACTCGCGGTGGGTGACTGGAGCTCGTCCGGCCGGGTCGCATTGGGGTGGCGGCCTCCGGTCGGCGCAACTGAGCTCCGGCTCCTGCTCTCGGGATGGATGCATGGGATGGTTCGGGGCCGAGTTGGAAGCGGCCCCTCCTCTGGTTCGGCTGGCTTGTCGGTTTTAGATGACTCGACGAAGGTCGGTTGTGACCGAGCGAGGAGCGTCCGGCCTAGGTCCATCGTTGACCCTGGGATGGTTGGACCCATGAGTGTCAGGTAGGGACGTCCTGGGGAAGAGCATCCGCACGACGTGCAGAGGTGACAACTCTTCTGCCTTGAGTGCCATATGAGCTCGGATTGAAGGGATGCCGTTAATGGCAGGGGTCGGACTAAGGTCCGTACCGAGGTTTTCCACAGACGGCGCCAACCTGATGCGGTTTGTTTTTGGGGGTGGCTGCAACAGGTGTGAGTTCTCTCAATTTATAAAGTGGAAGTCGCGGTACTGGCTATACGCCCGACTCTCGGCTGAGGGAGCGGCTCAGGAGTAGGCAGGAGTGAGGTAGAGGTCGAATGCTTGGCTCGGATCAGGAGGCTCGGTTCGGCTCGGTCTCGTGTACCTGCACTCGGCCTAGGAACACCGGGGTTGATCCCGGTGGCACACCCTCCGACGGTCTAGTTAGTTACTGAAGAGTAACAGTAGCTAGGATTTTTAGAGGGGAAACATTGATTACCTTGTGAGGGAGGAGAGGGCCTGATATTTATAGGCAGGCAAGAACGGGTCTGGACCCGTTTGCCCGTGGACCTGACGTGACAGAAGCTTATGGAGCTTAGGGCTGATCTGATAATCAGGGCTGATCTGATAATCAGGGGTGAACGCTTATTGAGGGGATCGAGTGGCCTAGGAGAGGCCATGTCCTCTGACCCATATCAGTAAAGGATCCACGTAGCTAAACCTAAGAATTGGGGTGAAGACATTGCATTTCTCGCTGATTTTCAAAAATCAAGAGCTTTATGAATATTGTAATTTAAAATCCAAGCTAAACCCTTTAGCATCTTCTAATTTCATGTTTTGATGATTACAAGAGTTGATCTATACTAGTGCCAATTTGTAGATACAAAAGACACAACTGAAGAAGTCAAAACTGTAAAGCTTTAGATAATGTAGTCATTTTTCAGTACTTAGGAAATGAGGTTCAAATATGTCAGCCTCAGATAAAATCACACTATGCCTCAATATAACTAAAATGAATTACCTGTAGACTTTCCTGGTATATTTGATAAACGTTAACTTCATTTGATTATTAGAATGAAACTGATGAATTACGTACATAAGTCGAAGCAGTAAACACATATTGATATTCCCTGCAGGAAACTTGCTAGTTTAAATTATAATTTTTGGTTTTCTTCTTGTCCTTGATCAGAATTATGCTGGGACAACTTGCAATTTCAATATTTAATTAAACTGCGGAGAAACTTCCTAAATTGGGTTAAATTCAAATCTTCAGAATACTCATACCCCTATTTTCCAAAACACCTCCTTTCCAAAACACCTCCTTTACTCTCTTTATTATTATTATTATTATTATATATATTATTATTATTATTATATATTATTATTATTATTATATATATTATTATTATTATTATTATTATTATATATTATTATTATTATTATTATTATTATTATTATTATTATTATTATTTCAAATTGATATTCAAAATTGTCAGAAATATAACCGAACAGCTTTTAAACACTCTTGTTCAGAAAAACAGCTCTCAGATAATAGTTTTCAGCTAAAAATATAACCGAACAGCTTTTAAACACTCTTTTTCAGAAAAACAGCTTTCAGAATACAGTTTTCAGCTAGAAATATAACCGAACAGCTTTTAAACACTCTTTTCAGAAAAACAGCTTTCAGATAATAGTTTTCAGCTAAAAATATAACCGAACAGCTTTTAAACACTCTTTTTCAGAAAAACAGCTTTCAGAATACAGTTTTCAGCTAGAAATATAACCGAACAGTTTTTAAACACTCTTTTTCAGAAAAACAGCTTTCAGATAATAGTTTTCAACTAAAAATATAACCGAACAGCTTTTAAACACTCTTTTTCAGAAAAACAGCTTTCAGATAATAGTTTTCAGCTAAAAATATAACCGAACAGCTTTTAAATGCTCTTTTTCAGAAAAACAGCTTTCAGATAACAGTTTTCAGCTAGAAATATAACCGAACAGTTTTTAAACTCTCTTTTTCAGAAAAACAGCTTTCAGATAACTGTTTTTAGCTAGAAATATAACCGAACAGCTTTTAAACACTCTTTTTCAGAAAAAACAGCTTTCAGATAACAGTTTTCAGCTAGAAATATAACCGAACAGCTTTTAAACTCTCTTTTTCAGAAAAACAGCTTTCAGATAACTGTTTTCAGCTAGAAATATAACCGAACAGCTTTTAAACACTCATTTTCAGAAAAACAGCTTTCAGAATACAGTTTTCAGCTAGAAATATAACCGAATTGAACCAAAAATTGATTTTTACTGGACCAGTATAACTACTTTTACTATCAGGAACTTGAGTCTTTGAACTTGTCCATTGTCAAAAGGATCCTTTTTTTTTTCTTGCAATTTCTGAAAATATTAGGGACTTATCTAGAATTATTACAATGCTTTGTAGTATTGTTAGGGGATTTTATTTTATTTTATTTTTTGCTATAAATTTGTTAGGGGATTTTATTTTATTTTATTTTATTTTTTGCTATAAATTTGTTGGATGGCGAAACATGCAAGTTTTAAGGATATAAATAACCATGTAGGTCTTCTAGAGTTTTATCTTTTTAAGTTGCGTAAAATGAAAACGGGAATTTGACTGAAACCATCATATTATAATTATATTGTTATAGGTGTTGGGTTTGTGTCTTCCATACTGCGAGTTCAAAAAGAAGATGATGAAGCGAGAAGAGGTCGAAACATCGATGAAGAGAAGCAGCAGAAGAAACAACAGCTACAACAGTAGCAATTGTGCATGTTGGTATCCTATTTGACAATTGATTGTCCCTAGGAGTAGTCGACTGCCTCAACTATCTGTTTGGGAGTGAGCATATTGCAGTCGACCGTCAGCAGTGCTCGATCCCAAATAGGTCAAGTCTGGATTAATCTGTTTGGGGTATTTCTTTCACTCCAAGTTAAATCGTACGACTCCTATCATGTGTCTCTTTATTCAGTATATATCGGACGACTAATATATATAGACTAAAACATGGGATTTCTTTAGATCTCTATATATTATTGTACTGACCTCCTTAAGAAACAAGAGAGATAGTACTTCATTGTAAAAAGCAATTAAGAGAGTTCTCCATTGTAAACGGCTGATTATCTTCAAGTGAGGCTTGACAGAAACATAGGTTCTCGGTCCGAGTGCAACACTTTGTATATTGTCTAGTTGAATAATATTTTCCTTATTTCTCCCCCGGATTAGGCTTAGCCAAACCGGAATACATTATTGTGTGCTTTGTGTGCTAATTTGATCTACTTGTTTGATTGTTCGTCATTATATTGCCACTAAGGTCAGCAACAAATATTTAACAATTGGTAACAGAGCTTATGCAAGTCCTAACAATAGGTACGTACATGTCCAACTCAGATCCAAGGTATTTAATCTAAAGAACTTAGAATTAATTGATTTATACTTCAAGACCTTAAGAGCATCTGCAGTCGTTGGCTTTTACCCAAAATTTGGTATTGGATGAACAGTTGTCTAATATAGTTGGTAGAAGATATAGGATTTTGCAAAAAATAGCCATCTAAATATGATCTTTCGTCCTTTCAACGCGACGAAAGATCGTCCCGTAAATTTTTTTTTGGCGAAAAACATGGGACGAGGGATGATTCCCCATCCCTTTCTTTTATAAAAAAAATCGACGGACATGAAATCATTTCCCGTCCCTTCTTTTTTCTTTCTTTAATAAAAAAATTCGATGGACGGGAATTCATTTCCCGTCAGTTCGAAATTTTAATTTTAATTTTTTCGTGAATTCAACAGACGAGAAATCATACATCGTCCATTCAATTTCTAATTTTAAATTTTAAAACAAAAAAATTGGGACGAGAAACTATCTATGGTCTCCCGATTTTAAAGTTTGAAAACTCAAAATTTGGGTTCGAACGAATGGAGTACAAACTCAAAATTCATATTCTTATATGTCAAATACCCAAAATTTGACATTGATCGACTATATATATGCTCTGAAAAGATGTTCTCTTTTCATTTGTTTCTCTGTTCTGTTTAGGACGGAACTCAACCCATGGAATTCAGTGCATTTTCACACAGCGCGGAGCCACTTTCACTATTTATTATTGTTTTAAATATTTTCCTATCATATGTATAAAATTTTATCTATTGCAATATATGATTGCTAACAAAATGCATGTTAAAAAAATAGTTTATTTCTAGACGACACAAAGTCCCAACAAATATAAGAGTGGACTGTGAATGACTGAATGAGTTCAAAGGAAAGCGAGAGATTAACAGAGCATATGCAGACATAGTTGATTGCAAAAGCAGAGAAATAGAATAATGTCAGAACTGCTAAGGTTCGCTAACATATTATGCTCCTGCTCTGAATTTTCTGCTATAATACAGTATTCAACTATTTCTTGGATTATGTTCAAATTAAGTATTTTATTGAAAAATTTGTGTTGAGCATAGAAGATAAACAAAAAGGGAAAGAAAAGCAATTAATGACAAATGACTTCACTTAAAAGAAGAAACAATGGAGATCGACCACCATTTACGGAATCCATGAACACAAACGAATCATAATGTTGCACCTTTATGTAATAAAACTTCGGTAACCTACTTACAAGTTTTAAAAGCATCTTCTTGTCGAAATGAAATGCTGGATAGTTTTAGGCAACGACATGCTGCTCATATTTTGTAACCTCAAAAGTATATGATAGAACTAATGAACCAGCATTAAGAGTAGATGATAGAAGAAAAAAATCAATATAGTGGAAGTGAAACAAAAAAGTAAATAGCAAACCTCAAAAGTATATGACAAAACAGCAACATATTCCAAGAGTTCGATAATTTTCAACCACATGAACTTAGAGCATCCACAGTGGTCATTGTTTAAATTATGCATAAATGGATAAATGCATATAGCATTTGGCTATTTTGCTGCAGTCGTCGAATGATATTTTTTACCAATTTAATTTAAAATAATAAAAATCTCAGATTAGACGGAGCTCGAAGTTGTGTCAGAGGAATTAAATTAATTTTTAATATACGCGACTTCACAGAGAAGAGAAAAAAAAATGCCAGACGCAACTCGAAGTTGCGTCCGACAAATCCGGAGCTTGAGGGACGCAACTTCCGAGGGGGTTATAGATTTTTTCGGTTTTTTTTATTTAAGAAAAATTATTTTTTGGGCGGGGCGCAAGGAGAAGTTGCGTCTGACGATCAAATTAATATTTTTTTGAGCGATGCAACTCGAAGTTGCGTCCTTTAAATTATGTATAATTTTCATATCCTCTCTCATTTATAGCAATCTACTATCGCAAAATAAGCAAAATATGCATATTTAGCAAACGGTTGCAGCGCATTTTTTGCGAAAATATGCATATTATGCATATTTAGCAAACGACTACAGATGCTCTTACAATCTGATTTTAATGGAATCAGATGGTTGGATCAAATGGTTCTTAGGAAAAATGAGAGTGATGATGGGGGTTGGCATTCGGGCCGGGTTAACCCACGACCCGCATGGGCCCGCCCGCTACCATCCCGAACCCGTTTGATATACCAGGTGGGACGGGTCAAAATATTAGGGAAAAAACCCGCTCGACCCTGCCCGTTTAAAGCGTAACCCGCTTAAACTTGACCCGACCCAACCCGCAACCCGCCGGGTCACGGTTGACCCGGCGGGGTCAAACGGGCTGCCCGACCGGGCCGCCCGTTGTTGCTGGTTGTTTTTCTGTTTTGTTTTGTTTTTGTTTTTTTTTTTTGTGGGGGTATTTTTTTCTTATAAAACCCCTACTAAACTTAATCATTTATCATAACTAATTCATACTACTCTATATCAATCAACTCTCTTACTCTCTTAACTCTCTACTATTACTACTATTTGTCAATCTAGTTCAACACAGGTGCAACAAAGAAGTGAAGAAGTTGAAGCTCAATCTCCCTAATACGTCTACTATCAACTCTCTCTACTACTCAAATTCGTGTCGAAGCTCAATCTCAAATTCCCTCAACTACATAGTTGATTGTTGGTGTATGCCCTAGAGGCCAGATGTGTAGTGACATTACTAGTTTATATTGCATCATGACATTTATTTCCTATTGAGGCATTTTATTTATTATAAATTAAATGAACATAATAAATATCTTAGGATAGTAAGTTCAATACCATGGGATATCAAGTGCATGACTTGATTGTGAGATCCTATTGACCGAAATTAAAATACTATTCTTAAATGTTCCTAGTCAAGTATTATTGTGAATTAGGATAACGATAATACATAGAGACTAGTTTGTGCGTAGACTGATGACCATTCTCACGGGTCATGGATATGAGATATCAAGTCTTCACATGGGTACATATTAGAGTAATAATGTACTGGACTGAGAAAGCTACATGGATGTTACGTGAGTGTCATAAGCGGTTCTCACAGTGACCATGGAGTACGTAGTCCTTTGACTTGAAGTCACTACGGTTTTCTACATAAGAAATTATATGTTTTAATGATGTCAAACATCACCTGTAATAAGGTGATTATAAAGTCGACTATTGGATATACTACAAATTATACAGAGGGATGTGAGTGACTTAGATAGGATTTGTCCCTCATACATAACAGAAGAGATATCTACGGGCCCCTTGATTGAGTGAGATTGTAAAATATATAGTCGTGCTCAAATAAGTCAATATGAAATATTGAGCTCATTTATTTTAGTAAGTCTATTCGGACATCAAGAAACCAAAGATTGAACAATACAAGGATGACACGCTCTATGCCTTGTGGTCAATTAAGATATTTGGAAAAAAGGACTAGACTACATGTAGCATTGGTCACTGATAGGTTATGTCAAATCACTGTCATTCCCATTACTTGAGTAGCAGTGATGTATTGCTAGATACCGCTCACTGTTTGTAACACTAGTCAACATAATGAGAACCTATAGGGTCACACACTTAGAATGGATCGAAATTGGAATTTAAATTTATGAGATGAATTCAATTTGGGATCCTAGTAAGACTTGGACTCCTGGCATGGTTGGATAATTAATTAGATTAAATGGGCCAACTAAAGTTAGAAGGGCCACACACAAATCTGACCCAGGTCAGATTGAAAGCCCAACCACTTCACCACTCTCTTAGGATTGATTTTCTGCACCTATATATACGATATATTTCTGTTTAAAAGACACAAGAGAAAACCCTAGCCGTCACAGAAATTGTAAGAAAGAGAGAGAGAGAGAGAGAGATTGTGAGGAACATTCCCTTCCCGCAGCTAGTACTGCGGCGTGAGGGAGAGATTTATTTGATCCGTTCGTGTGGATACAGTAGAGCCATCACAACCTTTGTAGCGTTGTGATTGACATATTTTGGAGACACCAGATCCATCTTCAAGGTATAACTAACTCCCAAATGCGTTTTATGGTTTTCGCTTGGATCCATGACTAGGTTTCGATATTTTGTGAATTTTTTTTGCTGTGTAATTTGTAATTTCCCTCGAAACCTAACAGTGGTATCAGAGCCACTTGCGATACCATAATTCGGTTATGTATAATGTGTGATTATTCATGATATGTTCGCACTTTTGTAAGAAAGATTCACATGTGATATAATTATTGCAACAGTTGCAATATAAGGATTCGTTTATGTGTTGGTTGTTAACATAGATGCCACACCAGGGTAGCCCTCGGTTTGGAACCATTGAAAACCCTAGAGCAGTAAGATGTGATTTGTAGTGACGTTCAGGTTTTCTTAAAGCATGAAGAGTTCATGCACCTACGCCGTTTGCAGTGGCGTTAGGGTGTTCCCGTTTTAACTCTGCATAGGGTAACAATATTGATTCCCCAAAACCAATTCTTTTAAATAAACTAAATAAAATCATAATAACATATACTTTGTGTATTATATTATGTGATGTATGGTGCATAGTTGTGGCCTTAGTTCTGTGATGCATGGTTTAGTTTTGTGATGCATAGTTTATATTTTAGTATTTTAATGCGGCCTGCATATCATGCCTCTCTCTACATTCTGAATGTAACTCTTTCTCTCTATACTCCACTTGTACATTCTTTCTTTATATGTAATTGTAATCTCACTGTGGAGGCAAGGAATTGACAACCATACAAGGACTTGATTGGGAAGCTGCTTGGAGAAGACGATGTAATCCTTATGTTTGAATATTGATACTCTCATTAGCTTGGGAGTATAAATGTGTTAGGGACCACAACCATGTCACATATATTTTATGCTTTTATGTTGTATGAGATGCATTATTTTTTTTTGTTGCATGCTAATAGATAATAGTTGGTGAGATAAATTAATAAATTAATAAAATTCCTCAAAGTAAATATTAAGTCATAATAATATGCCTTCAAATGCATGGCACTCATCTAGGTTAGGATCGGTTAAGTGTAATCCTGCCAAAGCAGGGTTCCTTTATCTATCCTAGTAAGACGCGATGAGATAAAAGTAATATTCAACTTTCAACTATTGCGGCAGACTTAACTAAGCTATTTCAATATGATTGAAAGTTTAGAGGCATAGAGTTGGACTTTAGTCTATGAGATAAATTAGAATAAGTGCTATTCACCCAACTATCCAAGAGTTGGATACGATGTAATTGGAAAGTGTTCCCTACCTAAATAACTTAATTTTGGGTAATAAGCCAAAGCTGACTCAGAACTAGGTGAAGTATGGATCTTGGCCTACTAGAAAATCTTACGACGAAATTTTCCGAGTCAATGATGAGGGTCATTGATTTGAATAAAAAAAGTAGGAGGTATATTTAATTAAATACCTTATTAAATATTAAAAATATTTCAATGTCATGATACATACTCAGCATATTTTTGTTGATGGTTATTTTATTGATTTTTGTTACATATTTCCAATGACATGCTATTTACTTTGCATATTTCTGTTGATAGATTATCATGACATCCAACACATCAAATAACATATCATTGTGTTCTGTCCTTGAGAGTGACGAACTATTGTAGTGCCCTGAATTCCCAGTACCGGAAATTCGAGACACAACCAAGTTATCTTCCTTCAAATGAGTACATAACACAAAATTAACAGGAAATTAAAAAATTTTATTGTCACAAATGTTATTACAATATCTAATGATTACAATAAATTGTTACATCATGAATTATATCCATAGTCTACATATTACAATTCTCTACTTCAATACTCCACACAGCTCGAGTTTCCAACTCCTCGATCAGCAATCCTGCAACTAAAAATCTGTGGGCACGTCAGTTGAATGTAACTGACGCAAAGCTGATGAAATCAGCGACTCCAAAACCTCAACAACCAATATATTGATGCAAAAGAGAAATGTGAATCAAACCACAAGTGTCGGTGTATGTCATGACCTAGAATCTAATGCACACTCAAATGCATACCATACTCTTATTCTAATGCACGCTTGATTGGAGAGATGTGCATCTCATACTACACATTCCCCAACCAAACGACGTTCTTCTAATGATGGGGCTCGATCCCCCGCCATGCAACCTACGCTTGTGCTATCTCCTGTCTCTGATACTCTAGTGATGATGAAGCTGCAGTCGTCCGACTTACCAAAGTTGCTATCATAGTAGTGGTGTCCAATATCTCATGTTTTACCCACTATGCCCGGGGTAGCAGTCGCACGACTTACTCTGTCGCTGCTAAAAATAATAGTAGATCGCGGTAATTCCACCTCCTCGGACCCTACCAAAAACTGATGTACGAACACAAGGGCTCCTCGCCGAAGTTCTTAGAGCCTTTCCCATAGAGTCTCACTCACAGGGTAGTCTCTAAGTCCCCAGCCCGCATTGATCAACATAGCACCTGATGGATATTAGGGTTTTCCGAACTCTCCACTGCCCTTGTCCTTAAACTTGACCAGCATTTGCAGTCTAGACGAAGCCACCACGCCAAAACTCCTCAAAGGTTGTTACAGACATAAAAACACTTACGCCGAAGACAATAGAGCCCCTACAGAGTTCACTCACAGGGCAGTCCCTAAGTCCCCTGTCTACATTAAACAAACCTAGGATTCGGCTAGGAGTGAAGATGCCACACGTCCCCCTGACAAGCAAACACAATACCCACTAGTGCATGTCATTCCATTCAACAACGACTCGAACTAGTCCTACAACACAACCCAACCCAAGGTACTGGTGTTAATCCAATCTAGGACCAAGATTAAGAATAAGGTTGATTATACAATTACTAGACTTATTCTGTTTATCTGATTATCTGACTCTAGTCAAGCTCTAATACTCTTTCATTATCTCAATAGATGTATGAATTATTAGGCAAGTCTAAGTCTATTTCATTTTAACCAATTCTCTTCTAGTTAGGAGATCTATCAACTTTCCATGTCCTAACTTAGTAACAATATTTGCTTATTAATGAACAAGTAGTTAAGTTATACTTGTAGGCTCTTCTAGTTAATCTACCTTTTCTTATTTTGAACTTAACCCATCCCACAATAGGGCTCAACCTGGCCCTCAAATATGGCCCAAGAGTTGGCCCGCCTCGGCCCACACTTGGCCCACCAAACGACGTACGACTCCTTCGATCGCTGCAACCACCATCTACGCTTCGATTTCGATCCCAACCTCAGCCCGACCAAAACACGCTGCTCCCGTTAACCTTCACGCTCCACGGTCCTTGACAAGTGGTAGCACCAAATAAACTATGGAATCCCTCCATGCACGGCGAGCATGTCGGAGCATGAGTCGTCTCCTCCAACGCGTTCAATACGACACGGGTCCTATTCTACCCATCTATTAACACCATCAAGGCTAAGTCCTTGGGTCTTAAAACTTTATCTAAGCGACTCAACAAGAGTACAATACTCTTGGAATAAACTCTACACCATGAACACACAAAGGAAGTGCTTAAATCCCTAAAAATGGGAATTTGGATTTCCAATCAGCAAGCACAGCAATTTGGCATTCATGCCAATATAGGGTCTTCCCCGATCCCGTTTCAATGAAGAACGTGATTGGGTGATCTCCATGCTTCTACTTAAAGTAGACAGCAAAAACAAACACAATTTGGGCACGAATCTCATCCCAAAATAATCAACATTAACATATAGTCACTTATCACAACATCTAATTCAAAACAGTGAACAAACTATATCTATTTGCTCATACAAAGCATATATAGCTACTCCACAATGTGAAACATAGATAATCGAAATCATAATTCATTCACACATCCATATCATTATTTATTAGCCACAAAACAAAAACTCTAAGCTCAAACCAAAAGTGCTAAGTCCAATTCATAAACATGGCATCAAAACAATAAGTTTACAGAATCTACATGCATCTGCTGTAGATTCTGTACTACTTATCATATATCGTGTACTACTTAGAATATTGAGTTCCTGGACATTACAGAAAGGTCTAAGTGGGTAATACAACTTCTCAGTTAAATTTTTCTTCAGATTATGTGGTTTAAGTGCTCTTATTGTTCAAAGTTTAACATGCATACACATTTTCAGAACAGAACAGTACATTAACACAGTTTTGAGATCAAATATATTAAAATTTGCATATGGTGTCAGAAACTCATAAAATTTTAGAATTTAGCACTTAACACATAAAATCAGAATATGTATAAATTTTAGATTATTATAACATGTAATTTTCAAGTTATGTCCTTTAGAAGTAAGTCCATGTACAAACAGTATCTCTGTCATGCTCTATTTTACTATTTAATTAACCTGTGTTCACAATTATTTTTTTCACATAGCAAATGTTGTCCAAATTCATTGAAATTTAACATGCATGGGATATATAAAGACTAATTTCACATATAAAAATTTTAGATGAAATTTCCAAGTCATTTAAGAGTTGCAAGCTCTAGAAAAAGTCAACAGTAATATGCTTCAGCTCTGTTTTTCTCACAACCAGTATACAAGTTCATAATTATTTAAAATATCAAATAAAATCAGAAAATTATGAAATTTGGTGGCAAGGTGTATAACATGCATAAGATGCTACATTTAAAATTTCAAACGGAAACTCGTAGTACTTTTTGAGTTATTGCATACAGACCTAGCACAAGTTTCTGTTCAGCTTTCTTTGAGTGTTAATTTCAGTCTTTTACTAATACCACTAGCATGCAAATGATTTCACAAGCTTAAAAACAAACTCATGCTGTCTAAATCATATCAAGACTACCCGAGAAATATTTAAACACAATAAGAGATTTTAGAGACACCCATCTTGTTAGTTTGTTTGGAAAATGTCCCTCCAAGCTTGTTCTTCTAGTTCCCTTCTTGCACCTTGTACTAGCTCCTTGCTTGCTCCCTCCACTCCTTCTTTGGCCTCTGGAACTCCACCCAAAACATTAGCTAGCTCCTTAGAGAGTGATTAGAAGTGTAGAAGAAATTTTCTTGGAGTTAGAATGAACAAAGTGAGTTAGGGTTAGAAGTGAGGGGGTTTATAGAGAGAGAGAGTGTGTGTGTGTGTGTTGGGGGGGAGGGGGGGTGGTTTGCTGGGAATTGAGAGAGAGGGAGAGAGAGAGAGGGCTTCATTCATTGGTGGTCAAGGGTGGCTTGGAGTGTTGAAATGAACAAAATCTTTTGGGTTACCAAAACTCCATCATGACTTTAGATTCCCATCAAACCCTAGATTCCATACAAAGCCAATTCAAAACTCAAGCTCATGAATTCCTTCCCATGTGCATACATTTTTTCTTCTTGTGCATGTTTCGATATTTTTTTATAATTTTTCCGCTGTGTATTTAATAAGAGATTACCCTCAAAACCCAACACTTTGTCCTCAATCTCCATGAGGATGGTCGAAACATTTACCGTGAGTGGGGTGAATCTCTCGAACCGATGGATAGGAGGCAGATGTCTCTGGCCGATGGGGTCCTTTTACAATTTTTTCGGGGCCTCAGACTCATCGACCTTCCTTTTCCCCCTCGATGGGGTTTCTTTCCATGCACTGTGATGAAGAGCTTCCTCAGCCCGAATGTATTTTTTGATTTTGAGGAAGAGATTGGGAAAATCAAGGAGAGGTTTCTTGGTGAGGGTGGCCTTAAGCTGGTCGTGGCGGACATTATGTCGAAACGCTGCCGAGGCGATCCCGACGTCAAAGGAGGAGATTGAACTGGCTTAGGCTGTGAATCTTCGATCTCTTGGAGTCGCCTTCGGACATCATCCTTCCGATTCCCGGATCGGTTCGACCCATGGGATTCATCTTCTTCAGAGTTTTCGATTAGTTCCTCGCCTGATGGTTGTTCGTCCCAGACTCCTCCGCGGAGTACTTGTAGGACTTCCGTCTGGAACTCTCGGAACTCGACACGCGTGATGTGACCCTCTTCTCCATGGTCATCAGGACATTGGTGATCTTTTGTGGAGTGGATACGCCATTGATCTCGGCCTCGGAACTGAAGGACATGGTGGCTCGGGGACGGGTTTGATGGCGTGGCCTCGCCCCTCGAACGACTGAGCTGGTTTCAGAGGTCCCCCTAGCTGGATCGATTATTGATGACGTTCCGGAGGTTGCCCGCTACAGGTTGTTTGACCGATCTTGCAATGGAGCAGGATCCGCCCAGAGCTGGTCCCTGTGGATTCTCGGTCTGCTGCTTCCGCGATCCCTAGGTGATCGTAGGGCTACAGATCGGTTGGGGAGGAAGGACGAAAGGCCCCGTGGAGGCGATCCTCTTGGTCTTGACAGCCATGAGAAGGGGTCACTCCGGTCAAGAACTTGTCTCGGGAGTAGGATCGATGTGCAGAATTTCCCACAGACGGTGTCAATCTATTGCAGACTTTTTCTTGGGGTGTGCGAGCAACAGATAATGTGAGTTCTTAGATTCGAGAAAAATGCAGTGATCCTTTCCTTAGCTCTCTGTCTGTTGGGGGGATTGAATGTGTTTGATGATGGATGGCTGCTTCGTAGACCTGCAAAATGAAGCCTGAAACACCGGGAGTATTTTCGATGACAGACCCTCCGATGCTTAAGTCAGAAGACAATTATTTAGTAGAGGGGATTCAGCAGTGAAAGAGTCCTTAGAGCATCTACAGTCGTGGTTTGCTAAAAAATGGATAAATGCATATTATAGATATAACAAAGTGAGTTTTCACAGTCATAAATTGCTATAATATAGCAAAAAAAATTAAGATCGGACGGATCTTCGAAATCCGTCCCACGATTTTTAAATATTTTTTTTGAATTTTTTAATAATTAAAACGATTTTTTAAGTTTACAAAAAATTAATGGGCCCCCTTCACTGGACGGATCTTCAGGGGGGGTATTTTTTGGGTTTAATTAATACGAAATAATTTTTTTTCAAAGCGAAGGACTTTGAAGATCCGGCTAAAAAATAAAAAATCATTTTTTTAAAGCAACGGACTGTGAAGATCCGTCTGAGAATTAAATTTTTTTTAGGGCGAATCTTGAAGATCCGTCCTATATAATATGCGTAATTTCTATATCCGTTCTCATATATAGCAATCTACTGTTGCAAAATCGTCAAAATATGCATAAATAGCAAATGACTACAGCGTTTTTTAAGCTAAAATATGCATAATATGGATAAATAGCAAACAACTGTGAATGCTCTTACCTTTCATGGTACAATCCATCCTGTGTTTATAGGTTCGGAGAGAAATCTATTACCCCCGGATCCTATGGCAGTATTGAAATCCCTTAATCTCAAATCTGGGATTGATTATTCCCTTAATTTTAGGGAGTGCAGTTACGGCGTAACCGATGGAGCAACCAGAACGGTGGGCGATTCTTCCGGGCACTTGACTGGGCCTGCGGAAGGCCCGCGGATCTCCCTGGCCTGGGCCAGTAGAGAGGTTGGCATTGAGCCTAGTTTAATGCTTCGCAATCTGTGCTAGAATCATCGGTGGGGATCGCTCACGGTTTTTCCCACATCAGTCCCCAATCAAAGACGACTTCATAGCCGAGTCTAACGGTTATGGGTCGACGAGAATCCCCACAGGAGAGTCGCCATTCAATTTGACTTACGGTGCGGAGGCAGTAATTCTCCTCGAGATCGGGCTCCCTTCGCCCCGAATCATGGCCTTTGATGAAGCAAGCAACTCGGCGCAGCTACGTGCCGACCTGGACCTCATAGACGAGGTCAGGGAAAAATCTGCCATCAGAAGGAACACATACCAGTAGAGGATCGAGAGGTTCTACAACAAAAGGGTACATCCCACCGACATCAAGCTAGGGGACCTCGTCCTCTGAAAGCTAGTGGTATCTAACCCTGGCCAAAAGAGGAAATTGGCTCCAAACTGGGAAGGCTCGTACAAGGTTTTTGAGGTTGTACGCCCGGGCACGTACCGCCTCACCGACCCGGAGGGCAAGGTTGTCAAGCACCCTGGAACACAGAGCACTTTATCAAATTCCTCGAAGGGGAGGGTTAGCCTTTGCAGATACCCCATATAAATTGTAGGATGTAATCGGTACGCCGTGTCTTGTTTTGTAAAGTCAATATGATGTAATCGTGCTAGCTTTCTTAAAAAAAGCTTTGGCCTTGTGCCAGCTTTCTTAAAAACAAGTTCTGGGCTCGGCGTTTGGAAGGAACCGCGAGCCACAAAAAGCTTCTCTTACACGCTTGGGGCTTGGTGCTCGGATGGCTCTGCGAGCCACAAAAACCTTTTCATCAAATCTCAGGCTTGGCGTTCGGATGGAGCCGCAAGCCACAAAAAGCTTCTCTTACAAGCTTGGGGCTCGGCGCTCGGATGGCACCGCGAGCCACAAAAACCACTTCATCAAATCTCAAGCTCGCGCCCGAATGAAATTGCGAGCCACGAAAAGCTTCTACTACAAGCCTGTGGCTCGGCGCTCGGATGTCACTGCGAACCATAAAAAGTCACTTCTAAGGTATGGGGGCTCGGTATCAACCTCGAGCAGGGCCTGGGCTTCGTCAAGCATTGTGACCTATGTGCTCGGCGATGACCTCCAGCTACACTCTTGCTATCTACCCGAGAACATGTATGGGGGCTCGGCATCGACCTCGAGCAAGGCCTTGGCTTCTTCAAGCCATGCGACCTTTACGCTCGGCGATGACCTCCAGCCACACTCATAATAGCTTCTCTAAGGTATGGGGGCTCAGCATCGTCCTCGAGCAGGGCCTGGGCTTCTTCAAGCACTGTGACCTAGGCGCTCGGCAATGACCTCCAGCTACACTCATACTATCTATCCGAGAACATGTATGGGGGCTCGGCATCGACCTCGAGCAAGGCCCTAGCTTCTTCAAGCCATGCGATCTTTACGCTCGGTGATGATCTCCAGCCACACTCATAACAGCTTCTCTAAGGTATAGAGGCTCGGCATCGACCTCGAGCAGGGCCTGGGCTTCTTCAAGCACTACGACCTATGCGCTCGGCGATGACCTCCAGCTACACTCATGTTATCTACCCGAGAACATGTATGGGGGCTCGGCATCGACCTTGAGCAAGGCCTTGGCTTCTTAAAGCCATGCGACCTTTACGCTCGGCGATGACCTCCAGCCACATTCATAACAGCTTCTCTAAGGTATGGGGGCTCGGCATCGTCCTCGAGCATGGCCTGGGCTTCTTCAAGCACTGCGACCTAGGCACTCGGCGATGACCTCCAGCAACACTCGTACTATCTACCTGAGAACATTTATGGGGGCTCGGCATCGACCTCGAGCAAGGCCCTGGCTTCTTCAAGCCATGCGACCTTTACGCTCGGCGATGACCTCCAGCCACACTCATAACAGCTTCGCTAAGGTCTGGGGGCTCGGCATCGACCTCGAGTAGGGCCTGGGTTTCTTCAAGCACTGTGACCTATGCGCTCGGTGATGACCTCCAGCTACACTCATGCTATCTACTCGAGAACATGTATGGGGGCTCGGCATCAACCTCGAGTAAGACCTTGGTTTCTTCAAGCCATGCAACCTTTATGCTCGGCGATGACCTTCAGCCACACTCATAACAGCTTCTCTAAGGTATAGGGGCTCAGCATCGACCTCAAGCAGGGCCTGGGCTTCTTCAAGCACTGCGACCTATGCGCTCAGTGATGACCTCCAGCCACACTCATAACAGCTTCTCTAAAGTATGGAGGCTCAGCATCGACCTCGAGCAGGGCCTTGGATTTTTCAAGCCCGATGACCTTTTACGCTCGGCGAAGACCTTCAGCCACCCAACCCAAAAGTTTTTATTAAAGATTTAGGATGCTCGCCTTCGGCAAACACCCCGAGCCCCGGACCGTTGGTTGACCTACCTCTCACCCGCGGACAACTTGGGGTTAACGGCCCTCAGAGCCTAAACCCCGAATTGTCTGGGGGCAGCAAGGGAGCCACCGACCCAGGACTTTTGCTGAGACCTCGAACCTTGGTCGGCACACCTCTCACCCGCTAGCAATTCAGGGTAAAGATCCCACAGAGCCGTTTTCCCAAAAAATGCTAGAGGATGGCAGGAAAGCCACCGATCCAAGACTATCGGCTAAGAATTCCAACTTGTGCGTGCCCGCCTTCGGCAGGCACCCGAGTCTCACCTCCGGGATCGACCCACCTTTCAACCACTGTCAGCTCGGGGTAAATGACCCTCAGAGCCAGAACCCCGAATTCCTAGCGGGTGGTAGATAAGTCACCGGAATTTCTTGGTGAAAAAGTGATGAGGGGGTGAGGATTATATAACCCCCCGCAGAGGCGCATTTATGACATCGGAAAGTCCAAACGGCGGAAGATGAAGCATCTCCATTAATTTTTATCGGAAGATGAAACGTCCCTTATTAATTGGTACCTGCGAGGAGTAGCGGTTCGGCTCCCGAGCGTAGCTCCCACCTCGTCGGCAACCTCAAGCAAAGCCATACTCAACCAGGGTCTCAAGCTACGCCCTACCAGTCTCGCTTAACAAATTATCAAAGTAAAGAAATCTATGTTTTATTACTCATGGAGCGCCAGAAACGGCTGCACAATACAATGAAGATTTTACAAATCGCTCATCGCCCGGCTTAAAACTCAAACTCGATGCTTCCCATGGGATCCTCCGCGTGCTCCACCGGTCTGGCCGGCGTGGATGCCCCGGCCACGGAGCTCTGCGCATTGGTGGGCCTGGCCGTTTCCAGGTAAAAAGTCGGTGAAGGTCCCAATACGGAATAGCCCGCCTCCTCGAGTGGACCGGTGCCTAGCATGAGCTTAGCCTACGAATCTTCGACTCCTTCTCTAGAATAGCCTCACGAAGAAAGGACTCCGAAGTCAGTCGCCCGATGGAGCCATCCGAGATTGACCAGTTCGTCTCAACTATCCACTAGTCCCGGTCGGCTATGGCCTTCTTCAGGCAAGCGACCTCTAAGCTGAGCTCCTTATACTTGTTCATAAAATAATTCACCGCAGCCTCTCGATCCCGAGCCTGCTTACAATGGCAAGCCAGAACACTCTCCGTGGACCCCAGCTCAGCTCGGAGCCAGGAGACCTTGACAGAACCAAGGTTGGCGCCGAGGACCGCATGCGTCTATCAAGAAGACGGGAAAAACAAAAAGTCACAAAAGAGGCAAAAAAGCACAAGTCATAAAGCATCGGCCAAAAATCTTCTATTATAAATTCAAAAAATTTTGTATTACAAAAGGCGGTGGCCAGTCTGGTAAGGCAAGTACAAAATCAAAAGAAAGAAAATCCTAAAGTTTTTTTTTTTGGGGGGGGGGGAAGGGGGACGGCACCTCTTCGTCAGCCGGGTCACCCCCGACCTCCTCTTGGCGAGGGTCCCCCATCTCCTCCTCGCCACCGGGCATGGGCAGGTGCTCTAGTTGCCAGTTGTAGTGGAGGTGGTCGACCCGAGTGTCTGGGTAGATCAACTGAAAGTGCTCCTTCGCCTTGGCATAAGCCTTGTCCCGGGCTAGGATCAGAGTATCCACCATGGTGATCTCCATCTCCGCCATGGCGATCTGTGCCTTCTCAGCCTCCGCTTGGGCCTTGGACCGAAAGTGCGCCAGCTCGTTCTTATGATGGTCTTGCAAAGAGGCCATCTGAGCCTGGATGATCGCCTCGGCACTTCAAGCCTCCTTCAGCTCGTCCTGCAATTTGGTAACCTCGCGAAAGTACTTCTCCGCATTCCTCCTCTCGACGAGGACCTCCTTCTCCAAGCACTTGTGAAAGTGCTATTCGTGAAGCACCGCCTGGCCAAGGGAGAACAAGTTAGAAGAAATCCTAAATTCTACGCTTAAAGAAAATTCTGAACACTTACCAAGAGCTATGCCAGAGCCCACCTCATAAAGGCCGTCTCGGACGTCTCCATTGCCAGAGCCATCCGATCTCGCTCCATGGCAAGATGCTTCACCACCTCCATGACACCGGACCCTCGAGCAGGGTATCCCCTGCCTTGACCCTCCAATCCAAGGCGTGCGACCTCAGGCCCTACTGCCCCACCATCTGCTCGGTGTTGGGGCGGGGTGGAGGGAGCCTCTGCTCCGGGACCTCGGCCCTTCTTCTGTTACCGGAGCTCGCCCCCGGTTCCTTCGACGACCTTAGCGTGTGGTGGTGCTTCTTCCCCCTCTTCGGGGATGGCTCCACTGTCACCGAGGTCGGCCCTTGACTAGGACCCGCACCCGTGGCGGCCTTCTTCTTCTTGTCCACCCTCCTTTTGGCGACTAGGGTCAACAAAGTCCACCGGTCGTTGAGCTGCTTGGCAGACATCTCTGCAAAAGGAAAGAAAAAGAAATAAATGTTAACACGAAGCCAGGAAGATAAACAAATTCAGAACAAAAACATACCAGGGTTGGCTGGGCTCAGTCCGGCTCGGACCAGGTGCAGCTCCGTCACTTGCGGCCACCCTATAGTGTGCCCTCCAACGATCTTCTCCACCTTTGCCCACTCTTTCTCCAATAACTCACTGCGCTTCGGGGGCTTGTCGTTCGGCTTACCGAAGTTCCAAGAGGTTAGAATCTTCCAAGGCTTCTCACTCCGGACTATAAAATACTTCTCCTTCCATCCTTTGATGGAGTCCGGATAGCCGTGCATCACCTTCTTGTGAGGTCACGGCAAGAGGTAGAAGATCCCCTCTGCATCGCCGAGCGAGCTCATCCCTAGGATGGCGTGGAAATACGTAAGCCTCGGCTTGATCCCTTTCTCCTGGCACTTCAAAATGAAGCAAACCAGGTGTTTCTACGAGTTGGGACCATACTGCATCGGACTCAACTCCGCCTACAAAACCCTTACGATGAAAGGGTGCAGCTGTAACGCCCTGAATCCCAAATACACTGAATTCGAGATGTTCTACAGGATCTTTTCACTTTCTTTAGTACAATTTTACAGGGAAATTAAAACTTTTCATCATACATCAGAGATTACATCATAATTACATCTTTCTTTTGCACAGCGGAAGTAAAATACAACAATTAAATACAAGTACAACAGCATGATATAATCTTTAAGCATCCATTCCTCTTTAATCTTTAACATGACATTTACCTGCATATAAGACTGTGGGTACGTCAGTTTATTCAACCGACGAATATTATACACGGCCATCCTCTCTATGCCGGAAATAGTATAACTCAACTTTTCATAATTAACAAACACAAACTTGTCACATTCAAACTAAAGGGACTATTCTATTGATGTCGTGTTGTGATTGTGCACTTAATCCTTAATGCATTTATTTATGTTACATGACACTAATGCGCACTTGTTCGGATTCTATGCATCCCATACTACATAGGTCCGAGGACAAGCCCTTATTCGTTCTTCATCTTTATAGGGTTCAATCCCCCGTTATGATTTAATCTACTACTGTAATTATGGTAAGTATCCTAGATGTTATCTGACCTACGAACTCATGTCTAGGCACTCTGGAGTAGTATCCTCACCCAGACTCATCATGGGAATTCCTGGGATACGCTCTCACCATAAACATGACACCACCCGTAGTCTTCAAACATCCCACGAGCGTCGCCACTGGGACGGTACTCTGGAACAGTATCCTCACCCAGACGCATCATGGGAATTCCTGGGATACGCTCTCGCCGCTACCCATGACCCTCATACTTAGTGTTTTTCTCTTACTTTCATCACATCTTCACTATGCACTAGTCCTTAGTTTTATTAAAAATCATGAACAAAATTAATCTCTAGAGTTAGCCTCTCCATCAACCAGACTTATTCATTCATTTCATCTTGACCAACCTTGGTCTAATTTCATTTTATTTCATTTCTCGATGCCGGGGAGACTTAGCTACTCTATATCAAATTTCATTTCACAATCTTCAACTCATAAAATTTTCCATGTCGAGTTCTCAAACTCACATGTATATTCTCTTTCAATTCATGATTCCTAACTTTGTTCACAAGTCCATCATTGCACAAAAATTGCATATACTTATTAATTGTCACATCACGATAATTTCACATTACTAAATAATGTACACACTTCATATTGTTCCACAAGTGAGGAAATAATTGCATCATAACCACATTTCTTTTTGCTAAATCCACACTTAATGTTCCAATTCACTTATTCTTTCAAATTATAATCTCATATCAATAATGTATATAAACTCATATGTCTATTTGTGCATTTAACTACAAACCTTAGTTAAATTCATTCAAATAATACCCAAATCATTCCTATAAAATTCCTTACATTTTTCTGAGAATTACCATATTTTTTTCATAATTTTTCGATACATAAAACTCCCAAAAAAATATTTTTCCCATCTTGCCGATAGCAAGATTCGAACCCAGGCACAACACCGACACAACACAGAGCACAGGCCACTAGGCCGGTTGCCGCTAGCGATATAGAAGGGATTTAAAGAGTATTTATTACTCTCGGCTCGGTAGGTTATAGCCTTACAAAAATTGTGAAAATGTTTTACAGCCAGAGGGATTCGATCCGTTAAAACCAGAGAAGCCAACGCACACAGTGACCGCCTGAGCTACTAGCTCAGGTTGTTACAGTCCATACTAAAATCTTTTTGAATCAATTTGCCACTGTTATCAAACATACTCGATGTTCATTTAAACCTTGTTTCTTATTGCTTTTATAAAAATTACTGAAAATCTCCAGATTAATCCCCATTCATTTAAAGTCCATACCAGTAAGGAAAAATAATTTTTGTACTAATAACATATATTTTTCACACACAAATCAATGAGTCATTTATTAAAACTACTATATATTGCATTTTCGACATTACTAAATAATTGATCTACTAATCTTTTTATTCAAAGATTTTCTTGTGACAATTTACTGTTATTAACTCTTTATTCAACCAATACATATGTTTGTAATAGTCCATATCCATATCAACATAAAGGTCTATTCATCACAACTCAACTACTAACTTTATGAGTAGTACTTTCATTAATCAATCTATGTCACAATGAAATATACTCACTTATCAATTGCATAAATCACATCTCAAGCATACAAGAAATTCATTTTTTTCAAAATAAAGTGTACTCTTTCTTAATAAATTCCATGTTTCAACTTTACAATTAACAAGCGTTTTTATTCATGCATCATGTCTCAAATCATACTAACAACATTCTTAAATAAATTTAATCACCATCATAACTTCATACTAATAATCATGGAGCATTTTACGCACAATTTAATTTTAATACTAGAGCCATATACAAATTAATCACCACATTTCAATCAATTCATACACTAACTTCTCAATTAAAGTGGGCTCTTATTAGTATTTTTCATGCATCTTTTGATAGTTGAAACTAGCATGGATCTATATTAGAAATATGAAATGTTTACCCACCTTGAATGGAGATAACTAAACAAATTTAGCAACGCAAGCCTTGCGAATGAAAGCACCACCTCCTAGACGAAATGCGAGCACCTCCAAGCCTCCAAGCAAAAACCGAATGCTTCCCTTGTGATAGCCGGCCACTCCTCCTTGGAACAAGCAAGCAAATCCCACACAATCTCTCTATCTTTTATAACTCACACTATCACTACAATAAGACTATAGCTTGGAAATATAAAATAGCATATGAAAATAGCCATGAGAGGGGGGTATTTATACTAGAGAATGGGTGAAATGGAGGGCCAAGATTGATTAGGTGGTTGAAAGATGAAGGGCCTAGATTAAAGTAGGAGTTATAAAAACTACCCACATCCACAAAACTACCTCCATGAACACCATGATCAATTTCAAAATTCCCTCCAAAAGAGTGTGCAAACCGGCCACATAAATAGTGTGCATTGCACGTGTACGTGTAGTGCACGTGCATGCAACTAGGCCAAAATTTGTACATTTTAATTTTGTATAAAAATAAATTAGTTAAAAAAAAGTCTTCTACATGACAAGTTTAATTAAAAGAGATTAATCCATGGGCTTTCTTTTTGGGCCAAAATGGTTTATTAAGAATAAATAAAATAAAATACATTTTTGGGCTTTTTAAGAAAAGGCTTTTTCATTAAATTAAAATAAGGCTTTCTATTTGTTTTAAAAAAGGCTTTTTGTACAAAATAATGTGAGAAAATATTTAAATATTTATACAAATCATAATAAAATAATCCAAACAAAATATTGCACTTGCACACTACGTGCAAAATAAATAATTTTTCATTAATTGAAAAATCAGGGTATTACAGCACTCCCTCCTTAGAATAGTTCCGTCCCCGGAACTACAATCAAGAGCGAGAAAAAAAAATACAACACACACAACAAGAACAAAAGATACAAAAATACAATCAAGCAAAAAGCTCAGGATAGTCCTCCAACATCCTCTCCTCAGACTCCCAAGTAGCCTCTTCAACCAAGTGGTTTCTCCAGACTACCTTGACCATCGGTATCGTCTTATTCCTCAAGACTTTCTCTCGACGATCAACAATCTCAACAGGAGACTCGATGTAATTCAGGTCTAACTGCAAACCTTCCGGCACTTCAGGCAAATGATGACTCGGGTCTGGAATATAACCTCTCAGCATAGACACATGAAAGACATTGTGCACCTGAGACAACTCTTCCGGTAATTCAAGCCGGTAAGCAGTTTTCCCGATCCTTTTTAATATCTTATACGGGCCTATAAACCTCGGGGCTAACTTCCCGCCTTTGCCAAAATGAACCACACCTTTATTGGGCGATACCTTCAGAAAGACGAAGTCACCAACCTCAAACTCAAGGTCCCTTCTCCGGTTGTCTGCATAGCTTTTCTGCCTGCTCTGAGCTTCCACCAACCTTTTCCTGATCAGATCAATCTTCTCAGAAGTTTGCTGTACAAGCTCAGGACCAAACAACTGACGCTCCCCTACTTCATACCAACAAACAGGAGTCCTGCACTTCCTGCCATACAAAGCTTCGTACGGCGCCATCCCGATGCTAGCCTGAAAACTATTGTTGTAGGCAAATTCTACCAAAGGTAAATGCCTTTCCCAACTGCCTCCGAAGTCTAGTATACAACACCGAAGCATATCCTCAAGAATACGGTTGACTCTCTCGGTTTGCCCATCGGTTTGCGGATGAAAAGCAGTGCTGAAATCTGTCTTGGTACCCAAAGCTGCCTGAAGACTCCTCCAGAAATGCGAAGTAAACCGCGCATCTCGATCAGACACAATAGTCGAAGGAACGCCATGAAGTCGGACAATCTCACCAACATACATCTCAGCCAACTTGTCCATCGAAGCAGTGAGTTTCATCGCCAAAAAGTGAGCGGACTTGGTAAGTCGATCGACTATAACCCAAATTGCATCATTGCCTTTAGAACTCTTAGGCAATCCCGTAATGAAATCCATACTGATGTTATCCCACTTCCATTCCGGAATAGGTAACGGCTGTAATAGACCTCCGGGTCTCTGATTTTCGGCTTTGACTTGCTGACAAACCTCACACTTCGCGACAAATTCAGCCACATCCCGCTTCAAACCTGACCACCAGAAATGCTGTTTGATGTCTTTGTACATCTTAGTACTCCCAGGATGTACCGACAAAAGAGTAGCATGCACCTCCTGAAGAATACTCTCCTTCAGGTCCGCCTGATTTGGAACGCACAACCTATCTCCGAACCACAGCACTCCATCCCTGATTTGAAATCCGGGAAACCTGCCAGCACCAACCTGCTCCTTTATCTCCAAGATATCAGCATCAACCTCCTGACTTGCAATGATCCTTGCATTCAGTGTAGGCTGAAGCCTCAACTGAGCCAAAGATGCTCCCAATCCTTGCAAGACAACCTCAATACCTGCCCGATCCAGCTCCTCAATCAGATGCCTCTGAGTTGTAATCAAATTGGCCAGACTGCTCTTGCGACTAAGTGCATCAGCAACAACATTAGCCTTTCCAGGATGATACTTGATCTCAGGTCGCATATCCTCGAGCACTTCCAACCATCTCCGCTGCCTCAGATTGAGATCCCTCTGCTGATATATATACTTCAAGCTCTTGTGATCCGTGTATATGTTCAACTTCTCACCGTACACGTAGTGCCTCCATTGCTTCAAAGCAAAGATAATCGCAGCCAACTCCAGATCATGAGTCAGGTAATTTTTCTCATGCGGTCGTAGTTGCCTAGACCCATAAGCGATTACTCTTCCCTCTTGCATTAAGACACAACCAAGCCCCCGATGTGAAGCATCGCTATAAACATCTTACTCAACACCTGCTTTAGGCAAAGCCAAAATAGGTGCAGTAGTCAGTCTATCTTTCAACTCCTGAAAACTCGCCTCACATTGCTCAGTCCACTTGAAGCTCACATTCTTCTTGGTCAGTCCAGTAAGCGGTACAGCTATCTGAGCATAACCTTGAATGAATCTCCTGTAGTATCCAGTCATCCCAAGGAAACTTCTGACTTCCTTCACTGTAGTAGGCCTTGCCCAATCTCTCACTGCCTCTATCTTCTGAGGGTCAGTTGCCACTCCCTCCTTAGAAAGGATGTGACCTAGGAATGCCACTTCAGATTTCCAGAAATCACACTTGGATAACTTGGCATACAACTGCTGCTCTTCCAACTTCTGCAAAACTGCTGCCAGATGCTCGGTGTGCTCCTCCTCTGACTTGGAGTACACAAGGATATCGTCGATAAACACCACGACGAAAGAATCAATAAACGGCCTCAGAACTCTGTTCATCAAGTCCATGAAGATTGCGGGTGCATTCGTCACTCCGAATGGCATAACTAAGAATTCGTAATGCCCATGCCGAGTTCTAAACGCAGTTTTGTGCACATCTTCAGCTTTCACTCGAACTTGGTGGTATCCTGATCGAAGATCTATTTTGGAGAATACAGCTGCTCCTTGTAGACGATCGAACAAGTCATCAATTCGAGGAATCGGATACTTATTTTGAACAGTGACCTTATTCAGCTCTCGGTAATCGATGCACATTCTCATCGATCCATCCTTCTTCTTTACCAAAAGCACTGGTGCTCCCCAAGGTGACGCACTAGGTTGAATAAAGCCTTTTCCCAACAGTTCCTCAATCTGTCATTTCACCTCATCCTGTTCCATTGGAGCCATCCTATACGGTGCCTTAGAAATGGGTGCACTTTCCGGTTGAACAGTGATGCTGAACTTTACATCACGATGCGGAGGTAACCCAGGAAAATCTTCCAAGAACACAGTCGGATAGTCCCGAACCACAGGAATTCCTTGCACTTCCACAGGAGTCTCTTCCTTGCGGATAGTTGCCACCAGTTTAGAACACTTCTTCTTCCCTTGGAACGTGACTTCAGGTCCACCTGGAGCCTTCACTGTCACCGTCTTGGTCTTACACTCGATGCTTGCACTGTACACCGACATCCAATCAATGCCAATGATAACATCGACTCCCAAGATAGTCAGCTCGATCAGATCAATGCCAAAGATTCGATCTCCAATCACAATCTCGCAATCAGCGTA
Organism: Hemerocallis citrina; assembly: GCA_017893485.1. Taxonomy (NCBI): domain Eukaryota; kingdom Viridiplantae; phylum Streptophyta; class Magnoliopsida; order Asparagales; family Asphodelaceae; genus Hemerocallis; species Hemerocallis citrina. The sequence goes on along the minus strand of CM030363.1, from coordinate 79,854,080 downwards.
ATACCGATCAGTGGTTAAAGTTTCCCCTGACGGAGTAGCTACTGCTAAGATCTTGCCTGGAAAAATCTTCGGTTCCACTCCCAACACTTTAGCAAACTTTGGAGACACAAATGTATGAGAGGATCCAGTATCAAACAACACGACAGCTTTCATTCCATTAAGATATAGTTCGCCTGTTACATAATACACACCATTACATAACAGTCTCACTAAACAACAGGAAAAGAAATGACAAAAACTCTAAACACCAGCCCTCGTACCAGAGATGACCTGATCTGCTTCATCAGCATCAGCTTCCGTCAAGGCAAATACTCGCCCTGATTGGTACGGCCTCTTCCCAGCCTGCTGCGTTGGTGCGTTGCTATTTCCATTCTGTAGTTTGGGACAGTGAGATTTTTAATGTCCCGTTTCACCACAGTTGTAGCAAGTCACCGCAGAAGGTCTCACCACATTGTTTTCAGGTCCTCCAGCTACACCAATAGCATTCGCCCCTGTCGGTTTGAACCTCTGTGCAGATGGTTGCCCCCTGAAACTCCCCGAATGTGCAGGCCTCTTTCCAGACTGCCAGTTGTTCCTCCGGTTCTGAACAACATGGAACTGCTCCATATCCGCCTCCGTCGCTGCAGCCCTTTTGACCAGCTTATCGAATCGCCTGATACCAAGAGGTATCATACGAGACCTCAAGCTCGGCCTCAGACCATGCTCGAACTTGCGAGCCTTCTTGGCCTCATCCATCACCAGTTCTGGAGCATACCTGGAGAGCTGAGTGAACTTGGTCTCATACGCTCTCACCGACATGCTGCCTTGCTGAAGCGACAGAAACTCCATCGCCTTCTTCTCCTGGACGTCGGAAGGGAAATAGTGACTGCGGAATTCCTCCAGAAATTCCTCCCAGCCAAGCAACATGCCTCCTATGGTCCTCTTCATGGATTGCCACCAAACTGCCGCATCCTTCTCCAGCTGCAAAGTCGCCAATTTGACCTTGCTACCCTCAGCGGTCTCCAATACCTCAAAGATCGTCTCCACTTGACGGATCCAGTTGTCAGCCGCATCTGTGTCTGACTTTCCCTCGAATACAGGTGGTTTCATTCTCTTGAACGATTCCACCAGCCTAATCGCCTCGGGCACTGGATTCGCCGGCCCCCTTCCATGGTTCTGAGCCACTGCATTCAGCGTCTGGTAGACCCTTGCAAGTTCAGTCTCCAGATCCAAACCTTCCCCATTCCTAGCTCCTCTTCTCGACATATTCTGATGCAAAAGATCCATTAAATTCGAAGTATAAGACAAGAATTTAAACCAACTTGCATTTCATTGAATTCCAAAGTTTATACATTCGAATTTTAAAACATTTTTGACATCAGAACGGAAAGAAATAGAAGCTACAACAATCTAACTCCTACGGGTCCTCTTCGCTGCTCGAAGTTCTTCCCGCAGTTCTTCAACTTCATCCTTCAACACGTCAGTCAGGTTCTTCCTCTTCTCGAGTTCCCAAACCCAATGACTGAGAACAGAATAGTCGTCCTTCCGCTTCGCCAGTTGAGCCTCCAAAACTCCAACTCTCTCCTTCAGGGTTTCCACTTGCCTCTGAAGAGAAGTCACAAGACCACTTGGAACTGGTACTTCTTCTTCGTCAGAAGAAGAGTCATCAGATGAATCCGGAGGTGGGGTGATCTCTCGGGATTCAGGCCATTCTTCACCCTCAGAATCAGCTAGCCCAGGATAGTACTCGTCCTCGGAATCTGCCTGTCCAGGATGGTACTCTTCCTCAATAATATGCCAGTCGTTGCCTCCAGCAGGGTCGAAGTGATCAGCCATCTTAGAAATAGAGAGGAAGAAGCATAAATCTTAGAGCAACACAAATGTAAGTCACTTACATTTAAATGTCTAGACTCAAACACACACTCTAATGTCCACTTCTAGGGTGTCGTTCCCTATAAATTTGTACAAGTGTGGAAAGTGTAGAAAGCGTGGCTCTGATACCACTCTGTAACGCCCCGAATCCCAAATACACTGAATTCGAGATGTTCTACAGGATCTTTTCACTTTCTTTAGTACAATTTTACAGGGAAATTAAAACTTTTCATCATACATCAGAGATTACATCATAATTACATCTTTCTTTTGCACAGCGGAAGTAAAATACAACAATTAAATACAAGTACAACAGCATGATATAATCTTTAAGCATCCATTCCTCTTTAATCTTTAACATGACATTTACCTGCATATAAGACTGTGGGTACGTCAGTTTATTCAACCGACAAACATTATACATGGCCATCCTCTCTATGCCGGAAATAGTATAACTCAACTTTTCATATTTAACAAACACAAACTTGTCACATTCAAACTAAAGGGACTATCCTATTGATATCGTGTTGTGATTGTGCACTTAATCCTTAATGCATTTATTTATGTTATATGACACTAATGCGCACTTGTTCGGATTTTATGCATCCCATACTACATAGGTCCGAGGGCAAGCCCTTATTCGTTCTTCATCTTTATAGGGTTCAATCCCCCGTTATGATTTAATCTACTACTGTAATTACGGTAAGTATCCTAGATGTTATCTGACCTACGAACTCATGTCTAGGCACTCTGGAGTAGTATCCTCACCCAGACTCATCATGGGAATTCCTGGGATACGCTCTCACCATAAACATGACACCACCCGTAGTCTTCAAACATCCCACGAGCGTCGCCACTGGGACGGTACTCTGGAACAGTATCCTCACCCAGACGCATCATGGGAATTCCTGGGATACGCTCTCGCCGCTACCCATGGCCCTCATACTCAGTGTTTTTCTCTTACTTTCATCACATCTTCACATGCACTAGTCCTTAGTTTTATTAAAAATCATGAACAAAATTAATCTCTAGAGTTAGCCTCTCCATCAACCGGACTTATTCATTCATTTCATCTTGACCAACCTTGGTCTAATTTCATTTTATTTCATTTCTCGATGCCGGGGAGACTTAGCTACTCTATATCAAATTTCATTTCACAATCTTCAACTCATAAAATTTTCCATGTCGAGTTCTCAAACTCACATGTATATTCTCTTTCAATTCATGATTCCTAACTTTGTTCACAAGTCCATCATTGCACAAAAATTGCATATACTTATTAATTGTCACATCACGATAATTTCACATTACTAAATAATGTACACACTTCATATTGTTCCACAAGTGAGGAAATAATTGCATCATAACCACATTTCTTTTTGCCAAATCCACACTTAATGTTCCAATTCACTTATTCTTTCAAATTATAATCTCATATCAATAATGTATATAAACTCATATGTCTATTTGTGCATTTAACTTCAAACCTTAGTTAAATTCATTCAAATAATACCCAAATCATTCCTATAAAATTCCTTACATTTTTCTGAGAATTACCATATTTTTTTCATAATTTTTCGATACATAAAACTCCCAAAAAAAATATTTTTTCCATCTTGCCGATAGCAAGATTCGAACCCAGGCACAACACCGACACAACACAGAGCACAGGCCACTAGGCCGGTTGCCGCTAGCGATATAGAAGGGATTTAAAGAGTATTTATTACTCTCGGCTCGGTAGGTTATAGCCTTACAAAAATTGTGAAAATGTTTTACAGCCACAGGGATTCGATCCGTTAAAACCAGAGAAGCCAACGCACACAGTGACCGCCTGAGCTACTAGCTCAGGTTGTTACAGTCCATACTAAAATCTTTTTGAATCAATTTGCCACTGTTATCAAACACTCGATGTTCATTTAAACCTTGTTTCTTATTGCTTTTATAAAAATTACTGAAAATCTCCAGATTAATCCCCATTCATTTAAAGTCCATACCAGTAAGGAAAAATAATTTTTGTACTAATAACATATATTTTTCACACACAAATCAATGAGTCATTTATTAAAACTACTATATGTTGCATTTTCGACATTACTAAATAATTGATTTACTAATCTTTTTATTCAAAGATTTTCTTGTGACAATTTACTGTTATTAACTCTTTATTCAACCAATACATATGTTTGTAATAGTCCATATCCATATCAACATAAAGGTCTATTCATCACAACTCAACTACTAACTTTATGAGTAGTACTTTCATTAATCAATCTATGTCACAATGAAATATACTCACTTATCAATTGCATAAATCACATCTCAACCATACAAGAAGTTCATTTTTTTCAAAATAAAGTATACTCTTTCTTAATAAATTCCATGTTTCAACTTTACAATTAACAAGCGTTTTTATTCATGCATCATGTCTCAAATCATACTAACAACATTCTTAAATAAATTTAATCACCATCATAACTTCATACAACTAATCATGGAGCATTTTATGCACAATTTAATTTTAATACTAGAGCCATATACAAATTAATCACCACATTTCAATCAATTCATACACTAACTTCTCAATTAAAGTGGGCTCTTATTAGTATTTTTCATGCATCTTTTGATAGTTGAAACTAGCATGGATCTATATTAGAAATATGAAATGTTTACCCACCTTGAATGGAGATAACTAAACAAATTTAGCAACGCAAGCCTTGCGAATGAAAGCACCACCTCCTAGACGAAATGCGAGCACCTCCAAGCCTCCAAGCAAAAACCGAATGCTTCCCTTGTGATAGCCGGCCACTCCTCCTTGGAACAAGCAAGCAAATCCCACACAATCTCTCTATCTTTTATAACTCACACTATCACTACAATAAGACTATAGCTTGGAAATATAAAATAGCATATGAAAATAGCCATGAGAGGGGGGTATTTATACTAGAGAATGGGTGAAATGGAGGGCCAAGATTGATTAGGTGGTTGAAAGATGAAGGGCCTAGATTAAAGTAGGAGTTATAAAAACTACCCACATCCACAAAACTACCTCCTTGAACACAATGATCAATTTCAAAATTCCCTCCAAAAGAGTGTGCAAACCGGCCACATAAATAGTGTGCATTGCACGTGTACGTGTAGTGCACGTGCATGCAACTAGACCAAAATTTGTACATTTTAATTTTGTATAAAAATAAATTAGTTAAAAAAAAGTCTTCTACATGACAAGTTTAATTAAAAGAGATTAATCCATGGGCTTTCTTTTTGGGCCAAAATGGTTTATTAAGAATAAATAAAATAAAAGACATTTTTGGGCTTTTTAAGAAAAGACTTTTTCATTAAATTAAAATAAGGCTTTCTATTTGTTTTAAAAAATGCTTTTTGTACAAAATAATGTGAGAAAATATTTAAATATTTATACACATCATAATAAAATAATCCAAACAAAATATTGCACGTGCACACTACGTGCAAAATAAATAATTTTTCATTAATTGAAAAATCAGGGTATTACAGCAGCGGCAGCCTCAACCCCGAGACAAAGGCATCCTTGGGAAACATACAGTAGCTCAACTCCAGAGCTGTGGTCGGACGGATTCTAGGGTTCGGCATCAGAAGTTCGAACTCCATTGGGATGAAGTAGACCGCCCTCAGGATCTTCAGATAGTCCGCCCTTCAGACGCACTAGATGATGTCCATCTTAATCATAGGCCTACCCTCGTCCCGCAGCAAGGAGGTGAACGCAACAAGGCCCTCCACGTCGTCAGGGTACATCCTAATCGACCCTAAATTTCTATGGGACACGGGGGGAAACTCGAACCCCGGTCCAGGACCATATTTGTATAGCGTGGGCGGGCTATCAGGATGAATCCACTTCCTCATCCTCCGATGAGGGCCAAGCTTCCTCTCTGGAGATAGTGTCACTAATGGGGGTAGAGCGAAAGATCATCCTCCTGGTCGTCTTCCAGACCAAACTCTTCCCCCTCAGGGTCTTCTTCCTCGTGCTCCCCCTCCTCAACAACCCCCTCTCCCTCGGGGTCTCCTTCTACGTGCTCAGCCCCCTCCACAGGCTCCTTACCTGGACTACGGAATTATAAAGGTTGCACGAAAAAAACTACGTCACCCTCGCCATCCGAACCTAAGTCTAACTGAACCTCCTCCTTGATTCCAAGGTCTCCCAGAGACCAAGATGTCGATGCTGACTCACCTTCCTCCTCAGAACGACCTGAAGAGCTTGCCTCGGAAACGGACTGAGCACGTGACATTACGAATCAAAAATACTAACCTGGAAGTATCGAGCTACGGGGAGATCACCAGAAAAAGGTCATCGACTATTGGGGAAATTCCTGTTCTTGGGAGAAAAAAAAATGCAAATTGTGGAAATGAAGGAGGGGGGAGATTTATAACAGAGGAAGAGACTCCTCGATTTTCTCAAAAAAAGATCTAACTGTTGGATCTTGATTATCAAGATCCAACGGCCACTACGATCTGAGTCGCTTCGATTCTCACGCCTGTGACAATAGCCTGGGGCACAAAATTACCTCTTTACCCCCAGCCCTTTTAGCTGTTACGACGGCTCGGAACGCATTTCCAACTAAGGCTCGACACTCGGATGACACCGCAAGCCACAAAAACTTCCTCAACATGTTTGAAGCTCGGTGCTCGGATGACGCCGCGAGCTACAAAAACTTCATCAACAAGTTTGAAGCTCGGCGCTCGGATGGCACCACGAGCCACAAAACTTCCTCAACAAGTTTGAAGCTCGGCGCTCGGATGGCACCGCGAGCCACAAACACTTCCTCAACAAGTTTGAAGCTCGGCGCTCGGATGGCACCGCGAGCCACAAAAACTTCCACAACATGTTTGAAGCTCGGCACTTGGATGGCACCTGCGAGCCACATAAACTTCCTCAACAAGTTTGAAGCTCGGGTCTCAGATGGCACCGTGAGCCATAAAAACTTCCTCATCAAGTTTGAGGCTCGGCGCTCGGATGGCACCGTGAGCTACAAAAATTTTCTCAACAAGTTTGAAGCTCGGCGCTCGGATGGCACCGCGAGCCACAAAAACTTTCTCAAAAAGTTTGAGGCTCGGCGCTCGGATGGCACCGCGAGCCACAAAAACTTTCTCAACAAGTTTGATGTTCGGCGCTCGGATGGAACCGTGAGCCACAAAAACTTCCTCAACAAGTTTGAAGCACGGTGCTCGGATGGCACCGTGAGCCAAAAAAACTTCCTTAACAAGTTTGAAGCTCGGTGCTTGGATGGCACCGCGAGCCACAAAAACTTCCTCAACAAGTTTGACGCTCAGCGCTCGGATGGCACCGCGAGCCACATAAACTACCTCAACAAGTTTGAAGCTCGGCGCTTAGATAGCACCGCGAGCCACAAAAACTTCCTCAACAAGTTTAAGGCTCGGCGCTCGGATGGCACCGCGAGCCACAAAAACTTCCTCAACAAGTTTGAGGCTCGGCGCTCGGATGGCACCGCGAGCCACAAAAACTTCCTCAACAAGTTTGAAGCTCGGCGCTCGGATGGCACCGCGAGCCACAAAAACTTCCTCAACAAGTTTGAAGTTCGGCGCTCGGATGGCACCGCGAGCCACAAAAACTTCCTCAACAAGTTTGATGCTCGGCGTTCGGATAACACTGCTAGCTAAAAAAAATTCCTCAACAAGTTTGAAGCTCGGCGCTCAGATGGCACCGTGAGCCACAAAAACTTCCTCAACAAGTTTGAGGCTCGGCACTGGGATGGCATCGCGAGCCACAAAAACTTGCTCAACAAGTTTGAGGCTCGATGCTCAGATGACACCATGAGCCACAAAAACTTTCTTAACAAGTTTGAAGCTCGGCACTCGGATAGCACCACGAGCCACAAAAACTTCCTCAACAAGTTTGAATCTCGGCGTTCGGATGGCACCGCGAGCCACAAAAACTTCCTAAACAAGTTTGAAGCTCGACGCTCGGATGGTACCACGAGCCACAAAAACTTTTTCAACTAGTGAGAGGCTCGTTTTCCGACCCTCGACGCTCTGCAAAGCGAGTTCCTACTCCTCTAATCTCGATGTCCCCTTGCTTTTCCAACAAGTGAGGGGCTCATCTCCCGACCCTCGCTGCTCGGCAAGCGAGCTCCTACTCTAATCTCGAACGTCCCCTTGCTTTTCCAACAAGTGAGGGGGCTCGTCTCCCGACCCTCGACGTTCGGCAAAGCAGCTCCTACTCTTCGGCGCTCGACACACCTCGTGACTCCAAGAGGGGATCCCCTTCATCCTACCCCGCTGACCTCTCCCAGAAGATACGGATCCTGTTCTTCGCCGTACACACCACTCCGCTCTTCCCACAGAGACAAAAACCACTCCTACACGGTAGGATTATCCAGCCCTCTAGAAGTGGGGGGCTCCTGATATGGGTCAGATGACGTGGCCTCTCCTAGGCCACTGGATCCCCTCAATAAACGCTCATCCCTGATTATCAGATTAGTCCTAAGCTCCATGGGCTTCTGCCACGTCAGGCCTACGAGCGTCCAGACCCGGCCCAAACGGGTCCAGACCCGTTCTTTTCTGCCTATAAATACCAAGCCCTCTCCTCCCTCACAGGTAATCAGTCTTTCCCCTCTAAAAACCCTAGCTACTGTTACTCTTCAGTAACTAACTAGACCGTCGGAGGGCCTGCCACCGGGATCAACCTCGGTGTTCCTAGGCCGAGTGCAGGTACACGAGATCCGAGCCGAGCCTCCAGATCTGAGCTGAGCATCCGACCTTCACCTCACTCCTGCCTACTCCTGAGCCGCTCCCTCAGCCGAGGGTCGGGTGTATAGCCAGTACTGCGACTTCCACTTTATAATTGAGAGAACTCACCTGTTGCAGCCACCCCCAAAAACAAACCGCATCATTTAACTTTATTAAGGTGCTGTTAAGGCCTATCTTCTCTTTGTAACACCTTATATATCATTCTTATTCAAGTCTACCGTAACCTATTTTAGCTACCTCTGATTGTTGCTTCTATAACTACAAATCTCTCGTTCTTCCTATCTTGTACTTCATTCAACATCTTACTCTGTTGGAAATCCGTCATTAGTGGATGATCAACTAGTTCATTTTATTTTTTAGTACATTTCTTTGTTAGAGAACTTTTGTCAATTTATACACTTTTATTGAATAGAGATCCATTCGCAATTCTCTGCGGACTTTGTTATTAAAGCATTGTGCGACATATAAAGCAAAACAAAGTGTTTTACTTGTACAGGAACTTATTTGCAGCGCAAGTAATTATAATCCATTCTTGAAGATATATATAACAAGGGAGACCGCCACGCAACAAGTTGTTTTACTTGTACATGAACTCCTCAATTGCAGTCTAAAATATTTATAATCCATTCCTGAAGAAATATATAACTAGCGAGACCCCCGCGTCCTGCACGGATCTTTCAAACAAATTTTTTCTAAACTTTTTGAATTGGTAGCAAAAAAATTGTATGCGAAAAAATTGCATCTCTACCTCCACACATCGTGTAGATTTCTGAATAATTATTAAAATATTTTTGAATTGGAAACAGAAAGTGTATATGTTACGACTATGGGTTGTAATCTTTCAAGAATCCAAGCAAATGCAATGAATTCTACCAAAGACGAGCCCAATAGCTCGCTCTTTCTCTTACTGAATCAATACAAGTGAATTACAGGGGAATTTGATGACTGAAAATGGGAATGGAGGAAATTACTAAGGGTTGAGAATTCAAGAAGAGAAAGAGAAACGAGAGGTTGCAGGAAGGAGGTGAAGAGGCATTTTGATTCTTGATATGGGTTAGAAATGACGTGGCCCATCCTGGGCCACGGGATCCCCTCAGGATACACGCACCTTCTGATCCCCCGGATCCGCCACGTCAGCGTCGGAAAACCGCCCGGGCCTGCTGCCGCGTCAGTCCGGAAACCGCCCGGACATCTGCCACGTCAGCCCTATACCGCCCTGGTTTCCACTGCTTCAGTCTCACGGGCAACCGGGTCCAGACCCGGTTGGCATCTTCTATAAATACCAGACCCCTACTCCTTCTCCAGGTAATCAAAACTTCTCCACTCAAACCCTAGTTACTGTTACTCTCCCTTAGTGACTGACTAGATCGTCGGATGGTCTGCCACCGGGACCAACCCCGGTGTTCCGAGACTGTCTGCAGGTACACGAGACCCTCGAATCCGAGTCCCAAAGATCCGAGCCGAGCATCAGCCTCCACCTCTATACCACCTACCCAAGTACCGTTCGCCCAGTCGAGGGTCGTCTACATAGGAGTCTCCTCCAATACAAATCGAGTAAGAACTCACGCCTGGTGCATCCACACGTCTCCCAAAAACAAACCGCATCAGGATGGCACCGTCTGTGGGAAATATTCTATCGTAGACACCAACCCGAGCCTCGCTTCCAACGGTACCCTCATGGACGCCGACCCGAGCTCCGCCCGCGTTGGCACCACTGTCGACCCGAGCTCACATGGCGCCCAAGGCCGCAAAAGCTGTTATCTCCACACGCCGACACGACATGACTCCACAAGGCATCGCGGCCGATGCTCAGGGACCAAACAACAAGGGGGCCAGTCACGGGCCCCAGCCCAACGCCTCCCGTCCGGTCCAGAGCGACCTGCGAGGGGTAATCTTGAACCGACAGGCCAGCCGTGGCAGGGGAAGAGCCGCTTCCAACTCGGCTCCGAACCATCCCAGACCCCCATCCCAAGGGCGGGAGCCTGCGCTCAGCCAGGTCGGTCGGCGACAGTCCGCCCAACCAAACCGGGCCGAAGGAGCCCTGATTACCCACCAGGAGTTACAGGACTTCCGAAGAGAAATCTTGGGTGCCATCCGAGGGGTCCCCGTCAATGAGAACGCCCGCCATTCCCGCACACGGTCGGAGGCCGAGGCTAGCGTGTCTCGCCCCTCGACAATCCCCCAGAGTATGATGGCGACATTTTGAAGCACCTCCAAGAAATGGAGGAGCGCCTCGACCACGTTGGTAACGGCGACCCAAGAGTAGCTCAGGGGTATAGGCCGGTTCGCCCTCCTTTCTCCGCCCTCATCCTGCAGGCAGAGATACCCCGCAATTTCCGTCCGCCTCAGTTCGAGACATATGACGGCGAGGGCGATCCTAATGATCACATGGAGGGCTTCAAAACCCTCATGATGATTCATAGTGCATCGGATCCCCTCCTGTGTCGAGCCTTCCCCGCAACACTCCGGGGTCCGGCTCGGAAATGGTTCTCCAAGCTCACCCCCGGCTCCATCTATTCTTTCGACTACCTAGAGGGTAGCTTCCTCGCCCACTTCGTAACCAGCCGAAAGGCCGAAAGAATGAGTGCGTCCCTACTTGGACTCCGGCAAAAGGAGGGGGAGCCACTCCGAGTGTTTGTCCGACGGTTCACCGCCGAGGCGAGATCAGTCTCATCCCTCGACCCCGGCGTTGCCTCGGCAGCCTTCCGCCACAACGTCCGACATGGACAGCTGAAGGCCTCCTTGGTAAAGAAGCCTACAATAAACTTCCCCGACCTCCTCAACCGGGTCGAAAAATATATTCGACCCGAAGAGGCCCTCAATCCAGAGGACCAGAAGGAAGTTCTCGGGAAGGGGAAGCGCAAGGATGACGAGGTCGAGCAGGCGAAAAAAGCTCCAAGAGACAGGGGGCTCCGCAAAGAAGGTTTCGCCGATCCCTCGCTTCGAGAGGTACACTCCGCTGACGCAGAACGTGTCGACAATCCTCTTGGCGATTGAAGACAGCGACCTCGTCCAATACCCTCTTCGACCGTCCAACAATACCAGCAAGAAGAGGGATCAGTGGTTCTACTGCCGATTCCACCGGAACAACGGGCATGACACAGATCACTGCCGCGCCCTGAAGGACGAAATTGAGGCCTTCATTCAACGAGGGTACCTCCGAGAATTCAAAAGGGAAGGCGCCCGGGAACAGAGGAACAATAGAAACAGGAGGGATTCCCCTCCTCCTTGAATGCACCGTCATCATCCTGAGCAAGATCCGGAGCCCGAAGTACCCGAGGAACAAGCAATCCTGCACTGCGTCCATGGAGGGCCCATGGGAAGGGAATCCAATACTTCCCGCAAAGCCTTCGTCCGGGATGTCAACACCGTACAGGGCCCTCTCTCCCCCCAGGTCCAGCAACTCCCTGTTTCCTTCTCAGGCGAGGATCTGGAAGGGGTCCGGCTCCCTCATTGTGACGCACTTGTCATCAACCTCAGCATGGCGAACTTCGAGGTCTGGAGAATCCTCGTGGACAACGGGAGCTCGGTCAACATTCTGTTCCGGGAAGCATTTGAGAACCTAAAGCTCTCCCGTGAAAAACTAAAGCCAGCCGGGTATACCCTGCACGGATTCTCCGGCATCCCCGTAACTATAGAGGGGATCGTCACCCTCGATGTCACAGCAGGCACGACCCCGAACAGAAGGACCGAGCCCATGGACTTCATGGTTGTGAATGTCAAGGCAACCTACAACGCCATCCTCGGCCGTCCGGGACTCTGCTCCCTCCAGGCGGTTCCCTCGGCCTACCATCAGAAGATGAAGTTCCCTACTAACACTGGCGTCGGAGTTGTCCGGGGGAACCAAGAAGCAGCACGCTCGTGCTACATGACGGCGATCGGAAGCGGGGTATTTTCCTTCGATGCCGTCGAGCTGGAGCCCGAAAGAACCCAGCCAGAGCCAGAGTCGGCGGACGAGCTGCAAGATGTCTCGTTCGAGATAGGGGATCCGTCGAAGCACTTTCGAGTAAGCTGCTCCCTCGCCCCCGACCTCAAGTCTGCCCTAATCGCCTGCATTCGGCGCAATGTCGACCTCTTTGCCTGGAAACCCTCGGACATGCCTGGCATCTTCGAGGATATCATCATGCATAAACTCAGCGTGATCCCCGGGTCGAAACCAATTGTCCAAAAATGGCGCAAGTTCGCCCCGGAGCGACAACAGGCGGTAAACGCGGAAGTTGACAAGCTCTTGTCCGCGCATTTTGTACAATAGGTCAGCTACTTGGAGTGGCTGGCAAACATCGTCATGGTCAAAAAGGTGAGCGGAAGTTGGAGGATCTGCATATATTTCACCGACCTCAACAAGGCATGCCTCAAGGATCCATTCTCTCTTCCCAGTATTGACGCCCTGATCGACGCGACCTCGGGTCACGAGCTCTTATCATTCATGGATGCCTTCTCAGGCTATAACCAAATCCGGATGTTTCCTCCAGACATCGCTAAGACGTCCTTCGTCACAGACCAGGGGCTGTATTGCTACCGGGTCATGCCCTTCGGGCTGAAGAACGCCGGCGCCACCTACCAGAGGCTCGTCAACCGAGTCTTTAAAGATCAAATCGGGCGTAACATGGAGGTAATACGTCAACGACATGCTCGTCAAAAGCCAACAAGGATAGCACCACGTCGCCGACCTGGAAGAGGCCTTTGGGGTCCTTCGAACCCACAACATGAGGCACAACCCGGCGAAGTGCGCCTTCGGCATCTCCTCGGGGAAGTTCTTAGGGTTCATCGTCAGCCAGCGCGGTATCGAGGCGAACCCCAAAAAAATCCAGTCCATAATAGACTTGGCCCTTCCCAGGAGTGTCAAAGAAGTCCAGAGGCTAACGGGTAGACTGGCGGCCATCGGCCGTTTCCTCTCCAAGTCAGGAGAGAAGTCCCTTCCGTTCTTCAAGGCGCTGCGCGGCACTGGAAGGTTCGAGTGGGGTGCTCAACAGCAAGAGGCCTTCACACAGTTGAAAGAGTACCTCGCCAACCCTCCTCTCCTCAGCAAGCCCGAACCAGGGGAGCCACTCTGGCTCTACCTTTCTTCTTCGGAGAACGTGCTCAGCGCCTGTCCTCGTCCGCGAAGAGGAAGGGGTTCAAAAGCCCGTCTACTATGTGAATAAGGTCCTGCTCGACGCCGAGACCTGGTTTTCCAGGATGGAGAAGGTGGCGTACGCCTTGGTCATAGCAGCGCGAAAGCTCCGCCCTTACTTTCAGGTGCATTCGATCTAGGTGCTCACGGATCAACCCTTGAAGGCCGTTCTCTACAAACCCGAGAGCTCCGGACGACTAGTCAAATAGTCGATCGAACTCAGCCAGTACGACATCGGCTATCAACTAAGAACGTCCATCAAAGGGTAGGCCCTCGCCGAATTCATCACAGAATGCACCATCTCCGAGCAACCCGAGAGCAAAGATGCCGACTAGATGTGGGAAGTTTACGTCGACGGCTCCTCTTGCGAAATGGGGAGCGGTGCGGGCATCAGGTCCGGATGGTTTCCTCCTCCAGTATTGTCTCTGCCTCAACTTCCCGGCCTATAACAACGAGGCTGAATACGAGGCGATGATCGCCAGGCTCAACCTGGCTTATCAAGCCGGTGCAAGACAGATCCGGGCCTTTAGCGACTCTCAGCTGGTGGGCAACCAGATTATCGGGAACTACGAGGCCCGTGACGATCGGATGATCAGGTATCGGACCATGGTCCAACGCCTATTATCGTCCTTCGACGAATCGGCTGTTGTAAGGATCCCCCGGGAGCTGAACTCCCAGGCCGATGCCCTGTCAAAATTGGCTTCCTCATCCTTTGAAGGCCTCGACCGCACGGTCCTGATTGAAGTCCTGTTGAAACCAAGTACAGACTCCCCGGAGGTTCTGTGCATCGAAGACGGAGCTCCTCCTGACGACTGGACCACTCTTATCAAAAAATTTCTAGTCAAGGGAGAGCTCCCCGAAGACCGAGCTGAAGCAAGGCGGATCAGGGTCCGATCTGAAAGGTTCGCGGTCATCAATGCCACCCTCTTCAAAAGATCCTATACAACAACCGATGGCAGACCCTACCTCCACTGCCTAAGCCCAGACAAAGCCAAGTCGGCCCTCAAGGAGCTGCACGAGGGGATCGGCGGATGTCACATGGGGAGCCGTTCACTAGCACGGAAGGCGCTAAATCACGGATACTACTGGCCCACTATGCTGCAAGACGCCCTCGACCTAGTGAAGAAGTGTGGCTCCTGCCAACGGTTCTCCCCCGTGAAGAGGGCTCCTCAGGCGAACCTCCGGTCCATGGCCAGTCCGACCCCCTTTGCAATGTGGAGGATGGATTTGGTAGGCCCATTTTCAAAAGCAACAGGCCAGCGAAAGTTTCTCATTGTGGCGATCAACTATTTCACTAAGTGGATCGAGGCCGAGCCATTAGCAACGATCACCGAGCGACAGACTCAGCAGTTTTTCTAAAAACATATCGTCTGTCGGTTCAGGATTCCGTAGGTACTCATCACGGACAATGGGACTCAATTCGCGGGTAAGCATTTTTGCAAGTTCTGCGAAGACCTCAGGATCCAGCAGCGCTTCTCGTCAGTGTGCCATCCCCAGTCTAATGGTCAGGCCGAGAATGCGAACTGCCAAATCCTTGACGGCCTCAAGAAACGACTCGATAACTCCTCCAAGGGGTTATGGGTCGACGAGCTACCCAGCGTTCTCTGGGCCCACCGAACAACAAAGAGAATCCCCATGGGAGAATCCCCTTTCAATCTGACATACGGTGCAGAGGCCGTCATTCCCTTGGAAATCGGGATCCCTTCACCCCGAATCATGGCTTTCGAGGAGGTTGCCAACTCCCAATAGCTGCGAGCCGACCAGGACCTTATAGACGAGGTCAGGAAAAAGTCCGCCATTAGAAGAAGCATCTACCAGCAAAGAATTGAGAAGTTCTACAACAAGAAGGTGCGCCCAACCGACATCAAACTCGGAGATCTTGTCATCCGAAAGCTGGTAGTATCCAATCCCGGTCAGAAGAGAAAGTTGGCACCAAATTGGGAGGGCCCCTACAAAGTATCCGAAGTCGTGCGCCCAGGTACGTACAGCCTGACCAGTGCCGAAGGCAAGCCCATCAAGAGGCCCTAGAACGCGGAACACCTAATCAAGTTCTTAGGAGGAGAGTAGCCTCCATGTAAATTATCATGATTGTAATCGGCACGTCGTGCCTAGTCTTTTGTAAAGTTCAAATATATTATAAATATGCCAGCTTTCTTAAAACAAGCCTACGACTTCCTATTTTGTAACAAATAAAGAACATATCTCGAGCTCGGCGCTCGGATAACAACGCGAGCCTAAAAAGCTTCCCTTACAAGCTTGGGGCTCGATGCTCGGATAACAGCGCGAGCCTGAAAAGCTTTCCTCACAAGCTTAGGGCTCGGTGCTCGGATAACAGCGCGAGCCCAAAAAGCTTCTCTTACAAGCTTGGGACTCGATGCTCTGATAACAGCGCGAGCCCAAAAAGCTTCTCTTACAAGCTTGGGGCTCGGTTCTCGGATAACAGCGCGAGCCTGAAGAGCTTCCCTTATAAGCTTAGGGCTCGGTGCTTGGATAACAGCGTGAGCCCAAAAAGCTTCTCTTACAAGCTTGGGGCTCGGTGCTCGGATAACAGCGCGAGCTTGAAAAGCTCCCCTTACAAGCTTGGGGCTCGGTGCTCGGATAACAGCGTGAGCCCAAAAAGCTTCTCTTACAAGCTTGGGGCTCGGTGCTCGGATAACAGCGCGAGCCTGAAAAGCTTCCCTTACAAGCTTGGGGCTCGGTGCTCGGATAACAACGCGAGCCAGAAAAGCTTCCCTTACAAGCTTGGGGCTCAGTGACCGGTATAGGGGGTCGGCATCTGCCAGCCACGCCCGCACCGTCTCTCCCCGAGAACAAGTGTGGGAGCTCGGCGTCGGCCCCGAGCAAGGCGGGTGCCTTCTTCAAGGCACCACGACCTTGACGCTCGGCGGCGACCCTTTGCTACGCCTGCAACTGTCTTTCTCACCGGTATGGGGGCTCGGAATCCGTCTCTCGCTCGGTTTGGGCTTCTTCAAGCTCATCAACCTATGTACGACGCGACATCCGCCAGCCACGCCCGCACCGTCTCTCCCCGAGAACAAGTGTGGGAGCTCGGCGTCGGCCCCGAGCAAGGCGGGTGCCTTCTTCAAGGCACCGCAACCTTGACGCTCGGCGGCGACCCTCTGCTACACCTGCAACTGTCTTTCTTATCGGTATGGGGGCTCGGCATCCGTCCCTCGCTCGGTTTGGAATTCTTCAAGCTCATCAACCTATGTACGAGGCGACATCCGCCAGCCACGCCCGCACCGTCTTTCCCCGAGAACAAGTATGGGAGCTCGACATCGGCCCCGAGCAAGGCGGGTGCCTTCTTCAAGGCACCGCGACCTTGACGCTCGGCGGTGACCCTCTGCTATGCCTGCAACTGTCTTTCTCACCGGTATGGGGGCTCGACATCCGTCCCTCGCTCGGTTTGGGCTTATTCAAGCTCATCAACCTATGTACGAGGCGACATCCGCCAGCCACGCCCGTACCGTCTCTTCCCCGAGAACAAGTGTGGGAGCTCGGCGTCGGCCCCGAGCATGGCGGGTGCCTTCTTCAAGGCGCCGCGACCTTGACGCTCGGCGGCGACCCTCTGCTACGCCTGCAACTGTCTTTCTCACCGGTATAGGGGCTCAGCATCCGTTCCTCGCTCGGTTTGGGCTTCTTCAAGCTCATCAACCTATGTACGAGGCGACATCCACCAGCCACGCCCGCACCGTCTCTCCCCGAGAACAAGTGTGGGAGCTCGGCGTCAGCCCCAAGCAAGGCGGGTGCCTTCTTCAAGGCACCTGCGACCTTGTCGCTCGGCGAAGACCCTCGGCTACGCCTGCAACTATCTTTCTCATCGGTATGGGGGCTCGGCATCCGTCCCTCGCTCGGTTTGGGCTTCTTCAAGCTCATCAACCTATGTACGAGGCGACATCCGCCAGCCACGCCCGCACCGTCTCTCCCCGAGAACAACTGCAAGAGCTCGACATCGGCCCCGAGCAAGGCAGGTGCCTTCGACAAGGCACCGCGACCTTGACACTCGGCGGCGACCCTCTGCTACTGTCTTTTTCACCCACACGGGGACTCGGTTACGACCTACTACCAGGTATTAACAAAAATTTTATCTCGATTTAGAGCGTCCGCCTTCAACAGATGCCCTGAGCTTCGAGTCGATTTGTTTACCACACTCTCACCCGCGAACAACTCGAGGTTTACGGCTTTCACCAGCCCAAACCCCGAATTGTTCGAGGGTGGCAGGGGGGCCACTGACCCTCTGCTCTCTCCATCCCGAGCCAAACGCTCCGAGCCTTTGAGCCGTCAAGCTGGCCCTTCTCTCGCCCACGAACAACCCGGGGTTTGCTGCTCTTACAAGCTCGAAACCCCGAACTGTTCGAGGACGGCAGGAGAGCCACCACGCTTCGGCTCTATCCGAACCCCCGAACCGATCGGTCGGCTCATCGCTCACCAACGAAAAACCCGGGGTCTCGTGGCTCTAACGGCCTGAACCCCGAATAGTCTGAGGGTGATCGGTGTGCCTCCGATCCGGAGTATACGAAAATATTGTGTTCTCTAGGCGCCCGCCTTCTGCAGGCACCCAAATCAAGCTGCTAATTACCTGACAACCAACAAGGGGAGTGGGGATTATATAGCCTCGTGAGGCCCACATTTATTGTGCCTGGGAATGTGAAACGACGGAAGGCAAAACGTCGCCATAAATGCTCATGAAAATGCGAAACGTCGCCATTAATGACGCAGTCGCGTCAGTGTCGACCCTTCGTAGCAGACACACCGGTCACCCTCGGCGACCGAGACAGTCAAGGTTCAAGAAAAAAAATGGCCATTATTATTACTCATTGCTTACAACTCAATGAACGTCGGTATAAATACAAGGAGCAGCTCACTCACTCACACTCGGCATGGAATTCAAACTCGGCGCCTCCTTCGGGTCTCCTCTCACGCACGGTTGGACCGGTCCGAAAAGGTACTCCTGCTGCCAAGCTTCCTACATCTTCGGGCTGTGCCCCATCCGATAGAAATGTCGGAGACCGCCCCGGGGTCGAGTTGCTGGCCCCTTCAATCAGACCAGCACCTAACACCAGCTTCAGCCTACGAATCTCCAGCTCCTTCTCGACTATTGCCTCACGAAGGAAAGACTCCAAAGCCGACCCCCCGCTCGAAGCATCCGAGAGGGACCAGTCCATCTCGATTACCCACCAGTCCCGGTCGGCTACGGCCTTCTTCAGGTGCGCCACCTCCAAACTGAGCTCCCTGGACCTGTTCAGAAAATAGTCAACGACGGCGGTGCGGTCCCGAGCCTGCTTCTGTTGACGAGCCAAAGCTGCCTCCGTGGCCTCCTCCCCAGCTCGAACTAGAGGTACCTCGGCAACAAGGGGGAGGGCGACACAGGTCCCGTGCGTCTATCAAAAGACGAGAACAAACATCACAAAAAACACAAGTCTGGAAGGGTCGGTCCAAAAAAGTAATTTCATTTCTTTCAAAAGTTTGATACAAAAGCCACAGTGGCCAGTCCGCTTAAGACATTTACATTAAAACGAGCAAAAAGAAAAAAGACTATTCTATTCTTGAGGGGGGGTGGCACCTCATCGTCGACCTGGTCGCCCCCCGCTTCGTCGCCCCCCGGGGTGGGAGGAAGGTTCGGTGCCCATCCATAGTAGAGATGGTCCACGTTCTGCTCGGGTTAGATCTGCTTAAAGTGGGACTTGGCCTGTTCGTATACCTCGTCCCATGCCAGCATCAGAGTCTCCCCCAAGGCCGACTCCATCTCCTCCTGTGCCTTCTTCCCGTTCTCCGCCTCGGTCGCGATCTTCGCCTCAAGATCCTCTTGGTCCTACTTGTGAATTTTGCAGATCGACTCTATGTGGGCCTCGTGGACGGCCATCATGGCCCGGGCATCTTTCAGCTCATCTGTGGCCTTTTTCAGTTTGCAGAGGTACTTCTCTGCATTCCACCTCTCGATGTATATCTCCTTTCTCCAAGCACTTGTGGAAGTGCTGACCATCGCCTGTCTGAGGAGAGAAAGATCAGAAAAACTCCAAGTTAACAAGAAAAACGGAGCCAAGCCAACTTACCGAGAGGTGTCCCTGACACCACCGCATGTAGGCCTGGTCCGCCGTCTGCGTCGCCAGGGCCATCAAATCGCGCTCGGTGGAGGCCTTCGGGACGAACTCGACCGACACAGGCCCATCAAGCAGAGAATCCCCCCGCACGATCGACCAATCAGGGGCAAAGGGCAGCAGACCCTGCTTGCCCACCATCTCCGGGGCGGTCGGCCGAATAGGGGGGAGCCCTTTTCCCGGGGCATCCACTGTCTTGCCCAAACCACTCCCGACGTCTCGAGCCGCCCTCGACGAATGGGAGCGGGGGGAGTGGTGCCTCTTGGCCCTCTTCGCCGGGGAAGGACCCTCGGCCACCGGGGCCGGCCCCTTAGAGGACCCTCTGGCCTGCGCAGCTAGCTTCTGCTTCTCGGCCGCTATCCTCTCCTGCTCGGCCTTCTTCTTCTTCTCTGTCCTCGCCTTCTCGGCGACAGCAAGCAATATCTTCTTAGCGTCCGCCTGTTGAGTTGTCATCCCTGTAAAAACAGAAAGGAGAAGAGCTAACGTTAACACGAAGGCAGGAAAATGAACATATTTGGAAAGAAACATACTAGGGTCGGCGGGACTCAGTCCGGCCCGGGCGAGGTGTATCTCGGTCACTCGAGGCCATGCGATACTGTGCCCCCCGACTATCTTCTCCACCCTCTTCCACTCCTTGGCGGTCAGGTCGCTCCGCTTCGGAGGCTTGTGGTTTGGCTTGACGAAGTTCCACCTGGTCGGAATTCCCCAAGACCCTTCAGTCCGAACCACGAAATATTTTTCCTTCCACCCCTTTATGGAGTTCGGATGACCATGCATAACCTTCTTATGCGGCCTCGGCGAAAAGTAGAAAATCCCCTCCTGGTCTCCGAGCGAGCCGATCCCAAGAACGGCTCGAAAATACGTCAGCCTCGGCGTCACTCCCTTCTCTTAGCACTTTAGTATGAAGCAGACTAGATGCTTCCAAGAGTTCGGACCATACTGCATAGGGCACAGCCCCGCCCAGTTCAGAACCCTCTTAACAAAAGGATGCAGAGGCAGCCTTAGCCCCGAGAGGAAGGCGTCCTCGGGGAACATACAGTAACCCGACACCAGAGCCGTGGTGGGCCGAATACCCGGGCTTAGAATGAAGATCTCGAACTCCTGCGGAATATAGTAGGCGGCCCTAATAATGTTCAGATATTCCGCCTTCAAAATGCTCGGGATGCTATTAGCGCGAATCTTCACCCGAGTGTCTTCGCCCGACACTGGAGGGATCGGTCCGATATCCTTAATGTCGTCGGGATACATCCGAATCGACCCTGGATTCTTGAAGGAGACCAGGGGAAACTCGAAACCCGGTCTTGGTGCATACTCATCTGGTGAGGAAGGACTGTGTGGTATGGTCAAGACTTTCTTCTTCCGACGAGGACGGGCCTTCCGCTCGGGAGACGGCGTCGACAAAGGAGGAAGGGGTGGAAGATCTTCTCCGACCCCGATCGGCCTTCCCGCCGTGCCCTGGCCAGCATCTCCTTGGGCAGTCTCCCGTTCGTCGACCTCATCCTCCTCGTCGTAAACATCCTGGACCCCGGGATACTGACCCTCCTCGTCTTCCTCCTCACCCTCGGCACCCTACTCCTCCTCGTCTTCCTCCTCGCCCTCGGTGCCTTCCCCCACCTCTTCCTCATCGTCCTCCTCCTGATCCTGCTCCTCCTCGTCCTTGCCGTCCCCCTCATCCTCTTCCTCCTCTTCACCCTCATCCATGGGCTCCTTTCCCAGCCTTCTGGACCTCAGTGAAGACACCACGAAGACTACGTCATCACCATCGTCCGACCCAAGGTCGGTCAGAACCTCCTCCTTCACCTTATACTTACTCAAGGACGAGGACGTCTCCTGCTCGGATTCCTCCGTGGAACGGCCTGACGAGCTAGCCTCGGAACCGGACTGAGTTTGCGACATTACTAAAAAGAAAGTACTAACCTGGAGCATAGGAATTTACGGTCACCGAAAAGTATCGCCGACGGCAAGTAAGAATCCCGCTCTGGTTAAAATTGGAAAATGAGTAATAAAGTGAAGAAGAAATGAGGGAGGGGGAGGGGGTTTTAAAGGGGAAAAGCGACTCCTCGATTTCCGTAAAATAGATCTGGCCGTTGGATCTTAACTATCAAGATCCAGCGGCCACCAAGATCTGGAAATGCTTTGATCTTTGTGCCCATGACGTCAGCAATAGGCATAAAATTACCCCACTACCCGTCCACCTTTTCTCTCCAAACAGGCTTTTTTCGACAAGTCTGAAGGTTCGACGCTCGGATAGTATCGCGAGCCAACAATTTCCCTTCTATTTTCCACAGAAGGGTCGACACTCGGATAGTATCGCGAGCCAATAATTTCCCTCCTATTTC
Source organism: Hemerocallis citrina (assembly GCA_017893485.1). NCBI lineage: Eukaryota > Viridiplantae > Streptophyta > Magnoliopsida > Asparagales > Asphodelaceae > Hemerocallis > Hemerocallis citrina. Next base: position 79,831,938 of record CM030363.1, on the reverse strand, counting down.
ACATAAGGGTCGACGCTCGGATAGTATCGCGAGCCAATAATTCCCCTTCTATTTCACAGAAGGGTCGACGCTCGGATAGTATCGCGAGCCAATAATTCCCCTTCTATTTTCCACAGAAGGGTCGACGCTCGGATAGTAGCACGAGCCAATAATTCCCCTATTATTTCACAGAAGGGTCGACGCTCAGATAGTACCGCGAGCCAATAATTCCTCTTCTATTTCACAGAAGGGTCGACGCTCGAATAGTAGCGCGAGCCAATAATTCCCCTTCTACTTCACAGAAGGGTCGACGCTCGGATAGCATCGCGAGCCAATAATTTTCCTTCTATTTTCACAGAAGGGCCGACGCTCGGATAGTAGCACGAGCCAATAATTTCCCTTCTATTTCACAGAAGGGTCGACGCTCGGATAGTAGTGCGAGCCAATAATTTCCCTTCTATTTCACAGAAGGGTCGACGCTCGGATAGTATCGCGAGCCAATAATTCCCCTTCTATTTTTCACAGAAGGGCTGACGCTCGGATAGTAGCACGAGCCAATAACTCCCCTTCTATTTCACATAAGGGTCGATGCTCGGATAGTACCGCGAGCCAATGATTCCCCTTCTATTTCACAGAAGGGTCGACGCTCGAATAGTACCTCGAGTCAACAATTCCTCTTCTATTTTTCCACAGAATGGTCGACGCTCTGATAGTACCGCGAGCCAATGATTCCCCTTCTATTTCACAGAAGGGTCGACGCTCGGATAGTACCCCGAACCAATAATTCCTCTTCTATTTTCCACAGAAGGGTCGACGCTCGGATAGTACCGCGAGCCAATGATTCCCCTTCTATATCACAGAAGGGTCGACGCTCGGATAGTATCGCGAGCCAATAATTTCCCTTCTATTTTTTCACAGAAGGGTCGACGCTCGGATAGTAGCACGAGCCAATAATTCCTCTTTATTTCATAGAGGGGCTCGGAGCTCGGATGGCGCCGCAAGCCCTATCTACCCTCCTTTGTTCAGAGGGGCTCGGAGCTCGGATGGCACCGCGACCCCCAGCTAGCCTCCTTTGATTCAGAGGGGCTCGGAGCTCGGATAGCACCGCGATCCCGAACTGCCCTCCTTTGATTCAGAGGGGCTCGGAGCTCGGATAGCACCGCAAGCCCCAACTACCCTCCTTTGATTCAGAGGGGCTCGGAGCTCGGATAGCACCGCAAGCCCCAAACTACCCTCCTTTGTTCAGAAGGGCTCGGAGCTCGGATAGCACCGCGAGCCCCAAACTACCCTCCTTTGATTCAGAAGGGCTCGGAGCTCGGATAGCACCGCGAGCCCCAAACTACCCTCTTTTGATTCAGAAGGGCTCGGAGCTCGGATGACACCGCGAGCCCCATGAGCCCTCCTCTTGTCACGAGGGACTCGTCTGCCGACCCCTAGTGCTCGACATACCGAGCCCCAGAAGAAGACCTCGCCTCCTCCTCGCTCTTCCAACTAGCGAGGTGATCGTCCACCGACCCTTGGTACTCAACAAACCGGGCCCCAACGGGAGACCTCGGCGTCCCCTCGCTCTTCCAACTAGCGAGGGGAACGCCTATCAACCTAGCCCCTACTGAACAGGACCTCGACGCCCCTTGCTTTTCCAACAAGTAAGGGCCCTCGCCTGCCGACCCCAGATGCTTGGCAAACCGAGCTCCAACCCGACAGACCTCGACATCCCCTCGCTCTTCCAACTAGCGAGAGGATCATCTGCCTGACCCTCGGAGCTCGTCTACCGACCCCAGATGCTCGACAAACCGTCACTCCAATCCGACAGACCTGGACATCCCCTCGCTCTTCCAACTAGCGAGAGGATCGTCTGCCGACCCTCGGAGCTCATCTACCGACCCCAGACGCTCCGCAAACCGAGCTCCAACCCGACAGACCTCGACATCCCCTCTCTCTTCCAACCAGCGAGAGGATCGTCTGCCTACCCTCGGAGCTCGTCTACAGACCCCAGACGCTCGGCAAACCGTCACTCCAACCTAACAGACCTGGACGTCCCCTTGCTCTTCCATCTAGCGTGAGGATCGTCTGCCGACCCTCGGAGCTCATTTACCGACCCTAGACACTCGGGAAACCGTGCCCCACCCCGACAGTACTCGACGTCCCCTCGCTCTTCCAACTAGCGAGAGGATCGTCTACCGACCCCCAAGGCTCATTTGCCGACCTTAAGGCTCGGCGAGCGTCACTCGGACTCCTCTACACTTAGCATCTCGCACAAACTCCAATAAGGGATCTCTTCCTCCTACCCCCTGGCCTCTTCGGGAAATAGCAAAACCTACTTTCTCACCGCACCTTCCACCTTGCTCTTCCTACAGAGGCAAAGAATCACTCCTACACGGCAGGCTCACCCAGCCCTACAGGAGTGTGGGGCTTGTGATATGGGTTAGAAATGACGTGGCCCATCCTGGGCCACGGGATCCCCTCAGGATACGCGCACCTTCTGATCCCCCGGATCCGCCACGTCAGCATTGGAAAACTGCCCGGGCCGCTGCCGCATCAGCCCGAAAACTGCCCGGGCATCTGCCACGTCAGCCCTATACCGCCCTGGTTTCCACCGCTTCAGCCTCACGGGCAACCGGGTCTAGGCCCGGCCCCAAACGGGTCCAGACCCAGTTGGCATCTTCTATAAATACCAGACCCCTACTCCTTCTCCAGGTAATCAAAACTTCTCCACTCAAACCCTAGTTACTGTTACTCTTCCTTAGTGACTGACTAGATCGTCGGAGGGTTTGCCACCAGGACCAACCCCGGTGTTCCGAGACCGTCTACAGGTACACGAGACCCTCGGATCCGAGCTCCAAAGATCCGAGCCGAGCATCAGCCTCCACCTCAATACCGCCTACCCCAGTACCGTTCGCCCAGTCGAGGGTCGTCTACATAGGAGTCTCCTCCTTCAATACAAATCGAGTAAGAACTCACGCCTGGTGCATCCACACGTCTCCCAAAAACAAACCGCATCAATTCTGTTATTAGCTAAAGAATTCTTTATTACATCTTCTACTATTTATACTATCATTTAGACCATGTAACATATCCCACCATTCATCTGCTGCTATCTGTTCATGGTTGTAACTGTCTTAACCCCCCAGATTCCCACTTCCAGCCATCTTGCACGTGCTTCACCAATGTATTATCTTCATTCTTCAAACCTATATGGCCTCTTCTTCACGCGCTCAGGTCTCTCTTGCTTCATTCCCAAGTCACTATCTTTTACACTTGTATCATTGCCACCCCCTCCGAAAGCAACCTTGTCCTCAAGGTCGAAGTGAGGAAAAGCCTTAACCAAAGCTGCTTCATTTTCCCACATAGCCGCACTCTCAGGCAACCCCTCCCATAACACCAGGACTTCATCAAGATAAGCATTGCCTGCTTAACTTTTCTATATTGTAAAATCCTTACTGGTATTAATGCAGGTACCCACGATGCTTCATCCTCAGGCAATGGCCTGCTGTCCTCCTGTGTAGGATCTCCTCGACACAACCGCAACAATGATACATGAAAAACATGGTGTATCTTTGTTTCTTCTGGTAGCCCCACCTTGTAAGCGACTGACCTAGTTCACTTCACTACTTGAAATGGCCCATAAAACCTCTTTGACAACTTATGGGAGCTACATGTGCCACTAAATGCTGACGATAGGGTTGTAATTTGACAAACACCCAATCCCCCGCAGCAAACTCTCAATGTGAACGATGTTTATCCGCCATGATCTTCATCCTGGATTGAGCTCTACTCAAATTTGTCTTGAGAAGCATAATGACTTGTTATTTCTTCACAAATTCCGCATTCACCTCCCAAGTCGCAGAGCCCCCATTCACATGCCCCGATACCACTGGAGCCTTATGCCCATAAACCACCTCATACGTCATCAATCCAATAGCATATTGGTAGGCAGTATTATACCAATACTCAGCTAAAGGTACTCCAAAGCTTGGCTTCCGTGCTGACAAAACAACGCAAGTATTGTTCTAAACACCTATTAAGAACCTCTGTATGCCTGTCCATTTGAGGGTGGTATGCACTTAATTGACATCTTCAACATCGTGCCTTGCTGGACAAACAATTCCTCTATAAATTATTGTTGAAGATCGGGTCACTATCGACTTCGGCAACCCATGCAACTAAACCATATTATCAAAAAACAACTCAGCAACTTTAGCTGCCGAAAAATTTGTACAGGGGCGTTGGATTTATGTCTTGCATACTATGTTGGATAAGAAGACGATGAGACGATGGAGGAATCGAGACAATCGGAGACGGAGTGGAAGCAAGGAAATCAGTTAGCAACTGTAGCAACTGTAGCAACAGATGGAGTTGCGGTCGACCGTACTTGGGATACGGTCGACCGCCCAACTCTGCAAAAGTTCCCGAGAGGGAGATGGCCGACCGGCCTTGTGGTGCGGTCGACCGCGTGCGGCGCTGATGGATAATTTGGGTCGGGTCTTGGTGATTTGTGAGAAGCCCAACTTGCTCTTCAAGTCAGATCTGACGGCTCTTATCATATGGTTATCTCTTTAGGAATATCTAAAAACTATTGTATCAAGATATAAAACTAGGGTTTCTTTAGATCTCTATATATTGTTGTTATTGGCCTCCATTGAGAGCCAAGAGAGAGAGTACTTTATTGAAGGAAAGATTGAGTGATTCTCTAATTGTAAACAACTAGTACTTGCTGTTGAGGCTTGAGAGATGGTCGTGGTGAGAATTGTAATATTCTTGTATTTTCTCTAGTTGAATAACATCTGGGGTTTCTTCTTCCTCGGATTAAGGCGAAAGCCCCAACCGGGACAAATTTGTGTGTGTTTTGGTGGGTTTGGTATGATCTCAAATGTGCTTGGTGGTTTGTGTTGATTGCATCGAATAATTCAGCAAGATCCTAAGAGGGGTTTTCGATAGAATCCCTAACGAAGGATATAAAGTGGCCATACTTAATCTATCCACCACCACTAGTATAGCCCCTTTACCTTGTGAAGACGTCAGCCCCACTACAAAATCCGTAGAAATATCTTCCCAAATTTGGTTAGAAATGGGCAAGGGTTGAAGGAGACAGAAAGTGCTTGATTATCGAATTTAACTTGCTGAAACATGATACACTCTTGAACAAACTTGTCACCTCCTCAGCAATATTTTCCAAATAAAACTGATCTCTAATCCTGAGCAAAGTTCTTCGAATACCCGAGTGCTCCCCTACAGAACTGAATGAAACTCATTCAATACTTGTTTCCTTTAATGAAACTAGAACCATGGTTTTTCGTTTATAAAAAATATCCCGTCACTATACTCAAACTCCTTTGTATTCACCCTCCCTTCCTTGACTGAATGCAATAACTCACTCCACTTAGCATACTTTGTGTACTCTGATTTCAACTGGTCCAATATCAAGAATTTAGGATATGACACAGTCGTGTAGCCTACATTTTAGCTGCAAATTGCCTAGATAATCCATCAACTCTTTCCCTGGTTTGTACACCACTTTGAAGTCATATCCAGCTAGCTTTTGTACCCATTTTTGTTGTTGTGGTGTTTGTATCACTTGAGTTATCATATGATGTAAACTCTTGTGATCTGTTTGCACAACAAACTCCCTTCCCAACACATATTGCCTCCACTTCTTTACTGCCTTAGTGATTGTGTACATCTCTCTAACATACGCCGAAGAGCCTTGCATTCTTTTAGACATCTTTTTGCTGAAATATGCCATTGGATGTTGTCTTGGGATAAAATAGCTCCAACGCCCAACCTGAATGCATCAGTTTCAATTGTAAAAGGCTTGTTAAAATTAGGTAAAGCTAGGACTGGAGTGGATGACATTGCCTTCTTAAGTTGCTGAAAGGCCAACTCAGCAACTTCACTCTATCTGAATGCATCTATCTTAAGCAATTCAGTAAGTGGGCAGAATATTGTGGCATAACCTTTAAAAAAACATCTATAATAGCCAATTAAGCCCAAGAATGCTCCTAATTGCTTGAGAGTTTGTGGTTGAGGCCACTGCAGAACAGCCTCCACCTTCTCTTTACCCACACTAACCCTTGTGGAAATGAAGTGACCCAAGTATCCGATTGTAGTTTGGCCAAATGTACATTTGGATCTCTTGACAAAAAAATGGTTTTGCTCAAGGACCCTCAAAACTACAACTAGATGATTCAAATGAGAGCTCCAATCCCTACTATAGATCAAGATGTCATAGAAAAACACCAATACAAATTGCCTCAAAAATGGCTTGAAAATACCATTCATTTCTGCGTGAAAAGTTGACGGTGCATTCGTCAATCCAAATGGCATGACAAGGAACTCGTAGTGCCCTTCATGAGTTTTAAATGCCGTCTTGCCTACATCCTCGGCCTTCACCCGTATCTGATGATATCTCACCAGCAAACCTAGTTTGGAAAAATACACCGCTCCATGCAATTTATTGAACAGTTCATCTGCGGTTGGAATAGGAAATTTATCCTTGATTGTTACTGCATTTAGAGATCTATAATCTACGCAAAATCTCCAACTTCCATCTTTGTTTTTAATCAACAACACTGGTGATGAAAAGGGATGATGACTATGTCAAATAATACCCTCCTTAAGCATTTGCACTACTTGCCTCTCAATCTCTGATTTTTGGAAATGAGGATATTTGTAAGGTTTGACATTTGGTTGTCTTGCTCTAGGAAACAAATGTAAAGGGTGATCATATGTCCTAGATGGAAGGAGACCAGTTGATTCAACACAATCATATCTCTTCAATACATTGACCAGTTCATTAGGTAGCTCAGATGTCCTCGTATTTTCTTGTTGCAATTCCAGGTGAAAGAACTGAGAAATTGATGTCGTAGCTGCATTTCTCTTTAGTTTATGCAATTTTAGTTTTTCTATAGATGGAAATGCTCCGCCTTGGAGCCAAATACTCTGACATCCATAAGAAAATGACAGTGTCATTTTAGCATAATCAAAGTAGCTAGTCCCAATAGCTGCAGCCATTGAACCCCCAATACAGCTTCAGCTCCTTGGATGGGCAACACGTAAAATCGATTGTAAATGTATGCCCCTATATCATAACAGATATATCTCGACACACCCCTTAACACTGCAAGGTCTGGCCATTTCCCACCGTGACAGTAAAATCTGTTGTCTCTTGCATAGGCAATTGTAAATACTCGGCCACACTTACATGTAAAAAGTTGTGTACCGCCACCATCTATCAAGATTTGAACGATACTCTAATTAATCATACCTGAAACTCGGAGAGTTCCTGGAGAGAGACATGACCTGACATAGCTTGATAAGAAATCTCACAGGTTGCAACAGTTCTTTAATACATTAGTCTGCCTATAGTTACACTCCATCATCCCCACTACAATTATCATGCTCATCAACCAACAATAGCAAGAATTTCTTTCCTTTACACACATGACCTTAAGTAAACTTCTCGTCACAATTAAAGCACAACCTCTTTTCTTTTCACAATGCTAACTCAGGACTCAAAATTGTCAAATAGGATACTTTTGTACAGATGTTGGAGGGTTTGATACTGAATTCTGAGTAGGTGCAGGAGGATTAGGTAATAAGGGAGAAAGTGTACTTATAGATGAAGACCCATTCGCCTTATAGGGTGCATTCTGATGTCCGATTCTCCTACTCTCCTAGTAGGAATCTTCTTGCAGTTTGGCCAAGCCCATCGCTTCAGCCACAGACTTAGGCTGTCGAGAAATTACAACTCTCTTGATATCAGGCTTTAATCCACAAATGTAACAACTCAACAAAAATAAATCACTAATACCTCGTCTTATTCATTAGTCTCTCAAACTCTTTATGATATTCAATCGACGACTTTGTTTGTACTAGTTTCGACAATGATCTATAAATGCTGATGGTCCAAATCTCACCTCTAATTCATGGACAAAAACATCCCAGCTTGTGAAAACACCATTATCAAACTTCCATTTAAGCCATGTTAAAGTTCTCCTATCCATGTGAAATGAAGCTATTGCGAGCTTTTGATCACCAGGTGTTCGATGAAAATCAAAAAGTTGAATTGCCTTAAACACCCAACCTGAGGGATCTCCCCCTTCAAATATTGGAAAATCTAATCTCAGTATATTACTGAAATGAACTGAGTTAGAATGCCTTATCACCATTGCAGAATCACCTTAATTCTGGTTTCTTGATTGATTAGATTGTTGATCCAATTTCCCGTAAATCCTTGATGATTTCGTCGCCACCTGCAACAAGATTTTCGTATGCCCATCTACAACAACCGATAAGTCTTGCAACTGAGTTGTATGAAGTTGTAGTTGATCACTTTGTTTCTTGGAAAGTTCCTTTAGTGCAAGAATAGCATCTTCTAAGCTTCGATGTTGAGTACACTGCGACCTCGTACCATCCGCCATTAAAGTCCAGATCGGTGAAAGCACCAATGTTATGACTATGGGTGGTAATCTTTCAAGAATCCAAGCAAACACAATCAATACTACCAAAGATGAGCCCAATAACTCGCTCTTTCTCTTACCGAATCAATACAAGTGAATTACAGGGGAATATGATGACTGAAAATGGGAATGCAGGAAATTACTGAGGGTGGGTTGAGAATTCAAGAATAGAGAGAGAAGCGAGAGGTTGCAAGTAGGAGGTAAAAAGGCATTTTGATTTTTTTTATTAGCTAAAGAATTCTTTATTACAACTTCTACTATTTATACTACCATTTAGACCATGTAACAGAACCCACCAATCATCTGCTGCTATATGTTCATGGTTGTAACTTTCTTAACCACCCAGATTCCCACTTCCAGCCATCTTGCACGTGGTTCACCTGTGTATTCTCTTCATTCTTCAAACCTACATGGCCTCTTCTCCACGCACTTGGGTCTTTCTTACCGCATTCCTGACTCACTAACTTTTACACTTGTATCAGTATTCCTGTAGAATATATAGGTCATAAAATTACACATTGGTATCATGATTGAAATTATTTTTTAAAAAAGGAAAAAATTGAGGAAAGAAGTAAAATTCTGAACATAAGTCAAAATTAATGAAATTAGAGAAACCCAAATGAAAGCATCCACAGTCCGTTTTGGTAAAATGGCAAAATGGCAAAAAAAAAAAAAAAAAAGTAAACGAGCGCTGCACTCGTTTGCTATTTTGCCAAAAAATAAGAATTCAGCTACAATAGCTTCTCATATTTGAGAAAGAATTTGAGAATTCTCAAATTATAGAGGACGGAACATGTTATTTCGTCCCTTTTTTTTTTATTGGAATCGGATGGTACAACATGTATTGTCCTATATTTTTTATTAATTTTTTGATTTTTTCAAGTATCAGACATAACAACTTGTTCCGTCCCCAAAAAAAATTAAAATTAGGATCGGACGGGACTTGTTGCCCCGTCCGAAAAGAAAATTCTCAAACTTGAAGCTTTGACTAGCAAAACAAGTTCAAGAATCATATTCACTGTATAGTTAATGTTGATTTCTTAATTTAATAATTAATTATATCACTAATAACCAATTAAAAACTAATGCATTATTAATCCTTCTAAAAATTTGAAAGATTTTCGTTTCTCAACTTTTGGCAAATGATGAGTACAGAGACCATCTCATTTGTTATTTCTCATTTTGTTAGTTTGCTATTTTATAGCAATAACGAGTGTGGATGCTCTGAGATAGTGCACTCATATTGAAACATGAGATGTAAGGTATATCATAGCAAGTGAAGTAATAAAAAAGTTGGGGAAGTAGATATATCCAGTTATCATATAGAAATGTGTCTAAGATACTTTATTTTCATCATAATGCTACATTACAAGGGGAAAAACCTATATGCGTATTAATTAAACTAATTAATTACATCATCGATGATAATCTATTGCATATGTTGGGACACAAAGAAATACTATGGCATTATATAACTGTTGCTGCTTATTTCGGTGTGGGAGCAAACAGGTACGTGAATTCTTTAAACAAAAACAGTAAAGATCGAACCTTCACTATTCGTCGATGTTGACTGCCATAAAACTGCACTTGATTCCGAGATCTGATCGTCAGGAATGGCTGATATCGCTCTAGTAAACCTGAAACAAGTCTGAAACATCGGGGGTAGCCGCGGCGATAGACCCTCCGATGCCCAACTCAGAAACTCAAAGATATGGTGGGTTTTGAGAGCGGGATTTGCAATTTTCTAGTTTCTGAGGAGGTCTCGAGGTATATATTTTCGTTGAGGGGAGCCCGTTTTGAGATATTCATCTATATTTACTTTTCGTTGTTTGAATAGAGTCGAATATTCCCTGCACATGTCTGAACTTATCTCTTCACGAAGTGATAGAGTTTTCAAACTCTCTTGTGTGCATGGGGGGATAGAATTAGTTACCCCCTAGGAATAGGGAGTTCAAACTGGGTTCGATGAATCTGGACTCTTTTGCATTAGGAATGTTGTAGTAGTTCCTATTACAGGCTGAATTGGGTCAATGAGCCTGAAAATGGCCCAGCTCATCTCATCGGGCATGTATCTGCTGAAATTACCGTTTTACCATTGGGAGCTTTAAAATTTGTGCTTGATTTGAAAGTTCCTGATTTTGTTCTATTTTTACCCGTATCACATGCCCCCCACTTTCGAAGATTGAATTTTACAGCCTTTGAAAAGTAGTTCGCCCGTTTTTACGACCAACAAAACTTATCGGGGCCTTCGGGAACGTTTGAATCTTACTCGGGTTGTAATGGAGTTGTTCCGACTTTGTAAAATACCCAAAATTGTGTTAATAATTTTCTGGTTTTTTGTCACTTTTTCTGATTTTTTCCCAATTTTAAAATTATTTTTCAAAATTTTAACTAATTAATCTGAATTTTAAATTAATTTATGGAATTTAAAATTAACTTTTCTAGATTATAATTAATTTTTAGAATTTTTAAATAATATTCCAAATTTTAATTATTTTTTAGAATTTATAAAATAATTTTCCAGATTTTTTAAAATAGTTTTCAAAATTTTAAATTATTTTTGTGGAATTCATAATTAATAAAAAGAATTTAAATAATAAAAAATACTTGAATTAATCTGGATCGTCGATCGAGAGGAGCGCAGATTTTGAAGAGATCCAACGGCGTCGGGTGCGTGAAGCAAACACTCTCCTCGGACGGCAGTTTGTGCCCTGGAGAGTGTGGGACTAACATGGGGTCGCTGTCAGTGAGACAATGGTGCCACTGTGGGGCCCACTTGCCACACATATTCCCACTCTCCTCTTTCTCTCTCTTTGTTTGCACGTACGTAGCACGCATCAAATTTGGGCGCGTCATTTGGCATGATCAAGATCGTAGATCAAGGGGGCAAGCTTTTTGAAAAGATCAAACGGCGGAGACGGCGCAAAAGAGTTGTCCTCCTCAGACAACAATTTGAACTGAGGAGCGCGTGGGGTCCCACGTGGGGCCCAAGTGTCACAGACAGAGAAAAAGAGGGAAGAAGCATCATCTGTGTCAGTGGGGCCCGCCACTGATGTCAACGTATTTCAATGCGTGGTAGGAGAGAGGGTGCAGTTGCAGCTGTGCCAGTGGGGCTCGCAACGCTCACCAATGAGCTGGTGACACGTGGCGGATTGAGAAGATGAGCTATAAAGATGATTTTGCCACAGAGAAGCTACGAAGAGTAGCTTCACTTCGATGAGTTACAAAGATGAATTTCACTCCCAAGGAGCTACGAGGAGGAGCTTCAGTGTCAGGAAGCTTCGAAGATGAGCTTTTCTTCCATGGAGCTGCAAATAGGAGCTTCGACATCGCGGAGCTACGAAGTAGAGATTCGCTCCTGAGGGGTGTTACGAAGAGGAGATTTGTCCCCAAGAGGCTAAAAACAGGAACTTAGTCACCGGGGAGCTCCATGCCTGCATTGAAAAGTTGATAAAGATTTCCCAAGTGTTTTCATCTCAACTCGCACTCCCTTTGTGTTGCCACCTCCTGGATTGAGTCTGTGAGTTTAGGAAGCAGCCCTAAGGGAGAGTTCAACTCTACGCTTGCTCTTTGATCCCAGCTAGTTTGTAGAGACGATTCAAGGAGATAGTTGGTGTCGGACATGTTGTTTGGACCTGGCAAGCTCGTAGAGGCAACTCAAAGAGGGAGATGGCACCGTACTTTCTGTTTAAGCCCAACAAGCTTATAGGGGCGACTCGAAGGAGTTGGCGTTGAACTTGCTATATGGACCCGGCAAGCTTACAGACGAGATTTGGGGAAAGAGTTGTCGCTGACCTTGCCGTTTAAGCCCAATGAGCTTGTGGAAGCAACCCAAGGACTGATTTGGCGCCGACCTTACCATCTGGACTCGGTAGGCTTGTTGAGGTGACTCAAGGAGAAAGTTGGTGCCAACCTTGACGATTGGGCCCAGTAGGCTGGTAGAAGCAACCCGAGGAGGGAGTTGGCGCCGACCTTGCCGTATGGACCCGGCAGGCTTGTTGAGGTGACAAGGGGGGAGTTGGCGTCGACCTTACCATTTGGACCCGGTAGGCATTTAGAAGCAACCAAAGGAGGAAGTTGGCGCCGACCTTGCTATTTGGACCCGGCAGGCTTGTTAAGGCAACTTAAGGAGAGAGTTGACGCGCCTTGCCGTTGGACCTGACAGACTAGTAAAAGCGACACTTGGAGGGAGTTGGCGCCGACCTTGCCGATCAAACTCGGTTGGCTTGTTGAAGCGACTTAAGGAGGGAGTTGGTGCCGACCTTGTCGTTTGGACCCGACTGGCTAGTAGAAGCAACTCTTGGAGGGAGTTGGACTCCAAACTTGCTGTTTGAACACATCAAGTTTGTGGAGGTAACTTGAGGAGGGAGTTGGTGTCGACCTTGGTGTTTGCACACAGTGGGTTTGTAGAAGCAACTCGATGAGGGAGTTGGCGTCGACCTTGCCGCTTGGACCCAACAAGAAATTAGAAGCAAATCTTGGAGCGAGTTGACACCGACATTGTCGCTTGGACCCGGCAGGCTTGTTGAGGCAACTCAAGGAGAGAGTTGGCATTAACCTTGCCGTTTGGACCCTAACAGTTTAGTAGAAGAACCTCTTTGAGGGAGTTGGCGTAAACCTTGCCGTTTGGGCCCGATAGGCTTGTTGAGGCGACTCAAAGAGGGAGTTGGCGCCAACCTTGCCGTTTGGACCCGACAGGCTCGTAGAAGCAACTCATGGAGGAAGTTGGACTCCAAACTTGCTGTTTGAACTCAGCAAGCTTGTGGAGGCAACTTGAGGAGGGAGTTAGATGTCATACCCAATGCTTGAAGGTGAACTAGTTGTGGGAGAAGCTCTATGGATGAGCTGGACTACAACACCATTGCATGGAATTAAGGAGTTTTTGGAGGAGTTCAAGCAAAAAAGCAGAGCACCGAACTCATTACCTTGAGTTGATGAGTTGTTGGTGTACCTCAGAAGAGGAGCTAAGCACCGAGCTCATTGTTGAGGGTTGTCGAGTGGCAGGAGCAGCTCTAAGGGCGAGCTAGACCCTAGATTAAATATGTTTAAGTCAAGTTTTGAGGATAGCCCCGGGGAAAGAGCTAGTTGCCAAATTGTTTGTTAGAAAATTAACAAGTTTCAGGTGTAGTTCGAATGGCCATTTCGGGCCCCGAGCCCGCATACTTGCAAGTTGTGAGGGAGATTTTCAGCCATGATTATGAACTCTGAACTAGTTATTTAGTAAGTCAGCAAGTTGTAGGAGTAGTTCGAGTGGCGAGTCGAGCTTCGAACCTACTTGTCAGCAGGTTGTAGGAGGAGCTTCGTGCCACGAGTTTGGACTATGCACATATTGTTTGAGAGTTATCAACTAGTTGTAGGAGCAATTCTGAATGACGAGCCCCGCTCCGAGCTTACTTGCTTGCAAGCTGCTAGAGCAGCATTGAGCCAAATGTTGGACTCCAAACTTGTTGTATAAGAGCTTCAACGAGTTGTAAGAGCAATTCTAAATATTAAGCCACTCCGCACTTGCTTTTTAGCAAGCAATTAAGTGGCGCTGCACCAAGTGTTGGACTCTGAACTTGTTGTTTAAGGGGGTTAACGAGTCGTATGAGCAATTCCAAATGGTGATCCCTGCACCGCATTTGCTTTCCTGCAAGCGACTTAAGCGGCGTCGAACCAAGTGTTGGACTCCAAACTCGTTATTTGATCCTACTAAGTTGTCGGAGCATCCCTTGGGGACAAGCTGGACTTCGAACTTGCTATTTAACGAGTCGTAGATGTGACTAAGGGAGATAGACATGAGGCTAGTGCAACGATCTTTGTAAGAAAAAACTACGTTTTATTGAAATAAACTAAGTGGTTGTCTTGAGGGGGGCTAGCCGTTATTACGTACTTTGGCCGTATCGTAAGCGTAAGCCTTATTGAAAACTGAAACCTAATTTTACGATAGGATGTTAGGCACCCCGTGGTACTTCTTTTAAGCCTCTGTATTCCAATTCCGCCTTCCCATAAGAGGGGGATCTCCTTAAGTTGATCAACTAGCTCGGAAAAGACTTAACGGTTCTCTTGAGGGAGCTCAAATGCTTCAAATGCGACGACTGAGCCCCCATTGTAGTTGTATAGTACCTCTGAGCTATCTCTTGGCTCCCTTTGGCCTTTCCCTACCCCTACTCTGCTAGGTTTCTATGGTATTCTCAGATCAAATATACAGCGGAAAAATTACAAAGAAATATCGAAACCTAGCCATTGATCCATGTGAAAACCATAAATCGTGTTTAGAAGTTATACCTTGAAGATGGAGCTGCTGTCTCCACAGTATGCCGACCACAACACTGCAATATTGTGGTGCCTCTACGATATCCACACGAACGGATCAAATAAAGCTTTCCTTCATGCCGCAGTGCTAGCTGCGGTAAAGGGATGTTCCTCACGATCTCTCTCTCTCACAATTTCTATGATGGCTAGGATATTTTCATGTAACTCTTTTTCACAGATACGTATCATATATATGGCTGCAGAAAATCAACCCTATGTGAGTAATGAGGCTGTTGGACTCACAATCTGACCTGGTTCAGATTCGTGTGTGGGCCTTTGAATTTTGATCAACCCATTTAATCTAATTAAATTTCCAACCAATATCAAGAGTCCAAGTCTTACATAGATCCCCAATTAAATTCATCTTATGAATTTAAATTCCAATTTCGATCTATTCTAAGTGTGTGACCCTGGTTCTCGTTACATTGACAGTAATACTAAAATCATATTTTAGGATTACAAATAGTGAGCAGTATCTAGCAATACATCACTGCTACTCAAGTAACGGGAATTTTATTGATTAGACATAACCTATTCGTGACCAATATTACCATATAGTCTAGTCCCTATGTCCAGATATCTTAATTGACCGCAAGGCATAAAGCATGTCACCCTTGTATTCTTGATATCTGAATAGACTTACTAAAACAAACGAGATCAATATCTCATATTAAATCATTTGAGCATGGTCATGCATTTTGTAGTCTCACTCAATCAAAAAGCCCATAGATATCGCTCCTGTTATGTAAGAGGGACAAATCCTATCTAAGTCACTCACATCCTTCCACATGATTTGTAGTATATCCAATAATCGACTTTATAATCACCTTATTACAGGCAACATTTGACGATATTAAAATATATAACTTCTCATGTAGGGAACCGTAATGACTTCAAGTCAAAGGACTACATACACCATGGTCACTGTGAGAACCACTTATGACACTCACGTAACGATCCATGCAGCGTTCTCATTGTGGGTCAGTCCAGTACATTATTACTCTAATATGTACCCATGTGAAGACTTGATATCTCATATCCATGACCCGTAAGATATGGTCACCAGTCTACGCACATACTAGTCTCTATATATTATTGATGTCCTAATTCACAATAATACTTAACTAGGGACATTTAAGAGGACATTTAAGAAAGTGTTCTGATTAGAACCAATAGGATCTCACAATCAAGTCATGCACTTAATATCCCATGGTATTGTTCCTACTGTTCTAAGAATTTTATTCTAAGAATTTTATTATGTTCATTTAATCACAATAAACAACACAAATAAATGAAATGCCTCGTATATGAAATAAATATCATGATACAATGTAAACTAGTAATGTCAAGACACAACTGGCCTCTAGGGCATACACCAACAATCTCCCACTTGCACTAGAGCCAATCAGACATACATCTAATGCCTATAAATCTAGTGTGACCCTCTTGCTTTCGTTGTGCAAGAGGCTTTGTCAGTGGGTCAGCGATGTTATCATCTGTCAGTACTCTACATATCTTTACATCTCCTCTATTGATGATCTCTCGAATGAGATGGAAGCGCCTAAGTATATGTTTGGATCACTGGTAAGTTTAATAGCCCCATTGTTATCACAATAGAGGTCCAGCGGGTCCACAATGCTAGGAACCATGATAAGATTAGTGATGAACTTTCTGATCCAAACGGCCTCCTCTGCTTCATTGGAGGTAGCAATATACTCAACCTCTATGGTGGAATCGGCTACTGTCTTTTGCTTCGAACTCTTCCAGCTCACAGTTCCACCATTTAGGCAAAACACAAAACCTGATTTTGATTTGGAGTCAAACTTTTCGGACTGGAAGCTAGCGTCAGTGTAACTCTTTACAACAAGCTCTTCCTCGTCTTCATTTACGAAGAATGAATCCTTAGTCCTTCTTATGTACTTAAGGATGTTCTTGACAGTAGTCTAGTGACTCTCACCGGAATCTGATTGATATTTGGTCGTCATGCTCAAAGCATATGAGACATCTGGACGAGTACATAATATGGCATACATGATAGATCCAATTGCAGATGCATATGGAATCTAAGTCATTCCGTCTCTTTCATCTTGAGTGGAAGGACATTGTCCCTTAGACAGGCTTACTCCATGCGACATAGGGCGGAATCCTTTCTTGGACTCTTGCATATTGAGGTGTTTCAATACTTTGTCTATGTATGTACTCTGACTCAGGCCAAGCAGTCTCCTTGATCTATTTCTATAGATCTTGATACCTAATACATAGGTAGCTTCACCCAAGTCCTTTATTGAAAAGCATTTTCCTAGCCAAGTCTTTACAGACAATAAGGTATGGATGTCATTCCCAATGAGTAGTATATCATCTACATACAACACCAGAAATACAACTGTGCTTCCACTAACCTTCTTGTAGACACATGGTTCATCTTCGTACTTGATGAAACCAAATTCTTTGATTGCAACATCGAAATGAAGATTCCAGCTTCTAGAAACTTGCTTTAATCCTTAAATGGATCGTTGCAGTTTACACACCTTTCCATCATCCTTTGGAGTGACAAAACCCTCAGGGTATGATGTACACATCCTCGAGAATATTTCCATTTAGGAAAGCAGTTTGGACATCCATCTGCCAGATTTCATAATCATGATATGCTACAAGAGCAAGTAGATCAGAATGGATTTAAGCATGGCAACTGGGGAAAAAGTCTCATCATAGTCTACACCATGAACTTGCTTGAAACCTTTAGCTACCAACCTCCCCTTAAAGGTATGCACATTACCATCCATGTCAATTTTCTTCTTGAAAACCCATTTGCACCCAATAAGTTTTACCACTACAGGTGGGTCTACCAAGGTCCATACTTGGTTGGTGTACATGGATTCCATCTCAGATCTCATGGCCTCAAGTCATTTCTCAGAATCTGGGTCTTATACAGCTTCCTCATAAGTCGTAGGCTCATCCTGATCCATGAGTAATATATCACCATGTTGAGTCACGAAAAATCCGTATCTCTCGAGTTGATAGGACAGTGCAAAAGCAAACTTAGGGTAACAAACAGAAATTTAGAGGGAGAGAAATGAAATGTTGACAACACCAAAATAAGAAGGAAGATGATAAGAATGAATGATGTCAAGTAATGAATTGATGCACGATGGCAATGGGATGCAAGAAAGGAAGTAAACATTATCAAAAGGGAAGAAACAAACAAAAAGCACAAGATTTGCAAGATAAAAAAGCAAAAAGATGAAGTAGGTAGAGCTGGAATCGAAGAGAGAATGGGTTGGAAAGAATCAAATCAAACAATGAGTGAACGGATGAAGATGAATGCAAGGGATAAAGGAGCAAACAATACAGGGAAAGAGAAACAACAAGGAAATCCTGGGACCTGTGGGTTACGGACCCACCACGCTTTCGCTGCGCCACTCTGATCGGTAAGACTCTGCCAACATCCATTAGCTCTAGCGATCTGCCTTGTGGCTCACCATATCCTTGGCACGAACAAGAGGCATCTTTCTGACATGAAGTTCAAACTTCGGGCAACTTTAGATTCTGAACACTTCCTGAAATCTCTTCTTGCACATCTTGGAGCAAAAGATGATACTTCCTTTCCTGGTGATGATCCAAGCTGCTGACACGTCGATGTAGAACTCGTGATGCTGAACGACGAACCAAGCAGGAATAAAAAGAATGGATGGCACCAGAATCAAAAGAATATGGGTACGAAAAGAAATGAATTCATACCCAATAAGAATCAATCAGTGAGGACGGCTGAAAGAGACAAAAGAAACAAGGAATCAAAGAATAGAATAAGAAGGGATCAAAATGAATGGAATAAGACTAGTATCCAGATCAAGTTGATTATCAATTTGTTCATGTGATTGCATGGCCTGTGATTGTTGTGTTAATCCTGACTGAGTCAAGCCCATTTAACATATTAGTCAACTAATACATTAGCCAAAACTGAGCTCTGATACCACTAAAAACTCTGTCACGCCCCGCTTTCCAAAAGGAATATGGAATATGAGTACGTGACAAAGCTCGATGAATGATTTTCATCATTAATAAGTTGTAGGATCGACTCAGCATCATAACAAGGAATATAGCAAAATATATTCAACTACGCATGCATGAATATTTTATTAATCAACAGAAAACATTTGAAACAAATATAAATATCCCAAATAAATTCAGGATCTGGATCAAAGTAAAAACTTCGGGACTGCAAACTCGTTACAAGTTTTAAGTAGCAACAAGAATTAAATAAACTCAAATTGAAAATAACTAAAGCAAGTTTTCTCCAGGAAAAGCTTAAAGTGTTTTCTCACCAACTCCTGCAGGCAATTCGTCTTCAAAACCTATATATTTATATCATGCAGAAGAGAAATAGAGAAATAAAGACAAATGCCCTTAGTGCAAGTTACGGGCCGCAAGTAGTACAAGTAAGGGTATGAAAATAAGTGCAAGAAAATATGAAACAAGATTTAGAATCAAGGGTATACAACATGATATGACAGGGATACAACAAGTAGTGAAGTTCAAGAGACAAGCTAGCAAGTGAAACAAATCAAGTAACAGGATTGGGTAACAAATACAAGTGGCAGGAATAGGTAATAAGTGAGTATGTAATATGTATCAAGAATCAAGTCAATGCGAGGTAGGTGTCAAGTGTGTACAAGTCACAAGTTATTCTTAAGTCTATTGTTTAATTCTATCTAGGCAGTACTTCATGCATCCCATTTATTTACCACATGGTTGCTACATATAAACAGTTACGTTTAGGCCTAGTGGTAGATTTTATAGGACGGTGTATTCAAGCATCAAGTATCAAGCAAGCATGTTCATGAATCGGGTAATCATATAACTAGTTCATGAGTCAAGTGATAACATGATAAGTCATGAATCAAATAATAATATACTAGTCCATGAATCAAGTGTTAATATAACCAGTCCATGAATCGAATAATCACATAACTAGTTCATGAAACAAGTGTTAATATAACAAGTCCATGAATAAAATAATCATATAACTAGTTCATGAAACAAGTATCAAGTGAGAAATACGGCCCCCCTTCTGAATACACTTACCTATATTGTCCACTACTATGGTCTTTCCCTTAAACTCCTGCTTTTTATTTATTATTATTATCAAGAAAAGTATGAAAGTGTGCGAAATAGGGCAAGTAAATATGATCAAGAATAGGGAACAAGTTTAAGCTAGGTAGGAAGTACATTCGAGGGTCAAAACAAATTAAAATTATCAAGAACGACGAGAATTCCAATTCTGGACAGCAAGACGTTGCTGCACCAAAATTGAGATTCCTGTTGCTAAAAGAATGCAAATCTGGATCTGTCAGAAAATATGGAAACTATACTCTCTACCGGTTCCAGCGCATATTAACAAGATACATGAAAGTGGTAGCAACTGGAGTCAAAATAGCAAACTACACAGAATTCGTGTTCAGCCAGAATTTGTAAAATTGTGTTTAGTGTGTCTAGTATCAGAATGAAAAATTTCAAGTAATTATCTTACAGGTAGTATAGTTAATTTAATTTGGATAACTGAGTGACGCAACAAATTTAAGAATCTAAAATTTCGGACACATCAACACTAAAAACAGTGATAATTCACAAACTACAACTTAGAATTTAATTCCATCAAAAGGATAGTAAACTAGACATCTAGGGTTGCATTTCATGTTTAGAATTCAAGTCCAGATTCTGATGTTATCAAGAACCAAACAGCAAGCAAAAACAGGAACAACAACAAAAGTGGTTTCTTGTATATAAAAGTGGCTTGATTAATGACTATTATGAGTCTAAATTAATGTGTGATACAAATCAGGATGTAATAGATATCAAATCAGAAATACACATTTATTTATCAACTCAAAAAAAAAAAATCAACACATACATTATACTACTATTATGAGTCTAAATTAGTGTGTGATAAAAATCAGGATGTAATAGATTTCAAATCAGAAATCCACATTTATTTATCAACTAAAAAAAAAAATCAACACATGCATTATACAACATACATCTACAAGTCAAGGTGATTCATAATTTCATGTGTTCAAATATTAGATGACAAATAGATCTAACTAGTTGTGAAACGAGTATATCAACGAAAGATTGTGACTCTTATGATCATGGAATTGATAAGGATGGCAACAAGTAAAATAAGATCATCAAATGATAAGCCAAAGGGGAGTTACAACTACAATCTACTTACGGTGTTTTCAAATAAAAGCTTGTACTAGAACAATGAATTGTACAAGAAGATACTTGCCTTGACTAGATGAGGACGTTGATCGATAATCGAGATCGAATGGATCAGATCGGCATGGATCTTGATGGCGATCAAGATCAAGGAAGATTGACGGCTGAGATCGCTCCGATCTGAACTAATCCCAATCATGAGGAGATCAAGGTGATGATCACGATCGGGAAGGAATCAGGCGGCTGAGATTCAAATGATCAATTTCCCCTACGATCGATGGTAGTGGCACTAGTGGCGGTGGTGGCTTCGACTGGTGGCTGGCGGTGGCGAGACGGTAGCGGTGTCGAGGGGGCTCGACTAGATGACGACGGTCGACGGGGGAGGCAATGGGTTCAGCTTGGTGGGTGTTCTGTTTTGGAGAGGAAACAGGGGATGCAAGGGATTTGCTGGGTCGATGGGACGGGGCCAGAGGGCATTTTCGACGAAGGAAAGCAGTGGTGGGGGATGATAACGAGGAAGAGGACAAGGCAATGGGTCGATGAGGTGATGGGTTCGGGAGCGAGGTAAGTTGAGGAAGACGATGGTCGACAAGGGAGTTGGAGGCAGGCTTGGGTGCAAATGGAGTGATGATGGTCGAGCAGATGGAGCGAAAACGAGGAGGGTCTGGGGAGGGATGGGTTGAAGATGAGGGAGGCTTAAGGATGACGGGGCTCGATTTGCGGCAATGGAAGGTTCGGGAGTGAGGGAGAGGGGCGGGATGATCGAGGCGATGGGGCGGTGGTGGAAAGGCAAGGATGACGAGGGTGATGGAGATGGGTGGAGGCGAGGATGATGATCGGAAGAGGAATCGAAGGTGGAAGACGGGGTAGGGATGATGAACAGTAATGGGGAGGGTTTAGCACAGTAGATCTAGGGTAGGCTTAAGGTTAGGGTTGGAGTAATAGGGTATTTATAGTATAGGGTTTCGGGTTAATGGGTTGAATAGGATTTGGATCCAAAAAGAGAATGGATATTGTGTTTTGAGTTATAAAATCCAATAGGAGATAATTAAATATAATAGGCTTTGTAAAACATATATATATATATATATATATATATATATACACATTAAATCATGCACAATCAAAACTAATAATAGTAGTAATAACAATAACACTAATAAAAATAACAATAATAATAACAATAACAATAGTAATAATAATGAGATAATGAGAATAATAGTAACAATAGCAATATCATATACAAAATAAGATTATATTACAATATGAAGATTATTTGAAAATAACTACAAATACGATTAACGAATAGAAGTGAATTTTAAATAAACCATCAACAAATAACAATAATAATATTAATAGTTAATAAAATACAAAAATAAGATTTGGTTTTAACAAATTCATTAAAATAATTCAAATAGTAATATTACATTTGATTTGGCTAAAGTATAAATAGTCGAATAATTTGTAATAGACAATAGAGTTAAAATACACCATCATTCGAAATAAATATAATTTTTGATTCGAAAAGATTCTAATAGAAGGTCTAATCAAATTAAAAACAAAAACAAATTTATAAATAATTAACATACATAAATATCCAGAAAAATATTTATTTATTGGAAAGGGGGTTACAACAGCAGTTCGTGCGACAAATATTTTGCCTTCGGTCGGATTATAGAAATAGTATCCCTTGGTTTCCTTGGAATATCCTACAAAAAAGCATTTATAAGATTTGGGACAAAGTTTATGAGGGGCTTGGCGCCTTACATAGGCTTCACAACCTCAAATCTTCATAAAGGACACACTAGGACACCTCCCTGTCCATATCTCATATAGTGTCTCATGAACCGTTTTAGATGGAATACGGTTAAGTGTGAAAACAGCTGTTAATAGAGCATGTCCCCAGAAGGAGCTTGGAAGATCTGCATGACTCATCATTGATCGGACCATGTGTAACAATGCTCGGTTCCTCCTCTCAGAAACACCATTCCATTGCAGTGTTCCATGGGGAGTGAGTTGAGATATTATCCCGCACTGTTTTAGATGGTCATCAAAATCTTGGCTTAAGTACTCACCACCTCGATAAGATCGAAGGGCTTTAACACTTTTACCAAGTTGATTTTTTACCTCATTCTTAAATTCTTTAAACTTTTCAAATGACTCTGATTTGTGTTTCATCAGATACACAAATCCATATCTACTGAAATCATCAGTAAATGTAATGAAGTACTAAAAACCTCCTCTAGCCAATGTGTTGAAAGGTCCGCACACATCACTATGTATGAGACCTAAAAGTTCACTAGCCCTTTCACCTTTTCCAGTGAATGGAGCTTTTGTCATCTTGCCCAACAAACAAGGTTCACATACCTCATATGATTCAAAATCAAATGAGTCCAAGAATCCATCTTTATGGAGTTTGGATATGCGGTGCCCAAACGAGAATGCCAGAGGTAAGTTGGGTTTGTATCATTTGATTTGAACCTCTTAGTATTTATATTATAGACGGTCATTTCGAGGCCGAGAATATAAAGTTCATTACTCAATTGTGCACTAGCATAATAGATTTCATTCAAATAAATAAAACAACTTTTGTCCTTTATTATAAACAAAAAACTCTTCTTATCCAAACAAGAAATAGAAATAATATTTTTACTAATAGCAGACACAGAATAACAGTTCTCTAACTCAATGATAAATCCAGTGAGCAATGATAATTGACAAATTCCTACAGCTAAAGCAGCTACTTTTGTTCTATTTCCAACTCGTAGGTCAACTTCGCCCTTAGCCAATGGCATACTCCTTTTTAGATCCTACACATTTACATAAATGTAAGATCCACATCCAGTATCTAATACCTAAGATGCAAAAGTAGATAAATTGACTTCTATAATAAAAAATACATGTAGTAAAAGTCTCACTTCCTTTCTTCTTCTTAAGTTCCTCCAGGTACTTATGGCAGTTCCTTTTCCAATGTCTGGTCTCACCACAGTGGAAGCATGTGCCCTCCTTGGCCACCCCAACCTTAGGTTTCAAGGCAGAAGTGTTGGACTTCAAATTTACCTTGCCCTTCCCCTTACCTTTAGGTTTCTTAATCTGCTTTTGCCCTTGCCCTTACCTTTGTCCTGTTGGACCATCATAATGGTCTTTCCCTTACTAATATTCTGTTCAGCAGTTCTCAACATTCTTAGCAGTTCTGGTAGAAGTTTGTGAATTTCATTCATGTTATAGTTCATGGTGAATTGACTATAACTTTCCGGCAACAATTGTTAGACCAAGTCAGGGCCAACTCTTGACAATGTGTAACGCCCCAAAAAAAAGTTTTTTGACTCCAAACTCAAATCTTTCAATTTCTATATCACTTTAATCATAAACTAAAAAAGTTAATTTTCAGGAAAAATTTTGACAGAGTCTCCCCTGTAAATTTTGCCCCGAAACACAAAAAGCTTACGGAATTCTGCTCAAAATTCCGTAGCTCACAATCCACATAATATTTTCATGGGCTCCCCAGGCCAAAATGAGCAGATACACACAGGCAATATAATATAATGCTCTGGGGGCCAAACTCCTAACGGATTATCAATTATCAATTAAAAACTATAAATTTCTTTGAAAAACGAGGTAAAATTTTAGAAAAATCCTTGTAACACCTACCATAGAGCCCGGTACTCCACAACGAGATGGGTACGGGTCACAAACATACCATACCACCTCACACTATACTCATCATCGTCATATACATACTTATACACCCATTATACAATTTAAACCATAAAATCACCTCTCATCGTAACTAACTAATACAAAACTTATTAAAATAAATTCTCACCCTGCAAACTACGCCTCCTCTCTGCACTGATGGGAACCTGTAATAGTAGGGGATCTAGGGTAGTCCTCTGACTCCCCTAACCCCCCAAACACTAAGGGGTTAGCCATTTCTGGTGTGAGTATAGTTATTAATCTAATAACAAATTAAAATAGTATAAAGAAATAATTTAAACTTACGAATACCAAGTAAGATAATGCAACCTGAATCCTGAACACAACAACATCATCACCATAACGATATATCAAATACTTTGTCAATCCTGCATTCAACTATTCACTTACTCATAACTTCACCCAATTCTCTATATACATCACACTAACGACATATATATCTTATATTTGCATAAGACAAAATCACATACGATCCATAACCTTTACGTTTGCATTCCCTGACACAAATATCGATCCTCCCACAATTATCGCCACAGAAGCATTTCATTATATATATATATATATACACACACATGATCTTACTACATCTTTTCTTCATCTTTATAAACCATGCACTTCATTTACTAGTATTATATCACGGCGTATTTTCTTCAATAATCATTTTCAAAACCCTTCTCTCGTTACGCACATCGCACACATACAAACAACCATACCATCTACATCATCATGACATCTCATTACAAGTATTTAATTTAATGAATAACATCACAATTATCTATTTTTATAGCCTCCTAAACATACACATTCATTTCCAGAATATCCCACTCATTTATGTCGTAGAACATAAATATCACATTTCATTTTACTATGCGAGGGACTTGCATTTCATCACATCATTAGCACATCTCTAATTAGAATGCTTATTCTCATTGCATCAAAAGCATGCCTTATAGCTCATTCACATCTCATTATTTCATTCAGTTATTATTCAATCTAATTGATAACTAACTTACTTTCATCTTCACCCATTTAATTCTTCATTTCCATTAATCACGAGCACTATCATGCCCACTCACCCTGCGAATTATACCAAGGCAGGTAGTTCCCACCATTTCCACAGAAATGGCGGGCAGGTAGTTCCTTGACACAATTCCAAGGTGGAACCACTCATATCATACTGTGTTTTACTTAAATCTCCATTCACAACTCATAATACTGCATACTTTAACTTTTCATTCTCATATTATATCTCACCTTACCTTTCATTCATGATTGCATAACTCCTCTTCTTTATTTCTAACATTCATTCACATACATACTCTATATACTGTTCATTTCTTTTCTTTACATTCTCACTCTCCTCTACTCAGGTTCATTCATTTGCCAATATCGCATCATAAGTATAGTCATATGCCAATATATACCCACACACACATATATATATCTCCCCCGTAGTATATTCATATCTCCCATAATATAAGTAATCTCCGTAAGATATCATATCATCTGTATCGTTACATATACATATATTCTTTCAATACACATACACCTTTATAATTTCTCCTTTTCAGTGCCCACACAACTAACCTCCTCGTACAACACAAGGATCTCTGTGCCTCCCATCCCGTACATTTCAATCCCGCTAACCCACCACATCACCCAGATCCAGGTGTCCTAAGCATCTACCATTTGTGGGCTGGATTGAAAGTACGGTTGCGCGCTTGTCCAACCAAGACTAAAGCCAAAAGGCTAGTCAAAAGTAAAATATAACACACGGATCGATGCTCACACAGAGTCTTACACGTCCGAGGCTACGTCTTCCTCCTGGCCCTATACCAGCGAGGGAAACTCCTGATCCCCAAACATAGTTTAGGGCAATATATAACTCCTGATCCCCAAATATAAAATTTGGGGCAATATTAATATATATATATATAACTCCTGTTCCCCAAATATAATTTGGGGCAATATATAACTCCTGTTCCCGGGTGTATTCCGGGCCTGTGGGGTCTAGCCCAAACCCCGGGAGATTGTGCGGCACTGCAATATTTAATTCTCCTTTATATACATATTACATATCTCCTTTATCATACACTCCTTCACAATATAACTCCTGTTCCCCAAATATAAAATTTGGGGCAATATAAATATATATATATAACTCATGTTCCCCAAATATAATTTGGGGCAATATATAACTCCTTTATAATAACTCCTTTATAATAACTCCTTTAAAATAGTAACTCCTTTAATAAAATATCTCCATATATTCATTTATAATATGTCTCCTTTATAATATTTCTCCATATATATATATCTCTCCTTTATAATATAATTCCATAAATAAATATATCTCCTGCATAACATAACTCCTTAAGAATATAACTGCTTTATAATACAATTCCTTTACAAAATAACTCCTTTATAAAATTACTCCACATATAAATATATCTCCTTTAAAACATAACCCGTTTATCATATAATTTCGCCGTTATCACATAAATTCAAAGCATACATTCCATTAAATTCATAAGCATGCACAAACCATTAGTCTCATCCATTATCGTATCAAATTCTCATTTACGACCCACACATCACGCATACATCATATCAATTTCGCATCACTCTATCACATAAAATTTTCTAATTTATCACCCACATAACACACCTGGTACACATACACCACATCATTCGCTTCATCTTATTATCGCATCACAATATCACATCATACACACCATACTTTCCATCCTATCACATTAGTCATAAAATCACACATCACACATACACGCACATATCTCTGATCATTACAAACCCGAAGCATATGACTATTCATCTACAAATATCCACACAGCGACCTTAATTTAGAATTTGCATGGCACATTAGATACATTAAATAAAAACAATCATACTCACATAGCATCCCGCGAAGACCCGATACGCCAGCACGCCGTTCCACATCCAAACTTGTTAACATAGCCTATTATCAAATTTCACGCAATTAGGGCTCAAATCATCTAAATCAACCACAAGAAATAGTAGCACTAATCCTAACATCAATCGGGCGTTTATTGAATGTCTGGGATGCACACGAGCAATGCACGTAATAGATAAATTCCTACGGGGGTTTTTATCCCCTAAACAATGACTAAACTCACCCCCAAAATATCTTAATAACTCAACTATATTTTCCATCACTATACAAGAAATAATTTATACCTATAAAATTCTCTTTTACAAACCCAAAACCCTAATTTATTAACAACATGCAAACTTTCTAATAATATGCTAATTTCTCGCCTCTACTGCCCCTAACATCTTCTAATCTCCCTATCATAATCCCCTTAATCAAAATAAATTTACCACACTAAATTTTACTAGGGTTTACCTTTTCGAAATCCTTTCGAAAAACGGACTCCGCCACGAGCTAGAGAAACCTTCCAATTAGCAATCCCCCCAATTTAATTTGAAAACCCCGGAGAAACGGGGTGGATCCGGGCATGGAGAAGCCGGCCGAATGGGTTCGGCTGGCTTTTCGCATGCGATCGAAAAAAAAGAAGGAAACGGGGAGGATGAGGGAAAGGGGGGGGGAAGGTTATTAGAATAAAATTATAATAATAATAATATCTTTAATAATGGATATTTACAAATAGACCCCTAGACCTCCAAAATATTTCAAGTAAACCCCAACTCTTTTATTTAATAGCACCAACAATACAAAATACATTGCAATTATCTCGTAGTAATCCTTCAAAATTATAAAATAAAATAAACAATATTTATTCACATAAAATCTCAACTCATGGCTTCAATATATATCAATAATACCAATCTACCACAAATATCCATACCGATATCAATATTTAAATAAAATATATCAAAAATAATTTTTCACCACTCAAAATGTATAAAAACAAGTATTTCCGGTATTTTAAAAATTCGAGGTGTTACATTCTACACACCTCAAAAGAAGCTCGTCCTCGAGTTACAAGGGTTAAGAAGACTATTCAATCGATTCCGGATACTTTCTCCTCACTACTTCTCAGATTTCCCATTACGGTCATCAAATAACATTGCAATGAACCTTCAGCAACTGAGCAACTCAAAGTCTTGATTGCCGCTAATCTACATAACTCGCTTGTTGACTACACACCTCAAAAGAGGCTTATCCATTCTTGCTAAATAACTGACATCCTTCTTCATTCCAGGCCACTTAAAATTCCTTCTAAACTTTCGATATCTCTTCGTGCCACCAGGTTGACCAATATACTCCCGCTACCATAAGCCATCCACATCAAAAATTCCAAATCTACTATGCTAACAAGAACTTCCTTCACTGCCTACTGACCAATCGGTAGGACATTCATTAATCTCATCCAAAATTAGGTCATGCATCCTCAGTAATAAGCAGAAATTCCAAATCCAAGCTCGACTGATCAGCTGTAGAATAGACGACTGTACTGATAAACTGCCCACCTACAAGGTCATGTCACTCTCTGTGGTCGAGGAAAATCCAAATTGTCGAAATAATTCTAATACTGACCACTCCTGGGACATAATAAATGCAAATATTCTTCTACTTCAGACTGTCACCCTATTCTTAATGATCACCTTATTCAACTCCCGATAATCAATACTCAGTCTCAGGGGACCATCCTCTCATATATCAAGAATTTACCAACTACCTCCTTAATCTTCTCCTTGTGGGTATTACCACCAAACCCAACAGACATACCCACATCATCCAAGACATTTCTTACAATTAAAACTAAGTTTTATCGGGCATTCTCACCCGAATCATTCCTGTACCACACCCTAACTATACATAAAGTCTTCCTAACCAACCCATTACCTTATATCAAATAATAACGATTACTACACAACCCCGCGATCTATAGAACATATATAAAATCCCCAAGGAATAGCCCTTCACACACACATCAATCATTGTAATAGAATATCCCAATAACACAAATTCTTATAGGGGTTTCAAAAAAAAAAAGTATCACATATGTAGGGCTAAAAATAACCATGACACAAAGTCAGACAAAAGTCTAAAGGGTTCACCTCATTCAACAAAAGAACTGCTACTTAATAAAACACCCACAAAACATAAAACACTTCATCTCCACGACTTAGCAATAATGAACCCATACTCACATGACAGGATCACTAGGATACAGATCATCACAAACTCTATCCTAGTTGTTCCTAGTTAACCTAGGCTCTGATACCAAACTGTAACGCCCCAAAAAAAATTTTTTGGACTCCAAACTCAAATCTTTCAATTTCTATATCACTTTAATCATAAACTAAAAAAGTTAATTTTCAGGAAAAATTTTGACAGAGTCTCCCCTGTAAATTTTGCCCCGAAACACAAAAAGCTGACGGAATTCTGCTCAAAATTTCGTAGCTCACAATCCACATAATATTTTCATGGGCTCCCCAGGCCAAAATGAGCAGATACACACAGGCAATATAATATAATGCTCTGGGGACCAAACTCATAACGGATTATCAATTATCAATTAAAAACTATAAATTTCTTTGAAAAACGAGGTAAAATTTTAGAAAAATCCTTGTAACACCTACCATAGAGCCCGGTACTCCACAACGAGATGGATACGGGTCACAAACATACCATACCACCTCACACTATACTCATCATCGTCATATACATACTTATACACCCATTATACAATTTAAACCATAAAATCACCTCTCATCCTAACTAACTAATACAAAACATATTAAAA
Organism: Hemerocallis citrina; assembly: GCA_017893485.1. Lineage (NCBI taxonomy): Eukaryota > Viridiplantae > Streptophyta > Magnoliopsida > Asparagales > Asphodelaceae > Hemerocallis > Hemerocallis citrina. The sequence goes on along the minus strand of CM030363.1, from coordinate 79,801,520 downwards.
TAAATTCTCACCCTGCAAACTACGCCTCCTCTCTGCACTGATGGGAACCTGTAATAGTAGGGGATCTAGGGTAGTCCTCTGACTCCCCTAACCCCCCAAACACTAATGGGTTAGCCATTTCTGGTGTGAGTATAGTTATTAATCTAATAACAAATTAAAATAGTATAAAGAAATAATTTAAACTTACGAATACCAAGTAAGATAATGCAACCTGAATCCTGAACACAACAACATCATCACTATAACGATATATCAAATACTTAGTCGATCATGCATTCAACTATTCACTTACCCATAACTTCACCCAATTCTCTATATACATCACACTAACGACATATATATCTTATATTTGCATAAGACAAAATCACATACGATCCATAACCTTTACGTTTGCATTCCCTGACACAAATATCGATCCTCCCACAATTATCGCCACAGAAGCATTTCTTTATATATATATATACACACACACATGATCTTACTACATCTTTTCTTCATCTTTATAAACCATGCACTTCATTTACTAGTATTATATCACGGCGTATCTTCTTCAATAATCATTTTCAAAACCCTTCTCTCGTTACACACATCGCACACATACAAACAACCATACCATCTACATCATCATGACATCTCATTACAAGTATTTAATTTAATGAATAACATCACAATTATCTATTTTTATAGCCTCCTAAACATACACATTCATTTCCAGAATATCCCACTCATTTATGTCGTAGAACATAAATATCACATTTCATTTTACTATGCAAGGGACTTGCATTTCATCACATCATTAGCACATCTCTAATTAGAATGCTTATTCTCATTGCATCAAAAGCATGCCTTATAGCTCATTCACATCTCATTATTTCATTCAGTTATTATTCAATCTAATTGATAACTAACTTACTTTCATCTTCACCCATTTAATTCTTCATTTCAATTAATCACGAGCACTATCATGCCCACTCACCCTGCGAATTATACCAAGGCAGGTAGTTCCCACCATTTCCACAGAAATGGCGGGCAGGTAGTTCCTTGACACAATTCCAAGGTGGAACCACTCATATCATACTGTATTTTACTTAAATCTCCATTCACAACTCATAATACTGCTTACTTTAACTTTTCATTCTCATATTATATCTCACCTTACCTTTCATTCATGATTGCATAACTCCTCTTCTTTATTTCTAACATTCATTCACATACATACTCTATATACTGTTCATTTCTTTTCTTTACATTCTCACTCTCCTCTACTCAGGTTCATTCATTTGCCAATATCACATCATAAGTATAGTCATATCCCAATATATACCCACACACACATATATATATCTCCCCCGTAGTATATTCATAGCTCCCATAATATAAGTAATCTCTGTAAGATATCATATCATCCGTATCTTTAAATATACATATATTCTTTCAATACACATACACCTTTATAATTTCTCCTTTTCAGTGCCTACAAAACTGACCTCCTCGTACAACACAGGGATCTCTGTGCCTCTCATCCCGTACATTTCAATCCTGCTAACCCACCACATCACCCAGATCCAGGTGTCCTAAGTATCTACCATTTGTGGGCTGGATTGAAAGTACGGTTGCGCGCTTGTCCAACCAAGAGTAAAGCCAAAAGGCTAGTCAAAAGTAAAATATAACACGCGGATCGATGCTCACACAGAGTCTTACATGTCCGAGGCTACGTCTTCCTCCTGGCCCTATACCAGAGAGGGAAACTCCTGATCCCTAAACATAGTTTGGGGCAATATATAACTCCTGATCCCCAAATATAAAATTTGGGGCAATATTAATATATATATATATATATATATATATAACTCCTGTTCCCCAAATATAATTTGGGGCAATATATAACTCCTGTTCCCGGGTGTATCCCGGGCCTGTGGGGTCTAGCCCAAACCCCGGGAGATTGTGCGGCACTGCAATATTTAATTCTCCTTTATCATACACTCCTTCACAATATAACTCCTGTTCCCCAAATATAAAATTTGGGGCAATATAAATATATATATAACTCCTGTTCCCCAAATATAATTTGGGGCAATATATAACTCCTTTATAATGAGACAACTTTATAATAACTCCTTTAATATAGTAACTCCTTTAATAAAATATCTCCATATATTCATTTATAATATATCTCCTTTATAATATTTCTCCATATATATATATCTCTCCTTTATAATATAATTCCATAAATAAATATATCTCCTGCATAACATAACTCCTTAAGAATATAACTGCTTTATAATACAATTCCTTTACAAAATAACTCCTTTATAAAATTAGTCCACATATAAATATATCTCCTTTAAAACATAACCCGTTTATCATATAATTTCGCCGTTATCACATAAATTCAAAGCATACATTCCATTAAATTCATAAGCATGCACAAACCATTAGTCTCATCCATTATCGTATCAAATTCTCATTTACGACCCACATGTCACGCATACATCATATCAATTTCGTATCACTCTATCACATAAAATTTTCTAATTTATCACCCACATAACACACCTGGTACACATACACCACATCATTTGCTTCATCTTATTATCGCATCACAATATCACATCATACACACCATACTTTCCATCCTATCACATTAGTCATAAAATCACACATCACACATACACGCACATATCTCTGATCATTACAAACTCGAAGCATATGACTATTCATCTACAAATATCCACACGGCGACCTTAATTTAGAATTTGCATGGCACATTAGATACATTAAATAAAAACAATCATACTCACATAGCATCCCGCGAAGACCCGATACGCCAGCACGCCGTTCCACATCCAAACTTGTTAACATATCCTATTATCAAATTTCACGCAATTAGGGCTCAAATCATCTAAATCAACCACAAGAAATAGTAGCACTAATCCTAACATCAATCAGGCATTTTATTGAATGTCTGGGATGCACACGTGCAATGCACGTAATAGATAAATTCCTACGGGGGTTTTTATCCCCTAAACAATGACTAAACTCACCCCCAAAATATCTTAATAACTCAACTATATTTTCCATCACTATACAAGAAATAATTTATACCTATAAAATTCTCTTTTACAAACCCAAAACCCTAATTTATTAACAACATGCAAACTTTCTAATAATATGCTAATTTCTCGCCTCTACTGCCCCTAACATCTTCTATTCTCCCTATCATAATCCCCTTACTCAAAATAAATTTACCACACTAAATTTTATACAAAAGTAAAATCTAGGATTTACCTTTTCGAAATCCTTTCGAAAAACGGACTCCGCCACGAGCTAGAGAACCTTCCAATTAGCAATCCCCCCAATTTAATTTGAAAACCCCGGAGAAACGGGGTGGATCCGGGCATGGAGAAGCCGAATGGGTTCGGCTGGCTTTTCGCATGCGATCGAAAAAAAAGAAGGAAACGGGGAGGATGAGGGAAAGGGGGGGTTATTAGAATAAAATTATAATAATAATAATATCTTTAATAATGGATATTTACAAATAGACCCCTAGACCTCCAAAATATTTCAAGTAAACCCCAACTCTTTTCTTTAATAGCACCAACAATACAAAATACATTGCAATTATCTCGTAGTAATCCTTCAAAATTATAAAATAAAATAAACAATATTTATTCACATAAAATCTCAACTCATGGCTTCAATATATATCAATAATACCAATCTACCACAAATATCCATACCGATATCAATATTTAAATAAAATATATCAAAAATAAATTTTCACCACTCCAAATGTATAAAAACAAGTATTTCCGGTATTTTAAAAATTCGAGGTGTTACACAATGGGAAACCAAGCCTTTTCAAGATTCTCTATGTACCCAATCATCTTGAGTACATGAGTTCCAATAGGGCTTCCTTCTGCCAGTTTGCACTGAACCAATGCTTTTGAGACTTCAAACCTCTCATGTCTAGCCTGCTCTTGATAAAGCCTCTTGATGTGTACGATCATATCGTAGGCATCCATGTTCGCATGTTGCTTTTGAAGCTCAGAGTTCATGGTGGCTAGCATGAGACAACCAACGTCCAAGGCGTCATCTTGATGCTTCTTATGAGCATCATTTTCGGTGCGAAGGGCACTTGTAGCAGGTGGATCACGAATAAGCTGCTTTAGAACATACAACTTTTTCTCATGCCAGTGGACTATCCTCAGATTCCTGAACCAGTCTAGAAAATTTGTTCCAAACAGTTTGTCCTTCTCAATGACAGATTGCAATGATAGGTTATTTGATGTGTTGGATGTCATGGTAATCTATCAACATAAATATGCAAAGTAAATATCATTCACAGAAATATGCAAAGAAAAAAATATTTAGCCAACAACAGAAATATGCAGAGTATATATCATGACATTGAAATATTTAATAAGGTATTTTACTAAATGTGCCTCCTACTATTTTTATTCAAATCAACGACCCTCATCATTGACTAAGAAAATCCACTCATAAGATTTTATAGGAGGCCAAGATCCATATTTCACCTAGTTTTGAGTCAGCTTTGGCTGATCACCCAAAATTCAGTTATTTAGGTAGGAAACATTTTCCAATAACATCATATGCAACTCTTGGATAGTTGGGTGAGTAACACTTACTCTAATCTACCTCATAGACTAAAGCCCAACTTTATGCCTCTAAACCTTCAATCTATTGAAATAGTCTCGTTAAATCAGACCCAATGGTAGTCAAGTGAATATTACTTTTATCCCATCGTGTCTCACTAGGATAGATAAAGGCACCCTGCTTTGGCAGACCTACACTTAATCGATCCTAGCCTAGACGAGTGTCATGCATTGGAAAGCATCTTATTGCAACTTAATATTTACTTTGAGGGATTTTTGTTATTGTATTAATTGATATCACCATTCATCATCCATTAGCGTACAACAATGCATCTTATACAAAATTAAAAGCATAAAGTTTATGTGATATGGTTGTGGCCCTAACACACTGATTCTCTCAAGCCAATGAGAGTATCAAAAACTAAACGAAGGAATTATACCGTCTTCTCCAAGCAACTTCCCAATCTTATCCTTGTATGGTTGCCAATTCCTTGCCCCCTCAGTGAGATTACATTTACATATAAAGAAAGAATGTACAATTGGAGTTAAGAGATAAAGGATTACATTGAGAATGTACAAAGAAATGCACGACACGCAAGCTGTATTCAAAATACCAAAATATAAACAATACATCACAGAACATAAACCATGTATCACAACTAAGCCATGCATCACAGAACTAAGGCCACAACCATGCACTATGCATCACAGAACATAATAATCAAAGAATATGTTGTTATGATTTTATTTTGTTTATTTAAAAAAAAGGATTGATTTTTGGGGAATCATTATTGCCCTATGCAGAGCTGCCCCCGTTAGAAAAAAAATTGCCTCAACATCCCTTACACCGTGAGAGCATGAACCCTTCATGTTCTTAGAAACTCTAACGCACTGCAAACGATGCAGATGCATGAACTATTCACGATTTAAGAAACCCTGACGTCACTACAAATCACATCTTTCCAGGGTTTTTAATTGTTCCAAATCGATGGCTACCCTAGTGTGGCATCTGTGTTACCAACCAACATATAAACGAATCCTTATATATCACATATGAATCTTTCTACCAAAAGTGTGAACATATCATATTTAGTTACATATCATTCATAACCGAATTATGGTTTTGCAAGTGGCTTTGATACCACTATTAGGTTTCTATGGTAGTTTCAGAACAAATATACAATGAAAAAATTACAAAGAAATATCGAAACCTAGCCTTGGATCCATGCGAAAACCATAAATCGTGTTTAAGAGTTATACATTGAAGATGAATATGCTGTCTCCACAGTATGCCAATCAAAACACTGCAATACTGTGGTGCCTCTACGATATCCATATGAATGGATCATATCAAGCTTTCCCTCACGCCGCGGTGCTAGCTGCTGGAAGGAGATGTTCCTCACGATCTCTTTCTCACAATTTCTGTGACGGCTAGGGTTTTCTCATGTAACTCTTTTCCACAGATACGTATTAAGTATATAGATGCAAAAAATCAACCCTAAGAGAGTAATGAGGTTGTTGGACTCACAATCTGACTTTGTTCAGATTCGTGTGTGGGCCTTTGAACTTTAATCAACCCATTTAATCAAATTAAATGTCCAACCTATGTCAGGAGTCCAGGTCTTACTTGGATCCCCAATTAAATTCATCTTGTAAATTTAAATTCCAATTTCGATCTATTCTAAGTGTGTGACCCTTTAGGTTCTCGTTACGTTGACAGTAATACTAAAATCATATTCTAGTATTACAAACAGTGAGTGGTATCTAGCAATACATCACTGATACTCAAGTAACGGGAATGTCACTGATTAGACATAACCTATTCATGACCAATGTTACCAAGTAGTCTAGTCCCTTTGTCTAGATATCTTAATTGACCACAAGGCATAAAGGGTGTCACCCTTGTAAAGTTCAATTTTGGTTTCTTGATATCTGAATAGACTTACTAAAACAAACGAGCCCAATATCTCATGTTGACTCATTTGAGCATGGTCATGCATTTTGTAGTCTCACTCAACCAAAAGGCCCGTAGATATTGCTCCTGTTATGTAAGAGGGACAAATCCTATCTAAGTCACTCACATCCCTCCGCATGATTTGTAGTAGATCCAATAGTCGACTTTATAATCACCTTATTAGAGGCAACATTTGACGACAATAAAACATATAACTTCTCATGTAGGGAACCGTGGTGACTTCAAGTCAAAGGACTACATACACCATGGTCACTTTGAGAACCGCTTATGACACTCACGTTACGATCCATGCAGCATTCACATGATGGGTCAGTCCAGTATATTATTACTCTAATATGTACCAAAGTGAAGACTTGATATCTCATATCCATGACCCGTGAGATATGGTCATCAGTCTATGCACATACTAGTCTCTATGTATTATTGTTGTCCTAATTCATATAATACTTGTCTATGGATATTTAAGGATAGTGTTTTGATTACAACCAATAGGATCTCACAATCAAGTCATGCACTTGATATTCCATGGTATTGAACCTACTATTCTTAGGGCTTTATTATGTTTATTTAATCACAATAAATAACACAATAAATAAAATGCCTCATATATGAAATAAATATCATGATACAATGTAAACTAGTAATGTCAATACACAACAGGCCTCTAGGACATGCACCAACATGCTGGAGTGAGGAACTTAATTTTCAAGTGGAAAGCTGAAGGCACAGCGTGAAGTGCTACTAAGCCAGGTTGGCCAAGGATGATGTTGTAAGCGGCCTTCACGTTAACGTCCATGAAATTCGTTGCCTTCGTTCAGGTTGTTGGGGTTTTTCCTGCAGTCACATCAAGAGTGACTATTGCTTCGATTGAGACTGTAGACCCAGAGAACCCGTAGAGCGTGTATCCGGCAGGTTTAAGATGATCTCGAGAAAGCTTAAGGCCTTTAAAGGCTTCTAGGAAAAGGATATTGACGGAACTATCATTGTCGACCAGGTTCGACGCATCTCGTGGTTGCCCATGTGGAGACTAATTACAATGGGTCGCAGTGGGGGTATTTGAATGCCTTCTAATTCTTTGTTTGAGAATGTCAATGGGATTCCGAAGTCTTTCGAGAGGAGTTTGATTCTTCCCCATAGGCCCTCCGTGAATGGAATGGAGAACTGCTCCTGGCTCCGAGTCTTGAGACTCAGAGGGCTTCTCGGCCTGCTTGTTAGCTCCTCCAGGTGGTGGAGGATCGGCTCTGTCCCTTCGGACGAACTTGGATAGATGCCCCTGCTGGATACGCTCTTCGATCTCTTCCTTGAGTGCCCGACAATCATTTGTGTCATGGCTATGTTCCCGATGAAAGCGGCATAACTTATCTCTGTTTCTCCTCTTCCCCAGAATGTTCATTCTAGGGGAAGCGCGGATTAACTCTTCCTTTTCCACCTCCATAAGGACAATCGATATGGTTGCATTAAGAGGGGCAAACTTCTCAAAACGAGGAAGAGGAGGGTGGCGCTAAACATTGCCATCTTTCTAGAATTTTTGAGATCCTTCTTCGTTTACACTCTTCCATTTGTTTCCAAAGGATGGCTCTTCTCGACCGGGGGGTTTGAGAGCCTCTTTAGCTTGAATATTCTTCTCACTCCCAAGCAAGAGTTCTGGGAAGTCCCGAGGGAGACTTCTTGGCAAATGATACCTTGTGGTCGACCTTATTGACATTGTATCTGAATGCGGCGGCCGCTACTGCTTGATTAAGAAAGGCGATAGACCGGGACTCGACTGTGAAGCACCGGATAAATTTCCTAAGTTGTTCCCCTTCCCTTTGATTTAGGACCGGTAAAGATGCACTTTTCTTCTCAGTTCAACGACTGCTTATGAAGTGGGTGAGAAAGAGCTCCTCAAATTGGTCGAAGGAGAAGATGGAGCCTGGAGATTGGCGAAAGTACCACTCCCTTACTGACCCCTTAAGTGTGGCAGGTAATATCTTACAAAGAAGTACATCTGAGTCTTGGTGGATCATCATGAGAGTTTTAAAACTCTCGATATGACCAGCCGGGTCAAATTCTCTGTTGTAGGATTCGAAGTGAGGTAGCTTGAAAGTCTCGGGGGCATGGGCTTCCATATTGACTTGGAGAAAGGAGGTCTGCTTAAACGAAAGCTTTTGGCATGTTGATCTTCCTCCTGATTGATCTTGTTGAGACGGTCCTCCATCTCTCAGAGGTGGCAAATCACTGAGTCATCCCTCTGATCGGATTTGGTCAACCACGGGACTCTTCCTTATGTATGGTGGTGAGACGGTGGATGTTTGTTTATCGACCCTTATTTGGGGCGACGTTGAGGGCTTGGAGGATTTACCTTGATAACGGGAACCTCTTCATCTCAGTTAGTCCCATGATCTGGTCGACTGGCTGCTGTTTGGCTTCTTCACTATCGAGAGGGAGGGGACCTTCTTCAAACCCTAGGAGAGGGAGATCTTCTTCACCCCCTTGGAGAAGGAGTTCTTCTGGACGGTCTTCAAGGAGAGAGGCTCCTCTTACTTCCTTGTTGTCCTGGATGAGAAGCTTCGTCATGGGCTAGCCTCTCGTTTTGGCAAATTCGGAGGTTGGACCCCTGCTGGCGGTTGACGATGACTTAACGGAGATCTGGTTGTAGCTGAGGCACCGTAGAAGGGGTCGCAGTACGGAATGAGCATCTGTTTTTGACAAATGGCCGTATAGGTGGTTGTTCAGAATGGCTTCGGTGGGAGCCTCCTGAGACGGAAGCTGAATCTGCTTGAGAGGGGGTTGTTCGGGTTGAGGTCGTTGATCTGGTTGAGATTGCTTAACATGTTGAAGTTGTTGAGGTGGGTCCTTCGCACAAGGAGGAGGTAAAGGTGGATGGTTGGGTTGTTGGCTGGTAGTCGTCATCCTCCCCTTCCTTCATGGAGGCATGGTTGAGGAGGTGGTTTCGGATCGACGAAGCTAGATCGTTGATCTTTTCTATTTTCCACAAACAAGATCATTCTATTGTTGCTTTTTTCTGTGTGGAAGCAAACAAATACGTGAATTTTTTAAACAAAAATAGTAAAGATCAAACATTCGCTATTAGTCGATGTTGACCACCAAAAAACTACACTTGATTCCGAAATATGATCTTCAAGAACGGCTGATATCACTCTCGTGGACCTGCAAACAATTCTGAAACACTAGGGGTGGCCCCGGCGACAAACCCTCCAGTGCCCAAGTTAGAAACTCGAAGATATGGTGGGTTTTGAGAGCGAGATTTGCAATTATCTGGTTTCTGAGCAGGCCTCGAGGTATATAATATCACTGGGGTGGGTGGAGGGCAGTTCCGAGATATTCAACTATCTCTACTTCCCGATGTTTGGATAGTCGGTTATTCCCTCCATATGAAAGATCGAGTCTGGACTTATCTCCTGACGAAGAGATAGAGTTCTCAAATTCTCTTCTGTACATGGGGCGATAGACATAGTTACCCCTAGGAATAGGGGGATTAAACTGGGTTCGATGAATCTGGCTCCTTTGCATTATGGCTGTTGTAGCAGTCCCTATTATAAGCTAAATTGGGTCGATGGGCCTGAAAACGGCCCAGCTTATCTCATCGGGCATGTATCTGCTTAAATTATTATTTTACCCCTGAGAGCTTTAAGATTTGTGCCCGATTTGAACGGTCTCAATTTTGTTCTATTTTTACCCATATCAATAATAAGAGAAAGAAGATTACAAACACACTAAATATTTTAGTCAATACTTCTCATCACCCACCCACCAAATTTGATACTGTGGAACCTGAACATGAAATCTGCAAATACTCAGCAGACAAGAGTGCTCTTGAACCAATTGGCATACACACTAATGCTCTTTAGTATAGAAATTAATTCCTTCTTTGATATTCTTGTTGTTCCTCACATTATGTAGCTCCAGATGTTCACACATACCTCTCTCATGATAGAAAGTAGTTGTCACGCCCCGCTTCCCAAAATACGGAATATGAGCCCATGACGAAGGCCCAACAAATGATATTAATATCATCCATAAGCTATACCAGTCTTAACTCAACAATATGAACAAGGAATAATCACAACCACGCAGAAAAACATAATCATATAAACAATTACTGAGATAAAAGATACAGTAGTCCAACATAATAACCAACAACTAGAAATAAGGAACAATTACGGGTCAGCAAAGCCTGGGGATATAAAGTACAAAAGTAATACAATGCTGGAAATAAAATAACATGAATAAAATAACTATGACTATCAATTCCACTCTAATCTTTAGTACATCAGTTCTCCAATTCCTTCCATTTCTCCCTCCATGATACCTGTAATCTCATCATCTAGAGATGGGAAAAATTTATGCCCGTTAGAGCAAGCTATGGGCGACAAGTAGTAGGAAGCAGTAAAATAGGAAATAAAGGACTACATAACAAGAAAAGAAATTGGAACAATATCGGAGTCAATAAATGATAAACAACAACAAAATCAAAAGTTGATAATCAATAATTCTGAAATCATGAATCAATGTTTAATAATCAGTATTCAGTATTAGTGTCAATGTTCAGTGTTCATTTATATATATAAGTCTTTTATCAATTCTAACTAATGCACGCAATCCTGCATCCCATACCACAGGTTCGGGTGCATACAATCAAGTGAACGTTGGACTATAGTGGTGAATTCTACATCGTCCCATACTCGGGTCTTGCAATATCAAAGGCCAATGACCAATATACGATAAATCGGGATACTGTAGTCAGTAATCCACAATCAATCGATGACCAATATGACTAATAACAATGTGTAACGCCCCGAATCCCAAAACACTGAATTCGAGATGTTCTTCAGGATCTTTTCACTTTCTTTGAGTACAATTTTACAAGGAAATTCAAACTTTTCTTTTTACATCAGAGTTACAACATCTTACATTTAAATTTACACAGCGGAAGCAAAATATACAACATTTATATAAATGAACAACAACATAATAAGATCTTTATGCATCCATTCCTCTTTACATGTAATTTATCCTGCATACAAAACTGTGGGTACGTCAGTTTATTCAATCGACGATAATTATACATGGCCATCCTCTCTATGCCAGAAACAGTATAATGAATCTCATTTCTTAACAGAATCACAATTTGTTCATAATAAGCATGTAAAACAAAGGGAACTTTTAATGATGTCATGTTGTGATTGTGTACTTAATCCTTAATGCAATTTATTTAATTAACATGACACTAATGCGCACTTGTTCGAATTCTATGCATCCCATACTACATAGGTTCGAGGGCAAGCCTCTTAATCATTCTTCATTGTTTGTAGGGTTCAATCCCCCGCCATGACTTACTCTACTTCTGTAATTCCAGTGAATATCCTAGATGATTCTATGAGTACAAGCATGTATCCTGGCCCCTGGAGTAGAATTTCGCGCCATGTCTTGACTCGTCAAGCATGCATTCTGTGACAATTCAGCCTCCTCCCTGAACACACTCCTCTTGCAGTCACCAAAACACCCCATAAGTGTGACTAAAGTCCGATCAATACTGAGTTGTGCCCGCGCCATGTCTTGACTCATCAAGCATGCATTCTGCGGCTCACACACCCGCACCGTACCCTAGCTCTCATACTCATGTTTTTCTTTCACCTTCATCACGTCCACACTATGTATTAAAGTTACATTAGAATCATGAATAAAAATCAAGCTCTAGAGTTAGCCTCTCCATCAAACCGGACTTATCATTTCATTTCACGTGACCAACCTGGTCTATTTCTCAACATCATTTCAATTCACTGCCGGGGAGACTTAGCTACTCTTTCGTTCAATTTCAAATTCACAATATCCAATTGAGCATCATCAGCTCATAATTCATTTTAGAGTCTCACAGACTTTCTCATCATGATTTAATATTCCATATATTCATTTAATTCTCAATTCTTATCTATGATCCCTTTCTCATAATTCATACAGCCATAAACAGAGTCCATCGACTTAAATCATAAAGTTCACAATTACCAACAGTAAATAACATGAATTCAAATATATCAAAGTCTATTCTGCACAGTCGACTTGGAAGAACACCAGTCGACTCATACAGTCACATACAGTATCATCGTAAATGCTCGGGATAGTCGACTGTTGTACACAACCAGTCGCCTGTCCCGTAACTTTTCAGGTTCACAAGTTGTCCACATGACAGTCGACTGTTCATCCATCAGTCGTCTGTCCTGGAGATTTCAACAGCACAATTTCTAAGTCCAGATCAGTCGACTTGCTACACGCCTTCGGTCGACTGGACAGAACCATTTTTCAATTAAAGAGATTATTCACAGTTCTTACATGCACTTGCATCATGATGTCAATTTACAATATACATAAATTCCTATTCCATAAACGGGGTCTCTTATTGTTCAGTAGCATTACAGCATGAATTTTCAAGTTACTAATATGCTCTTTTGTTTAGAGAAAAATACTCTAAACATGCGTTCACATTGCTCATACTTTCGCATGATAATAAAGGTATAAATCTCAAGTCATCATACTAGCTTTACAGAATAGAATATCTTAATTCATGGAACTTCCAAACAGTCATACTCCAGTACGGTACCAGTCGGCTGAACCTTAGTATCAGTCGACTGCTCCGGCACTTCTAAGTTATTAGTCACCATTAGTTCTTTTCATTCATTTACCTTCCCTCCATCATATGTGTCATAGAGAAATATACATACAATAATCACACCATCATGTCTATTTGTACACATGTTTATCAGCACATTATGAAAAATAGTGTCTCGTACCAGTCGGCTGGTTCACATGCCAGTCGACTGTACCGACAATTCCGTTCTCAATATCAATAGCATGTTTAAGCAATTCTACTACATTCAATTCACTTCTCATAACATGGTAGCAATCAAATAATCATAGTATAATTTCCTACATTAGAAGTCCTGAGAAACACCCACCTTATATGAAGAAATAAACGAAAATCCCGCAAAACTCTTCAATACGGTCCCTGTACTCCTTGCTCCTTTGTTCCACACCTAGCTCCTCAGCAATGCTGCTCGTCTCCACAGAAAAGCTCCCACACACAAACTCACAAATAACTCTCTTACAATAATAATCTTAGAAAGTCTTAATGTAAAAGAGATAGGGAAATGGGAGGGGTATTTATACTAGGAGAAAGATAGAATAGAGGGCTAAGATTAATAGGGGAGTTACAAGATCAAAGGTGGAGATGCATTAGGGAGTTGAGAAACTACCCACATTCCCAAACAACCGCCCATGATGGGTGCCACTACTCTACCCACAATCCGGCCAAAGAAGAGTGCTCAATGCACGTGTATGCGAAATGCACGTGCATGCACACTCACACTAATAAAATTGTACAAAAAAATATAATATATAAAAAGTGTTACACAAAATGGGCTGTAGAGAAATAAAAGGTTAAATTTATGGGCTTAAGTTCATTTGGGCCAAAATAAATATTTTTAATAAGTAAATCAACATTGGGCTTCAAGAAGAATGCTTTATAGAAAATAATATACTTTATTCATCATGTGGGGAAATAATAGACAACATGCTACACAAACATATCATAAATAAATAATCTTTCATAGATTAAGGAAAATCAGGGTATTACATCACTCCCTCCGTAGAATAGTTCCGTCCCCGGAACTACAGCCAAGAGCGAGAAAACAGAAAACACCACAACAACAAGAGATACAAAGATACAATCAAGCAAAAAGCTCAGGATAGTCCTTCAACATCCTCTCCTCAGATTCCCAAGTCGCCTCTTCAACCAAGTGGTTTCTCCAGACTACCTTGACCATTGGTATCGTCTTATTCCTCAAGACTTTCTCCCTACGGTCAACAATCTCAACAGGAGTCTCGATGTAATTCAGGTCTAACTGCAAACCTTCCGGCACTTCAGGCAAATGGTGACTCGGATCTGGAATATAACCTCTTAGCATAGACACATGAAAGACATTGTGCACCTGAGACAACTCTTCCGGTAACTCAAGCCGGTAAGCAGTTTTCCCGATGCTTTTCAATATCTTATATGGGCCTATAAACCTCGGGGCTAACTTCCCGTCTTTGCCAAATCGAACCACACCTTTACTGGGCGATACCTTCAGAAAGACAAAGTCACCAACCTCAAATTCAAGGTCCCTTCTCCGGTTGTCTGCATAGCTTTTCTGCCTGCTCTGAGCTTCCACCAACCTTTTCCTGATCAGATCAATCTTCTCAGAAGTCAGCTGCACAAGCTCAGGACCAAACAACTGACGCTCCCCAACTTCATACCAGCAAATAGGAGTCCTGCACTTCCTGCCATACAAAGCTTCATACGGCGCCATCCCAATGCTAGCCTGAAAACTGTTATTGTAGGCAAACTCTACCAAAGGTAAATGCCTTTCCCAACTGCCTCCGAAGTCTAGTATACAACACCGAAGCATATCCTCAAGAATACGATTGACTCTCTCGGTCTGCCCATCGGTTTGTGGATGAAAAGCAGTGCTGAAATCTGTCTTGGTACCCAAAGCTGCCTGAAGACTCCTCCAGAAATGCGAAGTAAACCGTACATCTCGATCAGACACAATAGTTGAGGGAACACCATGAAGTCGGACAATCTCACCAACATACATCTCAGCCAACTTGTCCATCGAAGCAGTGAGTTTCATTGCCAAAAAGTGAGCGGACTTGGTCAGTCGATCGACTATAACCCAAATTGCATCGTTGCCGTTAGAACTCTTAGGCAATCCCGTGATGAAATCCATACTGATGTTATCCCACTTCCATTCCGGAATAGGTAACGGCTGTAATAGACCTCCGGGTCTTTGATTTTCGGCTTTGACTTGCTGACAAACCTCACACTTCGCGACAAATTCAGCCACATCCCGCTTAAAACCTGACCACCAGAAATGCTGTTTGATGTCCTTGTACATCTTAGTACTCCCAGGATGTACTGACAAAAGAGTAGCATGCGCCTCCTGAAGAATGCTCTCTTTCAGGTCCACCTGATCTAGAACACACAGCCTATCTCCGAACCACAGCACTCCATCCCTGGTTTGAAAACCGGGCAACCTACCAGCACCAACCTGCTCCTTCATCTCCAAGATATCAGCATCAATTTCCTGACTTGCAATGATCCTTGCATTCAAAGTAGGCTGAAGCTTTAACTGAGATAAAGACGCTCCCAATCCTTGCAAGACAACCTAATACCTGCTCGATCCAACTCTTCAATCAGATGCCTCTGAGTTGTAATCAAACTGGCCAAACTGCTCTTGCGACTAAGTGCATCAGCCACAACATTAGCCTTTCCAGGATGATACTTGATCTCAGGTCGCATATCCTCAAGCACTTCCAACCATCTCCGTTGTCTCAGATTAAGATCCCTCTGCTGGTATATATACTTCAAGCTCTTGTGATCTGTGTACATATTCAACTTCTCACCGTACACATAGTGCCTCCATTGCTTCAAAGCAAAGATAATCGCAGCAAACTCCAGATCATGAGTCGGGTAATTCTTCTCATGCGGTCGTAGTTGCCTAGACCCATAAGCGATTACTTTACCTTCTTGCATTAAGACACAACCAAGCCCCCGATGTGAAGCATCGCTATAAACATCATACTCAACACCTACTCTAGGCAAAGCCAAAATAGGTGCAGTAGTCAGTCTATCTTTCAACTCCTGAAAACTCGCCTCACATTGCTCAGTCCACTTGAAGCTCACATTCTTCTTGGTCAACTCAGTAAGCGGCATAGCTATCTGAGCATAACCTTGAATGAATCTCCTGTAGTATCCAGTCATCCCAAGGAAACTTCTGACTTCCTTCACTGTAGTAGGCCTAGCCCAATCTCTCACTGCCTCTATCTTCTGAGGGTCAGTTGCCACTCCCTCCTTAGAAAGGATGTGACCTAGGAATGCCACTTCAGATTTCCAGAAATCACACTTGGATAACTTGGCATACAACTGCTGCTCTTCCAACTTCTGCAAAACTACTGCCAGGTGCTCAGTGTGCTCCTCCTCAGACTTGGAGTACACGAGAATATCGTCGATAAACACCACGACGAAGGAATCAATAAACGGCCTCAGAACTCTGTTCATCAAGTCCATGAAGATTGCGGGTGCATTCGTCACTCCGAATGGCATAACTAAGAATTCGTAATGCCCATGCCGAGTTCTAAACGCAGTTTTGTGCACATCTTCAGCTTTCACTCGCACTTGGTGATATCCTGACCGAAGATCTATTTTGGAGAATACAGCCACTCCTTGTAGACGATCGAACAAATCATCAATTCGAGGAATCGGATACTTGTTCTGAACAGTGACCTTATTCAGCTCTCGGTAATCGATACACATCCTCATCGATCCATCCTTCTTCTTTACCAAAAGCACTGGTGCTCCCCAAGGTGACGCACTAGGTTGAATAAAGCCTTTTCCCAACAGTTCCTCAATCTGCCGTTTCACTTCATCCTGTTCCACTGGAGCCATCCTATACGGTGCTTTAGAAATGGGTGCACTTCCTGGTTGAACAGTGATGCTGAACTCTACATCACGATGCGGAGGTAACCCAGGAAAATCTTCCAAGAACACAGTCGGATAGTCCCGAACCACAGGAATCCCTTGCAATTCCACAGGAGTCTTTTCCTTGCGGATAGTTGCCACCAGCTTAGAACACTTCCGCTTCCATGGGAACGTGACTTCAGGTCCACCTGGAGCCTTCACTGTCACCGTCTTGGTCTTACACTCGATGCTTGCACTGTACACCGACATCCAATCAATGCCAATGATAACATCGACTCCCAAGATAGTCAGCTCGATCAGATTAATGCCAAAGATTCGATCTCCAATCACAATCTCGCAATCAGCATAATACCGATCAGTGGTCAAAGTTTCCCCTGATGGAGTAGCTACTGCTAAGATCTTGCCTGGAAAAATCTTCGGTTCAGCTCCCAACACTTTAGCAAATCTAGGAGACACAAAAGTATGAGAGGATCCAGTATCGAACAATACAACAGCTTTCTTTCCATTAAGATAGAGTTCTCCTGTTACATAATACACACTATTACATAACAGTTTCACAATATAACGGGAAGGAGAAATAACGAAACCACACTAAATATCAACCCTCATATCGGAGATGACCTGATCCGCTTCCTCAGCATCAGCTTCCGTCAAAGCAAACACTCGCCCTGACTGGTACGGCCTCTTCCCAGTCTGCTGTATTGGCACATTGTGATTGCCAGTCCGCGGTTTGAGACATCGAGATTGGTAGTGTCCCACTTCACCACAGTTAAAGCAAGTGACTGCAGAGGGTCTCCCTACATCGTTTCCAGGTCTTCCAGCTACACTGACAGCGTTCGCCCCTGTCGGTTTGAACCTCTGTACAGATGGTTGCCCCTTGAAACTCCCCGATTGTGCAGGCCTCTTCCCGGACTGCCAGTTGTTCCTCTGGTGCTGAGCAACATGGAACTGCTCCATATCCTCCTCCGTCGCTGCCGCCCTCTTGACCAGCTTATCGAATCGCCTGATACCAAGAGGTATCATACGAGACCTCAAGCTTGGCCTCAGACCATGCTCGAACTTGCAAGCCTTCTTCGCCTCATCCATCACCAGTTCTGGAGCATACCTGGAGAGCTGAGTAAACTTAGTCTCATACTCCCTTACTGACATGCTGCCTTGCTGGAGTGACAGAAACTCCATGACCTTCTTCTCCTGGACGTCAGGAGGGGAAATAATGGCTGCGGAATTCTTCCAGAAATTCCACCCAGCCAAGCAACAAGCCGCCCATGGTCCTCTTCATCGACTGCCACCAAACGGCCGCATCCTTCTCCAACTGCAAAGTCGCCAACTTGACCTTGCTGCCCTCCGGTGTCTCCAACACCTCGAAGATTGTTCCACTTGCCGAATCCAGTTGTCAGCCGCATCTGGGTCTGACTTTCCCTCGAACACTGGTGGTTTCATTCTTTTGAACGATTCCACTAGCTTAATTACCTCGGGTACTGGATTCACCGGTACCCTTCCTTGGTTCGCAGCCACTGCATTCAGCGTCTGGTAAACCCTTGCAATTTCAGTCTCCAGATCCAAACCTTCGCCATTCCTGGCCCCCCTTCTCGACATATTCTGATGCAAAAGATCCATTAAATTCGAAGTATAAGATAAGAAATTAAACCAACTTGCATTTCATTGAATTCCAAAGTTTATACATTCGAATTAAAACATTTTTGACATCAGAATAGAAGAAAATAGAAACTAGGACAATCTAATCTCTACGGGTCCTCTTCGCTGCTCAAAGTTCATCTCACAGTTCATCCACTTGGTCCTTCAACACATCTGTCAGGTTCTTTCTCTTCTCAAGTTCCCATACTCGGTGACTGAGAACAGAGAAATCGGCCTTCCGCTGCGCCAGCTGAGCCTCCAAAACTCCAACTCTATACTTCAGGGTATCCACTTGCCTCTGAAGAGAAGCCACAGTGCCACTCAGAGCTGGTCCCTCTTCTTCATCGGAAGAAGAATTGTCAGATGAATCCGGTGGTGGGGTAATCTCTCGAGATTCAGGGTACTCCTCATCATCAGAATCTGCTTGCCCAGGATGATACTCGTCCTCAGAATCAGCCTGTCCAGGATGGTACTCTTCCTCAATAATATGCCAGTCGTCGCCTCCAGCAGGGTCGAAGTGATCAGCCATCTTAGAAATAGAGAGGAAGAAGCATAAATCATAGAGCAACACAAATGTAAGTCACTTACATTTAAATCTCTAAACTCAAACCCACACTCTAATGTCCACATCTAGGGTGTCGTTCCTTATAAACTTGTACAAGTGTGAAAGCGTAGAAAGCGTGGCACTGATACCACTCTGTAACGCCCCGAATCCCAAAATACTGAATTCGAGATGTTCTTAAGGATCTTTTCACTTTCTTTGAGTACAATTTTACAAGAAAATTCAAACTTTTCTTTTTACATCAGAGTTACAACATCTTACATTTAAATTTACACAGCGGAAGCAAAATATACAACATTTATATAAATGAACAACAACATAATAAGATCTTTATGCATCCATTCCTCTTTACATGTAATACAAAACTGTGGGTACGTCAGTTTATTCAACCAACGATAATTATACATGGCCATCCTCTCTATGCCAGAAACAGTATAATGAATCTCATTTCTTAACAGAATCACAATTTGTTCATAATAAGCATGTAAAACAAAGGGAACTTTTAATGATGTCGTGTTGTGATTGTGTACTTAATCCTTAATGCAATTTATTTAATTAACATGACACTAATGCGCACTTGTTCGAATTCTATGCATCCCATACTACATAGGTTCGAGGGCAAGCCTCTTAATCGTTCTTCATTGTTTGTAGGGTTCAATCCCCCGCCATGACTTACTCTACTTCTGTAATTCCAGTGAATATCCTAGATGATTCTATGAGTACAAGCATGTATCCTGACCCCTGGAGTAGAATTTCGCGCCATGTCTTGACTCATCAAGCATGCATTCTGCGACAATTCAGCCTCCTCCCTGAACACACTCCTCTTGCAGTCACCAAAACACCCCATAAGCGTGACTAAAGTCCGATCATTACTGAGTTGTGCCCGCGCCATGTCTTGACTCATCAAGCATGCATTCTGCGGCTCACACACCCGCACCGTACCCTAGCTCTCATACTCATGTTTTTCTTTCACCTTCATCACCTCCACACTATGTATTAAAGTTACATTAGAATCATGAATAAAAATCAAGCTCTAGAGTTAGCCTCTCCATCAAACCGGACTTATCATTTCATTTCACGTGACCAACCTGGTCTATTTCTCAACATCATTTCAATTCACTGCCGGGGAGACTTAGCTACTCTTTCGTTCAATTTCAAATTCACAATATCCAATTGAGCATCATCAGCTCATAATTCATTTTAGAGTCTCACAGATTTTCTCATCATGATTTAATATTCCATATATTCATTTAATTCTCAATTCTTATCTATGATCCCTTTCTCATAATTCATACAGCCATAAACAGAGTCCACCGACTTAAATCATAAAGTTCACAATTACCAACAGTAAATAACATGAATTCAAATATATCAAAGTCTATTCTGCACAGTCGACTTGGAAGAACACCAGTCGACTCATACAGTCACATACAGTATCATCGTAAATGCTCGGGATAGTCGACTGTTGTACACAACCAGTCGCCTGTCCCGTAACTTTTCAGGTTCACAAGTTGTCCACATGACAGTCGACTATTCATCCATCAGTCGTCTGTCCTGGAGATTTCAACAGCACAATTTCTAAGTCCAGATCAGTCGACTTGCTACATGCCTTCGGTCGACTGGACAGAACCATTTTTCAATTAAAGAGATTATTCACAGTTCTTACATGCACTTGCATCATGATGTCAATTTACAATATACATAAATTCCTATTCCATAAACGGGGTCTCTTATTGTTCAGTAGCATTACAGCATGAATTTTCAAGTTACTAATATGCTCTTTTGTTTAGAGAAAAATACTCTAAACATGCGTTCACATTGCTCATACTTTCGCATGATAATAAAGGTATAAATCTCAAGTCATCATACTAGCTTTACAGAATAGAATATCTTAATTCATGGAACTTCCAAACAGTCATACTCCACTACGGTACTAGTCGGCTGAACCTTAGTATCAGTCGACTGCTCCGGCACTTCTAAGTTATTAGTCACCATTAGTTCTTTTCATTCATTTACCTTCCCTCCATCATATGTGTCATAGAGAAATATACATACAATAATCACACCATCATGTCTATTTGTACACATGTTTATCAGCACATTATGAAAAATAGTGTCTCGTACCAGTCGGCTGGTTCACATGCCAGTCGACTGTACCGACAATTCCGTTCTCAATATCAATAGCATGTTTAAGCAATTCTACTACATTCAATTCACTTCTCATAACATGGTAGCAATCAAATAATCATAGTATAATTTCCTACATTAGAAGTCCTGAGAAACACCCACCTTATATGAAGAAATAAACGAAAATCCCGCAAAACTCTTCAATACGGTACTGTACTCCTTGCTCCTTTGTTCCACACCTAGCTCCTCAGCAATGCTGCTCGTCTCCACAGAAAAGCTCCCACACACAAACTCACAAATAACTCTCTTACAATAATAATCTTAGAAAGTCTTAATGTAAAAGAGATAGGGAAATGGGAGGGGTATTTATACTAGTTGAAAGATAGAATAGAGGGCTAAGATTAATAGGGGAGTTACAAGATCAAAGGTGGAGATGCATTAGGGAGTTGAGAAACTACCCACATTCCCACACAACCGCCCATGATGGGTGCCACTACTCTACCCACAATCCGGCCAAAGAAGAGTGCTCAATGCACGTGTATGCGAAATGCACGTGCATGCACACCCACACTAATAAAATTGTACAAAAAAATATAATATATAAAAAGTGTTACACAAAATGGGCCGTAGAGAAATAAAAGGTTAAATTTATGGGCTTAAGTTCATTTAGGGCCAAAATAAATATTTTTAATAAGTAAATCAACATTGGGCTTCAAGAAGAATGCTTTATAGAAAATAATATACTTTATTCATCATGTGGGGAAATAATAGACAACATGCTACACAAACATATCATAAATAAATAATCTTTCATAGATTAAGGAAAATCAGGGTATTACACAATGACCAACATGAACTGTGACCAATATCCCCTTCCGAGTACACTCTCCTATATTGTCCACTACTAAGTCGACCCTTATTCCTCGGCTTGTTATTATTTTATTAACAATTAGTTAAGAACATGCAATCAATATGATCAATGAGAACGGTGGTATAATACAATATCAAGGAGATATCAAGGTCGTGCAATACATAAAATATACATAATACAGTTCATTAAATATGGAAAATACAGGTTTATATGCAAAACATAACAATATATGGACTCAGTGTACTACAATTTCTATGTGCAAGGTTTTAAGTTTCTGTGTTAGGAACCGGGCCGAAATCTCAGTACAAACTCGGGCAGATGACAGGGCAGTATATTTGAAGGTTCAATAGGACGATAATTTACGGTTCAAATTTTAAATCAATAACTATGGCACGATAAGATGACTACGAATCAATAGTATAGTACAATAAATAGAACAATGGAGTTCAATTAGATATGATATTCAATTTGCTTACTACTTGCCAGATTTCAAGGAGTGTTTTCTTGAACTAAAACAATAAAAATGAGTTCAAGAGACGCTTGCCTATTAGGAGACGATTCCGAATAACAACGAATAACGGGATTAGGATCCCGGAGCGACACGTGCACACTACGTGCAAAAGAGACCTGCAGCAAGAGTCCAGCACCAACAACAAAACAATCCAGCAGCAACACGGGCAACCAGCAAACGGGCAAAACAGCAAATGCTAGATCCCCACACAGCAATAGCGAACACCAAATCAACAGAGCCAACCTCTCCAAATAGCAAACAGGGACACACAGCAAACAATAAGAAGTGGCCAACAGCAATGGCAGCGGGGTCTTCGGTATTGGTCGGGGTTGCAACTACGGCAGGGAGGAGAGGGGCTTTCGGCAGCTCAGGAAACTCGACTGGTCGGCGGGTATGAAGGAGAGTGGGGTGCTCTGGGCATAGTCGGAGGAGCGACGGTGGTAATGGAGAAAGGCAGGAAGTCGATGGGTTTGGTTGAGGCTGGCGATGATTGGGATAAAGCTGGTGGTGGTCGCTGCGCTGGCTCAATGACAGGGAGGAGGATGGCGACTGCGAATGGCAGTGGCGAAGGTAGGGCAGGGGAAGGCGCAGTGGTGGTGCAAAGGATCAGTGGCGTTGAGGTGGCTCGACAGGGCTCGATGGGCGACTGGCGACTCGATGAGGAAGGCAGGGGGAGGTAGGGGTGGGCATCGGTCGATATCCGACCTAATATGGACCATCCACCACCGATCCAAAGAAGATCCGTTTTTTAATTTTTTTCATCCGTAACCAATCCGAACCTTAATTGGATCGGTTTCCATCCAAGCCGATTAAGCTCGGTTTGGATTGGATTGGATGGTCGGTTTGGCGCCTTCAACATCATTCATAATTTTGTTGAAATTTAATAGAACAACTTCAATCAAATTTAAGAAACAACCTGCTATTTGTTATTCAGAAATGAATTTAAAATGAAGATTCATAAAACCAAAAGTTATTAATGAATTTTACATTAATTGTTTGAGATGATGACGTTTAAATGGGTGAGATAAACAGCTTTTTCACTTGCATACTTCTGTAATCTTAGTTTATTATCATAAAAAAAACATCAATAACCATAGCTAATTGAATTTCAGGTACAATAAAAAAAATTTAGAAAACAATTTCTATTTGACTTGATTAAAGTAACTACTAAATATTACATCAACTTCATGATTCTATTAAGCAGGGCCACACTGTAAATCAAGCCTTTCTCAACAAAATAACACACAGGATTATGGAGAATCAAAATATAGGTAGAACAACTGCTCGGTTTGTATTAAAAAAAATTAAAGAAGACTGTTTGTATCTCCAAGAAAATGAGAAATGACTATTTTTATATTCAAGAAATTAAAGGAGAACTATATTTTTTATGGACATATGCATAGAGGTACGGTCGGTTTGGTTTCATCGGTTATTTAAAAGCTTCATCCAACAACCGAACCGGTCCAGTTGGTTTTGAAGATCAAGAACCAGACCAACCCAAACTCCCAATTGGTTTCGGTTAAAAACCGGTTGGTTCGGGTTGGATTGGTTCGGATTGGTCGGTTCGGATAATAGTTGTCCACCCTTAGGGGGAGGATGGCAGGGTGCAGCGGTGACGACGACGAGCAGAGGAAATGAAGTGCGTACGAGGTGATGGGGGTCTTCGACAGAGTGAAGAGACACGACTGGACGGCGGTGGTCGCGGCTCAGGCGAGGTCAATGGGGTGTGAGACAGGGGATGAGCTCAAGCATCGGTGCAGGTCGGCGAGGGCAGGGGAGAGGGAGAAGTTGAAGGTGGCAGTCGAGCGGGGGTCGGCACGGTGGTGATGGCGAGACAGGGCGGTGGCTTCGGTGAGAGGCGCTCGGAGGTTGATGGAAGGCGAGGTCGAGAGGATGACGATGGGTTCTTCAGAGGTGGAGCGTCAAGCGGCAGGAGGAAGACGAACGGATGATGAGGAGCGGTTAGGTTCTCTATTTCATTTCGAAACAAGGAGATAGAGAGGGAGATGAGGGGAGAGAGTGGGAGAGAGATGGGTTTTAATAAAATTATATAATATATAATATAATAATGGGTATTTATGAGATAGTGTGGGTTGTAGGGTTACGGGAAATGTGAAAATTGGGGGAAATGGAGAAATTTGTATACAGGTAGTTGAATTTGGGTAGGGTAGGATAATGGGTTAACGGGTTGGATATATAAACGTGGGTTTGGGTTGTAGACTTGGCTTTACATTTGGGCTTCACCAATAATAATAAATATGAATAAAATGAATATAAGATCGGGCTCTAAAATTATATGTTCATTAAAATGTAATTATAATGAATATAAAATTGGGCTTCATGACAAGGAAATCCAATAATTAAATCACAGGGTGGCTTTAGCATAAATCAAATAATCAACTAGATATTTTAAAGAATGAATTAGGATCTTTGGTTTTTTACAATAATAATAATAATAATAATAATAATAATAATAATAATAATAATAATAATTGATATGGGTCAGATGACGTGGCCCCTCCTGGGCCACAGGATCCCCTCAAATAGCGTGCACTGCCGGATCATCTGGGACTGCCACGTTAGCTTGGAAACCACCCAGGTCTCCGCCACGTCCGCCCTAAACCACCTCGGGCCCACGCCAAGTCAGCCCTACACTGCTTGGGCTTCTGCCACGTCAGGCCCACGTGAAACTGGGTCCAGACCTGGCCCCAAACGGGTCCAGACCTGGTTTGCTTCTCTTATAAATACCAGATCCTCTACCCCTTCTCAAGGTGATCCATATTTTCCCTCTCAAACCCTAGTTACTGTTACTCTCTTTCAGTAGCTGACTAGATCGTCGGAGGGTCTGCCACCGGGACCAACCCCAGTGTTCCTAGACCGTGTGCAGGTACACGAGACTCCGGATCCGAGCCTCCAGATTCATGCCGAGCCTCTAATCTCCTCCTCACCCACGTCTACTCCCGATCCGTTCCCCCTGGCTGAGGGTCGGTGCCACTGTCCGCACCAAGACTTCCTCCACCAAAACAAATCGAGAAGAACTCACACCTGGTGCATCCACACCCCCCAAAAACAAACAGCATCAGGTTGGCACCGTCTGTGGGAAACATCAGGTGTAGACTCCGGTCCGAGCTCAGCTATCAACGGTACCCCGTCAACCCGAGCTCACATGGCGCCCAAGGCCAGAAAAGAAGTTCCCGGAAAGGGGAAACGCAAGACCGACGAGGCAAAGCCAGCAAAGAAGGTCCCAAAAGACGGGGGCATCCCAAAAAGGGTCCCTCCGGTCCCCCGCTTCGAGAGATACACTCCACTGATGCAGAACGTATCAACCATTCTCTTAGCAATCGAAGACAAGGACCTCGTACAATTCCCTCCCCGACTGACCAACAACAACAAGAAGAGGGATCAGCAGTTCTACTTCCGCTTCCACCGGGACAACGGGCACGACATTGACCATTGTCGCGCCCTGAAGGACAAGATCGAGGCCCTCATCCAACAAGGGTACCTCCAGGAGTTACGGGAAGACGCTCGGGAACAGAGGGACGCGAGGAACAGGAGGCCTTCCCCTCCTCCTCGAGCACCCAGACAGTGTCCCGAGCGGGACCTCGACCCTGAAGAACCTGAGGGTCAAGCTATCTTGCATTGCGTCCATGGAGGGCCCATGGGAGGAGAGTCCAATACTTCCCGCAAGGCATTCGTCTTAGGGGTCAACGCCGTCCAAGGCCCCCTCTCCTCCCAAGTCCAGCAACTCCCAGTCTCCTTCTCTGGGGAAGACCTGTAGGGAGTTCGACTCCCGCACTGCGATGCGCTCGTCATCAGCCTCAGCATGGCAAACTTCGAGGTCCATCGCATCCTCGTGGACAACGGTATCTCGGTAAACATCCTCTTTCTGGAGGCATTCGAGAACTTGAAGCTTTCTCGGGATAAGCTAAAGCTAGTCGGATACACATTGCACGGATTCTCCGGCATCCCGGTGCCAATAGACACTACAAGAAAAACCCTTTTTCGCAACGAGATTTTGGCAACGACTTTTTAGTCGTTGTGAAAATTAGTTACGGCAACGCGAAAGTCGTTGCTAAAAATAAAATAAATTTTTTCCGGGCCTTTGCACATCCCGCCAGATTGTGTGTAAATTGGAAACGATAAATGTCGTTGCGCCAGATTGTGTGTAAATTGGAAACGATAAATGTCGTTGCGTATAGTTCCTTATATCTACTGCAACGACAGTATTGTTGCAAAAAATATAAAAAAAATTAAAAAATTAACTTAATAATTAAGAAAGATGATAAGGTTGTATAATGTAAACTTTCGACATAAAAATTCAGATCGGTTCCTTCTCCTCATTCGCCGCCTCTCCCTCGCCAACTCCATCCTAAAACCCTAGAAACCCACAGCCATGAAGCTGGGCAGCCCGTCGCTGGGCGGCGATGGGAGGTTTTTGGTTGGGGCGGCGATTGGGACAAGGGAGGATGATAAGGAGAGGTTAGAGGCATTGGTGAGTGCGGGGGCGAATGTGATTGTGGTGGATTGTTCAAGGGGAACTCGAGTTATCAGATTGATATGATTAAGTATGTGAAGGGGAGGTTTGGGGAGGTGGATTTGATTGGGGGGAATGTGGTGACTATGGGGCAGGCACAAAATTTGATTCAGGCCGGGGTTGATGGGTTGAGAGTGGGGATGGGGTCGGGGTCGATTTGTACAACACAGGAGGTTTGTGCTGTGGGTAGGGGACAGGTAATTTCACAATTGTCTTTCATTTTGTCGACACTTATGTTTTATAAGAAAAACAAAGTTAGGATAACTCATATTTTTAAAGAAAAAAAAAATCTCGATTGTATAGCTATTATAAGAGTGAGGAATGTGGACAAACTGATAAATAATGGCAGAGTGGATGTTTATTTTGGCTTGGTGGACTACTTGTAAACAACTTCCTATTGAAAGACATGGATTTATGAAAATGAGGCTTGGATCGAGTTTGAAGGGATGATATGCAAGTTAATTAAAAGATAATTTTTAGAGTTTTGGTGATGTTAGTTAGAGTTATCGTTTTCTCACGATGCCCCTCTCCACTAATTATGTAATTGTAGTTTAAATGTTGTTTGAGAGTAGGGCTTAGTTGATTGGTCACACACCATTTCCACAACACATAACAACACCTTTCTCACATGCTCTCATTAGATGCAGAGAAATGATTTTATGAGCGGTATCATCTGGTTACTGAGTAGCGGTAGTTGG
The DNA here is from genome assembly GCA_017893485.1 of Hemerocallis citrina. Lineage (NCBI taxonomy): Eukaryota > Viridiplantae > Streptophyta > Magnoliopsida > Asparagales > Asphodelaceae > Hemerocallis > Hemerocallis citrina. The sequence continues at coordinate 79,773,475 of CM030363.1, read as the reverse complement.
AGTGACTTGATTATGACTATTCAGTTACTACGGTCAGATCCCTTTTTTTCAATGCAAGTAATTAAACTCATTAGGCTTTAATATTGAAACAAAGCAGAAGCATATCAACATATATAATTCATAATTATAAGTCTGATAGAATCAAGTTGTATAACAGGTCCAAAACAACACTTGTTTTTTTTCGTGTGTTTTTTAAAAATTGGTGAGATTCGTCTTCATCATCTATTAATTGTTCTTATTCAATCATCTGACAGTAGATCAGTTACTATTTGAACGATATCCATAGGGCAATGATAGTTTTAGTTGCAAAAGTAACCTGTCTTGGAACTTCATCATCTTTTGATTGAGAATTTATGTTCCTTAGATTGTAGATGCACCTAGGAAATAATTTGGAGGATGTTCCTTGACTTAGAAGATTCTTTGTTCTTCGCTTTAATGTTTGAAGTAAGAATTAGCTAGCCGAAACTTTATTTTCAGTCAAAGTTATTGACAGAATTTAACTTCCTTTAGGAAATTGAACGACCTTTTCTGATATTTGTGAAGTATACCTGCTTTTTTATCTGATGAAGTGCCTGCTTTAATGTTAGAGAGCATAGCATTTGCGTATACTCATATACTAGATGATTTCCATGGAGCATAACTTTTTAAGAAAAATGAACAACCTTTTCTGATGATGATTGTGAAATACACCTGCTTTTTATCTGATATAGTTCTTCTTTCCCTATTAAGTGCAGAGCATACAATCTAGTTATTCTCGTGTATGAAATGATCACCATTTACCTGTTTGTTGGACACCTATTTTGTTGCAATATATTACCGCGTCTTCTAAGTTAAACGCTAATTACAACAATAGATTAGTTCCTTCTATTATTACACACAAGGCATACTCTTATCTCTCTTCTGTTGGATCATATCTCTATCACAAAGCAAAGTTCATATCCTACTGTCAATGTTGTTTTCGGTAGTCTTTCTCCCTTCTGTTTTCGGTAGTCTTTCTCCCTTCTGTTTTCAGTAACTGTCATTTTGGATCAGAGCAGCAGTTTTTTAATTGATTTTTTTCTTCATTTCCTTGAAGTGTTAAAAGATATTATGAATTTAATTAATCTTTGAATAGATTTTATTAAACGGAATGGGTTGGTGCAATGGTCTCCATCATGAACTTTGTATGTTGCTATTGCTAGTGTGCTAATTAAATGGCCATCAAAATATGGTAAGTTAGACATTTGAATTGATCTAATACCTGTATTGGTAGGCCAGGATGGTTGGTGATTTTTACCCAAGCTGTAGATGAGATTGGTATGTGCATTGGTCTAACCATATTAAATTCATTATCATATGATAAGTAAGACAATTTGAATTCCGATTTCTTTATTGAATGTTTTTGGTATCATTTAGCTTATGCAGATATTCTTCTTCAGCCGTTCTTTCTCATGTTCTGTTGCACAAGTGGTGGTACTTGTTCTTGGAATGGTCTGATTCATTATTATTGTTGGATTTTGCATGTAGGATTTTTTTCGTGTGTATGACGAAAATAACAACACCCATAAAGTCTTGGAGAACAAGACAAAGCATGCTCGTTTTGAACACGTATTAGCTATATATATTATTATTATGCTGATCAATTTGGTATTTGTTCCTTGCTATTGTAAACGTTAATAGCCAAACATAGTTACCCTATTATTCATTTCGTAGGACTAAACACAATGATAGTTAACTAGAAACAATTTTTTTTTCGTTCTTCCCCTATTTTGCAGGATCCATGCACCATTGTTCTCCGTTGCTATTGCCAATTCTTGGCCCCTTAACCACAAAGAGGTAAAGCATATTGGCAGAAGAAGCTGAGATACTTATATAGTTGGTCTGAATTTTATTCAACATTGTATTTATTATCTGAATTAATCTGAATGTTATCGCCATTTACTTTAAACAAGACATAAGTTAAAAATAAAGACAGGTTTTATCTCTGCATTGTATGTAGCTCCATGACAATTTTAGGCTATTTTTAAATTTATAAATGCATGTATATTTCAGGTATTGATGTCATTATCTCTTTCTCAATATGCAGGATTGAAGGACAACCTTCTAATGTTTATTGCAGGTAAGTTTTATTGTTCTATATTTTATTGTTCTATATGTAGGTATATAATCTACAGGTGTTGTAATCATGTATTAATTGCTTAAATTAGTTTTAGTTATTTAGTTATTAATTAGAATTTTATCTACTGTAATTTTTAAAGGAGGAGATGCACAAATTTTTTGAGGAAGCTATAAATGATAGGACCGATGAGAGCAATGCCACTACACAGTCCAATGCATGAGGCTCATTGTAGTGAGATGTATCTACTATTGTTACAATCAATTCCTTCTTTCTTTACATTAAATGATAGTATATGTTGAAAATTTACAGTAATATTTACAGTATATGTTGAAAACTCACAAATAGAGGTGCATGAAATTCCTCGAATGATCAAGGTACTATTAATTTTAGTGGCACTATTATGCTGTATTGTTTTGTGCATACAGGTTCCAATAGTTTTGGCAATCTTTCATAGTTTCTTTTTATACTGCTGGACTAATCATTATTTCAAATATGTAGGTACCACGAGAAGGAACTGTATTTGGAGAATTAGGGAATGAAGCCATTGGTCCGGGAGCATATATTTTTGTATCATATTTTGACAGTGTATGATTTAGTTATATCTTATATGAGTTAGCTGTTGGTTTAGGTTATTAACTCTCCAACATCAACCCCAATTTTTTGCTACTTGTATTTTCTGAGAATATTCATCCCAAAATGTTCTTTTGTTCTAAGTTGATTCAGTTCTTTCAATCGTGCATCCAATTTTGTTGCAATGTTTAGATGTCAAGAGAATATTAGAAAACATGGTTAAGCTTATTATGCACAATGGAAATGATTATGAGATACTTAGATATCATTTTGAGAAGTTGATGGTTGTAATATTTTGGGCAATGCTTCTTATATGTGACATAAATGTAATATATTGGACAAGGTTAATATTATAGTTTTTGGAATGATGTTGGTTTTTAATGTTTTTGAAGTGTATGTTAGTTTGGATAGGGCTAATGCAACGACAATATATAATTTGTCTCGAAAAGAATTAAACTTTCGCAACGAAAATTGGTAGCTTTAGCAACGACTATAGTTGTTACCAAAATACAAGTAATGCAAAGCAATTATAAAAATAATTGCAAAACAGTCGAGCTTTGTCAACGACAGTACTCGTTGCCAAAATAGAAAATGTAAGGCAACGACAATAATTCATTGCGAAAAAATATCTTTAGCAACGACATGAGTCGTCGCCAAATATATGAAGTATGTTTGGCAACGACAAAGGTTGTTGCGATTGATTTTATACCATAGCACGGGTGGAATTAGGTATGGCAACGACAAAATATATTGCAACGGCAATGTCGTTGCGAAAAAATCTATGTTTGGCAACGACAGCAAGTCGTAGTCAAAATCTTTCGCGACGCCCGGACGCGCAACGACCTTGCAACGACAAATGTCGTTGCCAAAAATATTTTTCGCAACGACAAACGAGTTTTAGCAACGACATTTGGCATTGTGAAAAAGGGTTTTTCTTGTAGTGAGAGGGGATCATCACCTTAGACGTCACAGTCGATACGACCCCCCACAGGCAAACCGAGTCGATGGACTTCATGGTTGTAAATGTCAAGGCAGCCTACAATGCCATCCTCGGCCGTCCCGAGCTCTGCTCCCTCCAGGCGGTTCCCTCGGCCTACCACCAAAAGCTAAAATTCCTTACCAAGACCGGTGTCGGGGTTGTCCGAGGGAACCAAGAAGCAGCGCATTCGTGCTATATGACGGCGATCGGGGGTGGCGTGTTCCCCCTGGATGCCGTCGAGCTACAACCCGAGAGAACCCAGCCGGAACCAGAGCCGGCAGACAAATTAGAAGATGTCTTGTTCGAGACAAGGGACGCGTCAAGGTGTTTCCGAGTGAGCTGCTCCCTCGCACCCAACCTCAAATCTGCCATGATCGACTGCATTCGCCGCAATGTCGACCTCTTCGCCTGGAAGCCCTCCGATATGCCCGGTATCTCTGAGGACCACATAATGCACAAACTCAGCGTGATCCTCGGCTCGAAGCCGATCGTCCAGAAGCGACGTAAGTTCGCCCCGGAAAGGCAACAGGCGGTGAAGGCAGAGGTGGACAAGTTGTTGTCCACTTGTTTCATACAGGAGGTCAGCTACCCTGAGTGGCTGGCGAACGTCGTAATGGTCAAAAAGGCGAGCGGGAGTTGGAGGATCTGTATAGACTTCACATACCTCAACAAGGCGTACCCCAAAGATCCGTTCCCTCTCCCCAGCATCGATGCTCTGATCGATGCTACATCGGGTCACGAGCTCCTTTCCTTCATGGACGCCTTCTCAGGCTTTAACCAGATCCGAATGTTCCCTCCCGATATAGCCAAGACGTCTTTCGTCACGGACCAAGGTTTTTACTGCTACCGGGTTATGCCCTTCGGGCTGAAGAACGCCAGCGCTACTTATCAGAGGCTTGTCAACCGAGTCTTCAAGGATCAAATTGGGCGCAACATGGAGGTGTACGTAGAAGACATGCTCGTCAAGAGCCAACAGGGACAGGATCACATCGCCGACCTAGAAGAGGCCTTTGCGGTCCTTCGGACCCATAACATGAGACTCAATCCGGCAAAATGTGCATTCGGCGTATCCTCGGGTTCATCGTCAGTCAGCACGGTATCGAGGCGAACCCAGAAAAAATCCAGGCCATAATAGACATGGCCCCTCCCAGAAACATCAAAGAATTCTAGAGGCTAATGGGAAGACTGGCGGCCATTGGCCGTTTCCTCTCCAAGTCAGGAGAGAAGTCCCTTCCATTCTTCAAGGCACTACGCAAAACTGGAGGATTTGAGTGGGGTACTCAGCAGCAAGAGGCGTTCGCCCAATTGAAGGAGTACCTCACCAACCCTCCTCTCCTCAGTAAGCCCGAACCAAGCGAGCCTCTCTGGCTTTACCTTTCGGCTTCGGAGAGCGTGCTCAGCGCCGTCCTCGTTCCAGAAGAGGAAGGAGTCCAAAAGCCTCCGTACTATGTGGGCAAGGTTCTGCTCTCTGCCGAGACCAGATACTCCAAGATGGAGAAGATAGCATACGCCTTGGTAATGGCCGCACAGAAGCTCCGTCCCTATTTTCAGGCACATTCAGTCCAGGTGCTCATGGACCAGCCTCTGAAGGTCGTGCTCTATAAGCCCGAGAGCTCTGGACGACTAGTCAAATGGTCGATCGAGCTCAGTCAATACGACATCGGCTATCAGCCACGGGCGGCCATCAAAGGGCGGGGCCTCGCCAAGTTCATCACAGAATGCTCCATCTCCGAGCAACCCGAAAGTAAGGAGACCGACCAGACGTAGGAAGTTTACGTCGATGGTTCCTCCTGCGAAGCGGGGAGTGGTGCAGGCATCATTCTACGGGGTCTCGACAGTTTCCTCCTTCAATATTGCCTCTGCCTCAACTTTCCGGCCTCTAACAATGAGGCTGAGTACGAGGCCGTGATCGTCGGGCTCACCCTGGCGCATCAGGCCGGCGCCAGACAGATCAGGGCCTTCAGTGACTCTCAGCTCGTGGTCAACCAGATCACCGGAGAGTACGAGGCCCGTGATGATCGGATGATCAAGTACCTGGCCGTGGTCCAACGGCTATTGACATCCTTCGACAAGTCGGTGGTCTTAAGGAATGCTCAGGCCGATGCTCTGTCGAAGTTGGCTTCCTCTTCCTTCGAAGGCATCGATCGCACTGTCCTGATCGAAGTTCTCCTAAAGCCAAGTAAAGACTTCCCCGAGACTTTCTGCATTGAAGAAGAGCTCCTCCTGACGACTGGACCACTCATATCAAGAAATTTATAATCAAGGGAGAGCTCCCCGAAGACCGATTTGAAGCGAGGCGGGTCAGGGTCCGTTCAGAAAGGTTCGCCGTGATCAACGCGAACCTCTTCAAGAGGTCATACACAAAGACGGACGGAAGACCCTACCTCTGCTGTCTAACCCCCGATGAAGCAAAGTACGCTCTCAAGGAGCTACATGAGGGAATCGGCGGCTGCTATATGGGAAGCCGCTCGCTCGTGCGAAAGGCTTTGAACCACGGGTACTACTGGCCCATGATGCTCCAAGAAGCCCTCGCCCTGGTGATGAAGTGCGGCCCCTGTCAACGATTCTCCCCTATGAAGAGGGCTTCGCAAGCGAACCTCCGTTCCCTGGCCAGTCCAACCCCCTTTGCGATGTAGGGGATGGATCTGGTTGGCCCATTTCCAAAGGCAACGGGCCAACGAAAGTTTCTCATAGTGGCAATCGATTACTTTACGAAATGGATCGAGGCCGAGCTGTTAGCCATGATCACCGAGCAGCAGACCCAATAATTTTTCTAGAAGCACATCGTCTGCCGGTTCAGGATCCCACAGGTGCTCATTACTGAAAATGGGCTCAATTCACAGGTAAACATTTCTGAAGGTTCTGTGGGGATCTCGGGATCCAGCAGCGTTTTTCGTCAGTATGCCACCTGCAGTCAAATGGTCAGGCCGAGAACGCGAACCGCCAAATCCTTGATGCCCTCAAAAAGCGACTCAATAACTCTCCTAAGGGGTTATGGGGCGACGAGCTTTCGAGCGTTTCTGGGCCCACCGAACCACAAAAAGGATCACCACGAGAGAGTCGCCATTCAATCTAACATACATCACGGAGGCCATCATTCCCCTGGAGATCAGGATCCCTTCACCCCGGATCATGGCCTTCGATGAAGCAAGCAACTATGCACAGCTACGAGCCGACCTGGACCTCATAGACGAGGTCAGGGAGAAGTCCGCCATTAGAAGGAACATCTACCAACAGAGGATCGAAAGGTTCTACAACAAAAAGGTGCGTCCCACCGACATCAAGCTCGGAGATCTCGTCCTCCAGAAGCTGGTGGTATCCAACCCGGCCAAAAGAGGAAACTGGCTCCAAACTGGGAGGGCCCATACAAGGTATCGGGGGTGATACGCCCAGGCACGTACCGCCTAACCTATCCAGAAGGCAAGACTGTCAAAAGGCCCTGGAACGCAGAGCACCTCATCAAATTCCTAGAAGGGGAGGGTTAGCCTCTACAGCCCATGTAAATTATTAAGGATGTAACCGGCACGACGTGCCCTGTCTTTCTAAAGTTCAAATATGTTGTAATTATGCCAACTTTCTTAAAACAAGTTCTAGCTTCGTATTAGTTCTCCTTAAAAAACATGTCTCGTGCTCGGCACTCGGAAGAAACCGCGTGCCACAAAATGTTTCCTTGCAAGCTTGAGGCTCGACGTTCGGATAGCATCGCGAACCACAAAAGCTTTCCTTACAAGCTTAGGGCTCGGCGCTCGGATAGCACCGCGAGCCACAAAATCTTTCCTAGCAAGCTTATGGCTCGGTGGTCGGATAGCATCGCAAGCCACAAAAGCTTTCCTTACAAGCTTAGGGCTCGGCACTCGGATAGCACCGCGAGCCACAAAATCTTTCCTTACTAGCTTAAGGCTCGGCACTCAGAAGAAACCGCGAGCCAGAAAATCTTTCCTTACAAGCTTAAGGCTCGGCGCTCGGATAGCATCGCGAGCCACACAAGCTTAAGACCCATACCGTCTTCCTGAGAACAAGTATGGGGGCTCGGCGTCGACCCCGAGCAAGGTCGTGACTTTCTTCAAAGCCACTTGGCCGACATGCTCAGCGACAAACGTCAGCCACGCCCACTACTGGCCTTCTCCCCGGTGTGGGGGCTCGGCACCTGTCCCTAGCATGGTTTGAGCTTCTTCAAGCCCACCAACCTATGCGCACGGCGGCAATCGCCAGCCACGCCCATACCGTCTTCCTGAGAACAAGTGTGGGGGCTCGGCGTCGACCCCGAGCAAGGCCGCGGCTTTCTCGAAATCCACTCGGCCGACACGCTTGGTGACGACCGTCAGCCATGCCCACTACTGGCTTTCTCCCCGGTATGGGGGCTCGGCACCTGCCCCTAGCATGGTTTTGGCTTCTTCAAGGCCACCAACCTATGCGCACGGCGGCAACCGCCAGCCACGCCCATACTGTCCTCCTGATAACAAGTGTGGGGGCTCGGCGTCGACCCCGAGCAAGGCTACAGCTTTCTTCAAAGCCACTCGGCCGAAATGCTCGGCGACGACCGTCAGCCATGCCCACTACTGGCCTTCTCCCCAGTGTGGGGGCTCGGCACCTGCCCCTAGCATGGTTTGGGCTTCTTCAAGCCCACCAACCTATGCGCACGACAACCACCAGCCATGCCCGTACCGTCTTCCTGAGAACAAGTGTGGGGGCTCGGCGTCGACCCTGAGCAAGGCCGCGACATTCTTCAAAGCCACTCGACCGAAAAGCTCAGTGATGACCGTCAGCTACGCCCACTACTGGCTTTCTCCCCGGTGTGGGGGCTCGGCACCTGCCTCTAGCATGGTTCGGGCTTCTTCAAGCCCACCAACCTATGCACACAGCGGCAACTGCCAGCCATGCCTGTACCGTCTTCCTGAGAACAAGTGTGGGGCTCGACGTCGACCCCGAACAAGGCTGCGGCTTTCTTCAAAGCCACTCGGCCGATAGGCTCGACGACGACCGTCAGCCACGCCCACTACTGGCCTTCTCCCCAGGTGTGGGGGCTCGGCACCTGCTCTTAGCATGGTTTGGGCTTCTTCAAGCCCACCAACCTATGCGATGGCAGCAACCGCCAGCCATGCCCATACCGTCTTCCTGAGAACAAGTGTGGGAGCTCGGCGTCGACCCCGAGCAAGGCTGCAGCTTTCTTCAAAGCCACTCGGCCGAAATGCTCGGCGACGACCGTCAGCCATGCCCACTACTGGCCTTCTCCCCAGTGTGGGGGCTCGGCACCTGCCCCTAGCATGGTTTGGGCTTCTTCAAGACAACCAACCTATGCGCACGACAACCACCAGCCATGCCCGTACCGTCTTCCTGAGAACAAGTGTGGGGGCTCGGTGTCGACCCTGAGCAAGGCCGCGACATTCTTCAAAGCCACTCGGCCGAAAAGCTCGGTGATGATCGTCAGCTATGCCCACTACTGGCTTTCTCCCCGGTATGGGGGCTCGGCACCTGCCTCTAGCATGGTTCAGGCTTCTTCAAGCCCACCAACCTATGCACACGGCGGCAACTGCCAGCCACGCCTGTACCGTCTTCCTGAGAACAAGTATGGGGCTCGACGTCGACCCCGAACAAGGCCGCGGCTTTCTTCAAAGCCACTCGGCCGACACGCTTGGCGACGACCGTCAACCACGCCCACTACTAGCTTTCTCCCCGGTGTGGGGGCTCGGCAACTGCCCCTAGCATGGTTTGGGCTTCTTCAAGCCCATCAACCTATGCGCATTGTGGCAACCACTAGCCACGCCCGTACCGTCTTCCTGAGAACAAGTGTGGGGGCTCGACGTCGACCCCGAGCAAGGCTGCAGCTTTCTTCAAAGCTACTCGACCGACACGCTTGGCGATGACCGTCAGCCACGCCCACTACTGGCCTTCTCCCTGGTGTGGGGGCTCGACACCTGCCCTAGCGTGGTTTGGGCTTCTTCAAGCCCATCAACCTATGCGCATTGTGGCAACCACTAGCCATGCCCGTACCGTCTTCCTGAGAACAAGTGTGGGGGCTCGACGTCGACCCCGAGCAAGGCTGCAGCTTTCTTCAAAGCTACTCGGCCGACACGCTTGGCGATGACCGTCAGCCACGCCCACTAGTGGCCTTCTCCCCGGTGTGGGGGCTCGACACCTGCCCTAGCGTGGTTTGGGCTTCTTCAAGCCCATCAACCTATGCACACGGCGGCCACCGCCAGCCACGCCCGTACCGTCTTCCTAAGAACAAGTGTAGGGGCTCAGCGTCGACCCCTGAGCAAGGCCACGGCTTTCTTCAAAGCCACTCGACCGACACGCTCGGCGACGACCGTCAGCCACGCCTACTACTGGCTTTCTCCCCCGTGTGGGGGCTAGGCACCTGCCCCTAGCAAGGTTTGGGCTTCTTCAAGCCCATCAACCTATGCGCACGGCGGAAACCGGCTAGCCACGCCCGTACCGTCTTCCTGAGAATAAGTGTGGAGGCTCGGCGTCGACCCCGAGCAAGGCCGTAGCTTTCTTCAAAGCCACTCGGCCGTTACGCTCGGAGACGACCTTCGGTCATGCCCACTACTGGCTGCTTCAAAAGCTTTTATCATGGTTTAGGGCGCCCGCCTTCGGCAAACTCCCCGAGCTTCGAGTCGTTGTTTGACCCTCCTCTCACCCGCGAACAACTCGGGGTTTGCAGCATTCAAAAACCAAAATCCCGAATTGTTCGAGGGCGGCAGGGGAGCCACCGTCCCAGTTCTCTCTCCGAGCTTCCAAACCAATTGATCGGCCCACCAGTCACCAACGAACAACCCGGGGTTTCACGGCCCTCAAAGGCAAAACTCCGAATTGTTCGAGGGTGATTGGTGCACCACCAATCCGGAACCCTCAGACTAAAGTTCTAATTCTGGGGCGCCCGCTTTCGGCAGGCACCCGAATTTCCGACCACCAACATGGAGGGTATGGGGGTTATATAGCCCTCCACAGGGACGCAGTTATTGCATCTGGGAAGCCCAAACGGCGAAGACGAAATATCGCCATTAATGCATATCGGAAGGCAAAACGTCGCCATTAATGCATATCGGAAGGCGAAACGTTGCCATTAATGCTCATCGAGAAGCAAAACGCCATGGATTATGCATCGCCTGCGCAAAGTCACTGTGTGGTCTTTCCGCCTCGGCGGCGACCCCTTTTTCAAGGCCGAGCCCGGCAACAATCCCCACTCAATTGAATTATCAAGGTTAAAGAAGTCGGGAGTCTATTTTTATTATTACTCATCGCGCGCCCGTAACAGCGGCACAAATACAATGAAAAGCTTACAACTCACTCGCAGTCGACTTAAAACTCAAAGTCAGCGATTCCTTCAGGCTCCTACTCTCGCTCGGCCGGCCTGACCGGGGAAGGCTCCCACGCCACCGAGCTTCCTGCATCATCAGGCTGGGGTCCCTCCAACAAAAAGGTCGGAGATGGTGAGGCTCGGGTTGGGGCAAGTGCAGGCCGGGAGAGAGGGAGAGTGTTAGGGAGGATAGGTTTTTGGATGTTAGGGTTAGGGTTTGTGTTAAGGAGGGTTTATAAATAGGCTTAGATGTGGGTTAATGGGTTGTGGATATTAGCAACTAGCAATAGGTATACAAATGGGTAATGGATATTGGGTCAAAAACTAATAGGAATACAGTTAGCAGTGGATTCTATGGCTTTTAAACAACTCTTATTAGGGTCAAAAATCATGGGAAAGGGAAAATACCACCAAAACTCCACCACAACACCACGAAAAATAAAATTAAAGAAATCGAGACCAAAAATGAGGGAAAAACCAAAATGATGAAAAACGAGACAATAGAGACAATCAATCAAACACAAGGAGCTCAAAATGAAATAAAACGAATATATATTGAAAACAAATCCAATATACGGTTCAGAAAAATACAAGGGAGGAAAATACACTAAAACGAAAAATACAGCCAAAAATACATAAAATGAAAAAACAGGGGTTACAATCCTACCCACCTAACAAGAAGAATTTCATCCTCGAAATTCAAAAAGAAGATACAAAAGGTAACCCCGAAACAACCAAAAGAACAAAACAAAAACTACCCAAACAAATGAGGAAACTTCTGCTGAATCTCCTCCTCCAGCTCCCAAGTCGACTCACCAGGCGAGTGAGGATTCCAAGCAACACGAACCAACTTGATGACCTTGTTCTTAAGCACTTTCTCCCACCGATCCACAATAGCAACAGGCAGAATCTCACAAGTCAAATCCGGCCGAATGGTCAACTCAGAATAGTCGATCACGTGGCTCTCATCTCGGATATATCTCCTGAGTTGTGAGACATGGAAAACATCATGCACTCCTGATAAAGATGGCGGCAATGCAAGACAATAGGACACCTTGCCTACTTGCTCCAAAATCTCAGACGGTCCAATAAACCTAGGGCTAAGCTTGCCTTCGCCACCGAACCGAATGACACCGCGCCACGGCAATACCTTAAGGAAAACCTGGTCACCAACACCAAACTCCAAAGCCCTCCGATGGACATCAGCCCACCGTCTCTGCCTGCAAGTGCTTCCTGATCTGAACCACTGCATCAACTGTCTTGGTGATCAACTCTGGACCCAACAACTTCCTTTCACCAATGTCATCCCAGCACACTGGTGATCTGCAATTCCGCCCATAGAGTGCCTCGAACGGAGCAGCTTTAATACTGGCTTGAAAGCTGTTATTGTACGAGAACTCTACGAGATGCAAATGATCCTCCTAAGACCCACCAAACTGAAGCATACAGGACCTCAACATGTCCTCCTCAAGAATCTGAATAGTCCGCTCTGACTGTCCATCAGTCTGGGGATGAAAAGTTGTACTGTACTTTAATTTGCTCCCCAAACTGTTCTGAAGACTCTCCTTGAATTGAGATCTGAATATCTAAATCTCGTATTCCTGTCGGATACAATACTGACTGGAACCCCATGAAGTCTAACAATCTCTTGCATGTACCTCTCAGCTAGGCTCTCAGTAGACTAACCGATGCGGAAAGAAATGAAGTGAGCACTCTTCGTCAAACGGTCGACAATCACCCAAATAGCATTATGACCCTTAGGACTCCTCGGCAAAGCAGTCACAAAATCCATAGTGATATGTTCCCACTTCCACTCTGGAATAGGAAGCGGTTGAAGAAGTCCAACGGTTCTCTGATGCTCTGCCTTAACCTGCTGGTAGATCAAACATTGAGCAACAAACTGAGCCACAGCCCTTTTCATACCCTGCCACTAGAAATGAAGCTTCAAATCTCGATACATCTTAGTACCGCCAGGATGGATAGAATACGAAGACTAATGGGCTTCCTCAAGCAACCTCTGACGAACATCACCTTCCGGGACACATAATCTGGACCCAAAACGAAGAGATCCATCCGAATGAATAACTATGTCCATCCTGGACCCAGACTCAACCTTAGCTCGAAATCTTTAAAACTATGCATCACTAGCCTGCGCCTCTTTAATCTGATCAACAAGAGACGATTGCAGCTGAAGAACCAAACAACTCCGATCAGAACTCGGCAACAAAACCTCCAACTCCAACCTCCTCATCTACCCAATCAGATCCCTCTACAGAGTCAAGAACATAACTGCCGGTCTCCTACTCAAAGCATCTGGCACCAAGTTTATCTTACCAGGATGGTATTGCAAACTGATGTCATAATCGGACAAAAGCTCCAACCAACACCTTTGCCTCATGTTTAACTCCTTCTGGGTGAAGTAGTACTTGAGACTTTTGTTGTCTGTAAAGATCTCCACTCCGTCCCCAAGTAAATAATGTCTCTACAGCTTCAAAGCAAAAATCACTGCCGCTAACTCCAAGTCATGAGTATGATAGTTCTTCTCATGCGGCCTCAACTGCCTCGATGCATACGCAACGACTCGGCCCTTCTGCATCAAAACTGCTCCAAGACTCTTACCAGAAGCATCACAGTGAATTATAAATCTACCTGAACCATCAGGAATAGTCAACACAGGCGCTGACATCAATCTGTTCTTCAACTGAACAAAAGTCTCATCACACTCATCAGACCAACAGAACTTCTGATCCTTCCCAGTCAATTTAGTCAACGGTCCTGCTATCTTCGAAAAATCCTGGACGAACTTCCGATAATAGTCAGCCAAACCGAGAAAACTCCTGACTTCAGAAATTGACTTAGGAATAGGCCAATCCTTCACAGTCTCAACCTTCGCAGGATCCACAGAAATACCATCGCCATTAATAATATGCCCCAAGAAAGAAATCCTGTCGAGCCAAAACTCGCACTTGCTAAGTTTCCCATAGAGCTGATTCTCTCTCAAAGTCTGCAGAACCACTCTAAGATGCTCAACATGATCTTTCCGATTCCGAGAATACACCAAAATATCATCAATGAAGACCACCACAAATCTATCCAAGAACTGAGAGAAGACCCGGTTCATAAGACTCATGAATACAGCTGGCACATTCGTAACTCCGAACGGCATCACAAGATACTCATAGTGCCTGTATCTATTCCTGAAAGCAGTCTTCTGTATATCCGTAGCCTTCACCTTAACTTGGTGATATCCAGAACAAAGATCCAACTTCTAGAAAGCAGTAGTCCCACTCAGCTGATCAAACAAATCATCAATTCTGGGCAACGGATACCGATTCTTCACAGTAACTCTGTTCAGTTCTCGATACCATGACGACTACCATCCTTCTTATCAACAAAAAGGACCGGAGCACCCCAAGGCGAAACACTAGGTTTGATGGAACCCAAATCAAGAAACTGCTGAATCTGCACCTTAAGCTCTACTAGCTCAACCGGTACCATCCTGTAGGGACTCTTCGATATCAGCTCTGTTCCAGGCTGAACATCAATACCAAATTTCACTTCCCTATCAGGTGGGTAAGCCAGGCAACTCATCTGGAAAAACATCCAAGAAATCCCGAACTACTAGAGGCGCAGCCTCACAGCCTGAATGCAACTCCATCGCACAAACCTCCTGATCAACTGCAACTCGGCCAAGGGAAGACTCCCCGGCATGGAACTCAAACTCTGTGCGATCTGGAATCCGGAACACAACCTTCTTGGCACGGCAATCAATAATAGCATGGGCTTCACCCAACCAATCCATACCCAGAATAACGTCGAAGCCCGAATTTCCAATTACAATCAGATTGGCTTTGAACTCTGCGCTACCAATAATAACGGGACACTTCCTGCACTCCCGGGAACAAATGACAACTCCACCATCTGTCACAATGTTCCAAGCCTCTAACATGTTGCTGCACTCCAACTGATGGCGAGCGACAAATCGAGAGGAAACAAAAGAATAGGTTGCCCCAGAATCAAACAGAACATGATCAGGGAAAGAGCACACAAGCACAACACCTAAGACAGAAAGCAAAAGAGACAAAGAAGAGAAGGGTTGAACAGGGGGTGAGGAAAAACAGAATGCAGAAGATAACAGAAAGAAATAAAGTAAGAGAAATGAAGAAAAACATGGAGAAACAACAAACAATAAAACAATAAAACAAAAGATACCTGCAACCACACCCTCAGCTGACTCAGCATCTGCAGCAGTCAGGTTGAAAGCCTGACCTCTCCTCGGAACAGCGGTACTCTGACCGACAATTTGTTGCTGCGGGGGAAGCGGTGGTCTAGCTGGACCACGAGCTGTGGCAACTGGCTGGACAGGACCCCTGGCTGGAGGAGCCAACAGCGGGCAATCCCGCACCGAATGATCAGCAGCACCACATCCAAAACAACGATGATTGGCACGTCGGCAATCCTTGCGCTCATGCCCTGGAATATGGCAAAAGTCACAGAACTCAACTTTCGGAGGACCCACAGAAGTGTAAGGAACTGCCCTAACTGGAGGGGCTAGAACAGGTCTCCGAATAGGCCCACCAGAAGACCTAGCAATCGAGTGCGGAACAGTTCGCTGAGAAGGAGTCGAACCACCATGAGCCTGCTCCTGGGCCCTAGCTACCTCAAGAGTCTCAGCATAGGTATGCAAGCGCAGAGAGACAAGCTGCACCTTGATGTCTCGCTCAAGCCCCAAGATGAACCTACGAGCCCTATCCACTTCGTTCGCCACAAGGACGGCTGCGAAGCGGCTTAGTCTCGTAAACTTGGCTGCATACTCGTCCACGGACCTGGAGCCCTGTTTTAGAAAGTCTTATGTTACAACATTGCATGAAAAATATGTAACAAGATTTCATTACTAGAAATAATGACCGACCTGTTTAAGTGCTAAGAACTGCTGTTCCATCTCAACTCTGGTGCTGCTAGGAAAGAACTTCTCCAACAAGCTCCTACTGAAAGTGGCCCAAGTGATCGGTCTTTCAAGCCTCTCGGACTCGGACCTCCACCAGATATGAGCCAAGTCCATCAATTGGATGGTAACCACATCCACCCGATCCGCATCTGCAACTCTAGCTGCCAAAAGCAGGTTCTCTATCCGAATCAACCACTGTTCAGCCTCCAAAGGCGTCTCAATGCCTGAAAACCTGTCCGGATCAGCCTCATAAAGTCTGTGACCGTTTCCAGACGAGGTGGAAGAACATCCTGCCTAGGCGCAACAGGCGGAGTAGCTCGAGCGGCTTCCAAAGCAGCCATCACCAAATCACTATGGTTCTGCTACTGATTAATCAAGCGCTCAAGCACTGCAGTGATCGCCTCAATTGGGTCACCCTGGGACTGAGAAGTAGAACCTCTACGAGACATGGTCTGTACGAAACAAAAAACAGTTAGCATTCAGATCAATGTTGATAATATTTGATTCATTCTATGCATGCATGGTTGGTGAATGTTGCGTAGATTTCCAGTTCGAGCCAAGCTTGCCTAATATATTAGTTACCCTAATATATTAGCCAAACCTGGTACTCTGATACCACTAAAAACCCTGTCACGCCCCACTTTCCAAAAGAATACTGAATACGGATACGTAACATAAGCCCAGCGAATGATTTTTATCATCCATAAGCTGTTCAAGAAATCTTAACATCATGCACAAAAAATATACAGAATCGGAAACGAATTTAATCAACCACATGCACATAACGAGTCAAATACCATCAAGAATACTTGAAACCAAATACATAAATCTCAAATAGTCATGATCTGAATAAAACACAAGTCTTGGGTCACATTGCCCAAATACAAAATAATACCAAGTCTCAAAAATACATGAATAATCCAAGTCTCACGAATACAATTATTGTTCAAGCACGATACAAAAAATAATATAATAAAAATAGCACTAATACTTCAAGTCTCCGATACCATTTGGAACCTGTTCTCCAAAATCTGCAATTCATCAAATGCAGGAAAGAGAAAAAGAGAAAACACAAGTACCCGTCAATTGCAAGTCACGGGTCACTTATAATGTAGGATACAAGTACATAGGAAAACTAACTAACACATGGTATAAGTATGATGTCAAGGTAAACAACTAGCATGGTAAAAGCGATCAAGCGTACAAGGCATAAATCAAGTGTCAGGTAATCAAGTATCATGTAAATATGCATCAAGTGTCAAGTGTCATGTAATCATGTTTCAGGTATGAAGTTTCAAGTCTCGTGTAAACCAGCATCGTGTATCATGTAGTCAAGTATCAAGCAAGCATGTATCATGTTCACGTATCATGTTCAAGTATCATGTTCAAGTCTTGTAGTGAATTACTACCTAGGTAACACTTCATGCAGCCCATACTACATGGTTGCTACATCACAACAGTTTTGCTTTAGATTTCATAGTGGACCATAGAGGGCAGTATACTAGGGGACAAGCAAGTAATTGAGCTCCAAGCTCCAAGTATCAAGTATCATGTATCATGTAATCACGTGTCATGTTGTGCAAGTGGCAAGTATCGTGTCTTGCATGCAAGTATCAAGTAATCATGTCAAGTATCATGTAGGATCAGTGGATCCCCTTCTGAGTACATATTTCTGAATTATCCACTATTAGATCTGTCCCTTAAACCCCGGCTTGGTTATTTTATTATTAATGTCAAACAAGCATATATATGTGCAAAATATATCAAGAATAACATGGTATGATTATGTGACAAGTGCAAGTTGCAAACTAAACAGGTACAAGTGCAAGATATTTCATAAAAGACTAAAATAAACACATCTCAAGTTCAGGACAGCAAGACCATGTTGTAGTAAAACAGTGATTCCCAGTGTTAAAACCAAGCAAATCTGGATCCGTCAAAGGATCCGGAAAATAGACTTCCACACGAATCTAGCGAATATAATTAAGTCATATACTAGTTCACAACAACACAGCTCAAAACTGATTTGAATACAAAAATTAGGTTCAGCCAGAAAACAAAAAAACAAATTCAAGAGCATGAAAACAGCATAAAAACACATTAAATAATTCCACAAAAAATTTGAGGTATTCCCCTATATGTCCAGAATCAAAATATAAAATTTTAGAATTTTTCAGGAAAAATAGATAAGTCATCAAAAATAAGAAAGCATCAAGAAAACATAGTTTAGCGAATATGGAAATCCCAATACCGTTGTACGAAAACTAAGATAACTCGCAACCAGTGAAACGAAATCCAATTCCGCCAAAGGGATATGAAAATAGATATAATTTAATAACTTTCACATTTCACAAATATTTTCATATAGTAAAAGGAATCATAGTAAAAATAGGGTTCTTTACAGAACAGCGAGCAAAATACAGCATGTATAGATTTTAGAAACGAGTATGAAACACCGCATAAAACTTATCAATAAAATTCACCAAAATTCTGGGTAATCCCTAACTTAATAAAGAAACACTGAAGAAAGTTTTAGGTCAAAATAATATGTATAACATGGTTCTTGAAAATAGTTTGTTATCAAAATTACCCAAAAACAGAATCTGAAAAAGATCGACACCTCTGTACTAAAACAGTCATAACTCAGTCATACGAAATCAAAATCAAGCAAGGTCAGAGGGGTTTGAAAATAGACGAAATTATCTAAATTTCATGTTTTATACCGAAATCAAGATATTGACTGTAGCACCGTCGAAAACAGCAAACAAAACAGAACATCCAGAAAATACAGATTTCACCCTCAAGCACAAAAACAACATAACTTCAAGAATATTGATCCAAACACATCCAAACTTGAAATACAACCTACCAAGTGTCTAAACATCATGAATTAGGGTTATTAACATATCCACGCCTATTGTTTCACATGGATATCAACCAAAACACAAAATCACGCATATTCCCACATACACGATTCAAATTCAAGAACGAGCAAATCCTAGGTTATCTCATGTCAAGATTTGTGTCGTGAGTCTTCTATGGCCAAAATATCACAATAGAGACAAAAACCATCAAGAAAAACACAATCTAAGGTTGTCTCTAGACCCAACGTACACTATAGGTGAACTTTGGTACTTGTATCAAACAAATGAATTGGAGTACAAGTTACTTGCCTTATTTTGCGGATGAAGAACGATGCAATCAAGCCTATAAGCAAAACCCACGAACGAAATCCGCTACAAGTAACGAATCTAAGCACAACGAACGAAATCCACACGAACGAATCTCCTTGAAGCAACGACGATCAAAGTGGCGAATGACCCACTTTGAGAACACCACGAAGAAAGAGTAGGGGATCAAATAGTTGCAAGATGAGGTGGTCGAAGGTGGAGATGGCCAGCAAGGTGGGAGTCGGCGGATGGGATGCTCGGCCTGGGGGGATGGCCGGCTGATGGTGAGGCACGGGTTGGGGCATGTGCAGGCCGGGAGAGAGGGAAAGAGTTAGGGAGGCTAGCTTTTTGGATTTTAGGGTTAGGATTTGTGTTAAGGAGGGTTTATAAATAGGCTTAGATGTGGGTTAATGGGTTGTGGGTATTAGCAACTAGCAATAGGTATACAAATGGGTAATGGATATTGGGTCAAAAACAAATAGGAATACAATTAGGAGTGAATTCTATGGCTTTTTTAAAAATCTTATTAGGGTAAAAAATCATGGGAAAGGGAAAATATCACCAAAACTCCACCACAACACCACGAAAAATAAAATTAAAGAAATCGAGACCAAAAATGAGGAAAAACCCAAAATGATGAAAAACGAGACAAAAGAGACAATCAATCAAACACAAGGAGCTCAAAATGAAATAAAACGAATATATATTGAAAACAAATTCAATATACAGTTCAGAAAAATACAAGGGAGGAAAATACACCAAAATGAAAAAATACAGCCAAAAATACATAAAATAAAAAAATAGGGGTTACAATTTATTTATGTGATTATGTATTTATGCGTGGTTGTGATTATTTCCTTGTCATGTTGTTGAGTTAAGACTGGTACATCTTATGGATAATATGAGTTTGCGTACTTATATCATTCATTGGGCCTTCGTCACGAACTTGTATTCCCGTATTTTGGGAAGCGGGGCGTGACAAGGTTGTTGGCAGTCGCTGTGTGCAGGCGGCGAGGAGGATGATGGTAGGTTGGCGACGAAGGCGACGAGAAGGAGAGGCGACGGTTGATGATGCTGGAGGTGCAGGTGGTGGTCGACTGCGAGGGTCGAGGGTCGACTGGGTGGTGATGGAGGGAAGTGGAGATAGGGTCGAGCGAGAGGATGCGGCAGGGAGATGAACAAGATGACCGCGGGGGGGGGGGGGGTTCACAGTGAATGCAGGTTGAACAAGGGAAGATGGAGAGTGACCAGGTGTAGGGTTAGGGGGTCATTAACAGGGTATTATATAGGGGATTAGGTTAACGGGTTGTGGGTAGCGGGTTGGAATCTAATAGGGGAGTTATATGGGTTTAAATGGTAATAGGTATAGGGTTGTGGGTTTAAATCTAATAGGATAAAATAGAATAAATAGATAATAAAAAAATGATTAATAATAGACTATACAATGCACAAATTTTTCCTAGGTTGCAAAACAATATTTTACAGGGTTTAAATAGAAAGTAAAGTTAATTGAAACACACCATTAGATTAAAATTTAACTTTTCACAAATACTTAGAACAATCATATATACATAATATACTCGGTTTTTACTTTAAAATAATAATAATAGTAATAGATGGATTAAAATCTATAGGCTTTCAAACTAACAAAAGTTGGGTTTTTAATATACAATCAAAAGTAATAATAATAATAATAACAATAATAATAATGATAATAACAATAATACTAATAATACTAATTATATATATATATATATATATATATATATATATATATATATATCAAAATGGATTTCGAGTTTAACAGATTTATTAAAATAATCCAAATAATATATAATATAAATAGTTATATATCAAAATGGATTTCAAGTTTAACAGATTTATTAAAATAATCTAAACAGTATATAATATAAATAGTTGATCAATTAGAAATAGCAATTAAATTTAAAATATACCATTATTCGAAGTAAATATAATTTTCGATCCGAAAATATTTTAATAGAAGTTCCAAATCGAATTAAAAACAAAATTGAATTTATAAATAATCAAAGTACAGAAAATATTCAGAAAATATATATTTACGGAAACAGGGGTTACAGTAAAAGACGTAGATAGAACAATAGAAGAATTGGTAAAGGCCTCACTAATAGTAGGATTTCGGCAAAATCTTTTTGGAAACTCATTTGAGAAATTTATAGAAACAACCTTTATAGTAGTAGTAGCAAAATAGTGGAATGGACTAAAGGAAGAAAAAATAAATACTATCAGAAAATCAAGACCAATTGATGATAAAGGAACCGAAAAAAGCTCAGTACAACGAACCTTAGGTCTGAAAGAAATAATTACAAATTACGAAATCATAATAAGAACAGAATTCAGTGTCTACGATAAAGGAGAAAAAACACACTATATACAAAAAAAAAGTAAGATGGAGACTAAGCAATTTAGAAATACGCGACATGTGTTATTTTAACAACTATGCTTGTGAATTCCGAGAATATTTTCAAGATAGTTATTATACAAAAGAAGAACGGGTGATAAAGTAAAACCAGGAGTAGATACTTTAGGATATAAAACACAATTTATAAAAAATTATAGGGATAAAGTGTAACAAGATGCTAGAGCAACAATAAAATACTATAGAACATATAAACAAAAAATTTGTTGTGAAGATGAAAGACTGAATCATTGGGAATGTAATAATAACTATAATTATACAAATTCAT
The DNA here is from genome assembly GCA_017893485.1 of Hemerocallis citrina. Taxonomy (NCBI): domain Eukaryota; kingdom Viridiplantae; phylum Streptophyta; class Magnoliopsida; order Asparagales; family Asphodelaceae; genus Hemerocallis; species Hemerocallis citrina. The sequence goes on along the minus strand of CM030363.1, from coordinate 79,751,684 downwards.
TCTTTTACAACACATTATTTTACAATTTACATCAGCCATAACATCATTCTATCTCAAGCATCCGAATATCAAGCTATAAGTACCTACCTGTAAAACATAAGGCTAGAGATAACCTTAACCCCCAAAACAACAGAGGTCAGCCATAACGGTGTGAGTGACATAAAAAAATGCAACATGAATAAAGCATAAAGTATAGAGTCATAAGTAACATGTATCAACAGCAAGAATAAATGAAATAAGGAATAACAATAAATAAAACATGAAAACATCAAGTGAAACTAGGCTAAGTATCAAGTGTAGAAAAACAGAAAACAAATGCATAAAACCAAGTCAAGAAAACGTTAATACTATATGCTGACTCTCTAATGTCAGATTATATGCATCCCACTCTACATAGGTCCGGTGTAAGCCCTTATCGTTCTCCACTTGATAGGGTTTAATCCCCCGATATGCAACTAATCCTACTACGATGACTACTACAAGATCTAAATAAACTGTGAGTATTAGCCCATGTCTCGATAATTTCAAAAGTCAATCTCTATCCATAGATAATTCCGGAGACTATTTCACTCACACCTGGGAATCTTCGAGAATACCTGACACCGCAAGCTATGGCGTCTCATCACACGAATACCCCATGGGTGTCGCCTCGACCCCGATAATTCCTGAGATCAATCACACACCGCAGGTAATTCCGGAGACAATCACTCACACCTCAATAATTTCGGGGATTATCTCACACCGCAGACCATAACCCATGTTCCCATTTCATCATATCACCATCTAGTGCTTGTCCTTATTTGTTAAGTTAGTTAATTAATTATTAGATTTTGAATCTCTTAGAGTTTGTGTACCCTACTGGGCTTAACTCAACTGAACAACAACCAAAATCTTAACCGCTGGTAGCTAAGGCCCCACTCAAACTCTAAAGACTCATAACTTAATCATCAATACTAAAACTTCCAATAAAGCTCATAAATCCATCACCAAAACGATTATATGAAGAAAACTTCAAAAATTCAAATCTATATAATGTACTCATAAAATTCAAGAATTCAAATAAAACATTAAATCCATTAAATAACAGAAAATCATATTTTTAAGTCGCAGAATATCACCAAAACATCAGTTCTTTTGAAAACACATATAACTCACTTAATAAAGTCATAAGAATACAATTAAAATGCTATTATAAATAAAATATAACTCTGTAAAATACTATAATCTGTAGTAAAAACATCATATAAAATAGTAGAGTAATAATATATAATATCGAGAAAAATAATCATTTAAAAGAAACGAAGAAACTCAACAAAACAGCTAAAGCAGCAATTGACGGTCGACCGCACAAGAAGGGCAGTCGACTGTTAATTAGAAATCCCCAAGAACAAAGGCATGATGGTTGACCGTGCGGTCGACAGCGATTTGCTATATAGCCAGTTTGAAGACTTGTGCATGTTTCGACTGATACGCTAATTCCACTTCGTAAAATCACAAATTTGCAAAACCAATTTACTAAGATGATCAAATATGACTTATATAACATACAAGAGTTTATAAAACAGAGCAAAATCTCATCAATCCATAAAAAGAGTAGATTTTCACAAAATCTCTTCAAAATCAGCAAGGTAGTGTGTGTGTGTGTGTGTGTGTGTGTGTGTGTGTGTGTGTGTGTGTGTGTGTGTGTGTGTGTATGCATAGGGTAATTAAGCATCAGTTTAAACATCAAAATACATCAATTAGGAGGAGTAAAATGTTTGGATTCAATATCAACACTAAAACAAATCAGATCTCAATCAAAACTTGATAAAAATCATCAAATCAACTTTGGCAGTCTTCAAAACAGAAACATTTAGATCTTTATATGTGTGTGTGTGTGTGTGTGTGTGTGTGTGTGTCTATATATATATATATATATATATATATATATATATATATATATATATATATATATATATATATATATATATATATATATATATATATATATATGGGTAAAAGGTATATGAGCAACTTGCTCATTTAGTAAATGAGCAATTAATTATGTGGCATGCATGTGATACATTGGACAGCTAACTCTTTTAAGAATTTTCTAATCACATGTATGCCACACCATCAATTGCTCATTTACTAAATGAGCAAGTTGCTCATACCCCCTTTACCCCCTTTTCCATATATATATATACTAGGTTTGCCCGTTGACACGTGCCTACGGCACGTATTCGGAACGGTGCACATATAAAATAGTTTTGGAGGTCCAGCAAATTAATTGAAGTAGTAAACATAGAGCAAAAAACATATTAAATGAATTTTTTGATTTTTTTTTTTTTTGAATTATCTTTTAAAAAAATTTAATTTTAATTTTTAAATTTTTTTAAAATTTTAGTTTTTAAATTTTTTTAATATTTTTAATATTTTTAATATTTTTAATATTTTATTTTCTTAATCTTTTTAATAGAAGAGTGAGGGAGAGAGAGAAAAAAAATAAATAAATATAGGAGTTGTTTTGGATGAGAGATTTGAATTTGAGTTTTGGGAGAAACTTTTGGGGAGAAAATATGTTTTGTAAGGTTAGATCTTGGCCTTTGATTTTTGGAGGGATTGAAGGAGAACCACTTGATAGCTTTCTTTGTGTTTTATTATATAGATGAGCAACTTGCTCATTTAGTAAATGAGCAATTGATTATGTGGCATGCATGTGATACATTGGACAACTAACTCTTTTAAGGATTTTCCAATCGCATGTATGCCACATCATCAATTGCTCATTTACTAAATGAGCAAGTTGCTCATACCCCCTTTTCCATATATATATATATATATATATATATATATATATATATATAAGCATTTAGAATCAGTATATAGGAGTAGTGTAGGGTTAAATTTAATCTCAGCACCAAAACAACTCAAGAATCAATCAAAAACTTCAAAAATCCACAAAATCCACTTTTCGGCTGAACACAGTCAGACTCGAAAACAACACCTCTTCAACACATCAAAACTTGATTTCTTTAGATCCAATAATCCTTCTACCTTTTCTTATACACATCTACAACTAATAAGATTAATTTATCCATGGTTATGTGCAAATATAACATGTAAACAATGAAGTTTCATTCATCAAAACATCATGAACATAGTCTATGCTTATACACACAGTAAGGTTAAGTTTTAATCATTTTTATGCAATAATCAACATACAACTCATCTTACGCAAACAAATCAGTAAGATTATAATGCACAACAACACACCCAAGATTTCTATTAGATTCTTTAACAATCTCAAGTCATTAAATTAGGGTTTTATTCAATAGTATAGTTTCATGAAAAGATTCAATTTTTAATTAATATACTCATCAAAATTCATTATATCTACATACCATCATCTAACATGATTTCTAATAGATAAATCATCACATACAACATGTTGAGAACAATAAGAAAACAAACATATATCACTCACCTTATTAAAGAATTAATCGAAGATAATAAAGAAATAAGAAAAATCCCTCCTTTCGCAAGAAAACAAAAACCCTCACTTTAAATCTTTAAGAAAATAATAATAAGAAATCTCTTTTGTGTTATGCAGCAAAGAGACGGCTGCACCCCACCCTTTATAGGCCGGAAATCCAAGTAATTAGGGTTTTGAATAGATTTGCAAAATACATCTTTTAAATATATCTTTACTTATATAAATCTTTATACTTGGAAATTAAATAAAACCATCTTAATTGAGATTTAAAACAAGAATAATCCCTTCTATTATCAGCCAGCACTGTTTTGAAAACCCACAAAAACAAAATTGCACTTTTGCCCCTCTAAGTGACAATTTTGCAAAAATACCCTTCCTTATCAAAACTTTCAAACTAACCCAAATTTATTTTTTTAAAGAGTAAACACTTTAACTCTGAGTTGACTAGGCATTAAGCCCAACCCAAAAATTGAAAATCTAGAGTTTTCACTCCAAGTGGTAATTTTTCACAAAAATCCCTCTTTTTGTAATATTTGCAAATATGTCCAATAATTATCAAAAAAATCTAGAAAATTCAAAAATAATATCAAATAATAAATAATGGGTTTCCCCAAAAATAATTTTTTACTTTGAACTTCCCAAGAAAATATTTGTATGTGTTTTGCACGTGTAAAAGGTAAATTCCAGAAAAATATTTATTAAGTCACCAAAAATCATTTTAATTCATTTATTAATCTTAAAAGAATTATTTAAAAATCTGGGGTATTACAATAAAAAAACCATATAAAGGATACTTCAGAAGAATAAATAAAAATAGACCATATCCGAAAAACTCAAAGAAATGTAATTGTTATATATGTGGAAAAGTAGGACATTGTTGCCGCTAAATTTGGTGTGGGGGCAAACAGATAGAACTTGTGGATTCTTAGGGAAACTGAATAGAAGACCTGTATACCTGACCCGCCGGAGTTCTGATCGTCGTTCCCGCCGTGCACCTGCAAAAAGTGTAAGACACCGGGGTTGTTCCCGGCGACGTACCCTCCGACGCTCAAGTCGGTAATCTGGTAGACTATGAAAGAGCGCAAAAACTGGTGAAAGATTGATTACCTCTTAATGGAGATGGATGGGGGGTATTTATAGGCGTCTTAGGGAACAGATTAGGCATGTAATTCCTGTGTATATAGATAAGGAATGTAATCCCTAATTCCCAGTGAAGGGATAGATATGAATCAGGGTCGTTGATTGATATCAATCAGAAACCCTAATTCTATCCTGCTGGACCGGGTTTGTTGCGGGTTGAAACCCGTACCCAGTTGAGGTGGATCCGTTTGCGGTTCATTGGATCTGTGAGAAGGAGACCCAGTACCCGTTTCTGACCCGTTTGTGGGTGAAATTACTGTCTTACCCCCGGACTTTAGGATTCGTGCCCAATTTGGACGGTCTCGATTAAACCCCTATTTTTAGCCATATCACGAGCCCCCCACTCCTGAAGGCTGAGGACAATCAGTCTTTGAGGAGTAGTTTGACTGTTTTAGTGGCTAGTGGAGTTGTATCGGAGTCCGAATGGGTGTTTTTGAATCCCAAAGTGGGTGGTAAGGTAATTCCTTCTTCTTTCTTGAAGCCACGTGGTATATCAAGTTTTTATTTATCTTTTCGGGCTATTTATCTAATTTTGCGATGCGTTAGCTAGTCGTTCGGGGGTTTTAGCCGCATATTCTAGACAATAATTGTTCGTTCAGGGGCTCAAAAATATCCTCCGAATTTCCAACTATTTCCTAGAATTTTTAGCTAATTTTCCTGAATTTTTAGCGATTTTTCGCAATTTTTAAATAAATAAAATGATTTAAATAAATAAAAATCGATTTTTTAATATTTATTTATGACGTGGCGTCATCTGAGCCTTCGATCAGGGCGGAGCGCGATCTTCGGAGCGATAAGACGGTCCCTGCTCCTCGGCAAGTTTTTTCGCCGTATACGAGGGTCGGTACCTCGGTACCTCGGCTCGGAGAGCCAGCGTCTCGGCTCAGAGAGCCAGCACTTCGGCTCAGAGGGTCAGCACTTCGGCTCGAAGAATCCGAGGTACGTGGCATCATCTGGGCCGTCCATTTCAGCGTGGATCTCCATAAAACGCTATCTTGTCGTTTAGTGGACGTGGCCAAATCCGGGCCGTCCATCATGACGAGCGCGCTTTTTCACAAGATCCAGCGGCTGATATGGGTCGGTGTGATTTTTTTTACCATATATGAGGGTCGGTACCTCGGCACCTCGGATCGGAGGGTCAGCGCTTCGGCTCGAAGAATTCGAGGTACGCGGCATCATCTGGGCCGTCCATTCCAGCGTGGATCTCCATAAAACGCTATCTTGTCGTTTAGTGGACGTGGCCAAATCTGGGCCGTCCATCATGACGAGCGCGCTTTTTCACAAGATCCAACGGCTGATATGGGTCGGCGTGATTTTTTGCCATATACGAGGGTCGGTACCTCGGCACCTCGGCTCGGAGACTTTTTGCTGTTGGCCGAGGCACTGATTTGGGAGTTTTGGAGGAAGTGTTCCTTGAAGATTCCGCCCCTCCGTGTTCAGTGGCTCGGCTGTTCGGCTGAGCTGTTCGGTAGCTCGGCTGAGCAAGCTGATGGCAGGCAGCTCGGAAGATACGCGTGGCCGGATCTGGGCCGTTCATCATGGCGCGCATCACGAGGACGGGGTTCAGATCACGAGAAAACGTTATCTTGTTGTTTTGTGGGCGTGGCATGATCTGAACCGTCCATCAGATTCTGTCACGAATTTTGGAGAGATCCGACGGTGACTTCGCCTCGGGACGATTTTTCTCCATATACGAGGGTCGGTACCTCGTCATCTCGGCTCGGCGCATCAGGGTTGTTTGGCCGAGGTGCTGAGTTGGATGTTCTGAAGGAATTATCCCTTGAAGATTCTGCCCCTCCGTGCTCAGTGGCTCGGCTGTTCGGCTGAGCTGTTCGGTAGCTCGGCTGAGCAAGCTGATGGCAGGCAGCTCGGAAGATACGCGTGGCCGGATCTGGGCCGTTCATCATAGCGCGCATCACGAGGATGGGGTTCAGATCACGAGAAAACGTTATCTTGTCGTTTTGTGGGCGTGGCATGATCTGAACCGTTCATCAGATTCTGTCGCGAATTTTGGAGAGATCCGACGGTGACTTTGCCTCGGGACGATTTTTCTCCATATACGAGGGTCGGTACCTCGGCACCTCGGCTCGGAGGGTCAGTGCCTCGGCTCGGAGGGTCAGTGCTTCGGCTCGAAGAATCCGAGGTACGTGGCATCATCTGGGCCGTCCATTCCAGCGTGGATCTCCATAAAACGCTATCTTGTCGTTTAGTGGACGTGGCCAAATCTGGGCCGTCCATCATGACGAGCGCGCTTTTTCACAAGATCCAACGGCTGATATGGGTCGGCGTGATTTTTTGCCATACACGAGGGTCGGTACCTCGGCACCTCGGCTCGGAGACTTTTTGCTGTTGGCTGAGGCGCTGATTTGGGCGTTTTGGAGGAAGTGTTCCTTGAAGATTCCGCCCCTCCGTGTTCAGTGGCTCGGCTGTTCGGCTGAGCTGTTCGGTAGCTCGGCTGAGCATGCTGATGGCAGGCAGCTCGGAAGATACGCGTGGCCGGATCTGGGCCGTTCATCATGGCACGCATCACGAGGACGGGGTTCAGATCACGAGAAAACGTTATCTTGTTGTTTTGTGGGCGTGGCATGATCTGAACCGTCCATCAGATTCTGTCACGAATTTTGGAGAGATCCGACGGTGACTTCGCCTCGGGACGATTTTTCTCCATATACGAGGGTCGGTACCTCGTCATCTCGGCTCGGCGCATCAGGGTTGTTTGGCCGAGGTGCTGAGTTGGATGTTCTGAAGGAATTATCCCTTGAAGATTCCGCCCCTCCGTGCTCAGTGGCTCGGCTGTTCGGTTGAGCTGTTCGGTAGCTCGGCTGAGCAAGTTGATGGCAGGCAGCTCGGAAGATACGCGTGGCCGGATCTGGGCCGTTCATCATAGCGCACATCACGAGGACGGGATTCAGATCACGAGAAAATGTTATCTTGTCGTTTTGTGGGCGTGGCATGATCTGAACCGTCCATCAGATTCTGTCGCGAATTTTGGAGAGATCCGACGGTGACTTTGCCTCGGGACGATTTTTCTCCATATACGAGGGTCGGTACCTCGTCATCTTGGTTCGGCGCATCAGGGCTGTTTGGCCGAGTTGCTGACTTAGTGATTTGAAGAGTTTTTCGCTTCTCGTAACGTCGCTGTTCTCCGCTTGTCGCTTTGGCTTCTTGGTGGGCTTTTTAAGTTTCCCAAGGAGGCCCAACTTATTAGGGGTTATAAGTTTTCACCCTCACTCCCAAGCTCATTTCTTACTTTTTACTCTCAAGTTTTCACTTTCGATCTCTAAGTTCTCTGCTAGCGGCGATTTTCGCTCCAAGGCATTGCTGTTAGTTGTTGCGTGGGCCAGGCGATTTCGGCGAGAGCACTCCGACCGTGAATGTCACTTCAAAAGGTCAGTTCACTTAGTCTAAATAATTTTTCTAGAGATGTCTCGAGTGAACACGGGGAGTGGGGCCTCGTCTTCGGGCGATGATGGTGCCGAGGAGAGGAGGAGGTTGGAGATCTGGAGAAAGGGTAAACAGGTCGCCGAACCGTCTGTAGCCGAGACGAGGCAGGAGAAGAAGAAGAGGAGGGTGGAGACCCAATCTCCCATAGTGGCGGTGATTGTGGAGAATCCGAAGCAAGCCCCCGAGATGGGATGATATCCTTCTGTCCTGTCCGGGCATTCGGGGATCAGGCAGTACGAGGGCGACCTGTTGGAGAAGGCGATCTATGGGAAGTCTAAGATCGTCGAAGAACCTAACCCGGCCCTTCCCACCGAAGCCGACAAGCTCATCTCGGTGTTGTCCGAGAAGGACCTACTTCGGGTTAGAAAGGCCTTTGCTATCCCTCCGGAGTACAAACTGATTCTCCCTGGTCCCGGGATGCGAGCGAATTCCAAGCTGCCGTCGTCGGATATGTGCATGTTCGATGTCGACTCCTTGAATGTCGGGCTACGTTTCCCGCTGCATCCTTTCATCCTTGAGATCCTCGGCTAGTTCTGCCTCGCGCCGACCCAATTCATGCCGAACACATGGCGCCACGTGAACGCCTTTTTGCTTCAGTGCCACAGAGCCGAAGTAGAACCGGATCTAACGGTCTTCCGAGGAATGTATCACGTAAACCGGCAGCACAAGACGGAGTATCAATACTACTTGGGGCCGAGGAAGGGTGTTAGGATTATAGAAAACCCCGACTCAATTAAGGGTTGGAAAGAAAAATATTTTATAATAAGGGGCGAGGCGATTCGGCCTATTCCGACCCGGTGGAAAGTGGAGGTGCCGAAATTTGCGCGAACCGACCCTGTTTTGTCTGAGGCCGAGGAGGAGGTGGCGAGGAAGATAATGGCTCTTCCGATGTTGAGTTGGAGGGAGTTGACGGAGGAGGTGTTGTTCGGGTCCGGTCTAAGCCCCATCGACCCGAGTATGCTCCTGACATCTTATTTATTTTCGTTTTTCCTTCAAGTCTTTAGTTCGACTCGCTAACTCATCTCTTTTTTTTTTGTGGCTCGACGCAGAAGCAATGAAGATTGACTTCAACTCCATGATGGCCGACAGGTCCAAGTTGGCCGGGGGTAGAAAGAGGAAGAGGGCGGCCACGACTGCCTCGTCGACTCCGCAGCCCACGATCGCCTCGACCATCACCCCGCCCCCTCCGACTGCTGAGGCACCCTCGGAGGTTGTTGTCATTGAGGAGCCCCCGGCCCCTGTGGCCCCGGGCGTGATTGAGGGGGCCTTCGACGTAAACGCGGCCCTGTCGCTCGAGGCACCACCGCTGACCAGAGCTGCCGAGGAGATTCTGACCGAGCAGCACAAGCAGCTGTTCGTGCCGAATTGGCGAGTGAGGAACCATGACGGGTTCCTCGGCAATTCACAAATGTCAGTGCAGGTCGTCAAGCACTTGGCGACCCCGAAGGATCGAGCCGCGCTGAGGGCGGGGACGATGGGCGACGACACCTACGAGGTGGCTCGGTCACTCGTCTCGGTAAGTTTCTCGTTGCTAAGTTTTTTTTTACTGCCCGATTTGTTTAGTGCGCTCACCGTTGTCTTCGCAGGCTACCTGTCACTTCGGCCATCTCCTCGAGACGTTCGCCGAGCAGGAGAAGGAGTTGAGGGCTGCCAGCGACAAAGACCGGTTGGCGAAGGTTAGGGTGGTCAAGGAACTCGAGGCCGAGCAGAGGAGAGCCGAGGCCTTGGAAGTCCGGGTGGCCAACCTTATTGCCGACCTGGAGAAAGTCAAGGGGAGCCTCGAGGCGAAGTCTGCCAAGGCCGCCAAGGCCGCCGAGGAGCTGGCTGCGGCGACGAAGTCCTTGGCCGAAGAGAAGGCGGAGAAGGAGGCCTTGGCGACGAAGATCAGGGCCGAGGTGGAGAAGGAGGTTGAGGCAGAGGCGAAGAAGCACATGGCCGAGAACATGGGCGGTCTTATCAAACGGCGCTCGATCACGTCCAAGAACGGATCCCTGGCTTCGAGCGGGTCGGCTACCGACTGTTTCCAGGGTCGTCTTCAGGCGACGAGGGGGAGGAAGGCGAGGGCGACGAGACCGAAGGCGAAGACGAGGAGGGGGAGACCGAGGGGAGGATCGAGGGGCCATCTGTTAATGCGCCCGTGGTCGAAGCGGCGATGCAGGTGGACCCTTGATCCCCTCGTTAAATTTTTTGTAGTTTTCATTTTGTTTTTTCTTCCGAGCGTTGTAATGCCTTTTGCGGACTGGCCACCGCTTTTAATGAATGAAAAATATTTTGAATTCGAAATTTTTGTCTAAGTGTTTGGTTCGGCAATATTGTACTTCAATACTATCCCTTTCTCATTTCAGATTGCCGAACAGACTCTTATCACCTCGGCTGATCGGCGTCGAGCCGAGCTGTTTAAGCGATCTCAGGAGGATCGTCTCGAGGGTGAGGTCCACTTGACGAGGAGGATACTTCACAGTTTAGAGATTAGGCATAGTGAGGCTTTGGCCGAGCTGTACCATCTACGGATAGTCGAGGCCGAGCTATCTGCTAAGGAAGAGGAACTGGCGCGAGTTTCGGCGGAACGAGATGGCTTTGCGAAGAAAGTGGAAGAGCTGCAAAGGGTGATGGTCGACAAGAGTATCGAGGTGACCCACTTGCGCCGCATTATATCCGACAGTGCTGAGTATCCTGGTTCGGCAAAACTTCCTCGGTTTAAAGTGATAGTAAAGGATGACACACTGAAGGATCGGATCGTTGAATTGGAGGAAGAGGTTGCTCGGCTCAAGCCTCAGCCGGTGAGGGCTAACGTCCGGAGCACCTCGTGCACTCGCGAAGAGATCGAGCGAGGGATCACGTTCTATCAAGCGGCGAGCCGCACTCCTATCGTAGGCAGGTCAGCAGCCGACGCCCAAAGTGGTGTAGCGGTGTCCTCAAGCAGTGCTTCGGTTGGAGCAACTGTCAGGGTCAGCGGCGAGGAGGCATCTCGGTTCGTTGGACTGGATTCGAGCTCGGAGGTCAAGAAGCGCCGACCCAAAGTGTCGCTGAACCGGAGCATACCCCTTCCTCGGAGGTAGTAGACGGGTCGTGTCTTGTTGTTGTAACCCATTTGCAAGCTTTTGTTGTTGTAATCCATTTTGTAATTTTACCCAAGTTATCAATAGAATTGAAGTTGTTTTATCCGAACTCTTTTCTGCTGTCTCCTTATTTGTGCTCTAGTCGCGCTGACTAGGGTAGGCTCGAAATGAACCGCGAGGCAGGTGTTCGCATCGTCGAGCTCCTTGGCCTCGAAACTCTCTCTTTTGCCGCGCTTCTGAATCTTGCCTGGTCCCTTCAGGTGTGGCTCGGTTCGGCTGCTAAGGCGCAGTTGTTTCTCAGCTGTGCCCACGTGGCCTGATCGTAGCTTGAAGACCGGAGTGACTTCTGCCGAGCGAAGTGAAGCGATCAGAGCCGTCTGATGTTTGCACGAATCTTGAGGCGGGTCCAGCTCCCAAGAAAATGCTATCTTGTCGTTTTGTGGACACGTGGCTGAATTAGATCCGCTCATCATGCCCTAGCACACTTTCTGAGATGATCTGACGGTGGTTTCGTCTCGGGAGGTTTTTTCGCCATATACGAGGGTCGGTACCTCGTCCGCTCGGCTCGACAGTCGCGTGGCAGGTTGGGATGACCATCTAACCCCGGCCCGTTTGAGGACGAGCCGGTGAGATAAAGTCGAGCCATAGGAGAGACCCGATCGTTAGATTAGTTTAAGGGTTGTGGGAGCAGTTCCGAATGGCGAGCTACTTCTAGTTAGCTTAGGTACGAACTTGCGAAGTAGAATCGAGCCAAGTGTTGGACTCCGAACCATTCAACGGCTGCGGGAGCAATTTCGAACGGCAATTTACTTTTGGCTCGTCTATGGGCGAGCCGAGGAAGAAGAGTCGAGCCGAGTGCTGGACTCCGAACCATCGTGAGGTTAGTTTAAGGGTTGCAGGAGCAGTTCCGAATGGCGAGCTACTTCTAGTTCGCTTAGGAGCGAACTTGCGAAGTAGAATCGAGCCAAGTGTTGGACTCTGAACCATTCAACGGCTGCGGGAGCAATTTCGAACGGCGATCTACTTCTGGCTCGTCTATGGGCGAGCCGAGGAAGAAGAGTCGAGCCGAGTGCTGGACTCCGAACCATCGTGAGGTTAGTTTAAGGGTTGCAGGAGCAGTTCCGAATGGCGAGCTACTTCTAGTTCGCTTAGGAGCGAACTTGCGAAGTAGAATCGAGCCAAGTGTTGGACTCCGAACCATTCAACGGCTGCGGGAGCAATTTTGAACCGCGATCTACTTCTGGCTCATCTATGGGCGAGCCGAGGAAGAAGAGTCGAGCCGAGTACTGGACTCCGAACCATCGTGAGATTGAGGAATTAAAAGCAGAGAGATATAACAGTATCGAAAATATGGAAAACTTTATTTATTAATATCCAATGGTCGGCTGCTTCTAAAGTTGCTAGCCGTTATTACAATGAAAAAATAAAGGAAAAATCACTACTAGTAACAGGAAGGGAATGGTTCGACATCTCGAGTTACTTAGAGAGGCGTAGTTGCTTTCTCTTGGTATTTCAAAAGATGGTCGGCATTCCAAGTCCTGGGAATTTCTCTGCCTTCGAGATCTTCCAGCTTGTATGCACCGGGGCGGATCACTTTTGAGATCTTGTATGGTCCCTCCCAATTCGGGGCCAGTTTGCTTTTCTGTCCAGGGAACGAGATGGCCAATTTTCGGAGGACTAGGTCCCCTTCTTTGAGGTCCGTTGGGCGGACTCTTTTGTTGTATGCGAGCTCAATTCTTTTTCGATAACTTTGTTGCCGTATAGCAGCTCTTTCTCGGATTTCGTCTATCAAGTCTAGGCTTGCTCTAAGCTCTCTGGCATTCTGCTCTTCTTCAAAAGATATCAAACGAGGAGAGGGTATCCCAACTTCTAGGGGAATGAGGGCCTCGGACCCATAGGTGAGATTAAACGGGCTCTCGCCTGTTGGGGTCCGCTTCGTGGTGCGGTAGTTCCATAGCACGTTGGGCAGCTGATCGACCCACAAGCCCTTGGAGCACTTGTCTAGTCTTTTCTTGATGCCTGAGAGGATCTGTCGGTTGGCATTTTCGGCCTGGCCATTTGACTGAGGATGTGAGACGGAGGAGAAGCGGTGTTGTATGGCGAGGTCCTCACATAACGCTCGGAAGGCTGCCCCAGTGAACTGCGTTCCGTTATCTGTAACTATGACCCGGGGAATGCCGAATCTGCAGATCACATTTTTCCAGAAGAATTGAACGACCCTATGCTCGGTGATTGTAGCCAGGGGCTCGGCCTCTATCCATTTCGAGAAATAGTCGACTGCCACGACTAGGAACTTTAACTGATCGGGAGCTGGCAGAAATGGCCCTAGTAAATCCATCCCCCACATCGCGAAGGGGATCGGACTTGATAGGGAGGTGAGTGGTGCTTGTGGAAGGCATCGGATGTCGGAGTATTTCTGGCAGGAGCTGCATTGCCGAACGTGTCGTTCGGCGTCCCGTAGGAGAGTGGGCCAGTAATACCCGTAGTTCAACACTTTGCGCGCTAGGGCTCTGGAGCCGGAATGGGCTCCGCCGATGCCTTCATGAAGTTCTTGCAGGGCATAGTCGGCTTGCCCGGTGGAGAGGCACCTTAGGTAGGGCCGACCGTCTACCTGGGTGAAGGAGCGTTTGTATAGAATGCCTTCTATTAATATATAACGCTCGGCTCGGGTTCTTATCCTTCGTGCTTCCTTCGGATTCTGGGGGAGGAGTCCGTCTCTTAGAAATTCGACGAGGGGTTTCATCCAATTGTCATCGAGGAGGACAGGCAATGTTTCAACGGAGTCGAGTGTATCGTCCTCTATGCTCGGCTTTAGGAGGACTTCTATCAAAACAGTCTGTTCGAGGCCTTGAAGGGAAGAGGAGGCTATTTTGGATAGGGCGTCGGCCTGAGCATTTTCTTCTCTGGGGATCCTTTGGATGAGGGCCTCCTCAAACAGTACCATGAGGCTTTTGACTTTAGCCAAGTATCTAACCATCCTGTCATCGCGGGCTTCATACTCGCCGAGGACCTGATTGACGACCAACTGAGAGTCGCTGAAGATCCGCAGGCGCTGTGCCCCTGCATTTCGGGCCATACCAAGGCCGGCAATGAGCGCCTCGTATTCAGCTTCGTTGTTCTAGGCTTTGAAGTTTATACGGAGGGAGTACTGGAGGATAAAGTCATCTGGGACCTGCCAGGATGACCCCTGCCCCGCTTCCCTCGTTGCAAGAGGACCCGTCGACATAGACCGACCAGACGGGTGGTCCCTTTATTGTTTGGCTAGACTCAGGGATAGAGGTCTCAACTATGAATTCGGCCAATGCCTGTGCCTTGATCGCGGTCCGAGGCTGATAAGTTATATCATGTTGGCTCAGCTCGATTGACCACTTCGTAAGGCGGCCGGAAGTCTCGGGCTTGTGAAGAACCTGTTTCAGCGGCTGGTCGGTAAGAACGACCACCGAATGGGACTGAAAGTAGGGCCGAAGCTTTCTCGCGGCCATTACCAGGGCATAGGCTATTTTCTCAATCTTCGGGTACCGGAGTTCGGCATCCCGAAGCACCTTGCTGACATAGTAGATGGGCTTCTGAGCCCATTCTTCTTCTCTGACTAAGACCGCACTAAGCGTCTGCTCGGAAGCTGCCAGGTAGAGGTAGAGTGGTTCGCCAGGTATTGGTTTGCTAAGGAGAGGTGGATTGACGAGGTAAGCTTTAAGCTGGTCGAAGGAGTCTTGTTGCTGCTGCCCCCACTCAAATCCTTTAGCCCCCCTGAGGGCTTTGAAGAACGGGAGGCACTTCTCCCCGGACTTCGACAGAAAGCGCCCTATGGCGGCTAGGCGACCAGTCAACCTCTGAACTTCTTTGACATTTCTGGGAGGGGCCATGTCCAATATGGCCTTGATCTTCTCCGGATTTGCTTCAATTCCTCGTTGGCTAACCATGAAGCCGAGGAACTTCCCTGATGAGACGCCGAACGCACATTTCTTCGGGTTGAGTCTCATATTGTGCTTTCTCAAAACATCAAATGCCTCTTGGAGGTCAGCCACATGATCAACGCCTCGGATGCTTTTCACCAGCATGTCATCGACGTACACTTCCATGTTCCGGCCGATCTGGGCTTGGAAAACCTTGTTGACGAGGCGTTGGTATGTCACCCCTGCATTCTTTAGGCCGAATGGCATGACTCTGTAGCAATAAAGGCCTTGGTCGGTCACAAAAGATGTCTTCGGGATATCCGGGGGGAACATTCTTATCTGATTGTAACCCGAGAAAGCGTCCATGAAGCTGAGGAGCTCATGTCCCGAGGTTGCGTCAATCAGAGTGTCGATGCTCGGTAGAGGGAAAGGATCTTTGGGGTAGGCCTTGTTGAGGTCGGTGAAATCAATACAAATTCTCCAGGTCCCATTGGACTTCTTCACCATTACTACGTTTATCAACCACTCAGGGTAGTTTACCTCCTGTATGAATCGGGCCTTCAACAGCTTGTCTACCTCCTCTTTTATAGCGAGCTGACGCTCGGGGGCGAACTTGCGCCTCTTCTGTTGAACCGGTTTGGACCCTGGATCAACACTCAGGCAGTGGACCAAGAGTTCTTCAGAGATACCGGGCATGTCTGCAGCTGACCATGCGAAGAGGTCTTGATTGCTTCGGATGCATTTTATGATATCTGAGTAGAGGGCAGACGGCAGGGTCTTGCTAACAAAGAACTTGTGGGTCAGCTCTTGCTCAGAGAAGAGAACCTCCTCCAATTCGTCCACCAGCTCGGAAGTCGGTCGAGCGGCATCTTGGGGGATTTCCAGTGTTTCCAATGAGAGGACGGGTCCGAGGGTAGAGGTCATATAATACTTACGGGCCTGCTCCTGATTGCCCCTTACTTCTCCTACCCCGGCCCGAGTGGGGAATTTCATTTTGAGATGATAGGCAGAAGGGATCGCTTCAAGGGCGGCCAGACCGGGCCGACCCAAAATGACATTGTAGGCTGCTGGGACATCTACGACCATGAAGTCCATCAACTCCGTTCGGGTAGTAGGAGTTTTGCCAGCGGTTACGTCGAGGGTAATCACCCCTTCAATAGTCACTGGCACTCCCGTAAACCCGTGGAGCGTGTAACCGGCGGGTTTGAGTCTGTCCCGCGAGAGCTTCAGGCCTTTGAAAGCGTCGAGGAAGAGGATGTTGACGGAGCTGCCGTTATCTACTAAGATCCTCTCCACTTTGAAATTGGCCATGTGAAGGCTGATGACGAGTGCGTCACAATGAGGGGTGCGGACACCCTCGAGATCTTCGTCAGAGAAGGTGACGGGCACTCCGAGGCCTTTGGGAGGAGGGGTGGTTCGGACTGAATTGACTTCTCTGATAAATGCCTTTCGAGAGGAGTTCGAGAAGCCCCCCATTGGACCCCCATGGATGAGGTGGAGGACTTGCTCTTCCTCAAAGTCTGGCGTCTCTTCTCGTTCCGGACGCTTGTTAGCCCCCCGAGGCTGGGGAGGAAGTTCGGCTCGGTCCTTTCTTACAAACTTCGTCAGCTGCCCCCTCTGGATAAGGGCTTCGATCTCGTTTCTCAGAGCACGGCAATCGTTGGTGTCATGCCCATGGTCCCGGTGATAGCGGCACCATTTCTCTCTATCTCTTCTCTTGGCGGGGGTGTTCATCCTCGGAGCAGGAGGCAAGACCCCTTCTTTTTCGACTTCCATGAAAATGGCAGAGATGTTAGTGGTGAGGGGAGTGAACTTCTCAAATCTAGGGGGAGGTCGGCGCTGGCCGGCATTATCCTTCTGGAGCTTCTTGGCTCCTTCTTCTTCCGTTCCCTTCCTCTTAAACTCGGAGGTAGACCCCTCCCAGTTGGGTTGTTGCTCGGCCTCTTCAGCCCGGATATACTTTTCACTTCGAAGGAGGAGGTCGGAAAAGTTCTGTAGTGGCTTCTTGGCGAGGGAGGAGCGGAGGTTGGAATTGAGGACATTAGATTGAAATGCTACCGTAGCGACCGACTGGTCGAGGGATGCTATGGATCTGGCTTCGGCCGTGAACCTCTTCACGTAGTCTCTCAATTTTTCCCCCTTCTTCTGGTGGAGGTGCAATAGTGAGATGCTGGTCTTCTCAGCCCTACGGCTGCTTACGAAATGGGTGACGAAGAGGGTTTCGAACTGCTCGAAGGAGAATATTGAGGAGGGGGCGAGGCGAGAGTACCATTCTCGAGCTGGTCCTTTGAGAGTTACGGGGAAGGTTTTGCAGAGGAGGGCATCGGAAGCTTGATGGAGGAGCATCAAAGTCTTAAAGCTTTCGATGTGGTCAACTGGATCGGTCTCCCCGGTGTAAGTCTCAAATTGGGGAGGTTTGAAGCCGAACGGGACAGGTGCATCCACTATGGTTCGGGAGAAAGGGGGTCGGCTAGGACGTAGGGTCCTTCCCCTTAGCTCCTCTTCTCAGTTTATCTGACCCAGGCGCCTTTCTACTTCATGAAGACGGCGGTTCATGGTGTCATCTCTCCGACGGTAATCTGCCAAGCCACGAGACTCGTCTTCGTATGAGGGAGAGCGAGGGCTGCGGCGATGGTAACTTCGGGAGCGACGAGGACTAGGGGTACACAGAGAGTTGGTAGGAGCACGATGAGGAGATGGGGACCGTCGATGAGGGCTTCGGACTGGAGGAGGGGACGGGACCTTCGGCTCATTAGGATTTTGACGGAGGTTGAGTGCCTGCAGGACGGTTGCTTGGAACTGCTGGAACTCGGTACGGGTGATTGGTGCCTCATTGTTCCTGGGCTGTTGCCGACCTGTGGGGGAGTGCCTTCTTCGGTAATGATCGGGGGACTCTTTCCTCCCTCTGCGGACGGGGGACCTGTGGTACCAGTGGCGAGGAGATCGCTCGCCCGGATGGTGTTGGCGGGAGGCTCCCTCTCGGGCCCGCTTTTCATCCAGGTGGCGACGGAGATCGTCATCTCTCTGTCGGTTGAGGGCGGTATTGTCGCGACCAGAGGCTCGGGGGTGATAGGAAGCCATGGAGTCCTGTAGAGGCGTTGTGGATGGAGACGTGCTTCTGGTGAAGAGGCTGCTTTTGAGGGTTAGGACCCTTCGGGGGTGTTTGATTAGGAGGAGGAAGGTCTTGTTGGGGAGGGTCTTCCGCCGTAGGGGGAAGCTGCCCTTGTTGTTGAGCAGGATTGTTGGGGACTTCTTGCTGCTGATCAGGGTTGGGTCCTCGGTTGGACCCCCTTGACCTGACTTTCCGAGGTGGCATGGCTGGAGAAGACCTGTATTTGGGGAAGAGGAGAGGTCTCTATTCGTTAGTTTCCCACAGACGGTGCCAATCTGTTGCCGCTACATTTGGTGTGGGGGCAAACAGATAGAACTTGTGGATTCTTAGGGAAACTGAATAGAAAATCTGTATACCTGTCCCGCCGGAGTTCTGATCGTCGTTCCCGCCGTGCACCTGCAAAAAGTGCGAGACACCGGGGTTGTTCCCGGCGACGCACCCTCCGACGCTCAAGTCAATAATCTGGCAGACTATGAAAGAGCGCAAAAACTGGTGAAAGATTGATTACCTCTTAATGGAGATGGATGGGGGGTATTTATAGGCGTCTTAGGGAACAGATTAGGCATGTAATTCCTATGTATATAGATAAGGAATGTAATCCCTAATCCCCAGTGAAGAGATAGATATGAATCAGGGCCGTTGATTGATATCAATCAGAAACCCTAATTCTATCCTGCTGGACCGGGTTTGTTGCGAGTTGAAACCCGCACCCAGTTGAGGTGGATCCGTTTGCGGGTCATTGGATCTGTGAGAAGGAGACCCAGTACCCGTTTCTGACCCGTTTGTGGGTGAAATTACTGTCTTACCCCCGTACTTTAGGATTCGTGCCCAATTTGGATGGTCTCGATTAAACCCCTATTTTTAGCCATATCAGACATATATCCCCAAATTAACCTATGAGAATGAAAAAAGAAAATGTAAAATACATAGAAGAAATTGAAGAAATGAATAACATAAATTATGAACCCAAAGAATATGAAGAAGAGTGGTCAGAAATTAGTGAAGATGAAGAAATAATGGTACTGAAAGAAGATAGTGGAAGTAGTGAAGGTGAAACAGAAGAATGCGAAATAAACATGATGACAGAAGTAACAAAAATAGGAGAACAATTAGAAAGAGAAAAAATCAGTGAAGAAGTAAGGAAAAGAATGTGCTTTGACATACAAAAATATGATAAAATAAGAGCAAAAACATTAGATATAAACCCAAAAGAGATATTTCAACTACCAATGTTCGAAAGGAAGAAGAATACCATCATAATAGCTCGGAATAATGAACAACCTATAGACATTGAACAAGCACAAGGAAAAACGATAATCCCATTAATAACAGAAAAAATAATAAGACAAAAGATGAAAAAAATAAGTGAGAAAGCCAGAAAAATATTAAGACACATACATTTAGGATCTGTGCAAATAATAATAAAAGCTTATTTTAAGGAAGGAATAAATACACCCTTGAAAATGTACCTAATGGATGATAGAATAATATCAAGTACACAAGATGCCTTAATAGGAATAGTACAAGGAAACTTAATGTATCAAAAAATAAAATTTACAATAAAACCTAATTTCTCTATAAGTATGGCTGAAGAAAATAAGGACAAAAGTCATGTCATGTACCACAGATTATCATAAATAGAAATGATATAGAAAAACAAAGTTATGAGTATACAAATAAGAAATATTTATATTTTCACTAGTAAGTAGCAGCCGCTATTCTCTCATTATTTTTTTGGAGTATAAAACTTGGATCTTGGACTTTTGCAAAGGAGAAGGAAGGGGCTTTTCTTTATTATTTCTTTTAGCTTCAATTGAGTGTTCTTGAGGTGAGTGATACTTTCTTACCTCTTGTTTGCTATATGATTATGAATTGTTCAAGTATAATACATGATTAGAATTTGTATGAATATGAAATATGATGGGTGAATATAGATTCTAAATGAATAGATAACTAATCAACATCTTTCATGAAGAAATTTGAAGTTATGAGTAATTTTCCATGCATAAATAGTTGATGTATAAGATGTACAACTAATCACTTTCTTGAATAATCATGTTTTATACTGATCTTGAATGCATATGAGATATGTAGAGTTGTCATCTAATTAGTATAGATCTAATTATTACTTGTGTGAGAATTTATTGAATTGGGATGTATATCATGTATAAATAGAATGCAAATTGAATAGTAATGCCATACATGCATATGGATGAATAGAGAATCTTTAAGTTGCTGATTTACTTTTGTAGTCGTTGTTCTGAGATGAAACTTGGAGAGTTTAATGTTATTTTGGGTTGAATTGAATGAGAAGTGAAACAACTTGATGTTGAGTTGGATGGATTGAGATATTTTTACCAATGAACGTGTATTTCAATATTAATCTCAGTTTTGAACATGTTTAAGTTATATTCTGTATGAGAAGAGATCTTGACTGCGTTTTTGATGATATTCGAATGTTTATACGAAAATTTTCTTTAAACATCTTCTTATTCAAGTTATGAGTTCAAAGTTGGGATTTTGTGAAATTTATGAGGATTTGATTTGATGCATAAATTAAATTGTTTTGGCTAAGGATGTACTTGTGTTGTCACAATTGTTTAGCAATTGAAATCATGTATTTGAAGTTTTAAATGTATATCAGTTTTGAATGAATTGCGGAGTTCTTGGCTGTCGCAGATTGGACATGCCAGTCGACTGCGGGGTCGAACGCAGTATATCTGTTGGTCGACTGTAATTTAATTGAACGCGTAGTTCAGTCGACTGTCATGCCTGATCCGTCGCCAATCTTCCTCTGTGTAGTCGACTGCAGCATTTTTCTGCTGTAGCTATCAGTCGACCGCCACAGTGTGAAGAGGAGTTCTTGAAGCACTGTCAGTCGACCGCCATTTTTATACAGTATGTGACAGTCGACTGTCAAGCTGAGTTTTCTTTCTATTTCTTTAATAATTGTTTCTTTGAATTTGCAAAGATAACTTCTCTGATTTTCAAAGTAATTTAGTTCAGATTACGCCATTTTCCGGAGAGTGGATTCTTAAGTTTTGATGGAGTTAAGTTCTATTTTTGTGGTTTTGGAAAGTGAACATTCTGTAATTTCCAAGAGTACTATATTAGATTTATTCTTCGCTATTTTGAATGTATACAATCTCAGTTTTGTTTCCACTTCGTTTTAGTTTTGATAAATTATACCATCACACTTTGGGAGTATTTGGTTTTATTGCCTATTGGCTCTGAGGGAAACCTCGTTATGAGTTGGATTAATTGGATTTAAGAGATATCAAGAAATGTTGAGATGATGTTTTGAGTTTTGAGACTCTAGAGATTGAGTGAGACCCTAACATGCCGGCGGTTGAGACTTTGTGGATATGTTGGCTAGTGAGGCCTTGTTGTTTAATTAGTTAAGTCCGGTAGAGTACACTAACTCTAGGGGGCTGTGATTTTATTAATAAAATTAAATAAGGATAGACACTAGTGGAGATGTGATAGATCTTGGAAAACGTAGGTAGGGGGCCCTGTATAGTGAACGGACGAGGTTCGAGACTATAGTCGTAGTTGGGCGGTTTAATTCCGAAGGCTGCTATTATCATTGCTATTTTCTGAGTTCGCATGTTGAGGGTCTTTTACAGTTGTACAGTTTTATTTTGAAGGCTGGGACCTATTCTGTAACGCACCGAACTCCAAAATAGTGAAATTCGTAGCACAACATGATCTTTACTTCACTTTGTACAATTTTACAAGGAATTTGAAAACTTTTATTACATCAAGTTCTTTTACTACAACAACGTAGCGGAAATAAAATGAAGTACAACATGATATGAATGTACAATTTAAAACATCAACAACTTAAAACGGGAAGCAATCTTTAGCATCAATCACTATATATCTCCTTGCAAATCCAATGTCTGCATTTGAAACTGTGGGCACGTCAATTCCTTACAACCAACGCTATATTATAAAATAGCGATCCTCATTATGCTGTAATATAACGATTTACTTACTTTACCAACCACACACTTAAATGCATTACAAAGTGTGTCTGTGTATGATATGCCTTATATGCCTAATGGAGATGTTAATGCTATGATGCACTAATGCATGCTTGTTCGGATTCTATGCAACCCATACTACATAGGTCTGAGGGCAGACCCTTAAGGTACTCCACATTATAGGGTTTACATCCCACGCTATGCAACTTAACCCAATGAAAATACTCCAACACGTAGTCACCGAAGAGTCACACCCCCAGGATATTGGACCTCACCGGCCTACCCTAGCCCACCTTAGTGGATTTACCGGGCGTATCCTCAGCCACGAATCCTGGCAAGTGGATCTCTCGCAACAACGAACCAGGCCGACCCCTAGCCCACCTCAGTGGATTTATCGGGCATATCCTGTCCGTCCGGAACATTCCTAGGGACTGCAGTCTCTTTACTGGTCTTTCGATGATAGATGGATGTACCCCTAGCCCATTTACATGGATTTATCGGTCGTACTCCTCGATCTCGGACCCCTAAGAGCTTCATGTCCTTCACCGGCCATGTTCGTCGTTGTTTCTATCATATCTTCTTCTACTGCCTTTCTCTAGGTTAATTAACATCATCACAACCTAGATGCTGATTTACACTCCTATCGAGCTTAACAAATACCGAGAACGATGACCCCATATTGGCCTCTTCTCAAATTAATTAATCATTTAATCACTTGCCAGTACATGAGTCTCATTTCGCATCTAAATCACAACAATCCTCTCATTAATAAAGATAAATTTAGTCATGACTGACTTCAACATAAATCTCTCGTTCATTATTCAAGTATCATTCACTTAATTCATTTCCTTCATAATTTTTGATCATGCAATAATTGATAACATTTAGAAAACAATGCTTTTAATTAACTTCTTGAAGACCAACACATAGTTAATTCGCTGAAATTATTTACTTCGACAATTTCTCACATTCATTGATTAAATAAAGCTCTTCATATTATCCAAGTATAGTTTGAATAAAATTTTCTAATATCAAGTTTTATACATTAATAGCACAGCTCACTAGAAAACTCTAGTTCGTATTTTAATTCGATTATTCAATCACCTCGATTATTTTTCCTAAGTTACAAAAGTCGTATTCGTTTCAATTTGTACAACCATTCTATTTACTTCACTTGTATTTCTCATTTTTGGATTGTTCCATAACCCATTAGCACGAATATAAATTTGTTAGGCTTCCAATACATACCCAAAACAGTAGGAAAATATTTCTAATTGTCTACATAATATCTAGAAATTATTCTGTAATTTTTACCAAAATTTAAAATTCCAAAACGCACTAAAATAGCAAAAAAAACAAAAAATGCACTTTTTGTGCTCATATGCAGTTTCGAACGCAGGACCCCCCAAGCAGCAGCACCATGTGGCGCAACGCGCACGACTTTAGCCACTCAGGACAAGTGTCCTAGCCGATTGTTTATGGGTTTAATTACTTTTAACCCCATTCTCTGTTTATCTTTCTATTTTAATTTCTTCTTATACTCTAGAATTTTATTTGTTGTCCCAATTTAATAGTTTACAAATTGTGTCTATAATCTCAAGAAATGTTTATCTATTAATTTTAACCATAATAAATTTTTTTTTATACATACATATTATAAATTGGTGATTTTTAGAAATAACATAACCATGCCTTTCTATTTATTAATAAAATTACTTCTTCCAACCCCAATTCAAGATTTCATACTTTTATTTCATCTTTTTATCAATTTCATGAGAATATTTCATCTTCCACCAATCTACAATTCTCCATATTGTTTACCCAATTTTGTTTGTATAATTTAACAATTGGTGCATAAAAGACCAATTCCAACTAATGCAACCCAACATGGCATACTAATATGCATCCAACAATACTTCCACAACTTCTATTTGTATTTTCAAGTTACTAACATGAAAAATTATAAAGAATCATTCTATCTAGCATGCAATTGCTTCTAACAAGATCAATACCACAAGAAAATTAACCACACTAGAAGTCTACAATTCATGCCACATAATCATCACAACTACTTGAACATGCATACTACAATTCATCCAGAAAATAAGGAAATCACCCACCTTTTTGAAGAAAACAAAATTAGACTCCTAGAATTAAAGCACCTAGTTCCACACCGATTGCCTAGCACTTCTCCTCCTAGCAAAAGCAACTCCAAGCTCCAATAATGAAAAATCCGAAATCTCCCTCTAGCTCTCTTTCTTTTCTCTCTTTTAATTCTTTAGATTAGGTACAAATAACATACAATCGGGGGGGGGGGGGGGGGGGGGGGGGGGGGGTGTTATATAGGGAATTTGTGTGGCTAGAATTAACTCTGCTACCCAAATAACTACCCATGAACTCACCCCCACTCTCCACTCTCCCATGAACTACAATGGCCGGCCAACTAGAGGGGGTCTAAGCACGTGCACGTGTAGTACACATGCACACTTCTCATTCATTTTATATTTTGTTAATTTGTTAGTAGCTACTAGTTTCTTATAAGACAAGTGTAGAAAAAGTATACAAAATAAATGTAGGATTTATTAGTGGGCTTCTCATTATTTTCTAGTGGGCTTCTTATTTATTTTTCTATTTTTCTATTAGTTTCTTATAAGACCAGTGTAGAAAAAGTGTAGAAAAAGTGTACAAAATAAATGTAGGATTTATTAGTGGGCGTCTCATTATTTTCTAGTGGGCTTCTTATTTA
This sequence comes from Hemerocallis citrina, assembly GCA_017893485.1. Taxonomy (NCBI): domain Eukaryota; kingdom Viridiplantae; phylum Streptophyta; class Magnoliopsida; order Asparagales; family Asphodelaceae; genus Hemerocallis; species Hemerocallis citrina. Next base: position 79,726,829 of record CM030363.1, on the reverse strand, counting down.
TTTTTCTATTTTTTTATTATTTATTCCAATGGGCTTAAATTAGTCTTTTAGGTCTATGGACTTAATTAAGAAAGAAAAATGAGACAAAATAAAAGAAAACTTATGTATAACTTAGGAAAACAATTAGAACAAAAATGAGGTTAAATTGCACGTGCGTTTCACGTGCAAAAAATGAAAAATGTATTTTTATTTAACAAAATTTACTACGGGATGTTACATATTCGTGAAATTTCGACATGAAATGTTCAGGGCGACGCTTACATGGTGCTTGAGGGTGCTAGTCTGGCGGGTAGATACCAGGACGTAGGGCTATTCGCCGAGTATCTGGATCTTGTTTCTCTCACCGTAGTAGGATTAGTTGCATAACGGAGGATTTAACCCTAAAAAGTGGATAACATTAAGGGCTTGCACCAGACCTATGTAGAATGGGATGCATAGAATCCGACAAGTATGCATTAGAAGTCGGTATATGCATTTGTGCTTTATTGACTTGGCCCCATGTATGCTTGCATTTTGTTTTCATTCCATACACTCGACACTTAGCCTATTTCCACTTGTTGACTTCTGATTTTATTCTTTATATTTTCATTTAAGTTTGTATTTCCTTTGAATATCACTCACATCGTCATGGCCGACCCCTGTAGTTTTGGTGATTAGGGAAATCTCTAGCCCCATATTTTACAGGTAGGTACCATTAGCATGGAATTGGGAGCATGTAGTAGAATATTTAATGTTTATGCATATCTTGTAAAATGAATGATTGTAAAGAAAATTGTATTTATGGTGATTTTAAATACCATTGTGTTGTAAAAAGAACTGTAATTCAAATTGTTTAAATTTCGCTGTGCTATGTAAAAGAGTTGATGTAATAAAAAGTTTTAATTTTTCCCTGTCTTGTGTACTATGTTTATGATTACAATTGAAGTTGACTCTGAAATTTATGTCACGTATTTCTAATTTATATATAGGAAATTCGGGGCACTACACAAAGGCCCAGCGAATGATGTGTACATTATCCATAAGCTGTAACAGATTAACTCAACAATATGCAAAAGATCATAACCACGCAAGAATAAATAACAACATAAACAATGAATAAACTTCAATAATCCATGAAATAAATCCATAAAATAATATTCAACATCTGGGAAAAATGTAAACTTTGGGTTATAAAAGCCCAGAATACAAAGTACGACAATAATAACAATGCTAGAAAGAAAATAACATGACAAAATAATTATAACAATCTAATAATTCAACTCCTTTCTCTAGAAGGTTTGCTCAGTAAGTCCTTTAGTCAAATCTCCTCTTGTACATGCAAACTCATCAACTAGAGATAGTTGGGGGGGGGGGGGGGGGGGGGGATCGTTAGAGCAAGTTACGGACAGTAGGTAGTAGAAGCAAAGAAGCAAAAAAAAAGGTATATCAAGAAATAATGAACTACAACGAAATCAAATGTCAATAACCAGGGTTGACAATACGATCAAAAGACTATAATCAAAGATGCAATAATCGGGACAACAATCCATAATCATGATAAGAGTGCAAGTGTCAATCATAGATTTATTAGTCTTTTAGTATCCTATCTACTGAACGAAATTCTGTGTCATATACCACAGGTTCAGTGCATGCAAACAGTGTTCGTTTAGACTATAGTGGTGAACTCTACAGATCATGTACTCAGTATAATAATCAATAATTAATAATCCACAATCAATAAACCACAATCCATAAAAATATTTAATCAAACACTAAGGGACCCTTCCCCGAGTAGAGTCTCTGATTGTTTACTACCAAGTCGACCCTTATTACCCCGGCTTGTTATTATTTTATTATACACTAATATGAACATGCAATGGGTACAAAAGTATCGAGGTGATATCAAGGAGATGTCAAGGCTATGCAATGCATGGTATGATAAATTCTATTCCGTAGATGCAAAACCAAACATACTTATACTGAAAAACATAAAATACACATTCTGGACAGCAAGACGTTGATGTACAAAAACTAACTTTCCCGTTGCTACAGGAAAGTAAATTAGGTTTCGTCAAGGGTTTCAGAAACTAGACTCTCTGTCGTTCCAACACATATTCACATGACATGTTATAACTAAAGTAGCTAGGTGTAAAATTCCATTCATTACTGGTTTCATGTTCAGGCAGCATGGTAGGGCCAATTTCTTATATGTAAAAGTAGATTGTAAATTCATTTAAAAATCCTATAAAAATCATAATTTAGTTCTTAACAGTGTTTAGCAGCAACACGATTAATCTCAGGTTTAAATTCTTAATCTAATATACGGTTTTAATTAATTAAACATAGTAATGTATTTTTTGTCTGTATTCTGGAATTCAGACGTTATACCACGAGAATCTGAATATCTTGCAATTTGTATGTCGAATTGCAAATCGTCAGATAATTTGGATTCCAGACACACAGAGCTACAACTCTTATTTAATAAGTTTTAAATTATATTATCTACAGCTAGGTCAAAAGTCCGGTTCTTTACTAAACTAGTGCTCTGACAGAAACCTAGGGTTATGTTCTCATACATATAACGGGTCTGGGAAAACATCAATTAATCTTAGAAAAATTTCAAGTTGACTCCTATTCATGTCTAGTAACAACCTAGTTAATGTCAAGTTATAATTCTGCTGTTAACCATTTGTTTTAATTAGAAAATCAAGTCGGTGTGTCTCTAGACAACAATCTAGAAATTGAAAACCTAGTCGTACAAAAAATATGATAATTTGTAGTCTATAGATCATAATTTAGATCCGTAAAAATTTCTAGAAAATACATTCAGAAGGCTACAAATGTCGTTTACAAAGTTCTATATAATTTTAACAGCAACTGGGTCAAAAACTCAAAACAACATGAAATAAATAGCAGGCCGGCAAGTTGATTATTACAAATTAGCAACAAATGATATACACATGCAAATAACTTCATGGCAAAAATTAACATGAAATTATACTCCATCATTGGGGTGGAATTCTACTGTTAACAAGAGAAACCATTATTTCCATAACATTAAATTCATGAATCAAGTTATAACTTCATATCCAATCGAAAAGCATTCAAATCATCATTATTCTACATAACATGTTTCTATTCTGTGTATTCATGTAGTGTATGCATATGACGATGTATAACAAGGATTGGAATAGAATAAAGGGAATGACACCAAAAAAAAACTACTACTTGATTTCGCCGATGAATCTGCAATAGTTTCTTTGAAAAGTATCAAGCAAAATATATGATAAATAAAATAGCGACTACTTGCAGAGATCAAAAGAATTCTTGAACTTAAGCAACAGGTTGGTTCAAGATAAACTTGTAATATCCCGGACGGATATTACCGTATATAAATTATTATTTTATTATTATTTTGCTTTAATTCCAAAATTAGAATATTTTGGTGATTTTCACCCGGTTTGTCCATAGACATTATCTGTATCCAGATATCGGTCAGTATATATCCGTATTGTATCAAATTGATACCATGATCTTCCAAACTAATAATAAAATTTATTTTATTATTATTTTCGAGATTTAATTATTTTTATACGGATTATGCGAAGATTTTTCGGTATACGGACGTATATGCGCACGTACGAGTAGTATGTCGATTAGTGCATTATACGAATTGTGTGTTGTGTATTTTGGACAACACTTATTTTGCTATGACAAAACCTAGTAGAGATGATTAGGGTTTGATTAGGAGGTTAAACCTAGGGTTACAAAGACATAAGGGATTAAGGAGATTACTAGAAAATATCTCTCCCACACCACACCTCCACCACATAACACCTCCTCCACCTCACCCCTACTTCCCCTAGGGGTATGGCCGGCCTCAACCCTTCCTTGGGATTTTTTTGCAAGTGTGTGTGCATATTTGCACTTTCCCCCTCCTAACCCCTCCTATAAATACCCCCTCCTTCTCCTCCTTCTCTCATTTTAGAACGATCAAAAAGAAAGAAAGAAAGAAAGGAAAAGAAAGAGAGAACAAAGATTAACTTGAGAGTTTTGTTTTGTAGGTTGTTAGAAGCTTTCTAAAAAGCTAGGGGAAGGAGAAGGTTAGCAAGCTAGTCCTTCCAAAAAAAGGCTAAGGTGGGGGTTTCTTCATGCTTCTTTGATTGTTTGTTTGTTTGTTTGTTTTGTTGTTTGACTTCTTCTTCTCATCTTCTTGTTTTGTTTTCTTTTGTTTTTTGATGGGTGTGTTGTTGTGTGGTGAATGTAGTAATAAGTAAAAGAGGGAAAGTAGTAGTAGTGACTACTAACACATAAAGATCACACCCTTATTATTGTAGTTGTTGTTTTGTATGTTATTGGACTAAAAATTCACATATTGCATATGGACTTGAACATACAACCACTTAAGGTTGTAGAACTTGGATGAGAACTACACATAAGCATATGAATACATTTTACAACCATTGTGGGTTGTAGGACTTTGATTAAACTTGGACTAATAATAATGAGCATATGTTTTATTGTATTTTCTTTCTTAGATTAAAAAGATCTTCTCTTTTTATTAATCACTAGTTGTAGATTAAAAAGATCTTCTCTTTTTATTAATCACTAGTTGTAGATTAAAAAGACCTTTTCTTTTTATTGATCACTAGTTGTAGATTAAAAAGATCTTCTCTTTTTATTAATCACTAGTTGTAGCTATTAAAAAGATCTTTTCTTTTTAATCACTAGTTGTAGAAATAAATGAAAAAGATCTTTTTCTTTCATATTTACTACTTGTAGAGTAAAGTAAGATAAAAATGATCTTTTCTTTTATCACTAGTAATAATAAAGACTAGTAAGCAACTAAGTAGTAGCATGTTAAAATAAAGTAGTATGTTGATTAAATAAGGTAGTAGTATGGTTGATTAAATAAAGTAGTAGTGGTATGTTGATTAAATGAAGAAGTAGTAGTAAGTAATTATAGATGTTTTATGTCCATAAAGTAGTAGTAGTAGTAAGTTGTATGTTGTGTTCTTGATAAGAATGAAATAGTAGTAGTAGTAGATGGTTGTGTGTATGTTTTGATTAAAATAGTAGTAGTAGTAGTAGTAGAATGTTGTAGGATATTTTCTAAAAATATTCCTTCATGTTTTTATGCTTAGATAGTTGTAGGATGTTCTCTAAAAATATCCTATCATGCTTTTATACTTGAATAGTTGTAGGATGTTTTCTAAAAATATCCTAGTATGTTTTTATGTTTAGAATGATGTAGGATTATTTCTAAAAATATCCTATCATGCTTTATGTTTAGAATGTTGTAGGATTACTTCTAAAAATATCCTACCATGTTTCATGCTTAGTTAGTTGTAGGATTTCTTCTAAAGAAATATCCTACCATGTTTTCATGCTTAGTTAGTTGTAGGATTTCTTCTATAAATATCCTATCATGTTTAGAATGTTGTAGGATGTTTTATAAAAATATCCTATCATACTTTATGTTTAGAATGTTGTAGGATGTTTTATAAAAATATCCCATCATGCTTTATGTTTAGAATGTTGTAGGATTATTTCTAAAAATATCCTATCATGCTTTATTCACTCTAAAAAAATATCTAGCATACTTAATGATGTTTAGAATGTTGGGGGAGTAATTCTAAAATTGCCTATCATATGTAGGGATGACATATATGTTGTAGGTTTCTTTCTAAGATTACCTATCATATTTTTAAGCTTAAAATGTTGTAGTATGCTTCCTAAAATTAACCATCATGTTTTAGGAATGCTATTTCATGTTAGAATGTTGTAGGACAAATTCTAAGGCTCCTACCATGTTTAGATTAGCCTATTTATGCTTAGGATGTTGTAGGATTAATTCTAAAATTCCTACCATGCTTAGATTAATCTATTTATGCTTAGAATGTTGTAGGATGACAATCTAAGAGTTTCCTACCATGTTTAGATTCACTCATTCATGCTTAGAATGTTGTAGGATGCAATCTAAGAGTTTCCTACCATGTTTAGATTAATTGTGCCTAGAATGTTGTAGGATCTATGATAAAATTACTTACCATGTTAGAAGTATATATATACATATATACTTAGGAATGTTGAATGTTCATTCTAGTAGTTACCCATGTTTAGTAAAACATTCATGTTTAGTAGTTATTTATGCTTAATAAAGATTCATGCTTGGATGATAGTAGAAAAGTTGCATACCATGCTAGTTTAATTGTGGGTATGTGATATACCATGTTAGCTTAATTGTAGGTAAGTGATATACCATGCTAGTTTAAATTGTAGGTATGTGATATACCATGTTAGCTTAATTGTAGGTAAGTGATATACCATGCTAGTTTAAATTGTAGGTATGTGATATACCATGTTAGTTTAATTATAGATATGCCATGCTAGCTTAACTACAAGTAAGTTGTATGCCATGCTAGCTTAATTGTAAGTAAGTTGTATGTCATGCTAGTTTAGATTGTGAGTAAGTTGCATACCATGCTAGGTTATATGAATACTCATGTTTACATGATACCCATGCTTAGATAGTAATTGTTCATGCTATGCTAGTAGATGATCATGCTTAATCACTATTCATGCTAAGTAAGTAGGTATCATGCTAATTATTGATCATGTTAAGTTAATGATAGCCATACTATGATATTCATGCTCAGAATAAAGAAACTACCCATGGCTAGTTGTAGTGATGTTATGTTGTGTTCCATACCATGCTAAAGTTCAAACGCATGTCTAGAACGTTGTAGGAGTAATGTTAGAATACCTACTATGCCTTGGAATGTTGTATGTTATATTAGTTATCTACCCATGCTTGGGTTATGGTGATTTGTCAAGATGAGTAGTAAGCTTCCACGCTCGCTTGACTATAGTGGACGTCATGTCTAGATCGTAGTGACCTTCATGCTTGAGCTCGATGTAAGCATAAGCATTAATCACATTCATACATAGGAGTATCATGGTGGTTGTGTTATATGATTAGATTGTCGTAGGAAGATGCTTGCGATTGTATGCCATGCTTAAGGCGCTATAGGTTGAAGTAATAAGGATTGGAAAGACCACTAGTAATAGTTAGTTGATAAAGGCCATTTTGTCGCCTTCGGTTCTTCCTTAGTAGAATACCGATCATAGACTACTAGTAGATTCTTCTGTTGCTTCTAATAATAGAAGATTAAGTTTGCTAGTAAACACGTTTGGTTGCTTTTAAGATTGATTACCTGTATGGTTGTTTGCATATGGTTGTGCTCGTACGTGGCTCGACTAGCCCGTATGTAGCTGTGGGTCTCATACGTAGTTTAGATGGCTCGTATGTAGGTTGTTGTCTCGTACGCGGCTCGACTGGCCCGTGCGTAGCTGTTGGTCTCATACGCGGCTTAATTGGCTGGTATGTACGTAGTTATCTCCTACGGAGCCCGCCTGGCTCGTAGGTAGTTATTGTTTCATACGTAGCTTAATTGGCTCGTATGTGGTTGTTACTCGTGTATAGCTTGTTAGCTAGTACACAGTTCGTTGTGCTCGTCTAGGGTGAGGTTACCACCCTAAGGGCATCAAGACATATGTTTTCTTACCCTAAGGAACTGTGGAGGAGTCACTCCTTGTGTACCGTCGAATCTTAACCAAGGTAGGTTAATCGAGGACCGGAGTATAGACAGATCCAAGTCTAGGGTAGAGGCATGCGTGTATATTCGCACGGCCAAAGTCTTGGATCGATGAGCCACGAACCGGATCCTGTGGGATTCTGGTAAGTTTAGGTTGAGCGGCCTAGTAGAGTTGTCTTGCGAAGCCTAAATTAAAGGCCTAGCAGGTTGTGTTTATAATATTGTCACCCCTAGGATCGTTCGAGTCAGGGACATCATTAGGATAGTGACTTACAAGGATCAGTTTATTTAAACCCTTTTGCCGGGAGAGAGGAGTCAGTGGTAGGGGGCCCCTTACACTAACTCGTCCCTTGAGGCAGATCATAGGTGGTGTATTGGGTTGTACCTTCCCGTCAAAGGGATACGTACGGTGCCGTCTCACAAGTTGAGGACACGGATTGCGTATCTCGCGCTGTTAATTCCTGAGGTGTCGTGGCTGGGGGTGCCACAGGATGCATTGTGCAGTCCTGCGCTTGCGATACCCCAGAGGGTGCCACAGGGTAGGCTTTGCGCTACCCTACGCTTGCGAAACCCTATAGTTTGTTTTTGGAATGACGCCCGATGCAATGGATTCGTCTATTTTGAGAGAGGTCCGGTTGGCCGGGTCGCAGTGGCGAACATAGACACCACTGGCAAAATGCAATAGTGGGACTTGACCACATCTGCAACCTCATTAGCCACGTGTAGGTGTCAGGAACAGGTTGAGTACAATTAGAAGTTTATAACGCGGGTTCCAATCCCTATATATGGAGAAACGGCTTGAGATGGGGTCGCATGTAGTATGGGCTGCATGTTACTTCGGAGACTTGCTGACATTAGAATAGGAAGCGTCCTAGTTCTATTTAAATAGCGCATTAGAGTCTAGTCATAGCACTCACAAACACTTAAACTACACCAACACCATTGCTATATTTTGTATATTGTTTGGGAGATTCGCTGCTATATGATCAGCCTTTAAGCGTCAGTGAATACTGACGTCCCCACTTCCATAGGTACTTGATCGCCGAAGTACAAAGGCGAGATTCAGGAGGACTCAAGGCAAGGAAAGCAAGGAGTCAGTGTTATGTTTAGTTCCGCTGCAGTATATGTATTGATTATGCATTAGTTGAGAAGTACTCTGATGTAAGATGTTGAAGGTTGTAATACTTAGAAATGTAAAGGTAATATTGTAACTCTATTGTAAGGTATTACAGTTGTACAATATTTAGACTTGTAACACATTGTGTATTGAATAAAAAGTTTTAAATTCTCCTATTTTTCTGTGCATTGTGACTAATTGAAGAAAAGGTATTGGCTTGTGTCACGGTTTTTCAGTGTCGGAAATCGGGGCGCTACAGAGTGGTATCAGAGCTAACTTCAATTTACAGTCCAACACAGCAGGAAAATTAAACTTGGATGCCCTTTAGGAGTCGGGTCTTAGTTAGTTGTAGGCAATTGTAATTCATATTGTTGTTCCTTTCAACTTATGTTTTATGATTATCCTATATCTGGACTAATTCCAGTAGGTATATTTTAGGATGGTATTCGAAGATACCCTAACTGAGGATGTATTGATAGAGGAGAGCGAGCAAATTGCAGGAGAAAATCCTTGAAATCGGAATTAATGTCCATAGGTCATGTCCTATTCTAAGGAGGGAGTAGCTACCGAATTGCGAAGGTTGGGTTCTTTGGAGAACCAGTTCGTGAATGAGCCATTTGGGAGCCGGAAAGCAGCATAAGCTTTCTTACCCCGAGTTATTAGGGTATGGATGTTTTGCCTGTTTTCCTAACTTAACGTAGTTCTGAGGACAGAACTATTCTAAGGAGGGAGTATTGTAATATCCCGGACGGATATTACCGTATATAAATTATTATTTTATTATTATTTTATTATTATTTTGCTTTAATTCCAAAATTAGAATATTTTGGTGATTTTCACCCGGTTTGTCCATAGACATTATCTGTATCCAGATATCGGTCACTATATATCCGTATTGTATCAAATTGATACCATGATCTTCCAAACTAATAATAAAATTTATTTTATTATTATTTCCGAGATTTAATTATTTTTATACGGATTATGCGAAGATTTTTCGGTATACGGACGTATATGCGCACGTACGAGTAGTATGTCGATTAGTGCATTATACGAATTGTGTGTTGTGTATTTTGGACAACACTTATTTTGCTATGACAAAACCTAGTAGGGATGATTAGGGTTTGATTAGGAGGTTAAACCTAGGGTTACAAAGACATAAGGGATTAAGGAGATTACTAGAAAATATCTCTCCCACACCACACCTCCACCACATAACACCTCCTCCACCTCACCCCTACTTCCCCTAGGGGTATGGCCGGCCTCAACCCTTCCTTGGGGTTTTTTTGCAAGTGTGTGTGCATATTTGCACTTTCCCCCTCCTAACCCCTCCTATAAATACCCCCTCCTTCTCCTCCTTCTCTCATTTTAGAACGATCAAAAAGAAAGAAAGAAAGAAAGGAAAAGAAAGAGAGAATAAAGATTAACTTGAGAGTTTTGTATTGTAGGTTGTTAGAAGCTTTCTAAAAAGCTAGGGGAAGGAGAAGGTTAGCAAGCTAGTCCTTCCACAAAAAGGCTAAGGTGGGGGTTTCTTCATGCTTCTTTGATTGTTTGTTTGTTTGTTTGTTTGTTTTGTTGTTTGACTTCTTCTTCTCATCTTCTTGTTTTGTTTTCTTTTGTTTTTTGATGGGTGTGTTGTTGTGTGGTGAATGTAGTAATAAGTAAAAAAGGGAAAGTAGTAGTAGTGACTACTAACACATAAAGATCACACCTTTATTATTGTAGTTGTTGTTTTGGATGCTATTGGACTAAAAATTCACATATTGCATATGGACTTGAACATACAACCACTTAAGGTTGTAGGACTTGGATGAGAACTACACATAAGCATATGAATACATTTTACAACCATTGTGGGTTGTAGGACTTTGATTAAACTTGGACTAATAATAATGAGCATATGTTTTATTGTATTTTCTTTCTTAGATTAAAAAGATCTTTTCTTTTTATTAATCACTAGTTGTAGATTAAAAAGATCTTCTCTTTTTATTAATCACTAGTTGTAGATTAAAAAGATCTTTTCTTTTTATTGATCACTAGTTGTAGATTAAAAAGATCTTCTCTTTTTATTAATCACTAGTTGTAGCTATTAAAAAGATCTTTTCTTTTTAATCACTAGTTGTAGAAATAAATGAAAAAGATCTTTTTCTTTCATATTTACTACTTGTAGAGTAAAGTAAGATAAAAATGATCTTTTCTTTTATCACTAGTAATAATAAAGACTAGTAAGCAACTAAGTAGTAGCATGTTAAAATAAAGTAGTATGTTGATTAAATAAGGTAGTAGTAGTATGGTTGATTAAATAAAGTAGTAGTGGTATGTTGATTAAATGAAGAAGTAGTAGTAAGTAATTATAGATGTTTTATGTCCATAAAGTAGTAGTAGTAGTAAGTTGTATGTTGTGTTCTTGATAAGAATGAAATAGTAGTAGTAGTAGATGGTTGTGTGTATGTTTTGATTAAAATAGTAGTAGTAGTAGTAGTAGAATGTTGTAGGATATTTTCTAAAAATATTCCTTCATGTTTTTATGCTTAGATAGTTGTAGGATGTTCTCTAAAAATATCCTATCATGCTTTTATACTTGAATAGTTGTAGGATGTTTTCTAAAAATATCCTAGTATGTTTTTATGTTTAGAATGATGTAGGATTATTTCTAAAAATATCCTATCATGCTTTATGTTTAGAATGTTGTAGGATTACTTCTAAAAATATCCTACCATGTTTCATGCTTAGTTAGTTGTAGGATTTCTTCTAAAGAAATATCCTACCATGTTTTCATGCTTAGTTAGTTGTAGGATTTCTTCTATAAATATCCTATCATGTTTAGAATGTTGTAGGATGTTTTATAAAAATATCCTATCATACTTTATGTTTAGAATGTTGTAGGATGTTTTATAAAAATATCCCATCATGCTTTATGTTTAGAATGTTGTAGGATTATTTCTAAAAATATCCTATCATGCTTTATTCACACTAAAAAAATATCTAGCATACTTAATGATGTTTAGAATGTTGGGGGAGTAATTCTAAAATTGCCTATCATATGTAGGGATGACATATATGTTGTAGGTTTCTTTCTAAGATTACCTATCATATTTTTAAGCTTAAAATGTTGTAGTATGCTTCCTAAAATTAACCATCATGTTTTAGGAATGCTATTTCATGTTAGAATGTTGTAGGACAAATTCTAAGGCTCCTACCATGTTTAGATTAGCCTATTTATGCTTAGGATGTTGTAGGATTAATTCTAAAATTCCTACCATGCTTAGATTAATCTATTTATGCTTAGAATGTTGTAGGATGACAATCTAAGAGTTTCCTACCATGTTTAGATTCACTCATTCATGCTTAGAATGTTGTAGGATGCAATCTAAGATTTTCCTACCATGTTTAGATTAATTGTGCCTAGAATGTTGTAGGATCTATGATAAAATTACTTACCATGTTAGAAGTATATATATACATATATACTTAGGAATGTTGAATGTTCATTCTAGTAGTTACCCATGTTTAGTAAAACATTCATGTTTAGTAGTTATTTATGCTTAATAAAGATTCATGCTTGGATGATAGTAGAAAAGTTGCATACCATGCTAGTTTAATTGTGGGTATGTGATATACCAAGTTAGCTTAATTGTAGGTAAGTGATATACCATGCTAGTTTAAATTGTAGGTATGTGATATACCATGTTAGCTTAATTGTAGGTAAGTGATATACCATGCTAGTTTAAATTGTAGGTATGTGATATACCATGTTAGTTTAATTATAGATATGCCATGCTAGCTTAACTACAAGTAAGTTGTATGCCATGCTAGCTTAATTATAAGTAAGTTGTATGTCATGCTAGTTTAGATTGTGAGTAAGTTGCATACCATGCTAGGTTATATGAATACTCATGTTTACATGATACCCATGCTTAGATAGTAATTGTTCATGCTATGCTAGTAGATGATCATGCTTAATCACTATTCATGCTAAGTAAGTAGGTATCATGCTAATTATTGATCATGTTAAGTTAATGATAGCCATACTATGATATTCATGCTCAGAATAAAGAAACTACCCATGGCTAGTTGTAGTGATGTTATGTTGTGTTCCATACCATGCTAAAGTTCAAACGCATGTCTAGAACGTTGTAGGAGAAATGTTAAAATACCTACTATGCCTTGGAATGTTGTATGTTATATTAGTTATCTACCCATGCTTGGGTTATGGTGATTTGTCAAGATGAGTAGTAAGCTTCCACGCTCGCTTGACTATAGTGGACGTCATGTCTAGATCGTAGTGACCTTCATGCTTGAGCTCGATGTAAGCATAAGCATTAATCACATTCATACATAGGAGTATCATGGTGGTTGTGTTATATGATTAGATTGTCGTAGGAAGATGCTTGCGATTGTATGCCATGCTTAAGGCGCTATAGGTTGAAGTAATAAGGATTGGGAAGACCACTAGTAATAGTTAGTTGATAAAGGTCGTTTTGTCGCCTTCGGTTCTTCCTTAGTAGAATACCGATCATAGACTACTAGTAGATTCTTCTGTTGCTTCTAATAATAGAAGATTAAGTTTGCTAGTAAACACGTTTGGTTGCTTTTAAGATTGATTACCTGTATGGTTGTTTGCATATGGTTGTGCTCGTACGTGGCTCGACTAGCCCGTATGTAGCTGTGGGTCTCATATGTAGTTTAGATGGCTCGTATGAAGGTTGTTATCTCGTACGCGGCTCGACTGGCCCGTGCGTAGCTGTTGGTCTCATACGCGGCTTAATTGGCTGGTATGTACGTAGTTATCTCCTACGGGGCCCGCCTGGCTCGTAGGTAGTTATTGTTTCATACGTAGCTTAATTGGCTCGTATGTGGTTGTTACTCGTGTATAGCTTGTTAGCTAGTACACAGTTCGTTGTGCTCGTCTAGGGTGAGGTTACCACCCTAAGGGCTATCGACCATCAAGACATATATTTTCTTACCCTAAGGAACTGTGGAGGAGTCACTCCTTGTGTACCGTCGAATCTTAACCAGGGTAGGTTAATCGAGGACCGGAGTATAGACAGAATCCAAGTCTAGGGTAGCGGCATGCGTGTATATTCGCACGGCCAAAGTCTTGGATCGAAGAGCCACGAACCGGATCTTGAGGGATTCTGGTAAGTCTAGGTTGAGCGGCCTAGTAGAGTTGTCTTGCGAAGCCTAAATTAAAGGCCTAGCAGGTTGTGTTTATAATATTGTCACCCCTAGGATCGTTCGAGTCAGGGACATCATTAGGATAGTGACTTACAAGGATCAGTTTATTTAAACCCTTTTGCCGGGAGAGAGGAGTCAGTGGTAGGGGGCCCCTTACACTAACTCGTCCCTTGAGGCAGATCATAGGTGGTGTATTGGGTTGTACCTTCCCGTCAAAGGGACACGTACGGTGCCGTCTCACAAGCTGAGGACACGGGTTGCGTATCTCGCGCTGTTAATTCCTGAGGTGCCGTGGCTGGGGGTGCCACAGGATGCATTGTGCAGTCCTGCGCTTGCGATACCCCAGAGGGTGCCACAGGGTAGGCTTCGCGCTACCTTGCGCTTCCGAAACCCTATAGTTTGTTTTTGGAATGACACCCGATGCAATGGGTTCGTCTATTTTGAGAGAGGTCCGGTTGGCCGGATCGCAGTGGCGAACATAGACACCACTGGCGAAATGTAATAGTGAGACTTGACCACATCTGCAACCTCATTAGCCACGTGTAGGTGTCAGGAACAGGTTGAGTACAATTAGAAGTTCATAACGCGGGTTCCAATCCCTATATATGGAGAAACGACTTGAGATGGGGTCGCATGTAGTATGAGCTGCATGTTACTTCGGAGACTTGCTGACATTAGAATAGGAAGCATCCTAGTTCTATTTAAATAGCGCATTAGAGTCTAGTCATAGCACTCACAAACACTTAAACTACACCAACACCATTGCTATATTTTGTATATTGTTTGGGAGATTCGCTGCTATATGATCAGCCTTTAAGCGTCAGTGAATACTGACGTCCCAACTTCCATAGGTACTGGATCGCCGAAGTACAAAGGCGAGATTCAGGAGGACTCAAGGCAAGGAAAGCAAGGAGTCAGTGTTATGTTTAGTTCCGCTGCAGTATATGTATTGATTATGTATTAGTTGAGAAGTACTCTGATGTAAGATGTTGAAGGTTGTAATACTTAGAAATGTAAAGGTAATATTGTAACTCTATTGTAAGGTATTACAGTTGTACAATATTCAGATTTGTAACACATTATGTATTGAATAAAAAGTTTTAAATTCTCCTGTTTTTCTGTGTATTGTGATTAATTGAAGAAAAGGTTTTGGCTCGTGTCACGGTTTTCCAGTGTCGGAAATCGGGGCGCTACAAAACTTGCCTTCAAGAACAGCAAGAGATAGCAGCGACACAAGCAACGATGGTGACGGCTTCGGGGTGCAGTGACTGCGGAATGGTGCAGCGAAAGGGGGCTCGACGGCAGTGGCTGCAGTCGGTGAGGTGACAGGCAGTAAGGGGTTTGGTTTTCGATGGCGAGGTGGAGGCAATTGCGGGTTGGAAGATGGCAGTGGTTGCGGTCACAAGAAGGAGCAGGAGGGTGGTCGTCGATGGTTGGGTTGTTCGGTGACTAGAGGGCGACATGGGGCTTCGGTGGTGAGGTTGATGGGTGCTTCGGCAGGTAGCAGTGGAGAAGGGAGGCAGCGACGGGTGTAGCATGATGAAGATGAAGGGAAGAGAGAGTCCACTACAACATTTATGGTTTTCTACAGCAAATTTATTATACCATTTAAGTATTAATACTGTTGAAAGTGATCAATAATAGCATTTGTAAATAAAATGCTATCTTTTAGTAATTTTAAAACTTATTGTTAGCTACGACAGTGTTTTTGAAATGCTATACTTTTTACAGCATTTTAAAAACACTGTAATATTCAAAAATAAATTGAATAGATAGGGTTAAAATGAAAAATTCCAACTAATCCAATTTCATCTCAAACCAAATCCCCCGATCCAAACAATACCCTTACCTTCCTCCACTCCTCCACAAACCTAGTACAAATTTCCTCAACCACAACGTCCCCACCCCGCACTGTAGACCCCCTTGCGCGCCGCTCACCACTGGGCCACTGTCGTCCTCCCCCTACGCCCGTCGTAGTCCGAATCCCCAATCACGTCGTCCCCCACCCCTGCACCGTCGACCCCCTTGCGCCGCCGCTCACACTGCTCCACCATCAACCTCCTATGCCCGTCGATTTCTCCCCTTCGCCCGACTTCTTGGTTGGTACTCTTCTAATCTCCTAACTCCTCCTGTGCCCGGGAAGTTGGAGACCATATGGGCGGGGCCGTTGGGGTTGAGGATGGTGGCGCAGAGGAATTGGCCGCCGAGGGGGTGGGAGGTGGATGAGGGGGAGTTGGAGTTTATCAGGGAGGAGCATATGATGATGGGGGAGAGGGTGGATTTGGATGGGAAGGTGGGGGAAGGGGAGGAGGGGGTGGAGATGGAAAGGTATAAGGTGTTTTTGAAGCAGTATAAGGAGTGGGTGTAGGCGAATCGGGAGAGGTTGGAAGAGGAGTCATATAAGGTATTGACAATTTGTTGTTAGGTGTAATGTTGCAATTTTGGTTCTTGTTATTGGTTTGATATGCATTGGGAAGTTGGTTGATGTTATTAGTTTTGGTCTATGGTGTATTTAGTAGTGTTAGAGTGTGTGCAAGTAAGACAGAACCAAACTCGTGTGATGTGTGCATGACGGCATGAGATTCGGAAAGTTTAGTTTAGTGACGATAAGTGGATAGTGCTACACACATTTTAGTGATATGGCTGCGTAGTTCATATACTCATTTTAGAGTTATATTAGTAGAATTGAGTTTTATTGGGGTTCAGGAGAGATTGGAAAGGGAATTGCATAAGGTATCGATGGAGATTGTAGGTGCACTGTAGAAATGTGGCAATGTAGTAGAAGGATTGAAGGCTCTTTTTTAAGTATGAAATGTTAGAGATTTGATAGTTTTACAATGTGGGCATTAGATAATTGAAAAGAGAAGCAATTTATCTGTATAGGAAAACATGCAGCAATTTTTTTTTAATACAAAAAAGAGTCGTTTACTGAGTGTTTGCTAATTCCGACTGTGTATGTGTGAAGGAGAAAAGCACATGAGTTGTGTCCAAAATTTTGAATTGTTATGATCAATAACACGCTAATGATGATGATTTTTCAGTTAATACCCTCATGCTGTAGGTGTAATTTAGGAAGCACGGAAACGGACAACATGAGACAGACCAAAATAGGAAAAGTCCTGATAAAACTTCAGTAGAATAGCTAGTGTCTTGTAATCATGTCTAATATAATATTCAATACATGTTCAGGGTCTCCGGCACAATACCAATTCCAAATCGAAGTCATAGGCCCTTATAATAGAAGAGAATGTTCATCATTTTTTGTGTGGTTTTTCTTCTTAGATATTTAGTAATTCTGCGTGTATATAGGAAATTGGCTAACTTAATAAGTATATATATATATATATATATATATATATATATAAAATAGCGTAACATTGATATCTTGTGAAAAACAACCATCATGCACTAAATAGGAAATTTGTTAGCATTATTAAAAATGAGTCATTTACATGTGCTAGCTAATTCACAATGCGCTTGTGAAGGAGAACATGTGTTTGTATGCCTCCCAAAAAAAAATTGGTTTTATGAGCTATAAAAGTTAGTGCCAACAAATGACAACAGCTTCATATCACATGCTCCTTTTAAAGTTATAATATTAGAGATGATGAATATATTCAGCGACTAACACATACACTCGACTAATAGATATAATTGGTAGATTGTAATATTGTGTCTTGCCCTTAAATGATTGAATCCTACTCCTTTTTCATGTAGTTTGACCAAGATTACTACCCTGGTAGGAGAAAACGAGGAAAGGACTACAAAGATAACATGGTAATTCAACCTGCTCTCTGCTTACTCCCATTATTTCTTTACTGAATAAGCACATTCTGATCAGTTCCTTCTTTTTCATCTCCCATCCAGCTCCAACTTCCTTTTATGTATCTTGGACAGGTAAACCTCCAAGTTCATTTTAGAAAAGTTATTAGCCTATTGGAGTCTTTGTGGAACTTTTGCGTTAACTGGATATTTATTATGAGGTTATCGAATACAATATGCTTGAACTAACCATTATTTTTGGGGAACTGATGGTTGTAAGGTCCACAAATTTGTATAGGAAAAGTGGTGACTTTACATTTTCACCAGGGAGCCTTTGTTGACATTGGATGCGTCCATGACGGGTGAATCCTTTATCCTAAATATTTCTTTTGCATTTTCCCATTTATAAAGTTAGGAGTCTATTGAAAAAACTTGCCAAAAATAAGTTTTCTACTCAATGATGCACTCATGTATATATGATACATATTTATTTGATTTTCACTTGAACTTGATGTTAATACTGATTTAGGGAAATTAGGGTTAGGGTTAATCTCTAGCCGCTTAAGATATTATACCCTGCTTATTAGTATTGGAATATCACAGTGCACTATCTCTAGACCAGCTTATAAAGAGATTAGACTGGATTTAGGATACTGGGCTTTTAGCCCACTCAACCCGTTCCAATAATTAATACATAACATGTGTAAACCCGTGTTGCCCCATAGAATATTATACACAATATTATCCTATTATACTGAGAATATATTTATACATCCAACAATCTCCTCCTATACTCTCAATATATTAGGCTAAGCAATGTTATAATATTGGATCACAAAAATTCAAATATTATTGAATCATAAAGAACATGGATAATAGACTAAATCAATTATAACTTGAATAGTTCAAATATGACTAAACCAAAATAATCAAATAGTTTTAAAATCATATCAAAACAGAATAGTTCACAATGACTAAACCAACTAGAGAAACTGTCATAGTTTCAGAATCAACCAAAGCAAATAAACATCAAGAACAAAATATGAGTTTTAAGCTCATGAACACAAGAGTCTTAAACTCAACAGAAGTTTTATCAAGCAAGTGGCAAATTTATTCTTCGATAAATAAACCAAAACTATATCCTTGAAAACTGTTTTATGTTTACTCCTCCATTTTGAGCAAATCATTATTCTGAAATCTATGTTGACAGATGTAACTCCTCCATCTTTGCTAGCTTATTGAAAACAAGAATATCAAGAGATATATCTCTAAGAATTGTAGCAAATTTCATAGAGTATCTGGTTCTACTAAAGAACTTAGTACAATTCAACGATAGCTTAGCAAAATGTAACGCAAGCATCACAATCAAGTATCTTTAATAAAATAAAGAACAAGAACTATTATAGTTTCTACACAAGAACTATACTATGTTTCATATTGGAATGATAGAACAGTCAAATCAATTATGGTTAATTCTGAATCATCAAAATTGGAATGAAACATGAATCCATAAAAGAGTTATATCATCAGAATTGGAATGATATAACAACCATTCTAAACATCGGAAACACATCGACAAGTTTTCATGCTTTCTTTTGAAATAATGAAATGATTCTAAGTAAATTATGAAAATATATAGCATCATCAAAATTGGAATGAAATTATATATTAACAGAATTTACATAGAACTTTTCAAATTATCTAAAGCATGTCAACTGCCTAAAATTGATACTTCAGTTTGAACTTCTCTATGGCTCCAATTGGATTCTAAATTTCAAAACAACTTGGATATTAAAGCTTTTGACTAAATAGCTTTTAAATCTATTTTCCCCACAATTTTGATAATTAGATCATTTTCAAGTCTCTTAGCAAGAGCATTAGCCATACTTGTTGCAATTGCACTTAATCTATGAGAAAGTTCAACTAGGCTTCTCTCAGCCTTAATATACTCCTCTTACTATTATAGAGTGAGTTATGAGCTACAGTGCATTATAGCTTGATAGTCGCATAACAGAATAGAGAATTTACATTAAACTTCTCAGATGGATGATTAGCAATAAGTCATTCAATCCACTCAGCCTCTTCCCCTGCAGAGGATGACACATAGAGGTCTGATTTCTTGGATGAGAACGCAACACTTGTTTGCCTATTAACCTCCATAATTTTTCTGCTCCTACTAGTGTGAACACATATCCACTAGTTGTCGACTTTCACAAAACTTTGAGTAGCACAAAGCAAACTCTTGAGTACCACTCAAGTATCTCATTAGCCTCTTAAGGGCACTCAAGTGTGTATGGGATTATTAGTGAGTCTGCAGATCATACCTACCTCAAAGGCTATATCTATTCTAGTGCAGATCTTTGTATACACGAGACTTTCAATTCTTTTAGAATGATCTACCTGTCTCATAGTTGCACCATCATAAGGTGTCAACCTTTTATCATAATCATAAGGTGCTTCAAAACACACTTTCAATCACTATATCCCCACTTTTGAAACACATTATTGATTTATCGAGTTTGACTAAGGGTTATCCCTTGCCAACCAAAACTCACCCTTATAGATAATATGGTGACCACAATACTTAGGTGTTTCAAGCTAAATTTATTTGGATAGCACAATTTAACTTCATTTATAATAGAGATGTCACTTCCAATCAACAAGCATATCAATAAAACCAAGTAAATAATAACTATTATATTTGACACACCACAAAGTTAAAGGCACAGATCTGAATTACTTGATTCATATACTAGGCTCTTTGAGAAATTTGTCAAATTATTTATACGATAGCTATATTACATGTTTCAAAGAATACAATAATTTTACTAAATTGTAAATCTTGTTCGCTAAACATATTAGTCCAAAACTTTCCAGTACAAAACTGTTCAGTACAAAACATCAAGTACAAAACTTTTAAATATCTTTATGAATGACAAAATTTTCAATAAATGTAAGGGTAAGAAGAATACTTATTGTAGCAATATGACAAACATGTGAGTAAACATCAAATAAATCTACCCCATTTTTCAGTCAATCTGTTAGCTACTAAAAAGTATTAAAATTGCTACTGAACAATCAAAATTAAGTTTTTTCTACAAAATCCCATTTACTTACTATAGTTTTAGCCCCTTTCGGCAAATCAACTAAATTAAATTATTATTGTATGACACAAAATCATCTCATTGTCTACTAAAGACTCTTCTAAGCTCATTTGTCATTTAGGTTTTCAAGTATCAGTAAGGCTGGTTCTTGATTCCAACTGTGAATCATTGAACATGTCTGTAGGACTAGATTATTTCATATATTTATCTTTGATGAACATATCCTCAAAGAACTTTGCAAGTCTAGATTCTTCTAACACAAATTAGATAGATCCAATATCTGTCCACAGAGCTACATTCTGCACTTTCTAAGCACACAAATATTTGTTGTAGGTCCTACTTTAGGCCTTCTAGAGTCATGTACTCTAACAAAAGTATCACAACACACATTTTCACTTTAACAAAACTGTTTGTGTTTTCATACCATGATTTACAAGGTGTATTCAATTTAGAGTGTAGTAACACATTAGAGATATGATTAACAATACAACATCACTCATAATTATACAAGACAAACAACAGTCAATAATATAGAATTCAACATTTCACTAAGTGTTTGATTCTAACTTTTATCAATATCGTTTAACTGTTGTAAGTAGAGTGCAGTAAAGATTATGCCCAATGCAAACTTCTCTAATATTGTTAAAACATATTCACCACCTCTCTTACATCTGAACCCTTGATTTTTAGCATTTAAACTATATTTTAATTTATCACAATAATGAGTGTTACATCCTCCATATATGTATGACAAACATTCAATAATCATCTACATAGGTGATTAAATACTTCTGACCAACAATCATCTCATCTAGTCACAAAGCTACTGAGATCACAAATATCAGAATGTATTGAGTCAAAAAGTTGTGTGCTCCTAGAGACCATACTAAATAATTTTCTAGTAATCATAATCTGAGCACAACTTTTATATTTGTCATATTTAATGAAGTGTCATTTGGCAGAGTTATGAGTTTTAACCAGAACAAACAATTTAATATATAGTTCATAGTGATTCTAAATTTCAAACAACTTAGATGTTAAAGCTTTTAACTCAATAGCTTTTTAACTCCGTTTCCCCACAGTTTTGATAATTAGATCACATTTCCTCACAAACAATTGAATATATATTTCTCAAATCCTAGCCAATTATGCTAGGTTCAAGAACATAATTAGAACTATTATTATTAATTGTTTCATTTGTTAAACTCAACTTATACATGCGATTGACAATGTAAGCACATTATAAGAGCTAATACAAGATTACTCTATCACATTTTATAAAATTGTTCGCTTTCTCTAGTGATTCTAACAATGTCCACTTGTTCAAACAAATTGAGCTATATTTTCCTTTATTCGTTCTTCATCATCTTCGAAACGCTAAACGAGATAATGACCAATATTTTATAATTCAATTTTGCACACACAGTACAATGAACGAGAAAGAACAAAACGTAACTAATGGAGTCATATACTGTATTACAAAATGCTCTTATCTAAGTTACAAATATTTGTTATAGATCTTATGCATCATTTATTTATTTTAATGAGAGAAGCAAATATATATAATCTCACAAAAACTGCAGACAGTGGATTTGTCAAAATATCTATACACATAGTATGATAAAACACTTAACAACCCTAAACATGCTAGTTTTTCAAAGCGAGAACAACTATGATCTAAAACTCTCAATCATATGATCAAACGCACAAAACGTTAACACATTCATCACATGAAACTACTAAGAAAGATTAGAGTAGATCATACCCACACTTCAAGTTAGAAGTGTTTTCCAAATTCTATGGAGAAACCTGCGTAGTGCAGACTTATTCAACCGTGATGCATAGCCATCATCTCCAACACATCCAATTTGTAAGTAACTTTGATGTTCCTACATCATCAATTGTTAAAATTAGCCAATTAAACAAATTATAAGCACTTTTATTCTAACAATAATTTAATTGGAGATACAAATTTACAGTCAAAATCTATAATTTTAATTCATCAAAATGGATATTTGATCCTTAGCACATAGCCAAAACAGTTATTCAAACTTGTATTTAATTAACCAATGATCAACACGCTTTTAAACTTCAGCACTTAGCAACATATAAATAGTATAATTCAAATATATATGCAGGTAAAGAACTTATCTTTAATTTTAGATCTGATCCAGTCCAAACATATTTGGATTTAGTCCAAACATCATCCCCATTGCTTGCACTATCTCCAGCAATTACATCCACACTGAATTTTTCCCTTTCCAACTGTTAAATTCAGCTCTTCTGAATCCTCTAATTTAGAAACCTCGTACGGACGATTATGTTTTTCCGTCGCAAAGAAATAAACAGTAGAGTTCTTTTCTGAATAATTTCTACTTATTTAATTTAGTAAGGAGAAAATAACTGAGTTTAGAATGGACCAAATCTGAAGAGCACACAGCAGTCGGTCAAGAGGAAGAATAGAACCCAATCTGATCCAATCAAAAGCCCCAAACAGCACCAGCAACGGCAATGATCAATCGATGAGAGAGACCCACTCCGCCTACGATCTACGGTGCAATCCCCTAAACTCAAACAGCAATGGAAGAAACCCACTTGATTCGATCTGATCAAACCACCAAACTCAAACAGCAATCGAAGCTTTGAGGAAGACGACCAGATCAACACGACGAACGGTGCTCTGGAACGGCGGCGACGATCGTGACGGGATCGCGACGACGACTCCGTTCGGGATCTGCAAAGTCGACAGCGAAGTTGATTCGCGTTGACGACGACAATTGGAACCGCGACGACGACTGCGGCTGTGGTCGCGATCGGTGACGGCAATTCTTCAGACGTCGTCGACGATCGGGGATGTGATCGTTGACGGCAGCGGCAACCTAGGTCGGAGACAGCGGCGGCTGAGGTAGAAGGATAATATCTTAAGATTGTTAATACTGATTTGGGGAAATTAGGGTTAGGGTTAATCTCTAGCCGCTTAAGATATTATACCCTGCTTATCAGTATTGGAATATCACAGAGCACTATCTCTAGACCAGCTTATAAAGAGATTAGACTGGGTTTAGGGTACTGGGCTTTTAGCCCACTCAACCCGTTCCAATAATTAATACAAAACACGTGTAAACCCGTGTTGCCCCATAGAATAATATACACAATATTATCCTATTATACTGAGAATATACTTATACATCCAACACTTGAATGAGGTACAAAATTGTTAACAAAATTTTTTAAGTCTTCAAGATAAGTTTGACTCGGTAAACTAATGCCATAACCCATGTAACATAAACCAGGGGTGTTGGTTCTACTGGCCAATATTTGACTAACAATAAGGATCCGAGTTTTAGTTTTTATATTTTTGTCTTAGATTCTTGATTAGTTATACCTGCATCAAAAGTAAAGGTGTGGTTATCAAAGAAAGCAAATTGGAGATGTTTTTTAGTTCAAGAATCATGTGAAAAATATGAAGATGAAGGAATATATGCATATTATGTGGTGAAAGATTAAAATTTGACAAAATGTCAACGGAGGTTCCAAAAAAAGTCAGATGAGGGAATATATGCATATATATGCATATTATGGGGAAATGAATGTCACATGACTAGATTCACATCCTTGGGATATCATAGGTGTATACAAAGAAAATGGCCAGTTCGGGTTTTCCATTGGGGTCTTGTATCAATAAACATTGCATGCCTTGTCTTCTGATCTGGGCATATTGTGTGATTGAAACTTTCATCCTATTTCTTTCAGATAATCTCAGTCCATGATTTATGTAAGTTTGATTTATGTAAGTTTTTGTTTATTTACATTTATTGGCTGTAACTATGCACCTTTCATCACCAAAACTGTCATACAAGTATTATATATTCAGAGTTGGGATATAACTTAAAGATTAAAATTTCGTGTGGTCCCATTAATTATTGCATACTTCATATATGTGAAAACTATCATTTTATTGAGCTCAGGCTTTTGTACAAGTGTATAATGTTATATACATCTCTTCAACTCTCATTGCAGGTCATGGTCGCGGGCGTGGGCGAGGAAGAGGTCAAAACCGAGGAAGAGATGACGCGATGGGCCGATGATGAATGGAGGAGGATCTGAAAGGGCTAAAATAGTCAACTGTGTTGCTTTTAGTGTTTTTTGATTAATAACTAGTCTTTTTTAGTATATGCACTTTTTGACATATAGCCCATGGAAGGTTGAACTCTAGTATCATGATGGGATGATAACTGCGATTTTCATGTGTTTTATTTTTAGATTCAACTAATTCTAGTGCATTTTAAAATTATTTTTAGCCAAAGGCTTTTGACTATTTGGTATATGTTCGATTTTGATGTTTTATATATATGCATCTGGAGAATTTTCAAAACTTTTCTATGCATCTGTATTTTTTTTTCATCTGTATATTTTTTTTTTGCATACAGGTCAAAATAAATAGCGTTTTTAAAATGCTATGAAAAAAAAAACACTCTTACAAACGATAGCATTTTCTAAACGTTATTAAAGGCATAGTGTTTGGAAAACACTATAAATACAATAGCGTTTTGACAAACGCTATCGTATATATAGTATTTTCGAAACGCTATAAATACCATAGCGTTTCGACAAACGCTATGGCATTTATAGCGTTTCGACAAACGCTATGGTATTTATAGCGTTTCGAAAATGCTATATATACGATAGCGTTTGTCGAAACGCTATCATATTTATAGCGTTTCGAAAAAGCTATATATACGATAGCGTTTCGAAACACTATCGTATTTACAGCGTTTTCGAAATGCTGTGCTTTTTATAGCGTTTCGCAGAAACGCTATAAACATACCATAGCGGGGGTATTGACAGCGTTTGCAAAATGCTGTCATATGTCTTTAATAGCATTTACAAAATGCTATCAAATGGCATATATGTTGTAGTGAGTCGGGGGGGGGGGGGGGGGGGGGGGGGGGGCTAATGAGAGGAGGATTAGGGTTTAATTAATTAGTATTTATTGGGGATTAGGATGTGGGTTTGGGTTCGAGTAACGGGTTAGCGGGTTTTGGGTTAGGATCCAACATGAAATGGGTGTGGGTTCAAAAATTAAATCAATTACTGGGTTAATTAAATACCCAAAACACAAAGATAATAAAAATAAAATAGAGTGCAGAAGAATCTCAGGGTTCAACATAGAAAAATAAAATTGATTGAAAGAATATAATTGGGTTGAAGATGAATAACAAGATTTATCAAATAAACAGATTACAGGAATGAGAAGAAAAAAGAATTACAAAAGAAAATGCAAAAAAATCGGAAACAGGGGTTATAACTATTGATAATCATAACTGAAAAATAGAAGTAAATCCTCCTATATATGTTGTTTGTAAAGTGGAATTTGTGAGAAAGAAAGATAAAACAGTTCATTTAAGCAAAATACTGTGAAACTTTGATGACGGTAGTTAACCATTCAATTCTCAGAGTAGGAGCTACTTCAAAAACCTAAGATCACGTAGGTGTTAAGTAAACAATGCAAACAATATTGGATATAATATGTAGGGACAGTATGGCATGTAATAGAAAGAACATGTTTTTATATATATATGATGTTATACTTCTATGTATGTATGTATGTATGTATGTGAGTGTTTGTTTTCCCTTTCGAGCTTGGAAATCTGGATCGTCATACAATAGCGCACTCAATAACAGGGACGATTTTTTTTTGAATATGCTACATCAACACATAGCAACAAAGATGATAGCAAAAGAAAAAAAATAGAAGAGTTGGGCAAGAGCAAGGGAACTTTCATTACATTTCGTTTCTTTCACTGGTAGAGCCCAAAAGCCTTAACTTTTGTTATTACATAGTTGCAAATAAATTGCTTCCTACATGTACATTATCAAACATGTATTAAAGAAGTTTATTTATGTCTATAAAAATAATAAAGTACTAAAAATAACTCACCCAAATAGATATGCATGTCTGAAAGAAAAAAGATTCCCAAAAATGAGAACTAATTAGCACAATTAGATCTATCATGCACAACATAAGCATTAGTATACTTCTTGATTGTTAAGAAAAATTTTAAACTGAACCCAAGTGAACTATAAGAGCATCTGTAGTCGTTTGCTCTAAAAATATCCATATATGGATAAATGGATATAGGAATCCCACTTTTGCTACACTCGTGCAAAGCTATTTTTTAGCTATCTATATTATAATATTAAGCGACGGCACATGAAGTGCCGTCGGAGAGGAAAAAAATTTAAAAAAATGAAAAATTTTGTGGGACGGCACTTGAAGTGCCGTCGGAGAGCGAAAATAAAAAATAATTAATTTTGAAGAACGGACGGCACATGAAGTGCCGTCGGAGAAAGAAAAGAAGAAAAAATAAATTAAAAAAATCAAACCATATGGACGGACGGCACATGAAGTGCCGTCCAAGAGCCATATGGACTTTTTTGGACATTTTTCACTTTTTCCGAAATTACAAAAACATTTCATTAATTACAAAAAAATTTCAAAAAATTACAAAAACAATTCAGAAATTGCAAAAAAAATTAAAAAATTGCAAAAACATTTTCACAAATTGAAAAAAAAAGATAAAAAAATACAAAACCCTCCGGACGGGCACTTCAAGTGCCGTCCGAGGATTTGGGGGAGCGCTGGGATTTTTTTAATTGGAAAAAAAAGCAAAGGACGGCACATGAAGTGCCGTCCGAGGGATTTGGGGGATTTTTTAACTGAAAAAAATTATAAAAAATCAAACGACGACACTTGAAGTGTCGTCCCTCAAATATCGATAAAAGCTATATCGATTCACATTTATAACAATCGCCTGTAGCGATTTATTGATAAAATGGATATTTGGCAAACGAGTGCAGCACGTTCGTTTGCCAAATATCCATTTTATCGATATTTGGCAAACGACTACATATGCTCTAATTAGCTGCTATTATCATTTGAACCTGTGCAAAATGTCCAAAATGAGTTTTTAATGGTTACCATGAAAATAGGTTGGTTAGCAGTTTGTTGGTGAAATCAAAAGGTTGTGGTTGGCTAGCATCCACAGTTAGGGTGGAAGCTACGGTCAATCTCGATCATCGTGAGGATTATTCTGAACGAATTCTTAGGGGAATCTACAAGCAAAAATTTGACAATCACAATACAATTATGAAACATGCAAATGCGAAGGTGAAGCCTAGACCTATTTGAGCATGGAAATCCATGAATCTATCTAACCGCTAGTAAGTCACCAACATTCATTCTGATCCCAAATCCTCTTTCTCCTCATACCCATCTACCAACACCTTCGTCAAGTTCCTCGCAGTCGACCACACCTTCACCAAATCCAAACCCAGTCATCTTCCCTCACCCAAAAGATGAAGCTTCTTTCTTGATCGTGCCCATATCCACTAATGATTTGAGAGAGGAGGGGATGTTGTAAAGACGACGACGGCTGTCGAGATGTAGCGATAATCAAACCCCATAATCGAACCCCGGGATGTTGATATGTAGCGATAAATCCAAACCCAACAACAAAAATAAAACCTTGATTTAAGGAATACCTTAAATTGATGAAGGTGAACGACTTGGAAAAAAGTGCTTTGGAGTGGGGTGAAGGACCTTTTCAAGGGCAGCAGGTAGTCGTCGGAGGAGCAGAGCAAGAGGAGGATAAGGAGCTGCAAGCAACCGCATCAGAGGTTGCAAACAAGCTATGGGTTCCTATCATCATGAAGAGAATTTTTTCCCAAAATGACCCTTTTGTTGAAAGTTTTTGCCAAACTGTCCCTACTTTTTTTTTCCTTAAACGACCCACTCGCTTTTTGAAAAAGCAAGTCTGGAATTATTCCCCTCGCTTTTTCAAAAAACGAGTCTTGAGAAGCTGATTTTCGTCATCTCAAGACTCGCTTTCTAAAAAGGCGAGGGGATTTATCCTACACTCGCTTTTTCAAAAAGTGAGTCTTGACTTTTTTTGCCCAGTAACACTCGCTTTCTGAAAAAACGAGGGGATTTATCCCACACTCGCTTTTTCGAGTGTCGTTTGGGGCCCAACTATCTCCGACCTCGCCTCCCTCCGTTCGTCTCCCCGTCGAACTCCAAACATGAAACATCCCATTAAGTAAAACCTAGATGCATCACTTATTCATTTGACCTCAAACCTCATAATCCCCTCTTCTTAGTTCTTAGATCTTAGTTCTTTAGGCGCATATATAAGCATCCAACTCCTTGAGGGTTTGTTCAGTCACCTCCTTCACTATGTCAGCCTCTGGCACCTTCCTCGCACGCCTTCTCGTACTCGAGGCTCATCTTCACTGCACACCCCTCGCCCTTGGGAACCACCTGGTACGTCGTCTTGAAAACTTTGTGACTACTGTGAGTTCACTTATTTTGCTAACATATTTATTAGGCTTAAAACCCACCGCTATCTACTAGTGTACTAATTTTCCTTATACATATATAATTTTCCTTTGATTTTTGCTCTCTCATTTCATTACTTAAGCAAATTAGATAATGATTTGAAATTTTGAGTGAGATTGACGGAGATTAATGAGTGTGTTAGTCTTTGTCATTGTTCTCAATTTAAGAACTTGAACTTGTAATCTTGTTTCACTTGCTGTGTTAAGTTCCTAATCTCCCACTTTCTCTCTCTATCTTCCTCCATCTCCCGCTCACTCTTCCTTTTTCCATCAACGACCACAAAACCCACGCCGCACTCCACCTCCGAAGCACCACCGCACTCGTCTCAGTCGAGCCTTCCGCTCTTGCAGTCGCGTCGACCCTCGCCACCCCGAAGCACCACCCTTCCACCAGTCGAGCCTTCCGCTCTTGCTGGGCAGAAAAACTTAAGACTCGCTTTTTCAAAAAGTGAGTGATTCGTTTAGGGGGAAAGAAAAAAAGTAGGTCAGTTTGAAAAAAACTTTAAAAAAAAGAGTCATTTGGGGAAAAAATTCTCATGAAGATGCATGGTGGACATTAGGGTTTTTGTTTTGTTTTGCGTGAGAGAGGAGAGCATAGATTAAGAGAGAGAGTGTGCCTGGAATTGGGTGAAAGAAAAGG
Source organism: Hemerocallis citrina (assembly GCA_017893485.1). NCBI lineage: Eukaryota > Viridiplantae > Streptophyta > Magnoliopsida > Asparagales > Asphodelaceae > Hemerocallis > Hemerocallis citrina. The sequence continues at coordinate 79,697,054 of CM030363.1, read as the reverse complement.
GCTACAATACTAAATAGTGAAAAAGAATAGGGAAAGAAGGGTAATTGAGTGCAATTTTTTATACAACCATGTGAGAAGAAGGAGTCTTAATATCACGAAAGAAATGCACAAATCGTGAGCAAATCTGGACCGCACACCACGAAATGTGACGACCATGATTTTGGCGAGTTTTTGGATTTTTGAGGAAAAATTTGCAATCTTGGTTTCTGTTGTGCGGAATACAAATCAAACAACCAATCAAACGAGAGAAACAGCGAGAAAAACAGAAAAGCAAGCAACACAAGAACACAAGATTTAATGTGGTTCGGCAAAACACATGCCTACATCCACGGGGCGGTTGGGGTTTCTTCTTGCTATAATCAACGATGGGCAAAACAAAGTTTACAAGAGATGACGGCTGCAAAATCCGAAAAGAGGTCTCTAATTTCGTCTCTAATTACAAAACCCTAACAAGTGTATTTATAGGGAAACTACTGGGCCTTTTCGAATTGGGCCTTTTCTAGTTCAAAATCCCGTACACAGTCGACTGGTCATCTAAACAGTCGACTGGTCTTGTTCAGGGCAGTCGACTGCTGCTGCTGTATCACAAGCCTTTGAAACTTCTCTGGACAGTCGCCTGATCCTCCAATTCAGTCGACTGATATACTGTAACTTTCATTTGCTGCAGATACTCCAAAACAATCTGAACCAGAATCGAGCCATTATCCTACAATCTCCACCTTGGCGAGATCTTCCAAGTATCCAACAATCTCCACCTTGGTGAAATCTTCCAAGTAGCCCAAACAATCTCCACAAATACTCCAAAACAACTGCTCATCACCAAATGTAACAAAAGAACCCAAACTCCACCTTAGTATGATATCACATACTAAACAAACCAATAGCAAAGCACTATCCCAACCGCCCATGCCAAATTATCAAACATGCAAAATATTAGCCAGGTTCATGCAATGCTTGAACTTGGCTGCCCCAACAATTTTGGTCAACATATCAGCAGGATTATCAGCTGTTCCAATCTTCACCAAATGAATATCACCATCCTTTATCAAATCACGCACAAAATGATAACGGACATCAATATGTTTGGTCCTCGAATGATGAACTTGGTTCTTCGCTAAATGAATAGCACTCTGACTATCACAGTGTACCTCCACCTTCTCCCGATGAATTCCCAAGCTCTTCAAAAGTCCATGAATCCAAATAGCTTCCTTCATGGCCTCAGCAACTGCCACGTATTCAGTCTCAGTAGTAGACAACGCTACAGTGGACTGCAAATTGGACCTCCAACTTATAGGTGCTCTAGCCATAGTAAACAAATAGCCTGTAGTAGACCGCCTCTTATCTAGATCACCTGCATAGTCAGAATCAACATAACCCACCAATAACCTGCTAATATTGTCATCCCTTTCAAACTTCAAACCCACATCTGTGGTGCCACTTATGTACCTCAAAATCCATTTAGCTGCTTGCCAATGCTCTTTGCCTGGATCATGCATATATCGACTAACCATACTCACTGCCTGAGAGATGTCTGGTCGAGTACAAACCATGGCATACATCAAACTGCCAACCACACTAGTGTAAGGTACATTACCCATATACTGTCTCTCTTCATCTGTACTTGGAGACTGAGAAGCACTAATTCTGAAATGAGTGGCTAAGGGTGTACTGACTGGTTTAGTTTTCTCATCTATACCAAACCGTTTCAGCACCTTCAAAAGATATTGCTTCTGTGTCAAACTTACTATGCCCTTTGCCCTGTCTCTAGCTATCTCCATCCCAAGTATCTTCTTGGCTTCACCAAGATCCTTCATCTCGAATTCAGAACTCAGCCGATTCTTCAAATTTTGAATCTCCTTAGCATTTTTAGAGGCAATCAACATGTCATCCACATATAATAACAGATATATAAAAGAACCATTCTGCAACTTCCTGAAGTAGACACAATGATCATACTCACTTCTGGAATATCCCTGCACTTTCATAAACTGGTCAAACCTCAAATACCACTGCCTTGGAGATTGCTTCAACCCATAGAGAGACTTCTTCAACCTGCAAACACAACTTTCCTTCCCAGCTGTCTTAAACCCATCTGGCTGCAACATATAAATTTCTTCATCTAGATCCCCATGTAAGAATGCAGTCTTCACATCCATCTGTGTCAATTCAAGATCAAACTGTGCTACCAATGCTAACAAAATCCGAATAGAAGGATGCTTAACAACCGGAGAGAACACTTCATTATAGTCAATACCTTCCTGTTGAGCATACCCCTTTGCAACTAGTCTAGCCTTGAATCGAACACTGCCTTTTGGACCTTCTTTCTTCGTATACACCCACTTGCAACCAATTGCTTTCTTCCCCTTTGGTAGTTGCACTAGATCCCAAGTCTTATTCTTATGAAGAGAGTTCATCTCTTCATCCATAGCAACTTTCCAATCTGCATTTTCAGAACTTCTAGTAGCTTCTTTGAAGTTGGAGGGAACTTCATCATCCACAATGGGAAGAGCAAATGCAACTGTATCTGTAAAACGAGACGGTCGTTTGATATCTCTTCCTTGCCTTCTTACTGCAATTGATTCTACCTGCTGGATAGGAACTTCTTCATCATTCTCAGTATCAACCACATCATCTTCATCTTGGACAGGAACAGGATTTTCAACTGACAACTTTTCTAACTCCACCTGTTGGAGAACTCTCCTTCCAGTCGACTGGTAATTGCCAACAGTCGACTGTCCCGAGCTCCCACTCTTCTGCTGTTCTGGACCACCAGTCGACTGCTCCTGTACACCAGTCGACTGTCCCGAGCTTCTGCTACTCACCTGTTGGAGAACTGTCCTACTCTTCTGCTGCTCACCAGTCGACTGTCCTATACCACCAGTCAACTGTCCCGAGCTAATCATGCTGGTCTCATCAAAAGTCACATCCCTGCTGATTACTAACTTCTTCTGTTCTGGACACCACAACCTGTAACCTTTGACACCAGTACTAAAACCAACAAATATAGCCTTTTTGGCTCTTGCATCAAGTTTAGTTTCAGTTACATGAAAATAAGCAGGACAACCAAATATATGCAAAAAACTATAATCAGATGCAGGTTTACCACTCCATACCTCAATAGGCGTCTTGCCTTCAAGTGCTGCTGATGGTAAACGGTTGACAATGTGGCTTGCATATATAACAGCTTCTGCCCAAAATGTCTTCTTCAATCCAGACTGTGCTAACATACATCTCACCTTCTCAAGTAAGGTTCTGTTCATCCTTTCTGCAACCCCATTTTGCTGTGGAGTCTTCCTAACTGTGAAGTGCCTTTGGATCCCTTCATCTTCACACAATTTCAGAAACGGATCATTCTTATATTCCCCTCCATTATCTGACCTCAGAACCTTAATCTTCCTACCAGTCTGATTTTCAACTTTCTTCTTCCAACTTGTGAACAATGTCAAAACTTCATCTTTGTGCTTCATGGTATATACCCAAACTCGTCTGGAGTAATCATCCACAAATGTAACAAACCAGTGTCTACCACTCATAGAAGGTGTCTGAGTAGGGCCCCAAACATCTGTGTGCACATAATCGAGGATACCCTTTGTCTGATGTACAGCTGTACCAAATTTCACCCTAGTTTGCTTACCCAAAACACAATGTTCACAAAATTCCAACTTGCACCCTTTAGCATCTTTAAGCAACCCTTGCTTCACAAGCCCCTGCAAGGCCTTTTCTCCTGCATGCCCGAGTCGCATATGCCACAACCTAGTAGAGTCGGGAACAACCTGTTTAGGCCTTTCAGTTACACTGGCAGCCTCACCCAAATATGTTTTTCCCTGCAAGAAAAACAAGTTCCTTTTTCTTTGCCCTTTCATCACCACGAGTGATCCGCTAGTCACCTTCAGAATGCCACCTTCACTAGCAAATTTCAATCCACTGGCCTCCAAAGCACCAAGTGAAATCAAATTCTTTTTCAAATCTAGAACATACCATACATCTGAAAGCTCCCTAATAAGACCATCGTGCATTAGCAATTCAATCTTCCCGATTCCTACCTTCTTACAAGGTGCATCATTTCCCATCAAAACTACACCACCATCCATATACTCCAAAGAAGTAAACCACTCCTTTTTCCAAGACATATGATAGGAGGCTGCTGTATCAAGAAACCATACTTCTTGATAAAGTGAGGGACTAGAAGCAAGTGCAAAAGAAAAATCCTCGCCACTATCTAAATTATCAACAGTCACATTTGCAATCGAATTTTCCTTATTTCGTAGCTTTGGACAATCCTTTTTCCAATGCCCCCTTTCATGACAGAAAGCACATTCATCTTTGGCCAGTATTTTCCTGTCCTTCGAAACTCCTCTCGATTTGGAACGAGATTTGTTTTCCTTTTTTCCAGATTTGGACTCAGATCTTGTCTTAGTCCTGCCCCTTACAATCAATGCTTCAGAAGTTTCTCTATCAACCATTTTATCCCTTCTCCTAGTTTCATTATTCAACAAAGCATTTGCAACATCTTCATATTTCACAGTATCCTTTCCATATATTAACGTTGTTGCTAAATGATCATAACTTTCAGGTAATGAATTCAACAGAATTAGGGCTTTATCCTCATCTTTAATTTGCTCATCCAAATTTAACAAATCAGCCAATAATTTATTAAATGATTCAACATGAGCATTCATAGACATACCTTCTGTATAGGTGAAGCGAAAAAGTCTCTTCTTCAAATACAGCCGATTTTCCAAACTTTTCCTCATGTATTTGTCTTCGAGCTTCTTCCACAACACCGCAGCAACGGTATCCCTCATCAAATCATACTTCTGAGCCTTCGCAATAAAGAGCCGAATAGTCCCACACGCAACTCGATTCAACTTCTTCCAATCTGCTTCGGACATATCCTTTGGTTTTTCTTTCTCCAAAGCAACATCTTGTTCTTGTTGAATAAGAACATCCAACACCTCACATTGCCACATCCCGAAATTGTTTGTCCCATCAAATTTTTCAACTTCAAATTTTGCGTTGTGAATCGTTGTTCTGGACGAACTTGATCCCACAACATCCTTGGTTGCATCTGCATCACCCGCCATCTCCCTCTAGGTCGAACCAACAGCTCTGATACCACTTGTTGTGCGGAATACAAATCAAACAACCAATCAAACGAGAGAAACAGCGAGAAAAACAGAAAAGCAAGCAACACAAGAACACAAGATTTAATGTGGTTCGGCAAAACACATGCCTACATCCACGGGGCGGTTGAGGTTTCTTCTTGCTATAATCAACGATGGGCAAAACAAAGTTTACAAGAGATGACGGCTGCAAAATCCGAAAAGAGGTCTCTAATTTCGTCTCTAATTACAAAACCCTAACAAGTGTATTTATAGGGAAACTACTGGGCCTTTTCGAATTGGGCCTTTTCTAGTTCAAAATCCCGTACACAGTCGACTGGTCATTTAAACAGTCGACTGGTCTTGTTCAGGGCAGTCGACTGGGCAGTCGACTGCTGCTGCTGTATCACAAGCCTTTGAAACTTCCCTGGACAGTCGCCTGATCCTCCAATTCAGTCGACTGATATACTGTAACTTTCATTTGCTGCAGATACTCCAAAACAATCTGAACCAGAATCGAGCCATTATCCTACAGTTTCCACCTCCTTCCGCCTTTTACTTCTACTAGCAAGTAACTCCGTGCATGCACGGGAAAACTTGGGAGCATAGATAGAACAATTCACTAAAACTAAAACTTGTATGAAGTCAGAACATTTGCTAAAATATGATTTGCGAGAATGATATGTCAATAAATATGAATTGATTTAGCACTAAATTACTGTAAACGAACAATGAAATGAAGTAATATTCTAAGATGAAATGAAAAAAAATTATAAACAAAGGTCAATATCAAACTGTGAATGTTTGTTCATTTGTGTGTATAGGCTTCATGAAAAGGAAATAAAATTAAAATCTTTGTACTTAAATAGACAAAGAATGAATTTACTTAAAGTGGAGTGTACCTCCTCCTTGCTATTGACATTTCATTATTCGATTAAGCATGTGTGTTTTGGGTCCAAGTCCGAATCAATGTTGATGCTGCTAATAAGAGCCTTCTACCCGTACCTATGAAGTCTTCAAGAGTGTGCACCAGTTGGTGTTCACGACGAAGCGAAGTTTGTGCCGTGAAAGTGGGATATTGCACTTATATTCTAACACGCTCCCTGAGGTTGAGCCCTAAATGCCTAACAAATTGTGAGCCGAGAATTGGACAATATGCTGATACCATGTGATAGTCTCTGCTACTATGCTAAAACTTCGAAGTTGTAGAAAGGTTGAGAGATATTGCACTTATATTCTAACATGTGTATTAAGTAGTGATAAAAATCGATGTGTTGTGTGAGGCAGCATGAAGAATATTGTTTTTGCTAGAACTGCAACATTCATTTAGTCTAATTCTCTTGGATATATATTGAAATCAATACTCAATACTCCGCGCGCAACATGTTGGAATTTTATTAACACTTAAGAACATGCATAAAACATTAATAATAACCCAAAACATGTTTCTATGATTCTAAATTTTAATCATGTTGCAAAAGTGCTTTAATATAAAATCCTAAATTATGATACTATAGATCTTTGCTAAATTAAAAGAAGAAGAACATTAAAAGCGGAAGCACTAACCTGAAGCCATTGATGGAGATTGCGCAGTGGGTTTGGATCTTCCTATATAATACGCACTTCTATGAGAGGCCGTCTCTCTATTCTTCTGTTGATGGGATGGCAGATGGAATAAGAAGATGCGTATATATAGGGGACCATAACCCTAATTGATAATTATTGATTTCCAATTTTGCCCATCACAAAATAAGAAATTTACTTTACGGTCTCTACACGTGTTATATCACACTTTAAATTATATGCTTTTAACCCATTACTTAATCTTAATTAGATCACTTTAATTTGGGTTAGACTTTAAAATAGCAATTATACATTTAGTCACATATGTGAGCCCACATAGATTATTTTCCAACAATCTCCCACTTGGGCCACGTATGTTACTCCTTATAAATGTACATACTTTATGAGCTCAAAATTTTGCTATCATAACCGAAAGCATAGCCAAACAATCTCGTCCATTAATCATGCAAATATAGGATCAAAGCAATTTTCGTTACATTTATCGTAACTAAATTCATCAATGGTCACATATATCAACATAATCAAATGACATAGATCAAGTGTGAATGTGTAGCATGGAAATTTCATGTAATGTGATCTATACACATGCCTATTTCCAACTGGTCCTCTTTAAAACATAAGTGAGGTCAGAACCAAAACATGACAAATGAGTGAGAAAACTGAATTCTTTATTTCTGATCAGAAAATAACCAAATGTATAAATGTCTCACACAACATAATGCAAATAAAATACAAACTCCCACTAAATCATGATATCCTCAAATAATATAACACCCATATGAGCAGTATGCTCATAAAAGACCTTGGGTGGTAATTCCTTTGTGAGCGGATCCGCTATCATGGAGTTTGTCCCAATGTGCTCTATGGACATCTGTCCACTTTGCACTCTTTCTTTCACAACTAGGAACTTTATGTCAATATGTTTTGACTTTGTCGAACTCCTGTTGTTGTTGGAATACATCATTGTTGACTTATTGTCACAAAATAACTTAAGTGGTCTTTCTATATTCTCCAAAATGCGTAGCCCAGTGACAAAAATTCGCAGCCATATTCCATGATTTTATGCTTCATAGCATGCTACATACTCCGCTGCCAAAGTGGATGAAGCTATAAGTGTTTGTTTGACACTTTTCCTGGATATAGCTCCTCCAGCTAACAGGTAAATATAGCCTGATGTAGACTTTTGCTATCTTGGCACCCTAGTGAAATCAGAATCAGAATACCTTATGACCTCCAAATGATCTGATTTCCTATATGTGAGCATGTAGTATTTTGTTCTCTGAAGATACCTCATGACCCTCTTGGCTGCTATCCAATGGTCCATACCAGATTTTCTTAAATACCTGCCTAACATCCAAACAATGTATGCAATATCCAGACGCGTACATACTTGAGCATACATTAGACTCCCAATAGCTGATGTATAGGGGATCTTTTGTATTTTTTTGAATTTCAAGATTACTTTTAGGACACTGATTGAGACTAAATTTGTCTCCTTTAGCAATAGGGGTATCCCCTGATCTACAATCTTGCATGCCAAACCATTTGAGTACTTTATCGATGTATCCCTTTTGTGATAATCCAAGAGTACCTCGAGAACGATCTCGGTATATCTGAATTCCTAATACAAAAGAGGCATCTCCAAGATCCTTCATCTCAAAATGCTTGGACAGAAACCTTTTAGTTTCATGCAATAAATCTATATCATTAGTGGCAAGCAATATGTTATCGACATATAGAACTATGAATATATGCTTACTCCCACTGAACTTGTGATACACACAATCATCAACTACATTCATCTCAAAACCAAATGAGATAATTACTTGATGAAACTTGTGGTACCATTGACGAAAAGCTTGCTTGAGTCCATAGATGGATTTTGTCAATTTGCAAACCATATTCTTTGGATTTCCCGACACAAAATTTTCTGGTTGCACCATATAAATTGTCTCGTCAATGTCACCATTGAGAAACGCCGTCTTGACATCCATCTGATGTAGCTCAAGATCAAGATGAGCAACAATTGCCATAATTATCCTAAACGAGTCTTTCGATGAAACTAGAGAGAAAGTCTCTGTAAAATCAATGACTTCTTTCTGAGTATAGCTTTTAGCTACAAGACGTGCCTTATACCTATCCACATTACCATTTGCATCCCTCTTGGTCTTAAATATCCATTTACAACCAATTGGTGTTGCACCTTCTGGTAATGGGACAAGTTCCCAAACTTTATTGTCTTGCATAGACTTATACTCCTCATTCATGGCATTCATTCACTTTTGAGAGTTACAACCTTTCATGGCCTGATGAAATGTGATTGGATCATCTTCCATCATTCCATTGTCATCCTCATGTTCTTGGAAAAATGTAATATAATCATCCGGAATAGCATTCCTCCTTTCTCTCGTGGATGTCCTTAATGGCACTGGTTCTTGAGATTGTTGAGTTTGTTCTTCTGGAACAATTACCTCATCTTGAATGGGGGGTTGTTCAATATTGTCTTATTGAGGTTCTAGATTCACTTCTTGATCAATAATAGGTGTGGGAACCTGTATATTGTCAAAAGTGATAGTAGGAATTGAGTTTGTAATTGAATCCAATTCCTCCTCAAAAGCAATGTTCCTGACTTTATTTTTCCCCTAAACTCAACTTCCTCAAAAAATGTTGCAGTTCCCGTCTCAAAAATATTCCTAAGTGTGGGATCATAAAACTTATAGCCCCTAGATCGTTCAGAATAACCAATAAAGTAGCTGCTCACTGTTTTGGAGTCCAATTTCTTTTCATATGGCCTGTAAGGCCTTGCCTCAGCTGGACATCCCCAAATGTGAGAGTGCTTTAGACTAGGCTTTTGACCTGTCCAAAGCTCATAAGGTGTTTTTGCAGCTGCTTTAGGTGGTACTCTATTGAGAATGTAAGCTGCTGTTTTTAATGCTTCTCCCCAGAGGGAATCAGGTCAGGTGGAATGAACTATCATACTCCTTACCATATCCTTAAGAGTCCTTTTCTAATCCTTAAAATTTGTCCCATTAAGCATGGGAACAAAATTGATGTTAGCAGTTATTGAGGCAGCAGATGATAAACTAGCTGAATATAGAACAAAAAACTAAACAAACAAAATAAGCTCACATGAAAATCCATATAAAACAATAAATTCAAATAATGGTTAATCCCATTTCAAGATACCAAGCACAACGTTAATATCAAGTCTTTGGACAGTAACATTAACTGTAAGCGGTACTCTTGTTGTAGTAATCAAATATTGACAATAAATCCTATCAAACAACAAGTCATTCTTTGGACTGACTTATTGTTCACATGGAATACCTTATAATTGTCACATATTTATTACCACAGATGTGTATGAAATTCGGCCAAATATCAACTTACCTTTGGGTCAGTTAATAAATGCATGAATTACAAACACACAATCATCTTGATATTTTAAATAAATTAATCTACATAAAAGAGGTCACTTTGGCGACATTTTGTTTCAATTAAACTATTCAAAATATTAGACATTCATAAGAAAAACCAAAACCAAAATTTGAATTTAATTGTTTCCCAAAATTTTTATCTTTTCCTTAATATCATAATTTTACTTTATTTGTAGATGGATAATTTCAAGATAATATCTATGATAACAAAACCATAATTGAACCATATCTATCTACTGATTTGATAATTAAAACCATAACAGATAATTGAACATCATAATCCTAACCAAAAAATTCAAGCACAACTATCCCACACAAATTTCTATGGGAAAAGTCTATCAATTCATAACCATATATGGATTTTTTTTTTTTTTTTTTTTTTTTGTTCTGGACCTTTAGCAGCATTATTCTTGGTGAACTCAAATTTCTTTCTTTTGCCCTTTACCTTAAATGTGTTAGCCGAATGAGTACTTTTAATCTTTAAGATTGGTCTCTTTAACACATCTAAAGGTTTCTGAAATGGTGTTCATTATGACCAGAAGACCAATACGATTAGAACACTCTCATTTCTCGAAAGTTATTTTCTCATAAAGAGAACTTGAATCTGTAACAGAAATGAGTGTCTTAATCCATGCAAGGTCTAGATCTATGCACCTAGAAAATGCCGGCAGACACCGCAGCAATATTAACTTAATGAGAACAAATGACCATATAATTCACAAAAAATCAATCAATATTCAAAACCAAATAATTGTACATTCCATCTCAAGATATCAAGTGCAACATTAATATCAAGTCTTTGACAGTAATATTAACTGCTAGTGATACTCTTGATGCAATGATCAAACATTGAAAATAATGCATGTGCAATAACAAAACTCTCTTTGGATCGATTTATTATTCACAAGTGCAACCTTATAATTATCACATGTTTACCATCACAAGTGCAGATGTAATCCGGCCAAGTATAAATCTGCCTTTGGGTCGATCAATACTCGCATGGACATACACTTGCACAACATTTAATATTTTTCATGAATAATCTTCACAAGAGAGGGCACTTTGGTGTCATCATGCTTCAATTAATTCACTTAAAATATTAAACATGTACGATTTGTAAACAAAACATGAATATTGATTGAAATGACTTAAATAATAAAAGATGTTTAGTGAATTCAAATAAGGTAAATCTTATCTCAGGCTATTTATCTACCTTCGGAGCTATATATATTTACCAAAATATGTACACAAAATTGATCATATATCAAAATAAATTTCGATATATATACATAAACCAAAGCCTTATTTCGAAAAAATTGCTTACGGTTTTGAATTTTTTTTTTTAAAATTAAACCGGGTGGGCCCCACTAACCCAAACTGGATCCCCAACACCGAAAACCCACCAAGAATCATCACATCCTCTAATGTCACAGCAGCCTCTGCCCATGGGAAGAGAAACGTATTGGTTTCAGAATCTGACAACCCCAAAAGAGAAAATGTCTCCATAATGGAAGCAATTATGTCACAACATACAATAATATACATGATTCCTATGCTAGTACTCTCGGTGGACAACAAAACATACAGTATCTTGCTTTTGCATCAATCTTTCAATTCTTAAGGTTTTCTTTTCCAAATTATGAAGAAGTCCTAAGACTAGCAAATCCTCTAAAAGACAGATTAAAAAAAAAACTTCCAAAAACCATAACTTAGAAAATAAATCTGGAGCCATATCAAAAGTGAATGATGGAAATTTATAATAGAATAAAAAAAAAAACCATAACAAAAGTGAATGATGGAAAATCGTTCAGAATTAAAACTCCAATTAGTTTTAATAAATTTAATCTGAATATAATCTTAACATGAATCTGAAGCAATTGATCCAATTACTTCATCAATTAAATTTCTTAAAGAGGAAGGTCAAATAGAACCCTAAATTTCTTAAGTTTCTTTAAACAAGAAGCCCTAAAATTCTTTAAACAAAAAAAACCCTAAATTTTTTCAATTAATTCAGCAAAGATGGCTCTGATACCAATTGTTGGAATTTTATTAACACTTAAGAACATGCATAAAACATTAATAATAACCCAAAACATGTTTCTATGATTCTAAATTTTAATCATGTTGCAAAAGTGCTTTAATATAAAATCCTAAATTATGATACTATAGATCTTTGCTAAATTAAAAGAAGAAGAACATTAAAAGCGGAAGCACTAACCTGAAGCCATTGATGGAGATTGCGCAGTGGGTTTGGATCTTCCTATATAATACGCACTTCTATGAGAGGCCGTCTCTCTATTCTTCTGTTAATGGGATGGCAGATGGAATAAGAAGATGCGTATATATAGGGGACCATAACCCTAATTGATAATTATTGATTTCCAATTTTGCCCATCACAAAATAAGAAATTTACTTTACGGTCTCTACACGTGTTATATCACACTTTAAATTATATGCTTTTAACCCATTACTTAATCTTAATTAGATCACTTTAATTTGGGTTAGACTTTAAAATAGCAATTATACATTTAGTCACATATGTGAGCCCACATAGATTATTTTCCAACACAACAAACTTCACAGTTGTTTTTTCTGGTCTGATTTAAATAAGACCTTGATTCCATCTGATTTGATACCTCCTTCATGTTACATATCCACCACCAAATTGATATATACAGCTAGCAGTAGAGGAATCTGCATTTTATTATGTCAACCAATTATGAAACTAACAAAGTAAGAATATGAAATAAATAGTACAAAAAGTTGATTATATTCCTTGCATTCTAATATCTCACACCCAAAAAAGTGGTAAAGAGCAAAAACAAAAAAAAGATATAATACATCATCAACTAATCTTTAAATTCTTGAAAAAACTTTTTTTCTTCAAACAATATATACATAATACCAAAGTTTCTCAAGCAGCACAGAGATAACAAAGAAGACAAAAATTATTATGGAATCTTCCTTTTAGTATTACCCTGGAAATAACATTCTATTTATACAAGCCTGAAATTGATAGAGAATTCAATTAAATCTTACTCAGTTTAAACAAAAAACACTTTACAATTGAGGCCCGAAGAATGTTTCTCATGGTCACTTCATAATATATTCAAACAATACTCGGAGAAACAAAATGGGAAAATGCAATTCTTGTTAAACAATTGGGTCTTCAACATCCATTTTCAAGTCAGAGTTGCGAAGAATTCTAATTAGACTTAAAACTTGACAAATAAATCCGTGCAAAGTCCAACTCCAATTGGCAGAAAAAGGAAAAAAAAAACAAAAAAACAAAAATTATTTTGTTTGAATCTAACGCAAGGAAAAGAAAGAGAAGCAAGGAAAAGATGGGAAGAGTTTACCAGCATTGTAGTCATCAAAAGAAGAAATCACCCAACTATTTGAAGCCTTCTTCCAATGAACAACCCTATTCACAATTCCATATTTTACCACCTAAAGGAATTGGTAGGAGCGGAAAAAATAATAAGGATTCGAGTTTGGAACTTTTAAATAATGGCAGTATATGTAGGTTGCATGTTCATGAAACTTTAAAAACATGTTCTAGAAAACTGAATTTTAGGTTTAACATACTCCATGTTTTTCATATTTTTCTCTCTTATCTATGTTTGAAATAACATGTAAATATAGTACAAAAATGAATAAGGCAAGAAAGTGCTACAATTAACAGAACATGTTGTCAATTACGAAGTTAAGAGACTATTAGTTAATTGAAAATTTGTTGAAGCTTATACCCTAGAAAAAGACAGTTTGACGATGTTCCAAATTTCCTATATGTTCAAATAAGATATTGAAAGCAAAGGTAAAACAGTATAAGAGTAATTTGAAAATAAAAATTACAATAATGAAGGAGAAAACCATACCATAAGAGAAGTTGACATAACCTCAGCTCGAAACAATGCCTGTAGATCTGTAACACTATGTTAATGTAAACCCATAGCTTTAGAACAGAGAAATCAACAACCCTAACAACCCTCTTCTCCAAAAGAATCAAGCAGAAAACATATCCCTTGCGTAATCAAGCAAAAGCTTTCAAAACCCCCTACTTCCTTTAAGGATTTAAACAACTTCAAAACTTTTGAGCATGATGAACCCATCGCTCCTCCATAAACCAAATCCCTATTTCCAGCCACATCAACATTGACAGCAAAACTTAATGAGAAACCCATAGCCAGACGTACACACCCACAAAACCAACATGCAATGAAGTTCCATAACCCAAAATCCTCATAAAGGAAATACACCAAAGCAAAGAACACAAGAAAACATATCCATGAATATGCGCACACACACAAAAAGGGAATTTCATTGGTATAGAAATATAACAATAAATTTGAAATAGAACCCATGAAACCACCGCCCAAAAAGTCAAACTGCAACCAAGAAAATACTAGATGAGAAAATTTATGCACCAAATTAACCATAAATTCAATAAGGATTAAATACCAAAGAAAGAAAGAAAAATTTATTTCGAAAATGGGATAGAATGACAGAGGCCCAGATTTATCTTGAATTCGATATATATATGATTAACTGCTTCTTTTCAATTCTTTCTCTCTCTTTCTCTCTAGACATTTGGCTGCAAACATTATAGTTGTCTCGCTAATACTGTAGATAAGATCGAGTTAGCAAAGGGAAATGAAGGATTTTGGTTTTGCTTCCCTTTTCAAATAAAAAGACCCGAGAAATTTCTCAAACATTAGCGTTTAATATATCTCGATTATCATCATTGCCTTAAAAGAAAAAAAACAGGCTAGAAAAAGCACCGCGTTCTCGATGTACATGCAAGCACAGTGAGAATTGCTAAGCTTTATAATAACAAGCAAAATGTTCCTTGGAATAATGTTCTGAAGCAACCTCCAAACAAAAAAGTAAACCACAATGCATACAACCAAAATGTTACACCTAAACCTACATGCCAAAACTGTATAGAGCATATGAGGAGCATTAAAATGAAGAACAGACTACTACTCATCTAGTAGATGAATGTTACATTCATCTGAGAACTTAACCACACCCATAAGATAACATAAAGAAAAAAACCAGTTTTTCTAGCATGCAAATAGACGCTAACTAATAGGTGAGTTACTTAAGAATTATTATATATCGGAAGGAAATGACATATATTAAATACCCGTTGGATTCATAAAATGATTAGATTTTTCCGTGGGCACGTGCCTACGGCACGTCGTCAGAACGATACAGCATATGAAAACCTTGTAAACAATAAATCAACAATTATGTAGCTCAAGTTTGATAGTATGACAATAATTAGTTATAAATAAAAGTCCATGTTTCCATAAGTGTATATATATATATATATTGTTGGGATTGGGGCATCAACAAACGCCCTCTGGTCGGAGCGGAACTAATAGAGCAATGAGGAAGACGAAGTAGACGAGGCGAATAAATTGAGTAAGCAAGTAGATCCACCAAACTAACATAAACATAACAACGATGACTTATCCCGGTTAGCTTTTGCTTAATCCGAGAGAAAATATAGGGAGATCTGATATTTAACTAGAAGAGATTACAAGGATTTACTGATTCACTTGACACAAGGAATTAAACTCACCCACTAAGAACTATCTCTCTCTCAAGCCTCTCTTTGCAATGGAGAAAAGAATCTATGAAGTACTCCCTCTCATATTGAAGAAATTTACAATATATATAGAAGAATAGAGAGAAACCTAGGTCTAATCTTGATCCTCAGTCATCCGATAAAACCTGAAAAAGAAGTAACTGAATAGGAGCCGCACGATCTGACTTGGAGTTGAAGATTGAGCTGAAATGACCTAACAAATCGAACCCAAAAATGAATCAGCGCCGCGGGCGGTCGACCATACCACTATCTGACTTTCCAGTACAACGAGCGGTCGGGGGTGTGGTCGGGGGGTGCGGTCGACTGTCACCCAGATTGGTCGACCGCAACTAGCCTGCACCTGCTGCTGCTGTTGTTCTCCTTCTACTCACTTCAACGCTTCGACCTCCGTGCTTCATATTACCTTCTTTTAATATGAACAACGAGTATACAAGACACAATCCTAACAAACTCTACCTTGGATTGCATACGAGTGCTATCACATGATGTGTTACTCATCTCCAACCTCTAACAAATTCCACTTGCAAAAAAACTTAGAACAATAGCTTCTTCTTCTAGTTGAAATGATCTCTACCCAATCTCACTGAATCCAGTGCAGCCCCTCAAAGGCCCACCTCCGTAGATGTACTCACGAAGTTGCCAAACTCCGCACGAACTCCACCTATCCTTAGGCTTTCTCCACCTCTCAACGATATTCGAACGTCGTGGTCTCGTCTCGATGAATCTAGTTGCGGCAAATTAGCTGAGCTTGCAGGAATACCGGAAAAAGGAGTAATACTTGCACAAGTATTTCGAATTTCCCAAAGCTTGTAAGAATTGTTTTGGCTTGGCCCAACCATTTTCATACCTCTAATCACCTTACGACGATCTTGAAAAATAAAACTCCATCTCGAGCTGTGCACCTGCAGTTCCGTGCATCAAGAGTTCCCAAGGATATCAGATTCCGTTTCAGCAGAGGAATATGCAAAACATCCTTTAAAGTGAACATATGTAGACCTGGCATCTTCAACTTAACTATCCCCTCACCCACTACTTCACAAATTTTCCCAGTTTCCGTTGTCACACAATGTCCCGTAGTAGACTTATAAGTAGAAAACAACTCATTCTCAGAGCAAATATGAGAAGAACTCCCTGAGTCAAGAAACCAACTAGAATCCACTTCTAAAGAATTTGAAACAAGAAGACACGAACTACCTGAATCAAAGGCACCAAAGGCACTAACTACATTAGCGGCTGAACTCCCGTTC
The DNA here is from genome assembly GCA_017893485.1 of Hemerocallis citrina. Taxonomy (NCBI): domain Eukaryota; kingdom Viridiplantae; phylum Streptophyta; class Magnoliopsida; order Asparagales; family Asphodelaceae; genus Hemerocallis; species Hemerocallis citrina. Next base: position 79,680,066 of record CM030363.1, on the reverse strand, counting down.
TTGGCGCTTTCTTGATTCTGCAATTTTCAACAGTCTTTCTTGATATATCCTGGCCTCTTGCAATATCGGCAATGGATCGAATCTTTTTGCAAAGTACTTTGTCTTCCTTCCGAATGACCATCCACTGCTAAACAACTTGTAGGAACAGACGATGAAGATTTATGGGTCTCCTTCCTAAGTTGATTTTTCTTCAATGCTTTGATTACACCATCTACCGAAATACTCTCCGTGGCAGATCTACCGTGTAGCATGGTTGTGATCAAAGGCTCGTACGAATCCGGCAGTGAATATATCAGGTTGAAAGTTTTATCTTCCTCACACACATCTGCGTTGATCGCCTTAAGTTCAGACAATACCTTATTGAACTCTGTAATGTGGTCTTGGAGATCGGTACCTTCCTTTATAGATAAACAGAATAACTTCCTCTTCCAATGCATCCGATCTAATAACGATGAACCAGAGTAGTCAGTTATGAGTCTTCCCCACAGACTCGCCGCATCAGTTTCTTTAAGAAATCTGCACTTGACCTCGTCCGCCAAGGATAGTCGGATTAGACTTATGGCTCTTTCACGAATATCTTCCCAAACGTCATCCTTCATAGCAGTTGGCTTTTCCTTCTTCTTTACTGCTGACTGCAACCATTCTTGAACAAGAACATCATACATGTTAGTCTTCCAAAGATTGAAATTGATCTTACCATCAAACTCTTGATCTTCAAAATACTGTGGCTTGTCATCTTAACCAAGAAACTCGGCAACCTGAAGCTCTGATACCAGTTGTTGGGATTGGGGCGTCAACAAACGCCCTCTGGTGGCAGCAGAACTAATAGAGCAATGAGAAAGACGAAGTAGATGCGGCGAATAAATTGAGTAAGCAAGTAGATCCACCAAACTAACACAAACACAACAACGATGACTTATCCCGGTTAGCTTTTGCTTAATTCGAGGAGAAATATAAGGAGATCTGATATTCAACTCGAAGATATTACAAGGAGTTACTGATTCACTTGACACAAGCAATTAAACTCACCCACCAAGAACTATCTCTCTCTCGAGCTGCTCTTTGCAATGGAGAAAAGAATCTATAAAGTACTCCCTCTCATATTGGAGGAGTTTACAATATATATAGAAGAATAGAGAGAAACCTAGGTCTAATCTTGATCCTCAGTCGTCCGATAAAACCTGGAAAAGAAGTAACTGAATAGGAGCCGCACGATCTGACTTGGAGTTGAAGATTGGGCTGAAACGACCTAACAAATCGAATCCCAAAAACGAATCAGCGCCGAGGGCGGTCGACCATCCAATAAGACCGGTCGACCGTACCACTCTCTGACTTCCCAGTACAACGAGCGGTCGGGGGTGCGGTCGGGGGGTGCGGTCAACTGTCACCCAGACCGGTTGACCGCAACTAGCCTACACCTGCTGCTGTTGCTGTTCTCCTTCTACTCGCTTCGACGCTTCGACCTCCGTACTTCATATTACCTTCTATTGAACAACGAGTATATAAGACACAATCCTAACATATATATATATATATATATATATATATATATATATATATATATATATATATAGAGAGAGAGAGAGAGAGAGAGAGAGAGAGAGAGAGAGATAAATAAATAAAGGAGTTGTTTTAGGGGGGGATTTGAATTTGAGTTTGGGGAGAAACTTTTGGGTGAAAAAAATGTGTTTTGTAATATTAGATCTTGGCCTTTGATTTTGGGGATTAAATGAGAGCCACTTGATAGTTTTCTTTGTGTTTTATTATATAGATGTGCAAGTTTTGTGGTGACAACTAAATTATCCCTATCCCTAAATTTACACTTAAAGCCAATATATGTTGACCATGTGTGGGCCTTACAATTTTTTACCAAACTATCCCACTTTTTGTAAGTATGTACGAAACTATCTTTGTTTGAAAAGTTAATACCAAAACATCCCTATCGTTAACAGGGTTAACGATCTTTGTAATAATAGGCACGTTAACCCCGTTAACGTGTCTATACTTAGTGATTTTTTATGTACAAAATATTCCTATCTGTTTGTTTGTGAAGATAGGCATACACGTTAACTCAGTTAATGGTCTTGGTAAAACAAGACTGAGTTAACGTGTCTATACTTAGTAATTTTTTATGTACAAGACATCCTTGTCAGTTTGTTTGTGAAGATAGGCATACACGTTAACTCAGTTAACGGCCTTGGTAAAACAAGGCACGTTAACTAGAGTTAACGTGTGTGAGTTAACGTATGTGGAAACTTAAAATCTTCACACTCATTAACTCAGTTAACGGCCTTGGTAATAATAGGCATGTTAACTGAGTTAGCGTGTCTATACTTAGTGATTTTTTACCCACACCCCTCTTTGAGGTAGTGTCCCATACTGTCCCAATTACAAACGTTAACCCCGTTAACGCGAGTGGTTTAAATACCACCGCTAACGGGGTTAACGAGTCTATATTGGATGAGTTTTGCTGCAAATCCCCACCCAAGGAAAAAAGTTGTATCCCTATCAGCACGTTAATGGGGTTAACGCTAGGGAAACTACTAGACTCGTTAACTCCGTTAACGACAGGGATGTTTTGGTATTAAATTTTCAAACAGGGATAGTTCGTACATACTTACAAAAAGTGGGATAGTTTGGTAAAAAATTCTGGGCCTTATTGGTCCAATGGTAAATTATTGCTACCCACTTAAGCTCCATCAAATGTAGAAGTATAATGAGGCAAAACATATGTTTTGTTGCATGCAACAGTAATTCAGTACATGAATAAACTCTAAAACTGTGAGGCCTTCTTCTAAAAAAAAAAAAAAAAAGTATTGTCCTCAAATCATTCACCAACCGCCGACCTTGATATATATCCACAAAAAGATGATTCTCTCTCCAAAAACTGCTAGCACAGATCCTTTATAAGGAAAATATACGAAAGAGTAAATACTCATGAGCCAAGAATAGGCCGCAAGAATTAAAGCTTGAAAGGAGGCACGCAATTCATACACTACAGTAGATCAATTAGTAGCACAAAAGAAAGAACTAAGGTTCGTTCTATAATGTGTTGCTAAATTAAAGCAATGATACAGTCACAAAGGTGGATATCACTCTAGGTTTCCTGTAATGATAACATCACGATAAAATTATTTCATTGTAAATATATGGTATCTGTCCTTTATTCAAGACTAAAAATTGCATCACAGTAACTACAATAATGTCTCTAGAATCATGATATCCCATTTGTAACTACTATAGAAGATGCAGTAATGAGTAAGAAATGCGAAAAGCAAGAAAAGCCAAAAAGATGCAGTAATGAGTAAGAACATGAGAAAAAGAATGAAAATTAATTGCCGTAAAATAACAAAATGTGAATCACATTAACGAAGCAATAACAACATTAACTGATAACTAATGATAACTAATGAGTAAAGATTATTAGCCAAAAAAAAAAAAAAAAAGAGAGAAAAAGAGAAAAAAAACCTAATGAGTAAACATGTAAGAGGACAAATTTCACTTGGGGATTGAGGTGTATACTTAAAAAGACCAAAATATTAGGTTCTAAATAGAACCTTATGCTCTCAGAGCATCCACAATCGTTTGCTATATTTGTCAATTTCTCATTTTTTTTAGAAAGTAGGTGTTGCAGTCGTTTGCTGTTTTTTCATAAAATGGCAAAATCGCTACACACACTTTTCATTTTTTAGAAACGAAATTACGATTCTCAAATTATAAAAGACGATATATGTTGTTCCGTCCCTATTTTTTTTCAATTTTTTAATGGGATCAGACGAGACATATTGTTTCGTCTGACAATTTTTTTTTTAAATGATCAGACAGTATAACATGGATCAGACGGTACAACATGTACTGCCTGGAAATAAAAAATAAAAAAAATGCTGAAACGAGACATGTTGTCCCGTTTCAAGCATTTTTTGCTTGGACGGGAGAACATGTCCCGTCCAGCAGGGGGGGGGGGGGGCGGGGTGGTTTAATTAGGTGTAAAGTAGGCTTAGTGGGGAATTAATTAGGTTTTAGGTTATATTATTTAATTTATTTAATTAATCTATTTTAATATCTAATCGTTAATTAATTAACTGTAAAAAAAAGGACGAAACAACATGTCTCGTTTTTTTCGAATTTTAGTAAAATTTTAGCAAACAACCACTGCAGACAAAATCCTTATTTTCTATTACTGTAAATGTCATTTTCTAAAAAATGAGAAACACCATTGTGGATGCTCTTATAACTCCAAAAATGCATTTATATGTTTGCCAAAGAAGGGGCAGAACCGGAAGTCCGTCAAAAAAGATTTTTTTTTGGAAGGAAAAGGTGGAGTATGGCCACCCTGTTTCATTAATAAGAAATTAATGATACAAACCCAGCGAACTGGGCCAGATTACAACATACAGATAGGAAATAAAATATACATGAAGCAACATGACCCGTACAAACAACAAATCCCTCTTACAACCCTGGAGGGTGGGCCAACAAATAAGCTCGGTCCAGCAAAATTATATGTACGTCTGTTTAACTTCGTACACTGCCTCTACGGTACATGCACACCCACCTAAAACTAGTCTGGCAGGATTTTAACACCAGCCGATCCATGCCTTCTCCTCGCTGAGGGGGCCCCATCTTTAGGCCCAAGCTCCGCAAGCCGACATATGATATCACGGCACATGCATAGCAACCGCACCCTCCCACCATCTCCACTACCCATCTTACAAACGCGCCAACAGCTTCCACAGCCGATACCAAAGAAATAGCCGTGAAGAGGATACCTTCACCTCTCTCACGATTGTGCTATCTCAGGTGATTTCTCACCAACCAACTATCTCGCTCATCTCACCAAAAACCACGCTCCAGGAGAGAACCGTGGAGAAGATACCTTCACCTCTTTCACGCTCTTACTCTCTCAGGCAATTTCTCACCACACAGACTCAACTCGACTCTTACTCCCAACGAGGGAAGAGACGACGCTGTTACGAGACAGTGGCCTAAGCTGTAGGGAACTCGATAGCCTGATAGTAGGCGCTGTCAAGACTGCATCGGCGGTATCGTTGGACACCCAAACAGGTGAGCACGCATCATGGAGGGACCCCATCTTCGAGCCCAAGCCCCACAATCGTGCAATACAACGTGCTACACAGTCCCTACCTCCCACAACAAACAACCATCGGCCTGGCCCCACGGGCCCCATACTGAACCATCGACCTCACACACATGAACCCCAGATCCATGGCGTTCGCGATAACAGGCGCGGGAGGATGCTCTGGCGCGACATAGTCGCTCCACGACAGTTAAGGCAAGCACCCCAAAAGTTGAGATAAGTGAGCGCACATCATGGAGGAACCCCATCTTCGGGCCCAAGCTCCACAATCGTGCAAAACAACATACGACACCTTCCACACAAGAACAAGCTCGGCATAGCCCACGTCAAACCCTGGCTTCTTCAAACGCACTACCAACTCTAGAGAAACCAAATCTGTAACACCACACAAAATTGAAAATGACAATTTTGCCCTTGTGTGTTATGCACGTGTATTTTGTAACGTGTTTTCACTATATATTTTGATTTCCGACCATTTATGCAGTTTCCATATTGATTTTATCCTATTTTGAGTCAACTCGAATATATATTTCAATTTTGATATTTTTTATGTGCTTTTACATGTTTCGATGTAAGTGTCGAATATATATTTTCACCGCTATGTATAATAGTTTTCTATATGTTTAAATTATTTATCTTTGGTGCTCAAATCTATTTTTTATGAATGAAGATCCATTTCCCCATATTTTGATTAAAATACATTTTTCAATCTTGCACGTGTGATGCACGTGCTAATTTTCATTCTTGATCTTGTTACTCTCTTTATCTATTTTGTTTGCATGAACAAGTTTTAAATTATCCTTCTTTTGATCCATGGACTTAAATTTATATTCTAGCCCATTAGATTAAACAAAAGAGAGCCAACTAGAATAATTAAATTGTTAATTAAAATGGAGCCCATAGATTAATGTGTGAGTTGAGATAGCTTTAAACAAATGGTAGTATAAGGAAAATGGGGGCCCCACGAGTTGAAACAGAGTATGTGTTGGGGTGGAATGGCATATAAGTATTAATATAGCTTTGGCATATAAATGGGTATATAGTAGTTTGATGTGGGGCCCACGGGATAATTGAGAACAGCAAGTGCTGTGTGGTCTTTGGTCTTCAAACTGGCGACGTGAATTCAAGGTAGGCCGGTTTTGGATGAGGGGAGTGAGAGAGTGAGTGAGAATTCATGGCTAGGAGAATGGGGAGATGAAGAGTTAGGAGTTTAGGGAGTTAGGACATTGGAGAGTTTAGAGGAGAAGTTGAGAAAATGAATGGTTGGAAAATTAAATTGGAGAATTAATTCTAAAACCCTAATTTGTCCTATAAATAGCCCACCATTCTCCTCTCTTCTCACACCAAAAAGGCAAAACAAATTAAGAGAAAGAAAAAGAAATAGAGTAGTGTTCTTCTGCTTGGAGACTATTGCTAGGAGAGGAAGAACTAGGAATCCTTGGAGCTAGAAGTGGTATTCTCCTTCTTTCAATTGTTCAAGCTTCACTAAGGTGGGTGTTCTCATGCTTTCTAATTTTTAGAATTATGCATGCTAAGTAATAAATAATGAGTAGTATGGAATTTCTGATGTGATCTATGCTATTGTATGAGATGAGAATGGTATTAAACCATGTATGGTTAATAAATTAAATTACATCATGTTAGGGGTTAATGAGAAAAGGAATTGATTGATTAATTGTCATACATTAGCGTACATGAATATAGAGAATTTTGATTATGTGAACAATTGATAAGTAAATAAATTATTGTAAAGAAGATTTGATGTTATGAAACTCATTTGAGTGCTTTTAAAGATATAATATGCTACTTGTAAATTAAAAATAATAAATGCAAAATTGTGTCCATCAACAAAAAGAACGATTTTAAAAGATATTTTATTCTTTAAATTATGATTTTATAAATCAGTGGATTACTGTTATAAAGTAATCTCAACTTTTATAAATTTATTTCAGTTAAATAAAAGAGTTGATAAAATTTGAGAAATTGAGTTTTGAAAGATAATGAAATAACGAAGAACTTGAACAAAAAGCCTAGAAAGTGCATTGGTATCGTTGGCTGCACTTGGCCTAGTGGTATGGCGTGCGCTGGCCTCCTTGTTGGGTCTGGGTTCAAAACTCAGTATGGCCAAAACATTTTTTTTTGTTTAATTTTTCAAATGAACACTAGATTTAAGGGAGACATGAAAAGGGTTTTGGTTTGTAGTTGAGACAACAAGTCCACATGGACTTCTTGGTTGGCGCCGTAAGTGTTGAGCGCTGCCTGGGGGCTTCACGGGTTCGAAACCCAGTTTTGTTTGAGGGATTGAATGTAAATTAAGGAGTTCTAATGCTAATTAAAATTTGTGAAAAGTCCTAGTGTTCATATAAAATAATCAAAAGTTATAAAAGATAGTTTTTGAGATTTTTAATGTATAGTTGAAGAACCAAAAAGGGAAATTTTGAATAAAAATTTGAGTTGTATTAGATTTTGATTAAAGAGCTTGTTGTTACTTTTTTGAAGAGAAAAAATGGAGTAATGTAAATTGAATTCTTTCAAAGAAATTACACCTTTATTTTTTGTATAAAAATGTTGATTACTAAGGAGACTTAGAATGGAATGAATCTATGAAAACTATTATTTTGATGGTTTGTAATAAGACTCACGAGGAGTACTAAAATGAGACTTCAAGAATGAAAAATTAAGATGAGACTTGATCATATTAGTGAATAATTTGAAGATGAGAATGATTAGTTTTGGGATATGATAAAGGGTATGTGTACCCGTGATTCTTATGCATGAATTGTTGAGTTTTGAGTTAGTAAAATCTCGTTACCGGCAAATGTTGAAATAAAAGAGTTGAGATATAAATTTGAGATATGGTTGTGGATCTATCTTGGTAGTGGTGATTAAGACCGGTAAGCGATAAGACTAATTCTAGGCTTGAAAATCTATTTATGTCTTGAACTAAATAATTAGGCACATAAGTGAAGATGTAGTAAACCTGGGCAAACGTAAGTGGGTTGCTCTATATAGTCGGCGGTGGATCTCTGTGGCTATAGACCCAGTCGGCGGACTGTGGTTGCTCCGTGCGAGACGGGCTTTTATATTTAAATTTGGGATTATGAGGACGGGTCAGCGGTGGATTTCGGGATCTTGAGTAATCAGGGAGATAGTTTTTTTGTGTTGCCATACTCCAATAGTCAGAGAGGCTGGGGCTAGAGTGTCACTTGCGAGATGATTTGCACGATATAATAGCCGGGGGCGGATGGGATCTGTTATTATAGCCAGGAAGGCTGAGATCCGTATCCGTGGAATAATCTAAACCTTATTTTATTTCTAGGTAGTTTCATGGCGAGGGATCGAACCCTTCAATGTGGAGTACGTAGGCGCTTGCCCTCGGACCTATGTAGTATGTGATGCATAGAATCCGAACAAGTGTGCATTAGTGTCATCCTAGTATAAAATGTGTGCATTAGGCATTAAGGTATGACATACACTTACATGTTTAGAATAATCACTTTTGACACTTTATATTTCATTCAAGATTGTTTGTGTTTTGTTAAAGTATGGAGATTGTTATACTATTTCCGGCATAGAAAGGATAGCCGTGTATAACATTTTGTCAGTTATAAGCGACTGACGTGCCCACAGTCTTACATGCAGGTAATAGATGTTCATGAAGCTATAAAGTGGATATGCTGATGCTATTTTATTTTAGAGATGTTGTAAATGTTTCATTGTAAATTATTTTTGTCTTCCGCTGTGTAATATTTGTAACAAACTCTGATGTATTATTGAGAAAAGTTTTAATTTCCTTGTAAAATTGTACGAAGTGAAGTAAAGATCCTGTGAAATCTCAAATTCATTCTTATTTGGAATTTGGGGTGTTACAAAATCATAGCAGCAGATTGCCATGATAGTTGTTTTGGAGGGTATCCAATCTTATCAAGATAAATCTGAATGGTAGAATTCCTCTCGTGAATCTCCGCATCCTTCTGTTCCACCAACTTCATCAACTGCCTCTTCGCCTTCTGCAGCTCCGCATTCTCCACCGTAAGCCTCTTGATCTCCCCATCCTTCCCAATAGATTTAAGATGGAGCTGGTGGCTTTTGGCCTGAGAGTCAGCGATCCCGGAGAGGTGGAGCTCTAGAGAAGCGGAGAGCTGTGCGATCTCGGACTGGTGTTTGAAGAAGTCGGAGTAGAGGGATGAGTACCTGTGCTCTAAGAGGGGGCAGGTTTGCTCGGAGGCGGCTTCCACCGCCGAAGGAGGTCGACGTCGGAGATGGGGCGGCGAACCCAAGCCTGCTACCTCCAGCGAGAAGACAGAAACCATCGGGAGGCGGAGAGGCAACATTAGGAGAGGCGTTGCACGACGCGAAGACAGTGGAAGATCGTCGGCGGGGAACGGAGAGGATCTGTAGCCGTCGCAGGTGGTTGGTTGCGGCGTGCAGCGGGAGGAGTAGGATGAATGGCGGCCGAGGAGGGGGCGGCGAAACCCCTAACCGCCACCCCTTCCAACTCAGTACCAGATCTAGGGTTTTTTTTTTGGAGTTTCTGTAACCCCTCTTTCCCTAATTACGTATTTTGTGTATTTAAAATTTTTGTAAATTATTTTTTTCCATTTTCAAATGCTTTTGTTAAAATGTATTATTGGATCTTCTGTTAAAATCTATTTTTAATTAATAATTTTATTTATAACTAGTTCCCAATGGTTTTTTTTATAATACAAATCTTATTATTATTATTGTTATTGTTATTTTTATTATTATTATGATTGTTGTTATTATTGTTATTATTATTATTATTATTTGTTTTCTTTTTATTATCTTTGTTTATTAATTTAAAAACCTATTTCTATGTATTAATTATATTTGTACTAATTTCAAATAAATTCTATATTTTAATGCAAATTATATTTTGTTAGAAACCCTATTTTATTTTGTTATCTTGACCTTATTGGATTTTTAAACCTAATAAACCTTTATCCCTAAACTCTATTTGGATCTTGAATACCCAAAACCCATTAACCTATAAATACCCTGTACCCATATAACCCGTTACACCCCACTTCAACCCTAATACCCCAAATGTTCTACCCTGAGGATTACACAGAAACCTAGCCGCCCTATATCTCATCCCCTACCTCTTCATCTTCCGCACTTCCAAAACCCATCCTCCTGTATTCCGATCTCCCCTCTCCCGCTCATATATCCCTCTACCCCTGTGTGCACCCCCGACCTATCCCTTTCGACTGCACCGCCTTCCACCTACTCGTGTTGTCCATCTCCACCCCGATTGCAGCAATGACAGTGTCGTGCTGTCGTTCTCCGAGAGCCTGCAGCGCCCTGGTCTCTTCCACAGCACCGTAATCGATGCCAACAACCGACGCATCCTCCTGCGTCGCGATATCTCGGCGACCAGACCTCCTTGTGCTCCTCCATCGCGACCACAGCAGACAGACAGCGGCTAGCAACCGCAGCAGCACAGCCAGCCACAGCACCCCAGTCTGCCCCTGGCCACCGCAGCCATGGCCGCCACCCAGCACCGCTGTGTTCCACCACTATCCCTGCCATCTACCAGAGCCAAGCCAATGGGTGCTGTTTGATCAAGTGGAGTTTTGATCATGTTGAATGTGAGCCGTTCAATCTTCTTGATCATCTTGATCATCACCATCAGATTGCTCTTGAACCGTCCGATCTGATCAAGATTCAGATCTTCATCAGATCAGATCCGAGCCATCGAATCCCTTGATCTTGATCTTGATCTTCGATCTCAGCCGTCCGATCAACTGATCACACTTGATCTCGGCCCGTGATCGTCTCGTCCATCTTCTACTTGGTGAGTTAAACATTTGATCTACTTTTGTTCTCATTCTTCAGATTGTCAATCATGGTATATTTACTCTTTTGGTACTCTTCTAATTCTTATATGTTTTATATTCGATCTTGGCCGTTGGATTCGCTTGATCTACATCTTGATCACCATCTTGATCATCGAGATTCGTTCCCAATCGTGATCATCGTGATCGTTGCTTGTCACCGTGTCACCGTGTCTCCATGTCACCGGGATTCCGATCCCTTATTCTTCGCTTATTCGGATTAACCTAACGTCGTCCTAAAGGCAAGTATCTTCTTGTACATTTCGTTTTCTAGTACAAGTTTTTCCTTAAAAATACTGCAAGTAGATTGTAAATGTGAATCCTCTTATTTATCGTTGATGATCTCATGTTTTGCCTTACCTGTTACATGATGTAAGAGTCACAATCCGTCGTTGATACACTTGTTCACAACTAGTATAATTTGATACATTTCATGCAAAAAGTGTCTTATTTGGTTTCTGTCCTGTCTTGGCTTGCTGTTTCGACACCGATAAAACTAGAATCTGAACTTGAGTCCTGAATATGAAATGTATCCCAAAGTGTCTAGTTGCCAATAACATCCAATATTTTTGAATTCCAAGTTACGGTTTGAGAGATATCACAGTTTTACTAATACTGTGTCTGTAATCGCAGATTCATAAAAACTGCTGCACCACTTTGGTTTACAATTATTTTAACTATGCTACCAGTAAGTAAATGACTTGAAATTTTACATGCTAATACTGAACACAATTGAGAACATTTACTAATTTTCTTAGAATTAATTATTGAAGTTTCAAACCTGATTCACATGTATAAACTCAGTTTTATAAATTCAGGCTAAACACAAATCCTGTATAGTTTGCTATTTTGACACATGTTACTAAAACTTCTATGTACCTTAATAATATGCATTGGAACCGGGTAGGAATCTAATTTCTAGGCCTTCTGACGGATCCACATTTGCTATCTTGTAGTAATGGAAATCGCAATTTTGGTGCAGCAACGTCATATTGTCTAGAACTGCAATTCTCGTAGTTCTTGATAATCTTAATTTGTGTTGACCTTTGAATATGGTTTATAATTATCTTAAACTTGTTCCATGTTCTTGACCATGTTTACTTGACCTGTTTCACACACTTTCATATTTGTTTGATGATAATAATAAATAATAAGTCGGGGTTTAAGGGAAAGACCATAGTAGTGAACAATATAGGTAAGTGTACTCGGAAGGGGCCCGTGTTTCTCACTTGATACATGTTTTATGAACTAGTTATATTATTATTCGATTCATGAACTAGCATATTATTTGATTCATGAACTAGTATATTATTATTCGATTCATGAACTAGTATATTATTTGATTCATGAACTAGTATATATTTGATTCATGACTTATCTTGTTATGACTTGACACATGAACTAGTTATATGATTACTCGATTCATGAGCATGGCTTGCTTGATACTGGATACCTGAGTACACCGCCCTATAAAATCTGCCACTAGGCTTAAACGTAACTGATTATATGTAGCAACCATGTAGTAAAAGTATGGATGCATGAAGTGCTACCTCGATAGAATTAAACATTAGAATTAAGATTAACTTGTCACTTGTACACACTTCATACCCTACTTGAGACTTGTACGTGAGACTTGTTACTTGAGACTTGTTACTTGAGACTTGAGACTTGAGACTTGAAACTTGTTACTTGACTTGTAAGTGATACTTGTTACTTGATGCTTATACCATTACATTTTCACTTACCACTTGTTCTACTACTAGTACTTGTTACCCAATCTTGTCACTTGATTTGTCTTTCTTGCTAGCTAGTTTCTTGAATCCCACTACTTGTTGTATCTCTATTATATTATGTTATACAGTCTTAATTCCAAATCTTGTTCCATATTCCTTGTACTTGTTTTCATACCCTTGCTTGTACTACCTGCGGCCCTAACTTGCACTAAGGGCGTTTGTCTTGTTTTCTCTATTTTTTCTTTTTATATTTATATATGCAGACTTTGGAAATGAATTGCCTGCTAGAATTGGTGAGCAGACGTTCTAGGCTTCGCTTGGAGAAAAGGCTTGCTTTAAATATTTTATTTTTGAATTATTTATTTCTTTTGTTACTTGAATCTTGTAACGAGCTTATAGTCCCGAGTTTTATCTTTCGATCCAGATTTGAAAACTATCTGGGAAATTATTATTTTGTTTCAATTGTTTCTGTTGATTAATAAATTATTCATGCATGCGTGGTTGGGTACATTTTGTTATATTCTTGTTATGATACTGAGTAGATCCTGTTGAAATATAGTAAGTAGTAATATGTATATTCTGTTTCCTAATCTATAGGAAACAGATTCCCCAAATCTCTCACCCCTCAATCTTCTCTCAATCTCCTTTCATCTCCTCCAAGATTGTAATACTTATATATAGATGTATACTGTAAAGAATAAAGAACAAGAAGAATATTAATATTTTTTCCCAAATCTGTTTTCAAGATTTTAACATGGTATCAGAGCCTAACCAGATCTAGGTTAACTGAAGAAAAAGAAGAGGAGGTGATCAGATCTGACACCTCCATCTTGATCCGATCTCGTCCAAAGATCCCGTTGCTGATCCCGTCACCAATCTTCGTCACCAGTCATCACCAATCCCCAACGTCTTCACTTCGACATTCGACCCCGACCAGATCCCGTCACCGATCCCCAACGTCCTCGTCGACCCCGACCCCGACCCCGACCAGATCCGACCAAATTCCCTTTACTGTTCATCTTCTCCGTCTCCTTCCCAGACCTCTGGCGACCCCCGACGCTCACCCTGACCTTCGAGCGCCACCCCTCGTCTCCGCCTTCCTATTGATGCCGCCAGCACACCCTGAACCCCCTGTCCTCCTCTGATCGATCGACAGCCCACCAAGAAACCCAACAACTGTTGCTGCTATTGCTGTTCCTCACCCCGACGCTGCTGGACCTCGCCGTCGACGCCGCCTCCACTGGTCGCTGTCGCCGCCGCCCCCTCGGTCATCATTACTGCCAGTGCTGTTCTCTCTCTTGCATTCTAGCGGTTGTCTCTCTCTCTTGCATTCTAGCGGTTGTCTCTCTCTCTGTTACTGCCACTATCGTTGTTCTTTCTCTATTGTTGCTATTGTGACCTCTTGATCTAATTTAGTTAGATCTGATTTGCTGATTGTACTTCATTGGTGTTTGCTGCTCACTACTTGGCGGACAACTTGTTCTCCTTGTTGTGTTACTATGGGACAATATCTATATGAGTCAAGGAAGTGTATCCATTGTTGCAAGATTGACCACACGAAAACTCGTTGTTATAAGATTGTCGGCTATCTGGAGAACTAGGATCATAGTAGGGATATTTGGAAGAAGATTTGCAATCAACCCAGTATCGCAATTGGAGTTGCTGATCGTGCTGCTACAGGTAATGATGGTAAGGTTTTTCTGCCACTGTTATGAATAATGCATGGATAGTTGATTCGGGTGCTACCGATCATATGACTTTTGATTCTAGCCAAGTCCAAAATTTTCAACCATATACCAAATCAACTGTGTCCACTGCCAATGGTGATCCTGCTACTGTTATTGGCGAGGGTTTCATACCTCTCACAAACAACCTAACCTTAGATACTGCTCTAGTTGTGCCATCGTTGAATTTTAACCTATTATCTGTTGCTCAAATAACTACTGCCTTATATTGTATTGTAGTATTTTGGCCTTCATATTGTGTATTTAAGGATATTCGGACTCGCAAGACAATTGGTTATGGGGTTAGACACGGAAAAATCTATTATCTGGATTTAGAATCTGAATGTTCAAGCAAGTTGACTCAAGCTCTAAGTGTGGAAGGATCCGAAGATGAGAAGAAGAAATCAGATATTTGGCTATGGCATCGACGTCTAGGGCATGCTTCTTTTGGGTATTTGAAGAAATTATTTCCAAGATTATTTTTGAAGTTGGATATTTCTACCTTTCGGTGTAATGTGTGTAAACTCGCAAAAGGTCACCGTGTCTCTTTTTCTCCAAGTCCAAGTAGAAGCTCCCTTCCATTTATGATTATTCATTCTGATGTTTGGGGTCCATCCAAAATCAGTACATTTGGAGGAGCCAAATGGTTTGTGACATTTATTGATGACTGTACCCGTATGACCTGGATTTGTTTGATGAAGTCGAAAAGTGAAGTTAGTAGCTTGTTTCAAAAATTTCACAAGCATGTTATGATTCAGTATAAATCACAGATTAAATTTCTTAGGAGTGATAATGGCGGAAAGTACTTGAGTTCGAATCTGCAACAATATTTGGAGGAATTCGAAATTGTTCACCAGACTACATGCTCATATACACCTCAACAGAATGAGGTTGCAGAAAGAAAAAATAGATACTTGCTCGAGGTGGTACGTACTTCTCTCATCCATGGAAATATGACTCATCTATTGGGAGGAAGCCCTTGCTTCTGCTGCATACCTAATCAACTGAGTTTCCTCTAGTATGCTAAACTTTTTTACACCATTTCAAGCATTAACTGATGCTGTGAATGCACCAAAAGTCATCAACTTGCCACATCGTGTGTTTGGGTATGTTGCATTTGTTCATCTTCATCAACATGAATGCAATAAGTTAACTTCTCGAGCTGTCTGCTGTGTTTTCGTGGAATATGCACAGGATAAGAAAGGGTATCGGTATTATCACCTACCAACTCAAAGAATGTTTGTGACTATGGATATTGTGTTTCATGAAGATGAGATGTATTTTTTTACGATTAAACTTTAGGGAGAGTACCGAAGTAAAGTTCAGACTCTTTGATATTATGAAGAGATTAGTGAAGTTCAGACTCTTGGGTATAGTGAAGTAATTACCAGCCAGAACAAACAACTGAATACAAATAATGGCGAACACTTGAATGAAGACCTAGTAATGGAGGAAGTGCAACCAAGGGAAGAAGCCCCTCTTGACGAAGACCCGCTTGAAGAATTGGAACCAGTACCAAATCTCAGTGAGAGTGAACCATCAGAACCCCAAAACCAATCGTTATCGTTGTCTGAAGCTCCTAGAAGAGAACTCCCACACCATACTAATAGAGGTATTCCAAAACCCACTTATGAACCTAATCCCACTAGTAACGTCAAATATCCCATGAGTAATTATGTATCCACTCACCGCTTGTCGGAATCAAATAAGTCATTTGTAAATCAATTATCTACTGTAGCTATTCCTAACAGTGTGCAGGAAGTCCTTACTGATCTAAGGTGGAAAGCAGCTATGGATGAGGAGATGAAAGTCCTTGAAAAAGAATGAGACTTGGGAGATAGTCGAGCTGCTAACAGGAAAGAAGCCAGTAGGATACAAATGGATTTATACGGTGAAATATAAGTCCGATGGTTCAATAGAGCGATACAAACGTCAAAGGATACACTCAAACGTATGGAATTGATTATGAAGGCACATTCACACCTGTGGCAAAATTCAATACTGTTCGAGTCCTACTGTCACTTGTTGCAAATCTTGACTGGCCGTTGGAGAATTTGATGCATGTGAAGAATGCTTTTTTGCATGGAGAATTGACAGAGGAGTTTTATATGGATCTTCCACCAGGGTCGAACAGACCAGTCCAACACAGTAATAAAGTGTGTCGATTGAGGAAGGCGCTATATGGTCTCAAACAGTCGCCAAGAACTTGGTTTGGGAGGTTTACAAAATCAATAAGGACATTCGGATATTGTCAGAGTAATTCAGATCATACCTTATTCTTGAAAAGAAAAGAATGTAAGATTACTGTTCTCATTATATATGTGGATGATATGATAGTAACAGAGAATGATTATGAGGAGAGAATGGCATTGAAGAGCTACTTGTCACAAGAATTCGAAATGAAAGATCCTGGCCCATTGAGATATTTTCTTGGTATTGAAGTTTCTCGCTCGAGAAATGGTATATTTCTGTCTCAAAGAAAGTATGCTCTCGATTTATTGAAGGAAACTGTAATTTCTGCTTGTCAGCCGATTGTTACACCATTAGAAGAAGGACTAAAACTTTGCAACGAACCTGATCATGTGCCTTGTGATAAGGAAAGATATCAGAGATTGGTTGGATGACTGATGTATCTTACGCATACATGGCCAGATTTATCATATCCTTTAAGTGTGGTAAGTCAGTTTATGCATGCACCTCAAAAACATCACATGGATACAGTGATGAGAATTCTGAGATATATTAATTCTGCTCCAGGAAAAGGGGTCCTATTTGCGAAACATGGTCACTTGAAGGTTGAGACATATAGTGATGCTAATTGGGCAGGATCTATAATTGATATGCGCTCTACTTCAGGATACTTCACATTTGTTGGAGGAAATATAGTTACATGGAGAAGCAAGAAGCAGAATGTTGTTGCACGCTCTAGTACAGAGACTGAGTATCGCGGAGTAGCTCTATGTATAGCAGAAGTTTTATGGCTGAAACTCTTGTTGCAGGACTTAGGCTGTGGTCCGAATGAATCTATGAAGGTGTATTGCGATAGTCAAGCAGCATGTGATATTGCCGCCAATCCAGTTCAACATGATAGAACGAAACATGTAGAGGTGAATAGATTCTTCATCAAAGAGAAATTGGATGAGAAAGTCATTAAGATATCTAAAGTGAAGTCAAAAGATCAACTCGCAGATATCCTGACCAAGGCAGTTTCGAGTTGGCTTTTCTTGAAATTTGTTGAGAAGTTGGGCATGTTCAATATCTATGCAGCAACTTGAGGGAGAGTGTTGAAATGTAGTAAGTAGTAATATGTATATTCTGTTTCCTAATCTATAGGAAACAGATTCTCCAAATCTCTCACCCCTCAATCATCTCTCAGTCTCTTTTCTTCTCCTCCAAGATTGTAATACTTATATATAGATGTATACTGTAAAGAATAAAGAACAAGAATATTAATATTTTTTTTCCAAATCTGTTTTCAAGATTTCAACATCCTACAGCTCATAAATGATGAAAGTCATTCGCTAGGCTTTGTCACTCGCTCGTATTCCGTGTTTTTGGAAAGTATGGCATGACAGTTTCTCTCTCTAGTGTTTGTAAGAGATTGTTTTTTTTTTGAAGAAAATTTGTAAGAGATTGTTATCAACCAACTTCTCTAGTGTTTGTAAGAGATAGTCCGTCAAAAAGGATGGCAGATCGGAAGCGCTGGTTGAGGATCACACACAAATCACGTGTGAAGTGGGAATGGAATTGCAGATCAATTTTGCCACGCTGAGCACATGGGAGGCATTCTGGGATCAACTTGGCTCAATTTTTTTGCCCCCTGGTGGCATTTATGATATAGAATAGATAGATTATTAATGACTAAATTGATCAAAGATTATTAGAGAGAGGTTGACAGAAGAACGGTTGCTATTTGAAATCCATAATAAGGCTGGCTATGTTGGTTGCTTTAAAAAGAGTTGGGTTAGATATAGACACGAGTTAGGTATTGATATTCTAGCTATGTACCAAAGTTACTGGGATTAAGTATAATCTCTTTTCTAATTTTGGGTAGATGAATCACTTTTCTTTAAAATGATGCTTTCTATAGCAGATACCACATCCCTTAGCGCATAGGCATTGATTAAGGCATTATGTATTGTCACTAAGGACTGCATCCCTTGTGTAGGATTACATGATTAGACAGAAATAAATTTATTTATTTGTCATTTTATTAATAGAGTAATTTTTGGTTTATTCACAAATATTGATATTGTGCATCAATAAGGTCCATGCTGCATAGTAATTATGTCTATGCACAAAGAACATATTCACAGTATATAATAGAACTGGGCATTTTATTTGGCAGACTGTAGCACAACAAGTGAGAGAGTTGACTCGAACTTGTTGTGCTAGTTCGTTTAGTACGAATTAATAGAATAAGAATGATTACACTTGTAAATAACCACAAGACAGTGTTATTGTTAAAGGCAATATAAACATGACCTCTAAATCCTGAGCATATAGTGAATTCATTTTTTAATATCGCGCATTTTGATAAATCAAAGAGTGAGGCCTTCTAGACCAATACCTCGATGCATTGGATGTGTCTTATTAGAAATATGAGAACATGTATTTGTAATACGGAATCTTATATCTAAAAGAGAAGATATTCCCTTGTTTATTTAACGAAGGTTATAATCTGACAGTAAAATCTCATGGGTATATTTTACAGAAAAAAAATTTAATAAAAATTTTTATTTTTTTGTAAAAATTAAATTTTAGAGTCATTGTCAGATTGTATGAAAGGTTAAATTTGAAAACAATGTAAGTTACAAATTGACCCATGGAGGTGGTATCACGAATTTCAAGAGTGTATTTGTGAATATCGGTAAAGGAGAGGTGTCTTATAGAACTATATTGTGGTATGGGTCTAAAAATAATTTAGATTTTAGTTGGGGAGCAAAATACAAATACATATTGACAGTATTGTAATTTATCCCAACTAGGATTTTCCAAAGTTCCTAACCCTAGACTTTCCTAACCCTAGACTTTCATCTCCTCTATAAATATGAGAGCAAGGGTAAAACCTAGCCGTCTCTCGTGTGCCTCCCACTAGGATATAGAAGAAAATGAGAGGAATAACTAGAGTTAGAATTGAAGGAGAAAAAGAAATAAGAAATCAAAGCTTGAAGGTAAAACTTATTGATTTCTGTTCTTATTATTTTATTTGAGATAAGATTAAATATTAGATCATTGTGATATCAACATCATCTACAGTAATATTTGATTCTGCACTTCAAAAAAAAAAAAATTTGAGGCCTTCTACTGTAATATTTGATTCTATGTCGATCTTGAAAACCGATCTCAACTGTAGAAAAAATCCGACAATTTTTTTTAATTTTAAAAAAAAATTAAAACTAATAAGAAATTAACAATAAGATGAGTGGTTAAATTTAGATCAAAGTGGCTCTGATACCACTATTGAGATTTTGTTCTTCCTTATTTCCAAGATCACAGTGATCTAATATTTAATCTAATCTCAAATAAAATAATAAGAACAGAAATCAATAAATTTTACCTTCAAGCTTTGATTTCTTGTTTCTTTTCTCCTTCAATTCTAACTCTAGTTCTTCCTCTCCCTTTCTTCTATATCCTGGTGGAAGGCACACGATAGACGGCTAAGTTTTACCTTTGCTCTCATATTTATAGAGGAGATGAAAGCTTATGGTTAGGAACTTTAGGAAATCGTAGTTGGGATAAAATTACAATAGTTGTGATGAAAGCTTATGTATTTGTATTTTGCTCCCCAACAAAAATCTAAATTATTATTAGACTCATGTTACAATATAGTTCTACAATACACCCCTCCTTTACCGATATTCACAAACGCACCTTTGAAATTCGTGATACCTCCATGGGTCAATTTGTAACTTAAACCTTGTTTTCACATTTAACCTTTCATACAATCTGACAATGACTCTAAAATTTAATTTTTACAAAAATAAAATAAAAATTGGTATAAAATATTTTATCTGTAAAATATACCCATTAGATTTTACTGTCAGATTATAACTTTCGTTAAATGAACAAGGGAATATCTTCTCTTTTAGAGATAGGATTCCGTATTACAAATACATGTTCTCATATTTCTAATAAGACACATCCAATGCATCGAGGTATTGGTTTAGAATGCCTCACTCTTTGATTTATCAAAATGCGCAATATTAAAAAATGAGTTCACTATATGCTCAGGATTTAGAGGTCATATTTATATTGCCTTCAACGATAACACTGTCTTGTGGTTATTTACTAGTGTAATCGTTCTTTGTTCCATCAATTCGTACTAAACGACTAGCACAACAAGTTCGAGTCAACCCTCTCACTTGTTGTGCTACAGTCTGCCAAACAAAATGTCCAGTTCTATTATAGACTGTGAATATGTTCTTTGTGTATAGACATAATTACTATACAGCATAGACCTTATTGATGCACAACATCAATATTTGTGAATAAACCAAAAATTGCTCTATTAATAAAATGACAAATAAATAAATTTATTTTTGTCCAATCATATAACCCTACACCTTGTGCCTTCACTGTCTCCCAGAACTCAAATCACATCTCTAAACCTCCCCGACTTTCCATATATATTCACCTCTGTGCATGGTTAATTAGTCCTTCATTCTCTACAAAGGACATCAAATATAGCGAAGGTTTACTAAATTTCATATCTTCACACACATAATTACAACCTAAAATAATAGCCCTAAATACGCATGATAACAACTACAAAAATTGGCATTGAAGATTTTATCAATCCTTACAAAATAACAGTAACTATGACAATAACACCTAAAAACAAAAATGCTCCCGAGTAAATGCAAAACAATAGATACGTAAAAATAGGGGTGGACAACTATTATCCGAACCTGACCAATTCAAACCAATCCAATCCGAACCGACCGGTTTTTAACGGAACCAATTGGAGGTTTGGATTGGCTCGGTTCTTGATCTTCAATAACCAATTAGAATGGTTCGGTTGTTGGATAGGCTTTCAAATAACCGATGAAACCGAACCGACCGTACCTCTATGTATAAGTTCATAAAAAATATAGTTCTCCTTTAATTTCTTGAATATAAAAATAGTCATTTCTCATTTTCTTGGAGATACAAACAGTCTTCTTTAATTTCTTTAATACAAACCGAGTAATTGTTCTACCTATGTTTCGATTCTCCATAATCCTGTATATTATGTTGTTGAGAATTGCTTGATTTACAGTGTGGCCGAACTTAATAGAATCATGAAATTGATGTAACATTTAGTAGTTACTTTAATCAAGTCAAATAGAAATTGTAATCTAAATATTTTTTTATTGTACCTGAAATTCAATTAGCTATGGTTATTTAATGTTTCTTTTATGAAAATAAACTAAGATTACAGAAGTATGCAAGTGAAAAAGTAGTTTATCTCACCCATTTAAACGTCATAATCTCAAACAATTAGTGCAAAATTTATTAACAACTTGTGGTTTTATGAATCTCTATTTTAAATTCATTTCTATATAACAAATAGCAGGTTGTTTCTTAAGTTTGATTGAAGTTGATCTTTTAAATTTCAGCAAAATTATGAATGATGTTGAAGGTGAAAAGTAGCACGTCAAATCAACCATTCAATCCAATCCAAACCGAACTTAATCGGTTTGGATGGAAATCGATCCAATTAAGATTCGGATTGGTTGCGGATGAGAAAATTAAAAAACCGATCTTTTTTGGATCGATGATGGATGGTCCATATTAGATCGGATACTAACCGATATCCATCCCTACGTACAAAATCACTTATATTCTGATTTTCATCTAGACGAATTAGCACAATGATATAGGAAATCATTTGTTGCATATTTTGAGATGGCATAAGATATAGGAAATCATTTGTTGCATATTTTGAGATGGCATAAAATTTTCATGGACAATCAAGTAGAACGTAGTAAACAATTTTCAAACAATTTTCTAACAACTCCATCCATTATTGAAACATTAAGAATCCAGAGAATATTATAGTGTCAATTATGTTAGGAAAACTTAATTAACTAAAGTTGTAAGAAAAATTATCAATCGATACGTCAGAGAGATTATTAAAGACGAAGAAAATCAAAAGACAATTAGAGGAGAGAAACAATAGGCTAAACCCAAAAAAATGTCTGTGAGAGTTAATGAACGCATTACCTAATGGCAAGGCCGGCCCTCACCTTGAGGCCAGTGAGGCGGTCGTCTCAGGTTCTCGATTTTTTTTGCACTTTTAAGATCCCAAATTTGTATTACTCTTGTAAATATATGCATGTATTTTCTGCGTGAAAAATATATATTGTATTTAGGGGTCTAAAAAATAATTATTTGGGCTTTTTGCTTTGGGTCCCGAAAACTCAGTGCCGGTCCTACCTAATGGCCACAGCCGATCCAACCAAAGCAATACGTGAAGACATCGCACTGAACCGAACTAAACATACAACATTCCTAAGTTACATATTCTTCATAGGAAAAGACAAGTGAAATATGATAAGAGGAAGAAGAACGTACGTACTTATCATTTTATAGGAGGCACTACCGTCTTTTTTGCTGGAATCTGAAAAGAAAATGGTAACAAATATAAAGAATTTACCAGCATACCATTATCAAATAACTTGCATACTTGAAGAAATTCGTCTAACTTCACGTTCGAATCAAAATGACTAATTATTAATGTTCATAAAATACACTAGCCCGTGACTATGAGTGAAGATAAAGCAATCGCCGAAATAGGCCTTTGCTTTGAATGTGGAGTTCATATCTATATAATAAATTACAAAGAAAGCTATCAAGTGGCTCACAATTAATTTTCCCCAAAATCAAAGGCCCACATCAAATCTTACAAAACACATTTTTTCTCCAAAATTTCAAACCCAAAACCAAATTTTTTCTCCCTAAAAAACTCATTACTTTATTACTATCTCTCTCCTCTCTTTACTTTTTCATATTTCTCTCTCTCTATCTCTCTCTCCCATTCTTTCTTTATTTATTTAGAAATTTTGATTTAGATTTTGGTTTTGTAAAATTTCAAAATTTTTAATACCAAATATCTCTTCAACAATTAAATTTCATTGTTTTCCACACTTAAAGTTCTAAGAAGTTAGATTTTATACCCCTATTTATAATTATTTTTCAATACATACTAATGGAAATATAGACTTTTATTTATAACTAATTATTGTCATACTATTCAAACTTGAGCTACATAATTATTGTTTTACTGTTACATGGCTTTTCGTGTTTTGTATCGTTCCGAAGATGGGCCGTAGGCACGTGCCCACGGGCAAATCTAGTACTACAATAATATGCAACACTAGAATTAAAAAATAACTGTAATGCCAGAGACATTTTTTGAGTTTCTTATTTATAAGTTATCAACAATTTTGCAATTTCAATTATGTTTGAAAATAGTGAGAGTAAAGCAATTGTTAGTCCACGATAACAACATTCAGAGACGAACCTATGGCCTTAGAAGAGTTAATGTAAGGATAACTATATTCTCGATTGTGAGTAGAACACTCTGTTGGGGTTTAGGGATCCAATACACGAAAAAGGGTTGAAGAAAATTGACGAGAAGTGGATTCGAAGTGGGAGCAAGTTGTAACACCCCGAATTCCAAATAAGCCTGAATTCGAAGTTCCACAGAATCTTTACACTTCACTTCGTACAATTTTACAAGGAATTTGAAATTTCTATTACAACAAAGTCCTTTACAGCCACACGCAGCGGAATAAATGAATGAATTACAACATGGTAAATATACAATTGTAATAACTTTAGCATTTAAGTAATTATCAGCATCAAATTCATCTTTATATTTTCTTGTAAATTTCAAGTCCTGCATATAAAACTGTGGGCATGTCAGTTGCGTACAACCGACGTAATATTATATACGGCCATCCTCGCTATGCCGACAATATAACGATTCTTTAATACTTTAACAAACACAAATTTGCATGCATCACAAACAAAGCTAAAGAAGGATTATTCTATTGATGTCGTGTGTGCTTGTGCACTTAACCTTAATGCAGTTATTTATATTTAATGACATTAATGCACACTTGTTCGAACCTATGCATCCCATTCTACATAGATCCGAGGACAAACCCTTAACCGTACTTCATCTTGTAGGGTTGAATCCCTCGTTATGAGTATAACTACAATGGTAACTACAGTAAGTTCTTAGATGTTTTATGAGTTACGAGCCAATATCCAGACAACCTGGAAGGGAATCCCACGTCATAACATGATGCATCATGTAGACAGCCTATGGACAATTCGCCTCCGTCATGGGACGATGGAACTACGTAGTCACCAAGTACCCCATAAGTGTCGCCACGATCCCGATAATTCTAGAGATGAATTCACGTCATGACATGACGCATCATTTAGACAACCTGTGAAAACTCTCACACCGTGAATTTGCGGCCCTCATACTTGTGTTTTTCTCTTACTTTCATCACATCTTCACAATAGTGCTGGACCTTAAGTTTTTAGTTTGTTTTAGAAGAAATCATCACAACCTAGATCTAGCTTACCTTACCGGACTTAAACCAATACAAGAGACAGTCAGCCTCAACTAGCTACTTCACAAGAGATGCTCAACCGACACTGGTTAGCTCTGAAATTCATATTAATAACAACTGACGATTTTTAAGGGTCTCGCCTACCCTCTAGATTGCAACAACTATCTCGTTCTAGAGATCAACAATATGTTACATTCAATCTCAAAATAATACTTCAATTTCTTTATTCATAATCTCTTTCTCAAAGAAAACATTTCTTTATATTCTTATAACGAGAGGTAACTCCCTTCAACTTTCATTCTCAATTTAATCACTTAAAGCATTGTGTGAAATTCAAATATTCTCAATCAATTACTATAATATCTCGTCAAGAGAATTCTACTTGCATTTCAAAACTTCATCTTTCTTTAATTATACAATAGTCACATTTTTAATTGATAAATTCGAGTTCTACAACATTATTTAATGTAAATTCCCCTTTCATTTCTCACAAAAATATATCAAAATTTTGTGGAAATATTTTTTATAAACTCTAAATAATTTTAGAGGAATAATAGAATGTTTTTCCAATTTTTATTACTCTTTAAAAATCCTTAACTACAAAAAAGGAAAAAAAAATCAAAAAGAATTTAAAAGAGGGCTGCTGGGTTTCGAACCCCAAACCCCTGTTGTGCTACAGTGACCAACTCAGAGCGCACCCGAAGCCCAAGAAGGCCAAAGGCGCTGGGTGATTAAAGGCGAACTCAAAATACTTTTGAATATGTTTTCGGTGATTTGGTTAAAAATCAAAATTTAATAAAAAAAAGAGTCTCTTTAAGACTCAAACCCACGACTGAGGCTTCTGTACACAACGACTTAAGCCGATGCCAAGACCAGTACACCCAAAGATATTTTCTGTTATGATGAGGGGTTGAAATAACTTTATACGTCCCGTTTGTTTATGACTTTCCTTTGCAAAATTTCGATTTATCAACTAGTTTGTATTGTTCAAATCAAATTTTCTTCCAGAATATTTTTCTTAAACATACTATAGCAGCATATAATTAAACCTTATAAAACTCTTATTTTTGACAATGTAATAAAATTTTTCTCCCAAATTGCATTAAAGAACTCACATTATCAAATTTTCAAATAAAAAGTTGTCTCTCATCAAAACTTCTTTATAAAAATTTCTTGTACTCATAAAATATATACTAGTGAGACTATTCCTTCTCTTATAGTTCCGAATGCAACATATTTCGACAATAAGATGGATATATAATTATTCACACAATGTAACAAAATTCGACATATATATTGCAACTTTCTATACTAATCATTTGATTCAACACTTCATGGGGTAGTTTTACAATCTATACATTTCTTCACACAAGCCATTTAAGAAGCAAAATTATCATATTAATATGGTTCATTAAAATAGATATTCTTTCATGGCACAATTAAAATAAGATCATGAAATCTACATTCACTACAAAAGAACATGGAAAATCCGGCGAAACTACCCCGGCATTTGGGCAGTTCGCCAGAGTTTCCCCGGCGTTTTTCAAAAAGCGCCAGTGGAGTTGTTTGAAACCCCAGCGTTTTTGTAAAAAATGCCGGGGTATTCACCTACCCTGGCATTCACAAATGTCGGGGATTATTATGATAAAATCACCAAAACCCTACCTCCCCCGATCCCCAATTTTCCTCTTCTTGCGCTCGATCCCGCCCTATTTTACTCTCATCTAAACCCCATTTTCCTCCACCCACCTCCAAATCCCTCACTCCTCTCTCCTTCGGCGACCTGCCCAAACGCCATCATCGTCCTCCTCCATCACTGTCATCGTCCTCCTCCGTCCCCGTCCATCGCTCTCTATCCCCGTCCTCCTCCGTCACCGTCCACCCCCAAATCCTACTCTCTCCTCTCCTTCTCAGATCAGAAAAAAAGGAATCGATTGATATTTCAGTCAGTTTCAATCACTCTCTCATCAAACCCTCGGTATAACTCTGATATTTCTCTTTTTTACTTCGATTTTCTGTTTTTTTTAAATCATGATTTTAGTTAGGGTTTCCACTGTAAATCTGGGGTTAGGAATTGAGTTTCTTTTACTAATTTGCAGTTTAAATTTATTGATGATGTTATTAGAGTTGTTTATGGATTTTTGATTCGGTTGCTGTGGATTAACCCATGGATTTTTGATTCGGTTGCTTTGATTCGGTGAGCTCAAGTTGCTGATAAGATTAACCCATGTCAAGATATAATGATTTCAGTATACAATATACATCGGTCCCTCACCTCAGGTATCATTTAAGTTCAGTTTCCTCAATCGCATATCATTTTTTTTCTTGTAAGTGTTGTCTGTTCCATTATCAAGGGATTTGAAATAGAATCATCATTTTGGCAATTTTTGTTCGAAACTGAGAATCCAAAGAAACCAAGACTGAAGGTGCAAGCTTAATTCGATTGATTTTAAAGGCAAGAAAGTAATATGCGAGTAGAGAATTAGAAAACTTAACAAGATTGCTTATAAACAATTATGTATAATAGAAAACCTGTAGACTGCATTATGAATGCAGAGAGCATGTTTTTCTGAAGTCAGATTATCTCTTTTGGATGTCTATTAGAAGGGAATGATGCGTGGTTTGTGCCTAATAAAGAGTGAGCTATTTACAGATCTCATTTCTGTTCAAAGAAAATGAGAAGAAAATATCAAAATTTTGCATGTCAGTTAGATAGTCTATAATATTTCCTGTGTTGTGACCTTCATAAGTTTTCTCAAGATCTGGGACAAGGCAGAAGAATTTATACCTAATAGATTTGACCTGGAAGGGCCAGTGCCAAACGAGTCAAACACTGATTACAGGTCTGTAACTGCTAATTGCCTTTCATGTTATTGTGTTCTATTCTATCTTATATTCTGTGATATTGAGGGAGACTTTGCGGGTGACTGGTTTGATGCATATCCAAAAACTGTGCACTTGCTTGGCAAGTGTCGTTAATTTCAATTTCAAAAGTGAATTTAATCATCAAAACTTGGCCTCTTTATTTTGTTCAAAAAATAAAAAGGTAAAGAAAGGTTTTAATTACCGAGTTATTTCTTATAAAACCTCTTGCGGGTTGTGCACGAAATTCTTTTGAAGATCAGCGAAGAGAATAGGGATGAATGTATCAACGGTTATCCCCCCATATTAACACCTGAATTTCTGGTACACATCAATCACCACCTTAATTCTTGGTACTTTCAAATCGACACCCTAAATCATTTTAGAAATTCCCTGTCATGTGTGATAACTCTCTGCACACACCTAAAACTTATGAACCTGTTCTTAGTTCAGATGTCTTCTTATATCCAAGTTTTCAATTCAGATGTCTTCCTTTATCAATAATCTTAATAATTTGATAAACATTATCGTTCGTTATTGTTATCGGTTATCCGAACTGTACCTTTTAACTACAGATTCATACCATTCAATGCAGGCCCACGCAAGTGCGTCGGTGACCAGTTTGCTTTGCTGGATTTATACCATTCAGCACTTGTAATTTTTCTACAGCGTATGAATTTCAGTCTAGTTCGTGATGAAAAGATTAACATGACAACTGGGGCAACTATCCATACAACCAGTGTTAGTTTCTGACCCATAATTATTAAGAATAACCTTCTTATATATTAAAACTGCAACTTAATTGGTTCTTATTAATGATTCTCATATCAATAATGAGATGCTTGGATCTCACTGTAATGTCATTACTGAAAGGTTCACATTGCTGATTTTGTTGCAGGGCTTGTACATGACATGAAGTCCGTGTGATTCACAGAGTGTTCTCACTCCAGCTTTAAGGTATTTTTTGTTCATACAGATATGTGGTCACCTATAAGATTGAACAGAATACAAGTAGAAGGCCCAACTTATAGGATAGTTTAGCAGCGATGAAAAATGTTGGACTCGATCAACTTTGAATTGATTATTGCAGAGTAATTTCTAAGTATGATGGAAGTTCTTTCCTTCTTATATCTTATTGTTCAGAAAAACATTAGAAATTGATTGCTGATGAAATATTTTCCCCTCTTTCTCATCAGTTCATCAGGTTATGTTTCATGAACATGCAATTCCGTGATTCTATATACATAGTGGTCACAGCAAGAAATGTCTACTTGGAGGCAGTGAACCTCGATGGCAAAGTCACAAAGGTGAGCAATCAAAGTCCTTTAAACACTAGATGCAAAATAGAAAAAGCAAAAAACTTTGTACTAAAGTAACGAATGAGAGAATGCCGCCTAAACCAAACGTACACGAGTATTTTGTTTGTAGACTTTTATCTATAGCTAGAATCCACTTAGAGGTTTTTTGATGTTGCGAGACAAACTAAGTGAAGTGTTATTTTTAGCATCAACGGTAGCCAAATAAAGTGTTAAATTTATGGTTGAGAAACATCATTAATTACTTCAGTAACTGGATGACATCCCAATTTTAACTATGACATATGTTTCTTATTCTTAGATCAATCTTTCTCCATTTTTTTTAGCATTATCAGATTTAGTTTTGAAGATTTTGATCCCTTCATCTATTTGATCCTTCCCCTATTAAACTATTTCTGCATGTGGCATGTGTTCATTTTCGCATGCGGAGCAATACAAATCCGGTTGCCTTCCAATGCTTCCTCCATCGAAAGAATATGTTAATGTTGGTGAAAGGATTGGTAGAAGGGAAGCAACTTACTCAAGAGGAAGCAATCGAATACATCAACAATGCTACTGTCAACAAATTATGACTGCATTTTGTATAATGCATATCCATCTTTCTGTAAATTCTAGGTGTATCCTAAATGCTGATTCATTCTATCTATCTTTCTGTAAATACTAGGTGTGTCCTAAATGCTGCATTTTGTAGAATGAATTTGTGTTGTGATATATTTATATATTGTTTATTATGTTTGATTAATGGATTTGTGAAAAATGATTAGAATGAATTCTGAAAAATGATTCTGAATTGAATTAGAGGTATTTGATTTATAAAGTAGACAAAAAAAAACTGGCACCACCACACAATTGTTCTTAAAAATAAAATTAATTTTTTTTTAAAAAAAAATTTAAAAATTAAAATTAAAATTAAAAAAAAACCTACCCCGGCGTTTTCAAACGCTGGGATAGGTCTTTTAATGGAAAAAAAGTTAAAAATAAAATTATCATAACCCAGCGTTTGTAAACACCGGGATATCCTTATAACATACCCCGGTGTTTGCAAACGCCGGGGAAATTATTCCGCAACCCCGGAGGGGGAAAGCACGGCGCTTGCGGCGGTGCTTTTTGAAGTGTCGGGGGGACCAACCCCGGCGTTTATAAACGCCGGGGTTTGCCTTCTTATTTGTAGTGATTCATTCTACCAATCAAAATCTAACAACTAAACCATATATCAACTAGCATGCATCATACTCCTAAAATTAGAAAGGATTTAAGAAACACCCACCCAATGAAGAAACATCTATGCAAGCAAAACCCCCAAAGCAATCTTCTTCTTCAATCCGATGGCTCCAAAATCCGTGCACAAGGGAGAAATGTGCCCAAAAACTCATCTGGGATGCTCACAATAGATGTATATTTTTTGCTTAACTTGTTGTGAAATGAATGGTGTAGAAGTACAGGTACACACACACACACACACACACTATATATATATATATATATATATATATATATATATATATATATATGTTTGTAAATGGTGGGTGAGTGGAGGAAGCAAAAAGGGATTTGCTGAGTTTGGTTTCGGAATTGGCAGAGAATTCAAGAAGGGGAAGATGAGGACAGTGAATGGTTTTTGGGGAATTATAGTGTTTTTAATCAAGTAGTTAATGAAACCACCTCTCCATTAACATATACTTTCTCCACTAACCCCATACACCAAGACCCGGTCAATGGTCCTCCACGTTCACACATCAGCCCCCTAGGTGTGCATAATGCACATGTGCACGTGCTTGTATACACCACATAAAATTAATTATTTATTTAGTTTAAAACATATGTTTATATATATAATATGCATATAAAATTAGTTTAATTAAAAATTATAGTTTTTTATGGATGAATAAAATAGACACAAATACATACTTCATGGAATTTTATTTTGAAAGAGAATACAACTAACACGTGCATTGCAAACACGTATTTAAATACGAAATTGACTTTATCAACAGAAAAATATTTAAAGATAATCAAAATATAACATAAGAAAAATATATTTAATATACACATTCAATAATGTAATCAATACGTACACAGAAAAACTCGTGCACCGCACGAATAAAAATATTTTAATCAAAATAGGGGAAAATGAAATTTCAGTTTGTAAAACGAATTCAAAGGAATCATAAAATAAATAATTGAAACACATAGAAAATATTACACTTAGAGGTAAAAAAATACGTAATCGATACGTGCATCGATAATACGTATAAAGCACGTAAAAATACAGAGATTAGAATTTTATATTTGAGTTGACTCAAATAGGATAAAATAAATTTTGAGAAGATGAAAAATACATAAATTATTGAAATACAAAATAAGTATGATATTTATACTGAAATGCATTACGAATATCACCAGTAACGGTACAAAATAAACGTGCGTAACACATGAGGGGCAAAATTGTCATTTTCAATTTTGCGGGGTGTTACACTCCCCCCCTCCTAGAATAGTTCTGTCCTCAGAACTTTACTAGGATAAAAGTTGTATTTTGTACACACCAAAGAAAATATCATTATTGTATATAGAAAAGGTGTAAACATTAAGAAAATAAATGTAGTATAAAAATAAGCAATGTGGAAGAACAAGACAAACTCTATATAAAAAAACTATGAGCATCAAAATTTTATAAGAACGGAACAAGAAAACTAGGAAAATAGCATAAGAAAAGAAATGTGACAAAAAGACAGGACAGATTGAGAGAAATTTTTATTCAAAAATAATATTAGGTAAAGCATTAGATGAAAGAAAAAATAAATTAAGTCATTAATTGTGGAATAGTTCGGAAAACAATACAATAAAGAGAAACATAGTCAATGGATAATTTATAAATAGATTTAGTAATCAAAATTTATCAAAGTAATAAGCGGTAGAATGATCAAAATCACAAACTGATTTGGTATTGCATATTACGGGATAATAAGTGAATTAGCAATTTAAGAGAAGACTATTGGATAAGAGTTTGAAAAATAAACGAGAATGAAATTTAGTTAAAAGTGTAGACAACATAAAATGATTCTGTATACCAATTAATATTATAAAATAATTTGTAAGGTAACTATAATAATTACACATACGATTTGAAAATTAAACATATAGAAGGCATACATCGAAATACTTTCGAATTGTCAAGTAGAGCAAAAAAATCAGCATACAAAATTTTGAACGTACATGGGCGTAAAATCATAGGGTGAAACAAACAATGTTAGGATACAAAAATTATAAAGAATTTGTTGGAGTAAAACAAAACATTATAGTAGAAAGAGAATAACATATCATCGAAACAATACAAAAACTAATTATATAGAAATAAATTATGAATCATAAACAAAAGTTTAAATAATAATATTTTTTTTGTTTGTTAGGTGAGTAGCCACCAAATCTAAGATAAGTTAATAGAAAAATAAAATATGATGAAGTGGTATTAAATGCTAACTTATATAAAGATACAAAATAATAAGAAGAAGACGGCAAGATAGCTGAGATTATAAATACACAAGTATGATAGATATAGAAACCGATATAAATAATATAATGCTAGGTTGTAAAATATTATAAAATAGTATAAGCTAGTACAAAAATGGGATAGTGGTAAGTAAATATTATAGAAAACAAAGTAGGGGTTATCAAAGTAGAAAACTTCCTTCTGGTGTAGGTTCGCATCGTTGGTGTCCAACTGCAGGCTTGCCTCCACGACCTCAAGTTGCAGAATTGCCTTTACGACATCCAATTGTAGTTTGCCTTCTGAACTTTCGGTTACAGACTTTTCCTCCCCGACATCCAGTTGTAGTTTGCCTCCATTGACGTCTAGTTGTTGATTTGCCCTTTTGACATCAGGTTGCACCAAAACGGGAGATGGAAAGATGTAATCTTCAATGTGTATTTGGAAGTCGGATGTTTAATAAAGTATGATATTATGTTTGAAATCAGTGATATAAAAGTGGATGGAAAAGTTGTAAATGAAGTAGGAAATTATAACGAAAAAATATTAAAATAGATAGACTTTAAATATAGGATATACAAAATTTGTAGTAATGAAAAGGATTTATAACATTCAGACGAGAATAGTGTAAAGTATATGCACGAGCTGAAAATACAATTGAAAATAATAATTATGTAGTGTAGCAAATTAGGACAATAAATATTAATAATCATATATAAAAATAGTAATGTAGTAATTGGATGAGAGTGAAATGATATGTATAGTAAGTATATTGAAATATATGACATATATAGAAATCAGTGGAGAAATATATGTAGTAACTAAGAATGTAAAGACAATTAAAATTCGAGAATAAAGATAAACTATAAATAGTGAGTGCATGTATTATATTAGAGAAGCGTAAAACTATAAAATTAATGAGTAGCGATTAATAGTAAAAGCGAATAACAAGAGGTAGAAAATAAGGATAACAAAATAGTAATCAAAGGAATCTCATTGGGTATGGGTACATTGCATTTATATAAGTAAAAATATTACAATCATGCTAAATTGTCCTGAAATACATAAGACAATATAGGATAATGAAATATAGTATCACAAAATCAAATCATACAAAATGAATGTACATAAGTAAAAATTCATAAGCAAAATTCAAAATATAATAGAAATAATAAATGAAGAAAATAATAGTTGTAATATTAATTTAATAAGCGGCAATCTAAAACTTAATAAAATACGTAAAGTAATAGCAATGTAAACGGATAAACATAAAGTGACATAAAAACACGAAGGACAAAACTTTAAGACTGAAAGACAGATAAAATAAATTCAAAAAGATCAAGACTAAAGAAAAAAAACATGCTCACATACAATCTCATATCAATGTATACGAGGAGAGTATCATGAATGAAGTAGTTAATGAAATTGCATTCATGACTCCAGCCATTTAATAGGAAAAGAGAGGAGAAAATATCAGTGTATAGAGCAACACAAATGTAAATCACTTACATTTAAATCTCTACAAACTAAACTCACACTTCTAATATCCACCCTAATGTGTCGTCCTTATAAATTTGTACTGCTCATTGAATCGTGGATCTGATACCACTCTGTAACACCCTGAATTCCAAATAAGCCTGAATTTGAAGTTCCACAGGATCTTTACACTTCACTTCGTATAATTTACAAGAAATTTGAAATTTTTATTACAACAAAGTCTTTTATATCAACACACAGCAGAATAAATAAATGAATTACAACATGGTAAATATACAATTGTAACAACTTTAGCATTTAAGTAATCATCAACATCAAATTAATCTTTATATCTTCTTTTAAATTCCAAGTCCTACATATGAAATTATGGGTACGTCAGTTGCTTACAACCGACGCAATATTGCATATGGCCATCCTCGTTATGCCGACAATATAATGATTTTTTAATACTTTAACAAATACAAACTTGAATGCATCACAAAGAAAGCAAAAGAAGGACTATCCTATTGATGTCGTATATGCTTGTGAACTTAACCTTAATGCAGTTATTTATATTTAATGACACTAATGCACACTTGTTTGAACCAATGCATCCCATTCTACATAGATCCGAGGCCAAGCCCTTAACCGTACTTCATCTTGTAGGGTTGAATCTCTCGTCATGAGTTTAACTACTATGGTAACTACAGTAAATTCTTAGATGTTTTATGAGTGACTAGCCCATGTCCAGACAGTATGAGTGACTAGCCCATGTCCAGACAGCCTGGAGGGGAATCCCACGTCATGACGTGACGCACCATGTAGAGAGCCTATGGACAATTCGCCTCCATCATGGGACGATGGCACTACGTAGTCACCAAGAATCCCACAAGCGTTGCCACGATCCCGAAAATTCTGAAGATGAATTCACGTCATGACATGGCGTATCATGTAGACAGCCTGTGAAAACTCTCGCACCGTGAATTTGAGGCCCTTATACTTGTGTTTTTCTCTAACTTTCATCACATCTTCACTATAGTGCCTGTCCTTAAGTTTTTAGTTTGTTTTAGAAGAAATCATCACAACCTAGAGCTAGCTTATCCTATCGGACTTAAACCAATACAGGAGATAGTCAGTCCCAACTGGCTTCTTTTCAAGAGATGCTCAACCGACACTGATTAGCTCTCAAATTCATATTAATAACAACTGCCGGTTTCTAAGGGTCTCGCCTAGCCTCTAGTTTCCAACAACTATCTCGTTCTAGAGATCAACAATATGTTACGTTCAATCTCAAAATAATACTTCAATTTCTTTATTCATAATCTCTTTCTCAAAGAAAACATTTTTTTATATTCTTATAACGAGAGGTAACTCCGTTCAACTGTCATTCTCAATTTAATCACTTAGAGAATTGTGTGCAATTCAAATATTCTCAATCAATTACTATAACATCACGTCAAGAGAATTCTAATTGCATTTCAAAACTTCATCTTTCTTTAATTATACAAGAATCACATTTTTAATTGATAAATTTGAGTTATTCAACATTATTTAATTTAAATTCTCCTTTCAATTCTCACCAAAATATATCAAAATATTTTGGAAATATTTTTTATAAAGTCTAAATAATTTTAGAGGAATAATAGATTTTTCTCCCAATTTTTATTACTCTTTAAGAACCCTTAAATACAAAAAAAACCAACAAGAATTTAAAAGAGGGTTACCGGGTTTCGAACCCCAGACCCCTGCTGTGCTACAGTGATCAACTCAGAGCGCACCCGAAGACCAAGAAGGCTAAAGGCGCTGGGTGATTAAAGGCAAACTCGAAAAATACTTTTGAATATATTTTCGGTGATTTGGTTTAAAATCAAAATTTAATAAAAAAGAGCCTCTTTAAGACTCGAACCCAC
This sequence comes from Hemerocallis citrina, assembly GCA_017893485.1. NCBI lineage: Eukaryota > Viridiplantae > Streptophyta > Magnoliopsida > Asparagales > Asphodelaceae > Hemerocallis > Hemerocallis citrina. The sequence goes on along the minus strand of CM030363.1, from coordinate 79,644,031 downwards.
GACTGAGGCCTCTGTACACAGCGCCTTAAGCCAACGCCAAGACCAGTACATCCAAAGGCATTTTTTGTTATGACGAGGGGTTGAAATAACTTTATACTTCCCGTTTGTTTATGACTTTCTTTTAAAAAATTTCGATTTCTCAACTAGTTTGTATTGTTCAAATCAAATTTTCTTCCAGAATATTTTCCTTAAACATACAGTATAGCCGCATATAATTAAACCTTATAAAACTCTTATTTTTGACAATGTAATAAAATTTTTCTCCGAAATTGCATTAAAAAACTCACATTATCAAAGTTTCAAATAAAAAGTTGTCTCTCATCAAAACTTCTTTATAAAAATTCCTTGTACTCATAACATATATACTTATGAGACTATTTCTTCTCTTATAGTTCCGAATGCAACATATTTCGACAATAAGATGAATATAGAACTATTCACACAATGTAACAAAATTCGACATATATATTGCAACTTTCTATACTCATCATTTGATTCTACACTTCATGGGGTCATTTTACAATCTATACAATTCTTCACACAAGCCATTTACGAAGCAAAATTATCATATTCGCATGGTTCATTAAAATAGATATTTTTTCATGGCACAATTAAAATAAGATCATAAAATCTACATTCATTCTACCAATGAAAATTTAACAACTAAACCATATAGCAACTAGCATGCATCATACTCCTAAAATTAGAAAGGATTTAAGAAACACCCACCCAATGAAAAAACATCTATGCAAGCAAAACCCCCAAAGTAATCCTCTTCTTCAATTCGATGGCGCCAAAATCCGTGCATAAGGGAGAAATGTGCCCAAAAACTCATCCAGGATGTACACAGCAGATGTATATTTTTTGATTAACTTGTTGTGAAATGAATGGTGTAGAAGTATAGGTACACACACACACACACACACACACACACACACACACACACACACACATATATATATAAATGGTGTGTGAGTGGAGGAAGCAAAAAGGGATTGCTGAGTTTGGTTTCAGAATTGGCAGAGAATGCAAGAAGGGGAAGATGAGGAGAGTGAATGGTTTTTGGTGTATTGGGCTTAATTATAGTGTTTTTAATCAAGTATTTAATGAAACCACCTCTCCAAAATGACCTATACTTTCTCCACTAACCCCATACATCAAGACAGAGTCAATGGTCCTCCATGTTCACACATCAGCCCCCTAGGTGTGCACAATGAACGTGTGCACGTGCACGTGCTTGTGTACACCATACAAAATTAATTAATTATTTAGTTTAAAACATATGTATATATATATAATATGCATATAAAATTAGTTTAATTAAAAATTATAGTTTGCATGAATAAAATAGACACACACACATACTTCATGGAATTTTATTTTGAAAGAGAATACAATTAACACGTGCATTGCAAACACATGTGTCGCACGTAAAACAGATATTTAAATACAAAATTGACTTTATCAGGGGAAAATATTTAGAGATAATCAAAATACAACATAAAAAAAATATTTAATATACGCATTCAAAAATGTAATCAATACGTACACAGAAAAATACGTGCACCGCACGTATAAAAATATTTTAATCAAAATAGGGGGAAATGAAATTTCCGTTTAGAAAACGAATCCAAAAGAATCATAAAATAAATAATTGAAACACATAGAAATTATTATACGTAGCGGTGGAAAAATACGGTTGCGTTTGGTTAGTTGTTTTAAAAACTGTTTTCTGAAAACTGTTTTCTGAAAATAAGAGTGTAAAAGCTGTTTGGTAAGTAATTTTTTTAAAAACAGTTTTTCGAAAATGAGAGTATTATGTATGTATATGTTTAGTTGTATGTATATACTGTATATACTCTGATACATACATGTTGTATACAAATACATACATACTGATATATAATAATATAAAATATTTTATTATAATAAACATATTTAATAATATACATATATATAATAATATATAATAATTATAATAATATATATGTAATAATAATATATTCAAGTTATATATTAAACAATTTATTATAATAATAATAAATTATATAATAATATATAATAGTAATACATAATAATAAAAATATATATTATAATAATAATAGATTATTATAATAGTATATATAAAATAGTATATATAAAATAATAATATAATATAATATATATATATAATAATATAATATAATAATAGTATATATAATAATAGTATATATAAAATAGTATATTGTTGTGCAATCTAGATGATCTAAATAAATAGATAAACTAGACACAAATTAAAACCTCGCAAGTGTACGAATCGCTTGGAGAAGCGTAGTGACGAGCAAGGGTCAATCCCACAAAGATTGTAGAAGTTAGCTTACTAATCAATAAAAAAAAGTGAGAATGATAAAGAGTTGTTCTAAAAGTCTAAAAGAAATAAAAAGATTAAAACATAAATAAATAACATCACAAATTGAGTCACAAATGTCTATTAAAGTAGTTGGGTTTTGATCTCCACCAATAGTCAGTAATGCTGAGTTATCCACTACTCTTATTACTCATGTTTGTTCTCTTCAAGGGCATGGTATCTACTCCTTAAAGTAACGTTTCCCTAAGCCAAGAATTAGGCATGGTATCTACTCTAATTCGTTTCTTTCCTTAAGTATTTAGCATGGTATCTACTAAGTTGCACTTAAAGAAAACATAAGAACAATGGAAACGAACAAACACTTGAAGTTCTAGAAATTGGTATCAGATCTAGATCCTTCAAGTTGATTAAACCAAGAACCCCTAGAGATTCCCTTGTTATAAGTTATGAGCACGAGATACAGGTCGTCTCAATATGCTCATATAACAGATTCAGATCTATACTACACAAACTTGATCAACTCAGGTTCTGTATGGCAGTCGACTTACTGTCACATCAGTCGACTGCTCTTAGAACATCTGAACAAGTTCGAGCATTATAAATCTATACCAATACTCTCAGGTTTAATCAATAAATAATAGAGTAGTATTTAGAAGAATATAAGCATTACATGACTACGGTTTCAATCTACCCAACTATAAAATTAGTTGCACATAATACAACCTTTATTGATAAATAAAATAGAATTCATGACTACAATGAAAATAAAAGTAAAAAGAAGAATAGAAGAACACTGATTTTTATGATATTGAACTTGAGCCCAATCAGTAGTCGTCTTGTTCTCCTTCTTTGATGCTCGCTGTCGATGGCCTTTCTTGGTCGGTCCAGCCTCTTCCACCCATCCATAATTTAGCCTCTTAGTTGGTATTTATAGAACACGGCCAGAGATTTAGGGTTTGCACTCTCTTGCATAAAAGCCCTCTTCTTTTATTTATTTCCCTCCGTCTTTTATGCTGGTTTTATTTCTTTCTCTTTTCTTCTTTTCTTCCTTTTTTGCTTTGATTTGTATTTGGATTTGGACGAATCTTTAACTATCTTATCTTTTAACTCTTCTGCATATCAGTCGACTGGTGTTGGAGTAAGTCGACTGTGTCGAGACTTCCTGAAGATTTCTCTGTCCAGTCGCCTGTGTGGATGAATAAGTCGACTGATGCTCTGTAATATTCTGAGTTCATCCTTAAAATCCTGAATCTGCTTCGTTTTGCTGTTTTAGGCTGTTTCCTATGGAAAAGAGAAAATAAGAGTTAAACACCACATATAGAGCTTTTAAATGTCTAATTGCCTTAAGATTATTGCTCCTAAAAGTGAATAATATTTGGTTCATCAAATACCCCCAAACTTAGCTTTTGCTTGTCCTCAAGCAAACTAAAATTATGAACAAGGGGAAAATAATAGTACTCACCCTTCATACCAAGAAAATGTCTCATTATGCAAGCATCACAATTTTGCAATCAAAGTTATAAACAATTTGCAAATGAAGTAAAAAACAAGTATACCCACTTTCTCCAGTGCAATTGTTTAGTCATAATCCTCAACTCAATCATACTTGTCATGCAATTAATGTAGTTATAGTATGCAACTACTCAATCCGTGATTATCCCTTTTCTCTACTACACACCGAGTAGCAAACTAGAGTTTTTTTTTTTTAATTAATATATAGTCTCTTCTTTAAAGTTGTCACTTGCCTTTTGACGCGAATGCAAAACATTTATGATGAATCCACCTGGTTACTCAACAAGTCACAAACTTTAAAGTGCTTTGCATACTCATATTTCAAGTTGCCGTTTGACGTAAAGGTAAACATTGGTGATGAATACCCCTAGTTACTAAGCACTCAAAACATTGGAGTAGATTGACTTTATTCAAATATATATATATATATATATATATATATATATATATTTTATCACTCTATTTACTTAAACTCAATTTAGGACTAGATCTAAAGGGAATAATCACCAGAAAAAGCATCACATTTGTTTATTATGTATAATCGCATGACTCATACAATTTTGTAAGGAATTATGCAACTCAATAATCCTAAAGTAAATAAGTATCCTTACTATTACTTTCTAAGAAATTGTTTATCCTAAAAAAAAAATTAAAAGACTCCAAATGTAACTAACTAATACCCCCAAACTTAGATGGAACATTGTCCTCAATGTTCGCACAAAACTTAAAGTATAGGCATGTGTTACCAACTAGTTTGAAGGAAAGAAATAAAATAAAGAAATAAAGAAATATCTAAAGAAATGAATAAAGGAAGAGAGTGTAAGTACTCCCCTGAAAAATTGGGTTGCCTCCCAATAAGCGCTGTGTTTTCTGTCTTCAGCTAGACTTGATAAGTTGTGCAATGTATTGAATGGCTTGCGGCTCAAAACTCATCTTATTATAAGGTTTCCCCTTCTGCCCATTCACCTTGAACGTTTGATTATTCGCCAACGCTCTATGTGGGGAAACCTCTGCAACAGTGTCTGGACCGTACCATCTTGACATAAGCCTGTCTGCAAGGGTCCACCTTAGTGCACCTTTGTGATTTTGCAAGACTCCCTGCAGCCTTACTTCTTTATGCATCCTGAAAGTTGCAGCAACCGTCACAGGTAATGTCTGGTCTTCTCCTACATATTCAGACTTCAAATGGTCATGTAGTGGCTTCAGCTCCATGTCTGGGATCCTGGTAGCAGTCGACTTGTCCTGTTCACCAGTCGACTTATTCTGGATACCAGTCGACTTGTCCTGGAAAACACAAGTGTTATTAGATACCAACTTTTCAAATGCAGGTGCAAGCTTACCTGAATATGACTTTGGAGTTTCAAGGTGATGTACTGTCTCTGCAATCCTCCAGTCATCGTATTCCATTTCAACCTGAGATAGTAGTGGAGGATGGGTAATTGTTTCTTGTAATGGATCAACACTATGTTCCTGCAATGTTTGGTCACAACTTTCCTGAACCACATCAACATTATAACATTCATGATCATCGTGTGGGAATTGTGGTGCATCAAACATTGTAAACTCAATCTCTTCCTCTAGTGTTGTCTTTGATTGGAGCTGTTCTTGTCCTCTAGGGTTAGGTATGGTTTGTGATGGGAATTCTCCTGCCTTTCTTTCACTTAACTCCGTAGCAATTTGACCAATTTGAAATTCCAATTTTTGAATGGTCTGTCCTTGTTGGTTGCTTATTTGTTGTTGTTGTTGGAGTAATTTAAGAATGGTGGATTCGAAATCCAACTTCTCCTGTTCTTGTGCTGGCCTGTCATACCCATTCCCACCCTGAAATTGCTGCGTATGCCCTAGTGCAAATTGATTGCCTTGATGGTTTTGCCACCCTGGATTATACGTGTTTGAAAAAGGGTTGTTCTGGGGCGGGTACATTTTCTGTTCTACGTAGTTCGCGTGCTCCTGATCTGCGAAAGAAAACATGGGACATGAATTAGTTGTATGATTAGAATGAAAACAAATTGCACAAATTTCTTTTGGTTGGCTTTTTATGCCACCCAACATTGAATTCACAAGCATATCAATCTTTTTGTTCATGGTTTCCATTTCTAATTGCATGTTATTATTATGAGAAATTTCGTATACTCCCTGTTTTTTCGAAAGACCCCTCCTTGTGGAGAATTGTTGTGAGTTCTCGCTGAGTTCTTCAAATAGCTCTATGGCCTCCTCAGCACTCTTCCTCATCAACATTCTATTGCATCCTGCATCTACAATTGCTTTGTTAGCGTCATTTAAACCCTCATAAAATGATTGTACCTGATCATCCTTAGGTATGTTGTGCGTAAAACACTTGAGAAGCTTGTTTTTGAAGTCCTTCCACGCCTCGAAGAATAAATCGCCATCTTTTTGTTGGAAAAGTAGAATTTTCCTTTTTAGTTGTCTGGTCTTCTGAGCTGGAAAGAACTCCTTCAAGAATTTTGTTGCCAATTGCTCCCATGAGTGAATTGATCCTGGTTCCAAAGAATTATACCACAACTTAGCATTAAGTTTTAAAGAAAAAGGAAACAAGATTAACCTAATTTGTTCAGGGGTAAGCCCTTGGATGCTTTGTGTCCTGCAAAGATCAAAGAAGTCTTGCAGATGTAGGTGCGGATCTTCATCTAGTCTACCATTGAAGTGGGGAACCATGCTGAGTAATTGAGGTGATAGATGCATATTCCCTGTGACATTAGGTTGAAAAGCTATGCAAGATGGTTGCTCGATATTCTTTGGAATGAACTTGTCTTGCATTGGTACTTGATTCAATACTTTTTCACCCATTGTTGCTTTTTTGAATTCTTCACTGTACAGTCGACTGGTCCTTGGAGACAGTCGACTGGTCTGAGTCTGTGCAAAGTTTAACCTCGCAAGTTGATATTTATAGAACATGGCCAGAGATTTAAGGGTTTGCACTCTCTTGCATAAAAGCCCTCTTCTTTTATTTATTTCCCTTCGTCTTTTATGCTAGTTTTATTTCTTTCTCTTTTCTTCTTTTCTTCCTTTTTTGCTTTGATTTGTATTTGGATTTGGACGAATCTTTAACTATCTTATCTTTTAACTCTGCTGCGTATCAGTCGACTGGTATTGGAGTAAGTCGACTGTGTCGAGACTTCCTGAAGATTTCTCTGTCCAGTCGCCTGTGTGGAAGAATAAGTCGACTGATGCTCTGTAATATTCTGAGTTCATCCTTAAAATCCTGAATCTGCTTCGTTTTGCTGTTTTAGGCTGTTTCCTATGGAAAAGAGAAAATAAGAGTTAAACACCACATATAGAGCTTTTAAATGTCTAATTGCCTTAAGATTATTACTCCTAAAAGTGAATAATATTTGGTTCATCATATATATAAAATTATAATATATTATAATAATTGTATATTATATAATAATATGAAATAATTTATTATAATAAACATATTTAATTATATACATATATATAATAACATATAATAATTATAATAATATATATCTAATAATAATCTATTATAATTATATATTAAACAATTTATTACAATAATAATAAATTATATAATAATATATACAATAATATATAATAGTGATATATAATAATCACAAAATATATTATAATAATAATAGAATATTATAATAGTATATATAAAATAGTATACATGAAATAATAATATATATTATAAAAATAGTATATATATAATTGTATATTAAAAAAAAAAAAAAATAATAATAATAATAATAATAATAATAATAATAATAATATATGTAACAATAATATATAATAATAATAATAATATATATAATAATTATATAATATAATAATAGTATATATAAAATAGTATATATAAAATAATAATATATATAATAAAAATATAATATAATAATAGTATATATAAAATAGTATAAATAAAATAATAATATATATATTAATAATATAATAATAAAATAATAATAATAAAATAATAGTATAATAATAATAATAGTATATATAAAATAGTTTATATAAATTAATAATACATAAAAAATTTATTATTATAAACATATTTAATTATATACATATATATAATAACATATAATAATTATAATAATATATATGTCATAATATTCTATTATAATTATATATTAAACAATTTATTACAATAATAATAAATTATATAATAATGTATATAATAATATATAATAGTGAAATATAATAATAATAAAATATATTATACTAATAATAGAATATTATAATAGTATATATAAAATAGTAAACATGAAATAATAATATATATTATAATAATAGTATATATATAATTGTATATTAAAAAATAAAAATAATATAATAATAATAATGTAGTAAATAATAATAATAATAATAATAATAATAATAATAATAATAATATATATGTAACAATAATATATAATAATAATATATATAATAATTATATAATATAATAATAGTATATATATAAAATAGTATATATACAATAATAATATATATAAAATAGTATAAATAAAATAATAATATATATGATAATAATATAATAATAATATCATAATAATAATAGTATATATAAATTAGTAATATATTATAAAAATTGTATATTATATAATAATACAAAATAATTTATTATAATAAACATATTTAATAATATACATATATATAATAATATATAATAATTATAATAATATTTATGTAATAATAATATATTCAAATTATATATTAAACAATTTATTATTATAATAATAAATTATATACTAATATATATATAATAATATATAATAGTAATATATAATAATAATAATAATAATAGAATATTATAATAGTATATATATGTGGTAGGGTAAAAATGGCCTGGGGCCCAGCCAAGGCCCAGGATGGCTCACTCGAAAAGGACAATAAAAATCAATCCGGCTCGGCCCCGGACCACTACAGCCTCGGCACCGAGCCGTAAATTCACCCCCACAGACCTGGTCTCCTCGTATCCAACGAGCCTCGATGGCCCTCGGCCTCCGATCCGCGACAGCCCCACGGGCCGTCCTCCCAGCCTGGCGAGGAATAGGATGACCTGGCGCAACCTAGGCCATCCGATTCTCCCAAAGGCACAGGAGCCCCATGATCAGCCATGTCAGCTCCAAATACCACCTAGGGCTTTGCCAGGTCAGCCCTATACCACTCTTGGCACTTCCACGTCCGCCCTAAACCCCCTGGGCCTCCTGCCACGTCAGGCCCATGGGCTTTCGGGTTCAGACCCGACCCCCAAGCGGATCCAAACCCGGTTGGAATTCCCTATAAATACCAGACCCTCACCCACCTTTTTAGGTAATCAATCTTTGCCACCTACATTCCCCTAGTTATTGCTACTCTCTCACAGAGACTGACTAGATCGTCGGAGGGTCCGCCACCGGGATAAACCCCGGTGTTTCAGGACCGTCTGCAGGTACTCGAGGCGAGGCCATCCGAGCCGATCCTCCAGCGCCGAAGCGAGCCCCTCGCTCACCGTCTGGCACCGTACTCTTCCCTCATTACAAATTGAGTCCGAACTCACACCTGGTGCATCCACACTGCGACCAAAAACAAACCGCATCAATATAAAATAGTACATATGAAATAATAGTATATATAAAATAGTATATATAAAATAATAATATAATATAATATATATACAATAATAATATAATGTAATAATAGTATATATAAAATAGTATATATAAAATGGTATATGTAAAATAATAATATATATAGTTATAGTATATATAAAATAAAAATATATATAATATTAATATAATATTATAATAGTATATATAAAATAGTATAAATAAAATAATAATATATATAATAATAATAATAATAATAATAATAATATATAATAATAATAATAATAATAATAATAATAATAATAATAATAATAATAATAATAATAATAATAATATGTAACAATAATATATTATAAATATATATATAACAATATGTTATAATAATTGTATATTATATAATAATGTATTTAATAATATATAATTGTAATATATTATATATTAATATATATAATAATATATAAAAGGTAATATAATATAATAATAGTATATATTAAATAGTATAAATAAAATAATAATATATATAATAATAATATAATAATAATAATAGTATATATAAAATTGTATTTATAAAATAATAATATATTATAATAATTTTATATTATATAATAATATGAAATAATTTATTATAATAAACATATTTAATAATAGTATATATAAAATAGCATAAATAAAATAATAATATGTATAATAATAATATATATAATAATAATATAATGATAATAATAATAGTATGTATAAAATAGTATATATAAACTAATAATATATTATAATAATTGTATATTATATAATAATATGAAATAATTTATTATAATAAACATATTTAATTATATACATATATATAATAACATATAATAATTATAATAATATACATGTAATAAAAATGTATTATAATAATGTATTAAATAATTTAATATAATAAAAATAAATTATATAATAAATTATAATAGTAATATATAATAATAATAATATATATTATAATAATAATATAATATTATAATAGTATATATAAAATAGTATATATGAAATAATAATATATATTATAATAATAGTATATATATTATAATAATAGTATATAAAAAAGGAGTGAGGAAGGGTTAAGAAATGACCCCTTTGAATTTTTCTGAAAAGAGAAGCAAAAAATCGCTTCGGAAAGAGGGTAACCAAACGCTTTTTTTGGTTTTAGAAAACGAAAAATTAGTTCAAAACAACTATCCAAACACACCGTACGTAATCGATACGTGCATTGATAACACGTATAAAGCACGTAAAAACATAGATATTGGAATTTTATATTTGAGTTGACTCAAATAGGATAAAATAAATTTTAAGAAAATGGGAAATGTATAAATAGTTGAAATACAAAATAAGTATGATATTTATACTGAAATGCGTTACGGATATCACCATTAACGGTACAAAATACACGTGCGTAACACATGAGGGGCAAAATTGTCATTTCCAATTTTGCGGGGTGTTACAAAAGTAGCTCAACAATAGCTAGCAGTTGTAGGCAGAAGTTGCGGTTGTTGGTCCAAGGTTGCGATTGACCGCACACCTGACCGCAGCGGCGCTGTTTGATCTGTGGCTGAGATTAAATCTTATATAACCTTTATATATTGTATTGTGTACGATTTTAAGGTGAAGAGAAAAGGAAAAGAAAGATCTTTCAGCCGTTAGAGAGAGAGGAAGATAAAGAGAAACTCTACACCTTGGGGGTGAGTTTTTTAGAAATTTGTAAACTTGTTCTTCATATTTCTAGTGGAAATCGTAGGAGTGCCTCTGCACTAGAAAGTAGTCATTGCATTGGTTGAACCTCGAAAACATCTCGTGTGTTCTTGATTTTTCTTTGTTCTCTTTCTTGTGATTCTGTTGTTTTGGATCTCGTTGATGAGTTATTCTGCAGTTAGAACTCAACAAAGTGGTACAGAGCACCAGGTTGGTAGCGTTGATTGAGATGTGGGACAAGAGCAGAGTCAAGATGTTTGATGTAACAGATTTCACAATGTAGAAGAACCAGATGATAGTGTATCTTCGACAGAAGGATCAATATGGTCCATTACTTGGCGTGGAGCCAGAAGGGGCGGAGGAAGATCCGGTTGTGTTGGCGGTTTGGAATATATTGGATCAGAAGGACTTGAACATATTTAGTTTTTGCTGAGTAGGAAGTCGCGATTTCACATTGAGAAGAGCGAAGGAGACAATGGAGAACTTGAAAAATATGTTTGAGAAACCGAATGCATTGAACCAAATACTTCATCTGAAGAAGTTGGTGCACATGAAGTTGTTGGAAAGGGGTTCGATTGCGGAGCACATCAACAAACTTTGTATGATTTACAATCATATGGAAACATCTGGTTTGAAGTTTGAGGAAAGGAAACAATCATTGTTGTTACTATCTAGTATTCCCGATAGTTACGGCACAGTTGAACAGACTATCACAAGCACTATGACCGTTGCAACAACTCTGAAGGATGTTATTAGCATCATTATGAATGAGGACGGAAGAAGGAAGACACACAAAGAGTCTTCGGTGTCATATCCAAGTAATGTTACACTGTCAGTTGATAACCACGGTAAAAGCAACAACAGGGGAAGGTTGCAAAGCAGGATTCACAGTTCCAAGTCAAGAGCAGAACATCGCAAAGGTCAGTGTTGACACTGTAAGAAGCCAAAACACAGGAGAGACCAATGCGAAGAATATAAAAAAGTGCAAGTAGGGTCACAGGTAGCCAATGTGGTAAGTATCGAACCCCACCTAATGAATTGTGTTATCTGTTGGATTTGATATTATGCAAGATGATTGGTGTATAGAATCAGGTGCCTCTTATCATTGTACACTTATGAGGGATACTTTTGAGGATTATAAGACATATCATTTTGGTGCAGTCTCAGTTGGCAATGGGAAGTATGTTCAGTTGTAAGTAGAGGTACAGTGAGAGTGAAAGCTCGTAGTGGCGAACAATTAGTTTTGAATGACACAAGACATATTCCAAACTATAGGAAGAATTTGATCTTGACCAGTAAACTAGATAAAGAATGATTCACGACAACTATTGGACATGAAGAATGGAAGGTTAGTACATGTGTCAGGTTGGTGGAAAAAGGAAAGCATGGTGACATGCTATACTTACTCAGAGGAAGTGATTCAAGTGATATCATTGCTACAACATTGGCACGTAGTTCTTCAATTCTATGGCATGTAAGGTTGGGGCACCTTGGTGAAAATGGTGTCAAGGAGCTTTGTTCTACGGATCTTTTGTCAGGGCTTAAGAAGGTTGAGATGGATTTATGTGAAAACTACGTGATGGGCAAACAAAAGACAGTTAGCTTGCAGTTGAATGAGCTTGAGAAGAAGCTTAAGAATGTAGAGTTGGTACACACAGATGTGTGGGGTCCAGCTCCGAAATTCCCTTATAGTGGTAAGAGTTACATTGTTTCATTCATCGACGATGCTACAAGGAAGTTTGGGTTCATGAAATTCGCAAGAAATCAGAGGTGTTTGAGGCATTCAAAGCTTAGAAAGTCAAGGTTAAGAATGAGACGGGTTGCAAGGTGACAACATTAAATTCAGACATTGGTGGTGAGTACTGTAACCCCTGCTTCTAATTTTTTGAATTTTCTTTTGTAATTCGTTTCTTTTCTCATTCCTGTAATCTGTTCATTTTTAATAATAAATTTTTTTGTTCGTTTTCAACCCAATTGAATTCTTTCAATCAATTTTATTTCATTTGTTAAATCCTGAGATTCATGTGCACTTTATTTATTTTTCTTTGTGTCTTGAGTATTTTTTTAGCCCACTAATTGCTTTGATTTTGAGCCCAAATTCAATACCACATTTTTATTTAGTTATCTATATTTAAACTCAATAGCCCATTCTTATTGGATCCTAACCCACAAACCCATTAACCCGTTACCCTAAACCCACATCCTAATTTTCCCAATAAATACTAATCATCATTAAACCCTAATTAATAATCTAACCTAATCTCCACCCCGCCACTCACCTTCCTCCCATGTTTAACTTCGAAACCCAACCCCCAATCGTCTTCACCACCCGACACCTGCACCCTCCACCTCAACCTGAGCACCTTACCCCATTGTCCCTCCTGCCACCTCGCCGCCATCAACAGCCCATTGCGCCCAACCACTGACTGCAATTGCCTTCTCGCTGCCTGCCTCCATCGCCCCGCACTTCGACCTTGCCATTGTTGCTGCCTACGAAACTCGAACACCCATCACTCTCCACCACTGGATCCTCCTTGTCACCCAGTCTCCACCTTCGACCTTACCACCACCTTCCTCCACCGCCAGCGACTTCGACCACATAGTCTCCCCCAGTCTTCGCCAGCATCCCCGTCTCCCTTCCTCCACCATCGCCTGCATCCCGAACACTTCACCGCAGTCCAACTTATCTCCGCCATCATTGCTTTGTTGTCGCTGTCGCCCTTACTGTTGTTGCTGTGTCTCTTACTATGGTTGCTATTGTCACTTGTGTTGCCCCGGGCCGTCGTCGTTGTTGCCATTTCCGTTGCTGTCGGGACTGTAGTACCCCACAATTTTTTATTAATATAATAAATAAATAAATAAATAACAATAGGGGGAGAGAGGTTGAAGGGGCCCATGGTAAAGAGGTAATAACAGCAGAGTGCTATTGGATTGTGAAGGGCGTTGATGACGTCATCGTCCATGTGGTGGGGCCCCCAGATTGATTTAGTAAGGTAAGACAGAGAGATGCTGTCTTGGATTATATGGTGACGTGTGCAAGGATGGGCCCATGGGCTTTCATATGTACACGGGATTGAGTAGAGAGATGGGAATTGTGAAGAGCTATCCCATATCGAGAGTATACAAAAATTAATTGAGTATAAATAAAATTACCTATGATCAAGAGTCACCGAATTGGTTAACCACCTTTTGAGAGGCAGCCTGTGGTGGGCAGTTGTACTACATAGTATCTAATTTGTCTTCTAAAAATAGTAAAAATTGTCTGAGTATTGCGGCGGGGCGTTACAAATGGTATCAGAGCTGACTTTCGACATCGAGTGTGGAAGAGGGCCTCAGTATGATCTGCGGTGTGAGATAGTCCCCGAAATTATCGAGGTGTGAGTGAAATAGTCTCCAGATTTACCTGCGGTGTGAGACTAGTCTCCAGAATTATCAGGATCGAAGATGACGCCACATTGACTAGAAAGAAGGATTCTGCGCTAGATGGCATGCCCCGTACTTAGCGAGGACGTTGATTTCTAAAAGGTGGGGTGTATATAGTACCCCGTAATTTCTGAATAATATAATAAATAAATAAATATATATAATAATAGGGGGAGAGAGGTTGAAGGGGCCTACGGTAAAGAGGTAATAACAGCAGAGTGCTGTTGGATTGTGAAGGGCAATGATGACGTCATTGTCCATGTGGTGGGGCCCCCGGATTGATTTAGTAAGGAAAGGTAAAGAGATGCTGTCTTGGATTATATGGTGACGTGTGCAAGGATGGGCCCATGGGCTTTCATATGTACACGGGATTGAGTAGAGAAATGGGAATTGTGAAGAGTTATCCCATATTGGGAGTATACAAAAATTTATTGAGTATAAATAAAATTGCCTATGATCAAGAGTCACCTAATTGGTTAACCACCTTTTAAGAGGCAACCTGTGGTGGGCAGTTGTATTACATAGTATCTAATTTGTCTTCTAAAAATAATAAAAATTTTCTGAGTATTGGGGTGGAGCGTTACAGGGACTCTCGTTCTGGTTATTCTTTTATATTTTGAATCATCATCTATTAGGCAAGTTTTCCTTGAACTAGTTTATTATTCTTGTTCAAGTTATTCTTTTGATCTCCACAAGTAGTTCCTATTTCGTTATCAAATCTTATCTGCTTGATACCCTCCAAAGAGACTATTACGGATTCATCGGCGAAACCAAGTGGATGTTTTCTTTTCATGCGATTCCTTTGATTCAAATTCAAACCCTGTATAGATCGTCATGTGCATACACTACATGAATACATTGATGGAACAGCGGTGATTCCCAGGAACACGGATTGGTGTGCGTATCGATCATAAAAGCTTAAACGATTTAATACGTGATCTAACCCTTTATAGCGGAATCTAGGGTTCACGAATTATACCTACGATGAGAAGAAGACGATAGTTTCTAGCAACCTCGAGCCGTCTGCGACCCTAAGATCTTCTGCACGTATTTCTTTCCTCGGGTTGGACGTCATGTGGGCGACGGTCTACCAACCTTTCTTCTCCTTGGCTGACCTCTCTTTCTCTCCTTACGTGAATCACGAATTTAGAGAAAACTTCTTATCTCTGATGATGATAATGACGGCCAGAGAATAGAGGATATGTATAAGGCTATGGCAGGGACCATGAGGAGAAATTAGGGTTAGGTCTCCTAACGAATCTGGGTATCCCGTGTTCAGCCCGAACACACAACCCAGGCCCATTAACAATAGCTCGGTCCACTAAGGAGCTATTGTTGCACTACCTTCCTAATCCCAAATTATATTTATGGGCTCCTTTTATTATATGCTCGTTTAGCTCCCCATGTTAAGATATCGAATGTCCGTCGATCAAATTAAGTTACTGACAACTATATTGATCAACATCTTTTATCCTTAAGTAGTACCACTCAACTTTATTTGTCATGTCGGATGTAATCCACTTGCAGGGTTTACATGACAATCCTTATGAGCTCCTTAAGGGGACATCATCAACCCGACGTATCGGGACATGGATTCCTTTTATAATCAATAGCCCATCATACATACAATGCTATTACCCAATTCATAGAGGTTGTTGATCCATAATGAATCTCACTCTTTTATGAGTCAAAGTAATGCACACTGCATATACATGTCTGTTATTATATCTGGATTAAGAGCATAAACATCCATAATAACAGAAGTGTTTGTTCTCTTTTGTAGTCAGTACAAAGAGAACAACCTCAAGTGGTCCTGTTCAATACACACAAAGTGTGCTAGTGTAAACCTATAGTCAAGATAGACTAATACCAGATTACACTACAACCTTTCCAATGGATTATCCAAGTCCGTCTAGGTTGTGAACTATTTATATATTCCATAGGGAACTGATAATATGATCTTCTGTGTGTCACCTCACACCATATTATCAACCTTATAGAATATCAGATACTTGCATTAATATTATAATAAACACAATATGCAAACATATGCCCATATGATTCTCATTCAAAAAAAAATAAGGAAATAAAGTTAATACAAAAGTGATGCTTTCAGTATATAACCCTTAACATACATAGATTAGAAACATGTATATATAAAATGATGATTGAATGCTTTTCGATTGAATATGATGTTCATGTTATGATTAATAACAATTTTTCTGGTTAACAGTAGAATTCCACCCATATGATTGAGTATGATTTCCTATTAATTATTGCTATGATATTCTATGCATGTGTATATCATTTGTTGCTAATTAAAAATTAATCAACTTGGTGGACTGCTGTTTATTCCATGTTGTTGTGAGTTTTTGACCCAGTTGTTATTATAATTTAGTGGAACTTTGTAAACAACATTTGTATCCCTTTGAATCTATTTTTCAGAACTTTTTACAGATATAAATTCCAGTTTATAAACTGTAAGTTATCATATTGTTAACACTGCTAGGTTTTCAATTTCCAGAAAACTGTCTAGAGATACACCGACATGATTTTCTAATTAAAATAAATTGTTAACAGTAGAATTAGAACTTGAAATTTTATATGTTGTTACTAGACATGACTAGGAGTCACCTTATTATTTTGTTAAGATTATTTGATGATTTTTCAGACCTATTATATGTATCAAAACTTGACCCTAGGTTGCTGCCAGAATACGTACTAGTTCAGTAAAGAAACAGATTTTAACCTAACTACTGATAATATCATTTAAAACTTATTAAATAAGAGTTGTATCCATGTGTGTCTGGAATCCAAATTATCTGACAGTTCTGCAATCCGACCTACATATTGCAAGATATCCTTTTTTTTTGTACAGTGACAATCTGAATTCCAGAATACAGTTTGTAAATACATTACCATATTTAACAAATTGAAACAGTAGGTTAAGTTTAAGAATAAAATTCTGAGATTAACCATGTTAATGCTGAACACTGTTAGGAATTAAAATATGAATTTTATGAGATTTTAAAATGATTTTACAAACAACTTCTGTACATAAGAATTTGACCCCAACATGCTGTCTGAACATGAAACCAGTAAAGAATGAGATTATTTGCCTAGTTTCTGTAGTTATTATATATCGTGTGAATATGCGTTGGAACCAGCAGGGAGTCTAGTTTCCAGAACCCCTGATGGAACCTGATTTGCTTTCCTATACCAACGAAAAGTTGGTTTTGTACAGCAACGTCTTACTTTCTAGAATGTGTGTTTTGTGTTTCTTTTTAGTATATCCATGTTTGATTTTACATCTAGTGAATAGAATTTGTTGCACCATGCATTGCATAGCCTTGACATCTCCTTGACATTGCTTCAAAACTTTGTACCCATTACATGTCCACATTTGTGTGTAATAAAATATTAACAAACTAGGGTATTATAGGTCAACTTAGCAGTGAACAATCAGACTGTACTCGGAGAAGGGTCCCTTATCGTTCGATTGTTTATTGTCATGGATTGTGGATTATTGATTATGGATTACTGATTCTTAATTATTGATTATTATGTCGAGTAAATGATCTATAGTGTTCACCACTATAGTTAATCGATCACTGTTTGCATGCACCGAACATGTGGTATGGGATACAGTATTACGTGCATTAGATAAGATAATTAAAAGACTAATAAATCTAGGATTGACACTTGCATTATTGATCATGATTATTGTTATTGACCTTGAATCATTGATTAAAGTCATTGCTTATTGCATCATAAAATTCTAGACCTGTGATTTTAGTATCAACCCTGTTATAATTATTTTAGTTCAAGTTTATTATTTCTTGATATACCATGCTTCCTTGCTTCTTTGCTTTTACTACTTTTTGTCCGTAACTTGCTTTAACGGACAGTTTTTCCCCCACCTCTAGTTAATGAGTTTACAGGTACAAGAGGAAATTTAACCCAAGGACTGGGTGAGCAAACTTTCTAAAGAATGAAGCTGAATCATTAGACTGCTATAGTTATTTCATGTTATTCCTTTTTCTCGCATTGTTATTTTTATTATACTATGTATTCCGGGCTTATATGACCCAAAGTTTACTTTTTTCCCAGATATTGGATATTATTTTATGAATTTATTTCATGATTATTTTGGAGTTTATTCATTGTTTATGTGGTTATTTATTTCTTTTGTGGTTGTGATCTTTTGCATATTGTTGAGTTAATCTGTTACAGCTATGTGTGATGTTCATATCATTCGCTGGGCCTTTGTTACGTGCTCGTATTTCTGTATTTTAGAAACAGGGTGTGAAAAGTACACAGGTAAAGAGTTTGTTGACTATCTAGAAAAGAAAGGTATCCAAGAAATCAAGATAATTCTGAGGACTCCACACGAGAATGTAGAAGCAGAAAGAATGAACTATACGATACTCGAAAGGGCGAGATGCATGAGACTTCATGCGGGTCTTCTGTTCCATCTTTGGGCCGCTACAGTGGATACAGCAGTGTACTTGATTAACCATTGCCCATCTAAAACCCTTGATAGGGCCATTTCGTAAGAACTATGGTCTGGTAAACCTGTCAATTATTCGCATTTGAAAGTTTTTGGTTGTATTGAATATTCACTAATTGATAGGGAAGAAAGAAAGAAACAAGATTCAAAATTCAGAAAGTGTGTATTCATTGGCTACAGCGGCAATTTGTATAGTTACAGACTTTGAGATTTTATGGATAACAAGGTCATTCGTAGCAGGAATGTAGTGTTCAATGAAGAGGTATTGTACAAAGATAGGCACACAGGTCAAGGCAGTACACCTAGTACAGAGTCAGATTCAGATTCAGATTTAGATTCAGATTCTGAAGGTAAACCTAGTGGTGGGAGGCCTACAGTACTGCAGCAGGTACAAGTACCATAGGAAGCATAGAAGGTTCATGATGAGCCGGTTGGGAATGAGCAGGATATCCAAGGCGAACATGTACAACAAGAGCAGTTCGGGAATCCTAAATTGGTCAGTGAACCGGAACCCACAGTGAGGTGATCGACACGAGAGAGAATGCCAACTAAGATATTTGATCCATCATCTAGTGTTGTTCATGAGCATATGTTGTACACGGATTCAGGAGAGCTAGATACTCATGAGGAGGCTTTGAAGGATAAAGCTTGAATTCAGTGAGGGACGAGACGAACTCCTAGGAACATAACCAAACTTGGGAGTTTACCAAGTAACCTACAGGGAAACGTGCTCTAATAAACAAATGGATTTTCAGAGTCAAGGATGACTGGATGAGGTAGATAGCAGTAAGAGGTATAAAGCGAGGCTTGTTGTGAAAGGGTTCTCTAAAAGGGAAGGTGTTGTGTATAGTGAAATTTACACCAGTTGTGAAGATTGCTTCAATCAGGGTTCTCCTTAGTATTGTGGTAGTGGAAGACATACACTTAAAGCAATTGGATGTGAAAAAAATATTTCTCCATGGTGATATCGAAGAAGAGCTGTACATGAGGCAACCCACAAGTTTTGAAACAAAAGGAAAAGAAGATATGGTGTTTCGACTGAGAAAGAGTCTTTACGGGCTCAAACAAGTACCAAAACAATGGTACTTGAAGTTCGATTGCTTTATGAGAGGAAAGGGTTTCAAGAGATGCGAAACAAATCATTGTATATATGTTCGTCAATATGAAGACAATGATATAGTTACTGTGGCATTGTATGTGGATGACATGTTGTTAGCAGGTTCCTGTATAGAGAAGATCAAGGATGTAAAAAATGCGCTAGCTTTAGAGTTTTCAATGAAGGACTTGGATGAAGCAAAGCAAATTCACGGCATGAAGATCAGTAGAGATAGGAAAAGCAAGAAGCTTTGGTTCTCACAAGCAGACTACATGAAAGGTGTTGAAAAGATTCAATATGGATGGCGCGAGGCCAATCACTTGTCCTTTCACCGCTCACTCCAAGTTATCAATGGGCCTGTGTCCAACAACGGAGGCAGAGATAGAGGAAGTTGGAGTTGTCAGCCATTACATGAAAAATTCAGATAAACAGCATTGGGATGCAGTGAAGTAGATTCTCAGGTTTCTTGCAGGTACTTCAGATCACTCTCTTTGTTTTGTGGGAGAATCTTTGCATATACATGATTATGTGGATGCAGATTTTTTGGACAATCGTGCTGGTTGCAGAAGTATTACGGGGTATGTATTTACAGTTGGAGGTACATATGTTAGTTGGGCTTCACAGTTACAAAAGGTTTTTTCATAGTCAACCATGGAGTCAGAGTATGTGGTACTTACAGAGGTGACGAAAGACATGTTGTGACTTGATGAGCATATGAAACAGTTGGGCAGAAAGCAAACTATAGGAGAGCTATGGTGTGACAGTTAAAGTGCAGTTTTCTTGGCCGAAAACTCAGCATATCACTTTAGAACTCGACACATTCAGATGAGGTATCATTTTATTAGAATGGCGGTTGAAAAGAAATAGTTGAAACTATGGAAGATTCTTGGCACTAAGAATCTGAGGGACATGCTCATGAAAGTAGTGGACAACAGAAATCATCAGTTCTACTATACTACTATCGGATTTTCTACAGGTTAATAGATGAGGAGACTCGCAGAGGCACATGCCTAGACTAGGCCAGTAGAAGAATGAAGAACATGTTGGAGACTTCGTGTATATGTCTCCAAGTGGGAGATTGTTTGGGTTTGTGGATTCAATACACGACAAAGGGTTGAAGAAGATTGACAAGAAGAAAAATCGAAGTGGGAGCAAGCAGCTCAACAATAGCCAGCCACTGCAGGCAAAAGTTGCGGTCGACTGTCCAAGGTTGCGATTGACCACACACCCGACCGCAGCTACGCTATTTGAACTGTGACTAAGATTAAATCTTGTGTAACCTATATATATTGTATTGTGTACGATTTTTGGGTTAAGAGAAAAGAAAAGGCAAGATCTATCAGTCGTTAGAGAGTGAGAAAAACAGAGAGAAACCATACACCTTAGGGGTGAGTTCTTGAGAGATTTGTAAACTTGTTCTTAATATTTCTAGTGAAAATCACAGGAGTATCTCGCGCGGGGAAGTAGCCATTGCATTGGGTGAACCTCAAAAAAATCTTTTGTGTTCTTTTGTATTGGCTTTTGATTGTTCTTTGTTCTCTTGCTTGTGATTCTATTGTTTTGCATTTCATTTGTGAGTTATTCTCCAGTTAGAGATCAACACACTCCATTCATCTTCAACCCAACATAAATAGAACTCAATGAAACCCAAAACAAAGTGTAGAACCCATTTGAGACTCACCTCAAATTAAGTCTCAAGGAATTGAAATGTAGTAAAAAAATCTAACCTTGATAACTTTAATGGCATAATCCAGTTGGAAAAGGTTGCCTTTGATGGCATAGTCATCTTAAATTGTACAGTCCTGGTATAAAAAACAAAAGGGGAAGGTGAGATTGTAGATTATCCAAATTCAAATTCAGTCATCTTCCCCCACCCAAAAGACGAAGCTTCTTTTTCGTGCCCAAATCCACTAACGATTTGGGATAGGAGGTATCGTTGCAAAGACTACGGTAGTTGCCAAGAGGTAGTGATGAATCAAACCCCATAATTGAACCCCAGGATGTCGAGATGTAGCGAACCCCATAATCGAACCCCAGGATGTCGAGATATAGAGATAAATCGTACCCTTGATACAAATAACAACAAAAGTCATAACAAGAACAAGATCAAAACAACTACAACCATAATAAGTAAAACCCCAGATCATGGTAAAGATGTCATTTTTCTGGAAACCCCAATGTACAATGGGGATTTAATGAAAGAGAATAGTGTTTTAATAATAGCAAGTAAACAAAAGGTAGAAAGGCAGTTGTAATTCAAGAAATTCCCAACAATAATAACAACCTTGTTGAGATCTCCAAGTAGCAAAGAATGCATACCTTGATGATAATGGAAATGGTCTGAGCAGCGAGGGCGGTTGGATTCGGCACAGACCATGATGAATTTTGAAGTGGAGGTGGCAGGAGTAGGTAGTGGAGTCGGCGTCGGGCCTGGGAGTGGAAGTCAATGAAGAAGTATGGAAGTCGACCCAACACCTTCATCGATTTGGGGGATTCTAGGGAATCCATGACGAGAATTAGGGTTAGGATTTGGGGGGTTTGGGGGATTTTAGGGGATTTTTAGGGTTAGGATTTAGGAATCAGATATCGGAGGGGGAGAGAGAGGGGGAGATCGGGGAAGATCAGAAGTGGAGAAGGGGGGATTAAGTTAACAGATGATGAAGGAAATTAGAGGTGGTCGTCAGAGCTGCTGGCTAAGGCTTATCAAGTGGTCGTCGAAGTTGTTGCCCCAGGCAGAAGAAGTAGTCGGAAATAAAAGAAATGAGCAAAAGGGACAACGGTTTTGGGGAAGAAGACTGGGGTGATATATTCACCTCCTTAAACCTAATCTATTAAGAGTGATCTAACCCAGACAACACAGAGAGCACGACTGGATTAGCGAGGGTATGAATATTACCATGCGAATTGCTAGACGATCTGAACCGTTTATTTTTCATTCAAACAACCTAGAAAAATCAAATTTTTGGCCAAAAAAAATGGATTTTTAGCCCAGTACATTTCTACTGTCCTAGCCCATTTAAGTAGTAGTATAGATATATATATATATATATATATATATATATATATATATATATATATATATATATATATATAGATTTCTTCCTACCTAAATCTGAAAATTATTGTTATTTGCATTCAATAGGAAAAACCAGATCAATAAATCTTTTCCATGCATATGATCCATGATGTTGTTTATATACCAGCAAATCTATTTGTCTTGAAGGTGCTTGCTTGAGATATAAGAACTAATTTATCGAGTATTTTGCAACCACTCATTGGGTGCACCACCCCTACCTTCCTCCTTAACTCCAAAATATATGTATCTGATGTGTCCCTTTTTTTCATCTAGTATGACTAGGGATGGCGAGCGGGTATAGCGGGCTGGGCAGAGCCCATATCCGTCGGGTTTGCTCGGGGAAAGGGTGGGTTCGGGTCGGGTTGGGCCAAACCCCGGTCTAGGCTGGGCCGGGTTGGCGTTTCAAAAACTTGACCCGACCTAACCCGCCAACCCCTTCGGCTAATTTTTTTTCTTAGTTAATTTTTAGTTTTTTTTTTTAGTTTTTTTTTGTTAGTCGCGGGTTGGGCCCGGTTTAGTTAATTTTTTTTTGTTAGCTCCATTTTTTAAAAAAATATACAACAAGTACAAGAGTGAAATATATATTATTTATTTCAACTTGTAATAAATTTTTTAAAAAATATTTTTACATACAAATACATGTAATAAAAACTAAAAAAATTATACAAATTTATTGAATTACATGTTTAAGAGCATAATCTAGAGTTCGAGATAACCTAGATTTAGATTGAAGAGAGAGCATTAGACTACTATTGTGCACCTCTACTTAACCTAAACCTAGGATCTCGTTGCCCTAAATTCCCTACTCATCTTGTTGATCTTCAGGTGAGTTTCTTGCACTTGTTGAATCTTCAACTGCTTTTCCTTGAGTCATGTCTGCAGCTTTGATCCAATCTTCGGTGAAACGAGTATCTCCAACGAATTCGGCTTCATGTCACTTGTAGAAAAATACTTTCTAAAGCAATTGTGGACACATGAGGGGTTAGTAGATCTGTAGCAATATGTGAAAGAATTGAAAAAATGATATCATGTTCTTTCCACCATTGTAACACTTCAATCTTAGAACCAGAACTCTCACTATCTTGTTCATTATACCAGTTTAATTCATTAGGTGTATTAGCCCTAGGTTTTTTAGATTGGATTTGAGCAAGTAAATTAGTAGTGACATCTTCTAATTTACTCTTACCCATACATCTAGAAGAACAAGAAAAAGAAGTTACAATACTAGTTTGGCGTGTTGTACAACTAGATGCATAAGTTCTATCGTAAAAATCATATAAGTTATTCAATGTCGACTCAAATGTAGCTAAATATTCCATACAATCATATTCAGATTCGTCTCCAAGTAAAGTAAAAAATATTTCAATCAAACTCTTCGTACCCGCTAATTTGATACAATGATCCATAACAGTAGCAATACATTACAACATAAGAGGAGGATTAAAATACTTCAAAAAAAATTCATAAGCGATAATAACAATATGGCTAATGTATTGGTCCGAAATCATGTCTTAAAAAGATTGCATTATAGTAATTGTTCAAATAAAAATACTACTAGAATTTGAATCATAAGATTTTGAAAACTTAACAGTTGCATTTTTAAAAGGTTCCAAAAATCTTAACAACGATTCGGCAAAAAACCATGATTGAGGAGTCATTTCAAAATTTTCCATATTTTTGCAATAAAATATTATTTATAACCGCTTTGGATTGAGTAACAGCATTTAATAAGTCGAAAGTAAAGTTTCATCGGTGTTTAACATCTCTAGGGAATTTTTAAAAATGTACTCCCGTAAGATTACATCATTCGTTAAATTGATGAAGCATGGTACCACTCAAAGCGACAAATTGTACACAATTTTTAATTGCATTCACATATGGATCAACTAGTTTCAAAGCATCTTGTACACATAGATTTAAAATATGACATGCATATCTAACATGAAAAATTTCAAGACATGGAGGAACTAATTGTTGTTTTAATGTACTAATCGAACTATTATTGTTGGAGGCATTATCAAAACTAATCATAAAAAATTTATTGTGAATTTAAAATAAATTACAAACTTCGATAATACATGTTGCAATAACCATACCACTATGGGAGTACGACAAAGCAGCAAATGATATGATTCTCTTTTGAATGAGCCAATCACTATCAATCTAATGACAAGTTATGTCCATCATTATAATATCGTTACAACCTTTCCAACAATCGGAAGTTAACGAAAATCTACAAGTTAAATAATACAAAAGTGCAATTAAACCGTCTCTCATTTTGGTATAAAATTTAAAACAATCGGCCTTAAGTGTATTTCTAGGAATTCTTTTGAAATGTAAATTTAGTGCATTTTGGTTAAAAGCCTCTAGGTTCTTGTTCTCGGAATAGGAAAAATGTAACTCTTCTTTAATAACTAGTTTGGCCATTTCCTGACGAACAATTTTGTTAGATCTACGACGGAAACTGGCAACACGGTGGAAGAATGCTGTATTCACATCTCCTTTCTTGAGCCACGAAATTCTGGATCGTTGTTTCCATTTGAGTTCTTCAAGTCTATTAAGTTGGTGAATGTCTTCTCGTAGCTGA
The DNA here is from genome assembly GCA_017893485.1 of Hemerocallis citrina. Taxonomy (NCBI): domain Eukaryota; kingdom Viridiplantae; phylum Streptophyta; class Magnoliopsida; order Asparagales; family Asphodelaceae; genus Hemerocallis; species Hemerocallis citrina. Next base: position 79,618,182 of record CM030363.1, on the reverse strand, counting down.
ATCAAGCTATTCTGCTCATCTTGTACCAATATCCTAGTTTCCTCCGTCTTTTCCATCTCCTCAATACCTTCAAGGAGGGAATTTTTTGCTCTCTAGATCAGTGCAAATCTGGTCCGTTTCCATTTCCTGAGTTTGGCCCGCAGTCTTACAATTTTTCACGCCAGATTGCGGTTGCTACAGTCCCTCTAGTTAGGCGGGAACAGTTCTCATTTACCATGTGATGGAAGCCTTGGATTTCTAACCATGCTTTCTCAAATCTGAACTTGGAGGATTTCCTGGGATGCACTTCTCCAGAGGAGAGGATAATAGGGACATGATCCGAGGTTGGTTTAGGGAGGGACTTGGCCCATGTCAAAAGGAATTTGGCCTCCCAGTCTGCAGAAACCAAGATCCTATCAAGCTTAGCTAAGATGGGCGCCACTTGCATGTTTGACTAGGTAAAAATCCTATTAGTGATGGGAATGTCAACCAGTTTCAGGTCTGCGATGACCTCGTTAAAGGTTTTCCTATCAGAGTCACTAGATCCTCTGTCCCTATGTTCAGAGGCAAACCTGGTGATGTTAAAATTGCCCCCCATAACCTAAGGGTGCGGCTAGTGTGCGTGAATTGCTTGTAGCTCATTCCAAAATTCTAACCTAGCTATAGTGGTGTGTGGACCATAAACCACCGTAATAGACTGGGTCCACAGGTCGAGTTTACGTTAGAGCAGGACTGACAACGAGAATTGTCCGTGGAATTCGTCTAGGCAGAAAAACAACTCGGGATTAAACCCTAAGGAAATACCCCAGAGGCCCCAAAAGAAGGGCAAAATTTCCATTCAGAAATGTGATTCCCCCCTGTCTACTTAGTCTAGAAATATGGGTCAGTTTGGTCTCCTGCAGACCAACAATGCTAACTTTCGATTTAGCGATGACATCCCTAACCATTTCCCGTTTGCCTCGTCTGCCCAGGCCCTTAACATTCCAGAAGAGAGCCTCCATTAACTACAACTAAATGTGGGACCATGACTCGCTTTAGCAGACGAGTTCAAAATGAGATTAACTTTATTGCTCTCCCACCCCCTAATCTTATTAAGGAGGAAAGCGTTCCTATCACTATCGCTCACTGCAAGACCATAGGTTTTGGCTAGACTAAAAATCTCAAAATCAGTCATGAAATTAAAAATAGATGCTAGGAAGGAGCATGTACCTCCATCGCCTGTCTTAACAGATTTAGCGGCTGCAGCAATCTCCAAATAGTCGTTTAATGACTCCTCAATATCCCTCTTAGTTACTTTCTGAACCCTAAAACCTGTACCGCAATGAGTAGAGACAGGAGCCGACGGTTGCGAAGTAGGGAATGTGGAAGGTACAAAATCAGGGGAGATACCAAGTGAATCATCAGCCAGTCCTTCAGAATCCAAAGACTCCCCTTCCGAATATACATAATCATCTTCGAGATTTAGCCTATCATCACGATTGTCTTCATCAATGTGGCTCCTGTCCTCGGAGACGAGTGCCCCACAAGGGTCACCAAATACATGAGACTACACGAGGCAAGAGATAATATTAGTTAGGCTTGCGCATTTTGGCCTAAACATGTTGCTCGACATGGGCCCCTCTTTGGGCCCATTTAAAAGGACCACTGTTGAGTTTTTAAAAACCCCCTCTGAGTCCACTCTCAACTCTTTAGTATTGAGCCCCTCTTTGAGACCATGATACCCTTCCCTTTCTTTGCGAGACAGAATACCCTCTCTTCTGTCGACTTTGTCAGAGCTTGTGCAACATGTCTTTTCTTGAGAGGTTGGCAGAGCGTTCAAGGCTTTGGGCATTGTAGACGATGAATTGGGTGTTGGAACCGATGTTTGAAGGGGAGCTCTCGATGCTTCGTTGCTTTTAGCCATGCTTTTACCCTTAGGGTTTTCACCCTTTCGTCTCTCCCCTTTCCCTATACATCTTCCACCAACCTTGTTTTTAACTCTTTTGGGTCCAACTCTCTGTCTATGAACAAACCCTCACTCGTCATCTTCCCCAAAGTGGCACCCTTCCATAGCAGCTCTCGTCCTAAAGCTTCCAGCTTTTTCCCTTTTGGAGATTGACTTTGCCTGTCGTTTCTCATGGGGCTCTTGCCATTTCTAGCTCTTGTACGATCTGGCTCCACCCTCTGCTCCACTCGCCGCAACTCACCACCAACTTCAAGGGGTTGACTTCCTCTTTGATCTTCCTTTTGGCCCCCTTTTCTAAGACTTGGTTCTGAATCAGCCAAAATTACCAAATCTGGTAATGGATGCAGATCCACAGTCTGCCTTCCATCCAGACCGTTGGATCCATTAGTCAAGCCTCGATCTCGACCAACGGTGAACGGAGAAGATTTTTGAGGATCTGATCCCTCCACCGCATGGTCCTGGCGTGCCTCCTTCCCTCTTACCGCTTTGATGAGTTCATGGTGCGCACACTCAACTTCATGAGCCCCATCTAAGGTCAGGTCCCACTCCGGTGAGACCACCTGCTTGTAGGATCGACCGTCTCTAAGAGAGGGGAGAGTAGTAGGGGAAGTGATGATCAGGAGCTAAGCCTTTGTCTCTGCTCGCTTATCAAGCACAAAGCGAATGAGGTACGACTCCTCATTCGCAAAATGAGGCATTAATGAGATGTCGACGCTCTTGATTAATATCCTAGCAGATACGATCTCCGAGCAGCGAACCGTCTTCTCGTCTATATCTTCAATTGTTCCAAAATCCGAGAAGATCTTTTGCAGTGCATCCTTTTTCCAGAAGTGTAGCGACACGTCATGGATCCAAATCCAAAATTTCTTGCCTTGGGGCAGCTCCGCTCTGAACCTCGGTGACCATGCAAAAAATCCCATCTTAAAGTGTCCAAAGTCCACTATGCCTAAGTAGGTGACCTCGACCATCTTCTTCGGCGATGGGAAAGAAACCAGGAACTGAAGGTGGCATCTTTTTCGCTACCCAGTCCCTGTGGGCCTTCATTGGCCACTTCGAGTTTAGTGCTTGGAGGAGATGGGTCTCCGATGGGCTCCCTGGCCTAACTCTGGCAACGGCACACTATTGGTGGAGCCACTTTCTTCTTTCTTGATTGTATCCAGGCTATTTGCAAGCCGAATTAGAGTTGGTTTGTCCAGTGATCTGCCCTGCTAACTGGATGTTCATCGTCATTGTTAGTGTTGACGACGTTTGTGCAGGCATACGACAATTGTCCCCACTTCATGCACTTCAAGAACCGAACCTTTTTCGTACAATCCTTCTGATAATGTCCCAAGTCCCTGTAGTTGAAGCATGGCACCGGTTTGCATTTCCCTTTTCTCTGCTTCTTTCTATTATCAAGTTGAGTTGAGGGTGAGATACTAGTCTCTTTTTTTCACTTCTGGCTACTTCAGTCTAAATCTCAGTCAACTCCCTATTCAAAACCGAAGTCCCTCCCTCTAAAGTCTCGTAGTTTTGACCCACTTCTTGGGCCCACACAACGACAGACTTCACTGGGTCTTGGACCTCCCCTTTCGATGGTGGGGGAGATTGGGGGGTTGTGTGATGATGAGCTTTGTGGAGGGTTGTGGTGGTGTACGGGTGATCTTGTTGGGGGTGGAGTATAATGTGGAGGTTTGTGGTGGTGTGCGGGGGACCTTGTTGGGGGTGGAGTATAATGTGATGGTCTTTAGTGTTTGTGGTGGTGACTGTATTCTGAGGATGTGGTATAGAAGTTATTTTTTTGGGGCTCAAGGCTCCAGTGTTGGTGAGACGGTTGGTGGTGACGATGCTGGTCATGGTACCACTAATCGTTCCCCTCTCTGTATGGGCGGAGATGGTCTTTGGGGGGGGGGGGGTCTTTTACGCTCGAAAGGGCCTGTAATGCCCCGATTTCCATACACTGAAAAATCGTGACATAAACCAAAAACTTTTTCTTTAATTAGCCACAATACACAGAAAAATAGGAAAATTTAAAACTTTTTATTCAACACAAATGTATTACAAGTCCGAATGTTATAAACTGCAATACATTACATCAGTATTACAATAATGCTATACAAGTCCAAGTGTTACAAACTTTCAATCTAAATTACATCAGAGTATGATGAATAATACATAACACTTGATATTTCACTTGGATACTTCTCACCAGTTAATAAATTACAACATATATTACAATTGAAATAAAATCAACACTTTGTTTCTTTTGCCTTGAGTCCTCCTGAATCCTATACCTATAGCTCTGTAATCTAGTATCTGTAATTTTGCAACTCAGTACCTATTGAAACGGGGACTTCAGTACATATACTGACGCTTTAGGACTGATGACTAGCAGCGACTTTCAACTTTAAATAAACAAATTGATGAAAAGAGAAACGTGTTATATATAATTGATATGTCAGTGTATGCTATGACTTAGACTCTAATGCAAGATTAACTAATGCAAGGATGCTCTTATTCTAATGCAAGCGAGTCTCCGGAATAGTATGCATCCTATACTACATACGCCCATAACAAGCCGTTTCTTCATATATAGGGATTTGAACCCGCGCCATGAATTCTACTCTTGTACTCAACATGTTTCTGAAGATACAGCGTGATTGATGAGGCTACCCTAAAACGGTCTAATCCCGCCATTCACAGTACGCTCATGGTGTCTATGTTTGCCACTACTACCCGACGTACCAGACCTCACTCAAAAATCTAACGAACCCTAAGGTTTCACAGTGCAGGTTAGCTCGAAGCATCCCCTGTGGCCCCCTTAGCAGATAGACCTTAGTCTATGGCTTATTCGCCCTTCTTGATATAGAGCATGACAGAGTTCCGGGGGTCCATCCCTTAGCTCCGACAGGAATCGCTCCCACCCTTATCATGGCACTGCAGAAATTAATAGACGAAATACGGATCTCGTGCTCCCAACTCGTGAGAAGGCACAGACCGTATCCCTTTGATAGCAAGTGGAATATTACATTCTATTCGACAATATCTTTGATTTAGCAATAATATTTTGAAGGAAACTTAACTTAACTATATTGTTGAGAGAGAGAGAGAGAGAGAGAGAGAGAGACGGATAGACGAGATGAGAGAGAGAGAGAGAGAGAGAGAGAGAGAAAGAGAGAGAGAGAGCATTTGTTTAGGGAAGAGATAAAAAGTTGTGTAGTAGGAATATGATAATATTATTGTAGTTGTAGCTCATGAATAGCTCATTATTTTTTACCATGACTTGCCACTTAGGATGCCATGTGGCATCTCTTAGTGCAAATGCTTTTTCCACGTACGTCACCTTGTTCAAAGACTTCTGATATATATTATAGTAGCATGTAACTCATACGATGCACGAATGACCATGCTCATGATTTTCAGCTTTCAAGTTGTTGAGATAATGATGTTAAAATATATAAAAAATAACTTTCTCACTTTTATTTTGGCTAGAAACTTTCTCATTTTTTGAAGGTAGATAAACAACAAAGATGAAAACCAAAATTTCAATTTATAGACCAAATTCAAAAAATAATAATTTCGTGGAAATAGAAAGAAGTAGTGTTAATTCCACCATTGCCTGTCTCAAGCCAGGAATCCGGCCATAAACCGGGTAAGGAGAAGGGTTGTGTAAGGTAGTTGACAGCCAGCACAAAACTTTGTCAAATCCTATGAACATGAATCCTAATAATATACACACAAATGCTAGGGCATTCCCTTGAAGCGATGCGTTGTGCCTGTCTCCGTGTGCTTCGAAAAATATGGCAAGGGGCGTCTCACCGGCACCCGGGTGCAGTAAAAAATGGGCAAGAGTTTTTGCACCAATTTAAACATGTGCGGGTAAAGAAGCTAGTCCAGGAAAATAGGCTTAGGTTAGAAATTTGGAATATATGAATATTGACAGGAAAATGCATAAAATTAGTAAATACCATGATTAGAAGGAATATTAATATAGCTTGTTTACAAGAAACAAAGTGGATAGGGGAGAAAACTAAATAGATGGATGGTTTTAAATTATATTATACTGATAAAATTAGAAATAGAAATGGAGTAGGAATTTTAGTAGATAAGAAATTCATAGGAGATGTAGTAGGTGTTAATAGGAAAGGGGATGGAATAATACAAATTAAGCTTGTATTATAGGGAAAAATAATTAATATCATTAGTGCTTATGCACGCAAGCCAAATAAGCTACATATGAGACCAACAATTACATACGAGCCCGATAAACTACGTATGAGCAAAAAAACATATAGAAGCAACCATACAAGTATTCTAACAAATCTAGAAGCAACCAAACGTGCTTACCAGTAAAACTTGATCTTTTATAATTAGAAGCAACAGAAGAATCTTCTAACAGCCTAATATAGACATACTACCCGAAAGCGACATAAAAAGCCTTCTAACACCCTAGAAGCAAACAGTGCTATGCTCATCGGAATTCGACAAAATTAGAATTTTTAGAAATGTGAGAACATCTCCTACAACTATCTAGTTTATTAATTTTTCTGATTCCGTAAGGAATTCAAAATCCGGTCCATCGGACACACGCAAACAATTAACCAAACTGCAGATTTTCAACAAAAAGCTGAAACTTCGCAAGCTGGTAACTTTTACTCTACTTGTCGGAATCTAACGAAATCATACAATTTGGAAAGGTGGGAACATATACTAAAACACTCTCTTTGAACACTTTTTCAGATTCAATCAATAAGAGGTGCAAAAACTTCAAGCAAACAAAACAGCAAGCATTCTGCCAAGGCTGGCTGCTATGTTTTGGAACGATCATAACTTTTGCAATACTTATCGGAATCTAACCAAATAGGACATTTTGGAAAGGTGAGAGACTCTACTACAACTCTCTAGTTGAACACTTTTTCAAATTCCGCAAGGAACATCAAGATACAGCCCCTTGAACATATGTCGATGTTAACCCCAAAACAGTAGGTTCACTGTTTTTGCGAAACTCTCACTATTTTGGGAAAACAGTTCGTTTCACCCATCAAAATACCTCAAAAAAATCTTTAAAATTTAGAGCATGATAATAACACATAGGAGACCCTCTAAAATTAATTTGGGGTCAAAATTCTACCTTTAGCACAAGCTGAAAACTCTAACCATCTAAACTACAAGATTTAAACTTTATGCTTTATTTAGTTCTATTACTTGAATCTTTATGAGCCTTTTTTATTCTATTCCACAATCAACATATGCACATGGGTTTAGTCCAATTTCTTAACAATAATAACAATAATAATAAATAAAACAACCGTGAGAATGAGAAACCCCCACCCAATCGTGTAGGAATAACTTGCTTCGCCTTCTCCTTGCTCCTTGTTCTTGCTCCTCAAGAACACCTCCCATGAAAGAAACCCATGAAACCCTAACCCCTCTTTTGATTCGATCTTTCTTTTCTTTTCTTTTCTTCTCAATCTTTTTCTAAATAAAACAAGTAGAAGGAGTAGAAGAGGTGGAGTGAGATGAGAAGAGGTGTAGAAAACATAAAATGAAATTGGGCTCTTGACCTTTTGGAGATTGGCCCGGCCATGGGTAAAAAGGGGGGTGTTTTATAGGATGTGAGGGTGTGGGTATGTGGGTGAGAAGAAGCCATGTCATTCTCATTTGTGGCTCATCAAATTTGTGTTCTATTTACAAATAAATATTGCAATCAACACCCTAATCCAATCCCTATCGTTCATTTCATCATGATGGATCAAAAATAAAAGATATTTTCTCAAAATCACATACTACATGATTTCGTACGAACATACGAAATCGATACAGTTCAAATACGTACATATATCTGTATATACAGATAATTTTCATTCATCAAAACCAACAATCTGTACAAAAATAATTTAATTCCGAGAAATAAAATAAAATAATAATAAAATAATTTTAATACTGGTTTGGAAGATTCCAGTACCAATTTGATACAAAACAGATGTATACAGACTGGTATATATATATATATATATAATGCTTATTAACAAAATCGGGTAATATCCACCAAAAATATTTCAATTCTGAAAATAGAAATAATAATAAAATAATAATTATTTTTAATATCTGCCCGGGATTTTCCAGATATTTTCTCAAAAACGCACTTTTCAATATTTTGTACAAGTGCACAAAACTGATACAATACATATATATACTTACTAGTATATATATCAAGATAACTTTTATTAGGAAAACCAAGTAATTTTCAAAAAAATATTTTAATTTAAAAAAAATAATTTATACAATATAATATCCGATCGGGATATTACAGGGCCAGTAGGAGGACCCCCTCTATGGGCCCGTCCCCTGGAAAGCAACTCCGCGGGGCCATGATAACTATTGCCTCTCCTATGCCGTCGTTGATGTGCACTTTGGTGTGCACGCGCGGGGGATAGATCTTGTCTGAGCCTCCTAATGTTCCCCTCAAGGGGGTTGTTCGGTTGGTAGGGGTGTCGGGCAGATGGGGGGCAGCCATTAGAGTGAGTACTGAGTTTGGTGGAGGAGGTGGGGGTGGAGTAGGTGGTGGTGGAGGGAGAGGGAAAGGGGCTGAGTTAAACTCATTAATGGCTTGGGTGGTGGGGCAGGGGGGCTCGGTGCTAGGGAGGCTGAGGTGGTGGCGGACCCTCTCATTGGGCCCGCACCCGCTCAGCTCTAGCCCCGAAAGCATTTTTTTAGAGTAAAAGTTCTACATGTTGGATCCGTACGGTTCCCAGCCGTTGAGTAAAGACTTTCATATTAATCAAGTGTAAACATAACTTATTGTAGAGACTAAATTAGAGTTAAGAAAGGCTACATTTAAATACGCATTAACCTTTTAACTATTTTACTATTTTTTTAAAGAAAATAATTACAACTTATTTGATACATTTGACCTTTTCAATTCCATAATATGGGTCTGCCCATTTATTTTCATTCTTAAAGGTATTATCTACACACATTCATTTACTCTTAGTAGTGATAATAATTGTAGCTCATTATTTCTTTTTTACCACGGCTTGTCACTTGGGATGTCATGCCACTTGGCATCTCTTGGTGCAAGTGCTTGTGTCACGTGGCATTAACTTGTCCAAAGGATTTTGAAATTATATAATGAGAAGTGCTACATGTACTTTTTAATGTACCTAATAATTAGTTGATGTGTTGGATTTCTATGTAGAATCCAATTTGCACAATTACTTATTGTATGTATCACTACATAATCTAATATTGGTAAAATTAATTATTTCCTTTGATTTATACATATTATAGTGGTCTGTGTCAATTGGATTCCACATAGGAATCCAACACGTCAACTAAAATATTTGGTGCAACTGGAATTATTCATAGCATTTGTCTTATATAATATATAAAATTAAATTAAATTAGATTAAATTAGATTAGTGCCCTGAAGAATATAATTATATCATCTTTAAGGTATTACTCATTGGAATAATTAGCGGAGTCGTGGGGTTGTATGCTAAATTTAATGAACCCAAATTGTTTTTTCTTACTAGCAAGTTTTTTGGATGACACTTTACCCATGTGACGGTGACATGAAAATACTGGATCGTGACTCCGGAATGACTTGTGGTTACTAAATAAGTAAGTGAATGGACCCCCGAGGCTTTCCGTTCTATGATCTTATGGATGCACCCAAGCAAGGTTAAGGCGTCGACATCATAGGCTGAGTTGCAATTTGTGGAGAAATGGAAGCACATTTCGGAGACAAATTGTTTAAGTGGAGGAGATGGGGATGTAAAAATTCTACTTTTTTTGACTTACTACTATGAATCAGCCTCTTATCCTATGGAATGTTTTCCCAAACTGTCCCACTTTTTGAAAGTTTTTCCCAAACCGCCCTAGTTTTTTTTAATTCCCAAATAATCCCACTCGGTCTTTGAAAGACCGATTTTAGTTAAAACTAACTCGGTTTTTCAAAGACCGAGTGTTCGTCTTGAATTTTTCAAAGTCTGACACTCGTTCTTTGAAAGACCGAGTTAGTTTTAACTAAACTCGGTCTTTTAAAGATCGAGTATCGATTGGGGCTGTTATTTCAGACCTATTTCTTTCTTCTTCTCTCTCTCTCTACTTTATTCTATTCTATCTTCTCTAACTCTCTTCCTCAACGAAACCCATTGCTGCCCTAGTTATTTTTTTTGTTCAATTTCCCCTCAAATTGATCGATTCACTCCCCAAAACCGAGTCATCTCTCATCGTCTTTTGATTTCCCCTATCTTTTTTCCCCAAATTTGAATCTTTCTTTAAACCCTAAAACCATAAACCCCAATATCTTAGATCTCATTTAATTTTGTCTTCGGTGGGAGAAGATCTTAGTTGAAGGATCTAGAAGTACTCTAAATTGTCACTATCAAGCATTGGAATCTCCTACTCGAACGGTATATTTATCAAGCTTTTGCTAAGCAAATTTTGTGTTAATTTTTGGTTATTGTGAAGGTGCTTAGTTGATTTTGTGTTATTGTTGACAATGTAGAGTAACAAATGCCAATTGTTGTTGACAATGTAGAGTACCAAATGTTGTTCATTTTAGTTCTAATTAGAAAATGAAAAAAACAAGTAGAGTAGCAAATGGCAATTTTGTTGACGATGTTGGTCATATATATGATAATGTTGGTGATTTTCTTGACAATGTAGAGTAGCCATTGTTGTTAATTTTAGTTTTAATCAGAGAATGAAAAATAACAAGTAGAGTAGCAAATGGCATTGTTATCTAGCAATTGTTGTTAATGTTGGTTTTGATATCTAGGTTATGTGTAGTTAATAACAATTTTATTGAAGTTGTAGTGATTTGTATTTTATCGTAAATAGCATGCACAATGGGGAACATGGAGGAAGGAGAAAGTAGTAGACCTCCATGTGGTGATGGAGCACGTACTCATGGTGGACGTGGTCGTGATCGTGGTCGTGCTCGTACTGAGGGTACTAATGTAAATAATTAATTGTTGATTCTAATACAATTATATGAAATTTTAGTCTATTGATGTAAATGTTATTGTTATGTAGGTTCAAATCAATCCAAATGAGGTGGGCACTTCTTCTTCAGTCCCTTCATCATCGTATATCCCTTCTAGAGGCCCAAGACCCCTCGACCCTTCACTCCTCACTCTTCAACCATTGCATCGATCGCAGAATGTGTGGAACGGTGAGTCTACGGAGTGCCGCTTTAGGGCCGGTCATCCACTACCTATGCACCCACGGATACATGAGATACTAAGAGACTGTGGATTATACGGTATTGCTAGGATGAGCTCCATCAAGTGCGATCGACCTCTTCTGCAAGCACTTCTTGAAAGATGGAGGCCTGAGACACACTCCTTTCACCTGCCAGTTGGGGAGATGACAGTGACATTGCAGGACGTCTCCATAATCACCGGGCTTCAAATCGATGAAGAGGCAGTCACAGGTACAATGGACTTCGACCCGGTTTATATAGTCGAGGAGTACTTAGGTGTCGAAGTTGAAACCGGTGCGATTAGTGGTAAATTTGTTCGGTTGAAGTGGTTGAAGGACACCTTTAGGAATAAATTGAATGTAGGTTCAACTGCGGCGGAGGTGGAGTGCTATTAAAGGGCCTACATCCTCACGCTATTTGGCACTGTATTGTTTCCAAATTCGTTAGGTAATGTCGTCTCATTGATGTTCTTGCCACTAATTGCCGATCTAGGAAACGTTAGTCGTTAAAGTTGGGGCAGTGCCGTACTGTCATCACTGTACCGGAGTTTGTGTTTGGCCAGTATAGGTTCGGTGCAGATGAATGGGCCTATGATTTTACTTCAAATATGGAATTGGGAGCGTATTCACGTCGGTCGGCCCGTAGTACGGATCCAATCTCCGCACTGGATACATCTTCCCTATGAAGTGCACATGCTACTCCTATCGGTATTTATTGGACCGGCAAACTTACATGGATAGCTAAACCCAACAGGTGCTTAACGTACTACCGCGATGAGTTGGATAGGTTGGCAGCTGATTGTGTCGTGTGGCTTCCTTACACGGAGGAGCGTGTACTTCACTGCCGCCTAATTGCACGTACAGGCATGATTTGTGGTTGAAGAAAGTACCTTTAATCAACTTTGGGGTTGTTGAGTTCTACTACCCCGATAGAGTGCTATGCCAGTTTGGTCTTCACCAAAGGATTCCGGTTGCCGAGCCATTCAATGCGGAGATGCACAATATTACAGGAATGGGTCAACAGCCCGAACACAATTGGGCCGCAAGCTTCGCTACGTATGTTCGGAGATGGAATGTACACCGTTTCGACGAAATCATCGGTGACATTCATCCGTTTTACCTCACGGTGCATGCGGCGTACATGGCTTGGTACGAGAGAGTTACTAGACGATATATCTCTCCGACGTTGCAGACTCCTACTGGAGTGGTAGTCCCAATCCATCGACCAGGGGCCGAACCAGTAAATCAACATTCCATGAAACTGCCTATGTGCCAACCTAAGGGATCCACTGTTCGCAAATTTGTAAGTTTTAAAGTTTCATTTAATTTTTTGAAGTTTTGTCAGAAATTTGTTTTTATATATGTATGTGTATATGTAAGTACCATAATCTTTCAACTTTTCATGATTGTCAGTTGAGCCAGACTTGGGCCATAGCAAAGAAATGTGCTACTTTGTTGAATAGCAACGTCGTACGGGAGATGATTACGTGTTGCCGTACACAAGCTGATCTTGTGGGCAAGGGAGGAACATTAGATGCAATACTAAGGACTCCCACACATCGAACCAGCGACCGTTCTGGTCTCCGACGAAAGAGAGTTGTTCGAAGGCCCCCACCTCAACCTCCAAGCGAATCAGAAGACGAAGAACAAGCAGGGGGTGAGATTCAAGGGGAGGGGATACAACAACAAGTAGGGGGTGAGATTCAAGAAGAGGAGAATATCTCGATGTCCGGTGTCACACAGGTTACTCCACAACGTGGTAGAAGGCAACGGAGACCCACTAACTTCCTCACACCCGACCCTTGATTTTTGTCACCATGTAGAAATTCAGGTGCATTTAAGCGTTAGTTGATTTTTGTTGATTTCTGTCACCGTAATTTATGAGTTAATTGATTCTTGTCTATAATGCAAGTTCGGTAAATGTTTAGTGAACGGAACAAGCGGATGGAAGTGCGTGAAGGAACCACATTTTTGAGTTATCCATTGAGTTAGCTTGATGTTGTAATATTTTGAGTTATATGTTAGCTTGATGTTAGTTTGATGTTGTAATATTTTGAGTTAACTTGATGTTGTAATATTTTAAGTTAGCTTGATGTTGTAATATTTTGATATTTTTGGAGAGATGTTTGAGATTGTTGTGAGATGTTTGAGATTAACTTCATTGAACTTGCTGAGATTGTTTTATTGTTTATGAGATTGTTTTATTGATTAACTTCATTGAACTTGTTGAGTTGTTTATGAGATGTTTGAGCTTGTGGCGAAGTTGTTTGAACTGAATATGGAGTGCATTGAACTTAAATGTGGAAATAAATGTATGTGAGGTGGTTTGAAGTGAATGCGAAGGGGAAATGCATGTTCTAAACTGAAATGGTGCAATTTAAGCCTAGACTCGGTTTTTGAAAAACCGAGTTTAGTATTAACATACTCGGTTTTCCAAAGACCGAGTCTTGTGCCTGTAAGTTCTTTTTTTCAATCAACTCGTTATAGTGAGCTCGTTCTTTCGAAAACCGAGCTTTGATTACACTCCTTTCCAGAAAGCAAGATGTTCTCTGGAAAAAAGTGAACTCCATAGTCGGTTTTCGAAAGAACGATCTAATTATAACTAGACTCGGTCATTGAGTCTTGCTCCTGTATATTTTTTTTTTCAATCAGATTGAAGACTCGGTCTTTGAAAGACCGAGTGTAGTAATATTTTGATCGTTCTTTCGAAAACCAACTGTGGAGTTCACTCTTTTCCAGAGAACATCTTGCTTTCTGGAAAAGAGTGTACTCAAAGCTCGGTTTTCGAAAGAACGGGCTGATTTTAACTAACCGAGTCTTGCAGCTGTAAGTTCTTTTCATCAATCAGCTTCAAGACTCGGAGTCTAGTTATAATGAGATCGTTCTTTGAAAGATCGAGTCTTACGCCTGTACAATTTTTTTTCAATCAGCTTCAAGGCTGATTGATTCCAATTCCTCTAAATTTGAACCTTATTGATTCCAAAATACTTAAAGGCTGATATTTGAATAAAAACACAGTTAAACTTCATACAATCATTCATTTTCCATAGTGAAACAAATACAAACTGAGTACATAGTTCAAATTAAATATTACAAACACATTCGAAAGCACATAATCAAATTAAATGTTTTGAGATCCTCTATTAGTACATTGATGCTTGTTGTGTCCTTCCAAACCACAACTTGAACATTTTATCTCCGAACCCCTGCTAGACCTATCTCTCACATCCATGTCGTTGCGTATTCTCGTGGATTTAGGCCGGTTTTCCTTGAACGTTGCAAACTAGCATCAGGTACAAGTCGTGGTCCATCAATAGTAGGCCAATATGCTGGATCTAGAATAGGATGAAACACGGGAGGCCATGTTTGTGCTAATGACGTGACCAGGTAAAATTTATCAACAAAGGCTTGTGATCGATTGCACGATATGCACAAGCTGCTAATACATGAGAACATGGAATATGATATAGATGAAATTTCATACATGTGCATGTTTTCGTACCCAAGTTCACAATGTGCAAGTTCCCACCCTTCCTTTCTACATTTACCATGCGTATACCCGTTCTCACGGAAAAAACTCCAGGTTGATGAAACATTGTAACCTCATGTCGGTTTGCTCTCTCACGGCGACTATCGATCAATTCATGTACACTTCTAGCAAAAATCGTCCCTTCAGATAAAAGCTTACTGGCTTCCTGTCGACGAGTAGTAACGTAAGAGTTGAGACGATAGAAGATCGTCTTAACAATTGCAGTTACCGATAAACTACGGACACCTTTCAAGACTGAATTGAAGACTTCTGACAGGTTCGTAGTCATTATGCCGTATCTTCGACCTTCATCTGCATAAAGTGCCCATTTCTCAACCGTCTTCTCTTTCAACCATTAGCCGCCTGGACATTAACGGTTTCAAGTTCAGCGAGTTTGGCTATGAACTTTTTGGACTGGTTTTAACACACTATAATTTTGGCCTTTTTCCGTAATGGGTTGCTACGTTACTAAAGAAATTTGTAGCAAAATGACGCATACAATAACGATGATATGCATTAGGTTCGTTCCAAGCTCCATTTTGCAAATCCATAGCATACAATATACCAGTATGACTATCCGAGCTAACACACAACTCAGTGCGATCGGTGACATAATACCGAATGCAACTCATAAACCATGTCTACGTATTTATACTCTCTCCATCAACCAATGCAAATGCAAATGGAAATAAGCAATCAATCGCATCTGGAGAAATAGCAATTAGCAAACAACCCTTGTACTTAACATACAAGTGAGTTTCGTCGACACTAATAACAGGTCTGCAAGACTTGAAACCTTCAATCGAAGGACCAAATGCCCAAAATACTACCTTGAATGTTTCCTCGCTAGGACTAGACTCATATTTATCCAGTGGACAACGGTTCCTGTATTTGCTGCTTGAAATTCTGTTAGTAGATAAGGCAACTTCGTGTATGCTTCTTCGAAGGTACCGAACAACCTCTCAATTTCCTTTTGTTTTGCAATCCAAGCTTTCTTATATGAAATCTGATAATTATATTGTATTTTTACTATCTCAATAATTGCCCGCAATGTTAAACCAATATCCTTCTTCACCACACCCACAATCAAATTACAAACAAGGTTAGAATCAACTTTACAGTGGTCCTAATTCAACGTAGGATTCGTACAAGTATGAGGCCCAATTGTATTCTTCACCACAAAATTTGTCACGCCTTTGGGAACAATTGCTCGTAAACTCCAAGGGCATCCACCATCACTTACTCCCAAGGGACCTTGCACTATCTCCTTAATTGTACATTTTCTAGGTACCATTTTGCATTTAACAGTGTACAGTGACGGTGAAGATTTCAATGTGACAAATTCACGATGTTTCTTGATAGAATACACCTTGACAGCTTGCTGAATCGAATCTTTACTTACAAACTCCTGTCCAATGTACAATTCGTCTACATTGGATGAACCAGACGACTCTTGTGGAACTTGGTGTACTCTAGCACCTTGTGTCATCTCCTCGGTAACATGAGCGTTAACATTGGCATAGCTTTCAGTAGCTCTCACTTCATTAGAACTGTTGTTCGTAAAATTTCCATTTGCTACATCATCATCTTCGTCTCCATCATCATTTTCTACACTATCATCAACTTCATCATTTGTTTCTTCCTCTTCTTCATCATCGTCTAATAAGTCATTGTTAATGGTAGCATTTTGAAAGAGTTCAAATACAGTGTCATTTGGAACATAGTCAGGAACCGGACTAGGTTGGCGTGGCAACTCAACATCTGTAGAATTCGGGTTTGTTGTATTTGTGAAGGTGTTTTCTTGTGAAGACAGTGGATTTGGTTGTGAAGATTGAGCGGGGTTAGACCTCATCTGTTGTGTAGGTACTACCCTTACGAAGCTTGAAATAGGAATATCATGTGGCTAAGAATTCATAATTTGAATTTACTGAATATATAACTCTAATGAAGACCAAGTACAATTAGGATCAAATGTCCTAGCAATCATTGACTTCATAGTATTATCAGTAGATACGGGCACTGTCATAAAATACTGACCATCTCCTCTACCTGCTGCGTATCGAGCTAAAATTTTCACATTCCATTGATCCCTATCCCAATTAGTAACTTCATAAATTTTCTCAACTAATTCTGCAAATGTAATGGTATGAGGTACCCAAACTATTTTCGGATCCAACACACTATAACAACAACGGATTCTTGGATCACGAATTATTTCACCACCAAAGTATAACCAAATAGGAATCTTGATATCCATACCTACGTATATTTATACAAATATCTAAGTTATTATCTACCCACAAACAAAATCTATAAAAAAAGATAGAAAATTATAGGCCAATATTCATCATACCTTCACAAGCGTCAAGGATAGTGTTACCGCTAAATCTGGTGTGGGAGCAAACAGATAGAATTTGTAGATTCTTTGGGATGTCGAATAGTCAAACCTGAAACCTTTCCGCCAAAGTTTGACCGTGATCTCCCGCCGTTCACCTGCAAAAAGTGCGAAATACCGGGATTGATCCCAGCAACGCACCCTCCGACGCTCAAGTCAGTAATCAAAAAGATTATGAATGAGCTTTTAATGGCAAAAGATTGATTACCTGTTAATGGTGGGGGATAGGGGGTATTTATAGATGCCTTAGGGACCAGTTTCGGGATAAGATCAAATCTCTACTTTCCAATGAATGGATAGAAGTGAATCAGGGCTGTTGATTAGGTATAATCATAAATCCTAATTCTACCCTGCTGGATCGGGTTTCTTGCGGGTTGAAATCCGTACCCAGTTGAGATGGATCCGTTCGTGGGTTATTGGGTCTTTGGAAAAAGGACCCAGTACCCACTTCAGACCCGTTTGTAGGGGAGGGCATCGGTCGGTATCCGACCTAATATGGACCATCCACCACCGATCCAAAGAAGATCGGTTTTTTAATTTTCTCATCCACAACCAATCCGAACCTTAATTGGATCGGTTTCCATCCAAGCCGATTAAGCTTGTTTTGGATTGGATTGGATGGTCGGTTTGGCGTGCTACTTTTCACCTTCAACATCATTCATAATTTTGTTGAAATTTAAAAGATCAACTTCAATCAAACTTAAGAAACAACCTGTTATTTGTTATTCAGAAATGAATTTAAAATGAAGATTCATAAAACCACAAGTTATTAATAAATTTTGCACAAATTGTTTGAGATGATGACGTTTAAATGAGTGAGATAAACTGATTTTTCACTTGCATACTTCTGTAATCTTAGTTTATTATCATAAAAGAAACATCAATAACCATAGCTAATTGAATTTCAGGTGCAATAAAAAAAGATTTAGAAAATAATTTCTGCTTGACTTGATTAAAGTAACTACTAAATTTTACATCAACTTTATGATTCTATTAAGTTGAGTCACACTGTAAATCAAGCATTTCTCAATAACATAACACATAGGATAATGGAGAACCAAAACAAAGGTAGAACAACTGCTCGGTTTGTATTAAAGAAATTAAAAAAGACTGTTTGTATCTCATGAAAAATGAGAAATGACTATTTTTATATTCAAGAAATTAAAGGTAGAACATATTTTTTATAGAGGTATGGTCGGTTCGGTTTCATCGGTTATTTGAAAGCCCCATCCAACAACCGAACCGGTCCAATTGGTTATTGAAGATTAAGAACCGATCCAATCCACCCCCCCCAATTGGTTCGGTTAAAAATCGGTCGGTTCGGGTTGGATTGGTTCGGATTGGTCGGTTCGGATAATAGTTGTCCACCCCTACCCGTTTGTAGGTGAAATTACCATTTTACCCCTGATCTTTAATATTCGCGTCCGATTTGGACAGTTCCAATTTAACTCTATTTTTAGCCATATCACGAGTCCCCCACTCCCGAAGACTGATTTTAATCAGCCTTAGAGGAGTAGTTTTACTATTTTAATGGCTTGCGGAGTTGTATCGGAGTCCAAATGAGGGGTGTCGAATCCTTGTATGAGGTATTATGGTAATTTTTCAGAGCTAGTTGCATGCTCAAGGTTACTCTTAAGCTCTCCTGAACCTTTGGTGATTTTTCTTAATTTTTATCTATTTTTCAGAAAATTTATTTAATTTTGCGAAGTGTGATTCATTGTTCAGGGGTCTTAATTAACTATTCTAAGCAATAATTATTTACCTAGGGGCTCAAAAATATTTTTCCGAATTTATAATTATTTTTTAGAATTTTTAATTAATTTCCCTAAATTTTTAATCATTTTTTCGCAATTTTTAGATAAATAATTCGATTTTAATAAATAAAAAATAACTTTTTAATCCGATTTATGACGTGGCATGATCTGGGCCCTTCATCAGCATTGGGTGCGAATTTCTAGAGGATCGGACGGCCGAAGTTGCTCGGCAGCGTATTTCTCCGCTTGCGGAGGTCGGTGCCTCGGTAGCTCGGCTAGTCGTCCTCGGTAGCTCGGTAGCTCGGCACGTAGCGAGATTCCGAGCTACGTGGCAAGATCTGGAGCGTTCATCATGGCGCGAATCACGAGGAAGGGTTTCAGATCACGAGAAAACACTATCTTGTCGTTCTATGGATGTGGCGTGATCTGAGCCGCTCATCATATTTTGGTGCGATTTTGAAACGGTCCGACGGCTAGAATGCTTCGGCATCATTTTTCTTCACATGTGAGGGTCGGTACCTCGGTAACTCGGCTATAGTGCTTCGGTGGCTCGATAGCTCGGCCTTTGCTCCTTAGTAGCTCGGTGGCTCGACTAAGCTGTTCGGTAGCTCGGCTGAGTGCTCTGATGGCTCAGTAGATCGGGATGAGTCTCGAGCCACGTGGTTGGATCTCGGGCACTCATCATGGCACGGATCTCGAAATTGGAGGTTCAGATCATGAGAAAATGTTATCTTGTCGTTTTGTGGGCATGGCGTGATCTGAGTCGTTCATCAGATTTGGGCACGAACTTTGAGACAATCTGACGGTGAAAGTGGCTCGATGGTATTTTTCTCTATATGTGGAGGTCGGTGCCCTGGTAGCTCAGCAGAGTGCCTCGGTGGCTCGGCAAGTTACGAGTCGTCGAGCCACGTGGTTGGATCTGGAGCGCTCATCATGGTGCGAATCTTGAAATTGGAGGTTTAGATCAAGAGAAAACGTTATCTTGTCGTTTTGTGGGCGTGGCGTGATCCGAGCTGCTCATCAAATTTGGGCACGAACTTTGAGACAATCTGACGGTGAAAGTGGCTCGACGGCATTTTTCTCCTTATGTGGAGGTCGGTGCCCCGGTAGCTCGCTAGAGTGCCTCGGTGGCTCGGCAAGTTACGAGCCGTCAAGCCATGTGGTTGGATCTGGAGCGCTCATCATAGCGTGGATCTCGAAATTGGAGGTTCAGATCATGAGAAAACATTATCTTGTCGTTTTGTGGGTGTGGTGTGATCCGAGCCGTTCATCAGATTTGGGCACGAACTTTGAGACAATCTGACGGTGAAAGTGGCTCGGCGGCATTTTTCTCCATATGTGGAGGTCGGTGCCCCGGTAGCTCGGTAGAGTGCCTCGGTGGCTCAGCAAGTTACGAGTCGTCGAGCCACGTGGTTGGATCTGGAGTGCTCATCATGGTGCGGATCTCGAAATTGGAGGTTTCGATCACGAGAAAACGTTATCTTGTCGTTTTGTGGGCGTGGCGTAATCCGAGCCATTCATCAGATTTGGGCACGAACTTTGAGACAATCTGACGGTGAAAGTGGCTCAACGGCATTTTTCTCCTTATGTGGAGGTCGGTGCCCCGGTAGCTCGGTAGAGTACCTCGGTGGCTCGGCAAGTTACGAGTCGTCAAGCCATGTGGTTGGATCTGGAGCGCTCATCATAGCGCGGATCTCGAAATTGGAGGTTCAGATCATGAGAAAACGTTATCTTGTCGTTTTGTGGGTGTGGCGTGATCCGAGCCATTCATCAGATTTGAGCACGAACTTTGAGACAATCTGACGGTGAAAGTGGCTCGGCGGCATTTTTCTCCATATGTGGAGGTCGGTGCCCCGGTAGCTCGGTAGAGTGCCTCGGTGGCTCGGCAAGTTACGAGTCGTTGAGCCACGTGGTTGGATCTGGAGCGCTCATCATGGCGCGGATCTCGAAATTGGAGGTTCAGATCACGAGAAAACGTTATCTTGTTGTTTTGTGGTCGTGGTGTGATCCGAGCCGTTCATCAGATTTGGGCACGAACTTTGAGACAATCTGACAGTGAAAGTGGCTCGGCGGTATTTTTCTCCATATGTGGAGGTCGGTACCCCAGTAGCTCGGCAGAGTGCCGCGGTGGCTCGGCAAGTTCCGGATTGCCGAACTGCGATGTTAAGTAAACCGTTGCGACCTTCCTCTGAACCGTTGCAGCTTTCCCCATTCTATCGTTTCGTCTCCCTTAACGGGCCCCCAAGCGTTACAAAAGCCCAACCTTTGTCTCTTTGGCTATAAGTTCTCACCCCCCACCCCTTAGCTCATTCTTTCACTTTTACTCTCAAATTTTACTTTTGCTCTGCTAGTGGAGATTTGAGCTCAAGGGCAGTTGTGCTAGCTGTTGCGAAGGCCAGGCGATTTCCGGCGAAGTTTTTTCCGACCGTAGACGTCAAATCAAAGGTCAGTTTATTTAACTTCAGTTACTTATTCTACAAGATGTCACGGGTATCCTCGGGTAGTGAGGCATCATCCTCGGGGGTCGGAATGCCGAGAAAGGGAGAGAAGTGGTAAGCCGAAGGAAGGGGAAGGAGATAGTAGGGTCGTCTGTGGCCGAGGAGAGGTGGAAAGAAGTGGTCCGGTCTTCGGTCGTCGAGACGGTGGTAGAGACTGAGAGACGAGTGGGCGCAATGGGTTGGTTACCGACCGTGTTGTCCGGACATGGAGGGATAAGGCAGTACAGCAGCGAGCTGCTGGCCAAGGCTTTCATTGGTCGTTCGGAGACCTACGAGGAGAACAATCTGAGGGAGGTCACCGAGGTGGATGACATCCCCTCGGTTCTGATGGAGTGGGACCTACTCCGGACTAGGAAGGGTTTCGCCATTCCCCAGGAGTACACACTGGTTCTCCCCAGCCCCGGGGTGCGAGCGAACACCGTCTTCCCACTGAACACATGCGTCTTCACCATCGACGCGTTGAACGTCGGCCTACGCTTTCCCCTCCATCCCTTCGTGACGGTAGTCCTTCGGTGGTATGGGCTGTGCCCCATACAGTTCATGCCGAACACGTGGCGCCACGTGCTTGGTTTTCTGCTGTAATGCTGAAAGCCAAAGTGGAGCCCGAGCACGTCATCCTCTGAAGTTTATACCGAATCGACAGGATGAGCAAGCCTCGAGGCTCGCTATTATCTGTCGCCTCGAAAAGGAGTTAAGCTGATAGAGAATCCCGACTCGATAAAGTCATGGAAGGGGAAGTTTTTTCTAATCAAGAGCCCTTCGGCATGAGACTTCCCGACCCGGTGGAAGGAAGAGGTGCCGAAGTATGCGAAGGCCAAGCCAGTGTTGACCTCGGCCGAGACAGAGGTGGCAGCGAAGCTGATCGGTCTTCCGATGTTGAGTTGGAGGGAGATGACGAAGGAGGCGTTGCACGGGTCGGGCCTTAGTCCGATCGACCCGAGTACGCTCCTGACATCTTTATCTTTCTGCTTTACTTTCTTTGATGCCTTGTATATATACTTGATTTGCCCGTTGACACGTGCCTACGGCACATCTTCGTAACGGTGCACATGGTTTGATCATATAAAATAGTTTGGAAAGTCCAGCAAATTAATTGAAGTAGCAAACATATTATATGAGGAAGCAATATATCTACCTTTAAGCTCATGCATCGCCTTTTTGATCATTAGCTTGAACTTACGTGGAATACATATGGTTTGTTAGAAATACTGCATAGAGTTTTTTTAACTTCAGCATTACTTTTACATGCTTGTAATAGTTATGAAAGGACATTTTCATATAAGTTTTATAGAGCTGACTCTAATCCCATAACCACTATGAGCATGTCTAAATACCATGGTAACGCAAGTGTAGATGTGAAGGTATCTACAATACCAATACTCTAAACATTTGTTTGTCTGAGACTTAGTTTGCAATTGAAATACCTCTTATTATTATTTCAACCAAAATGAAATACATGAAGTTCTCAAAACTCTAATCCAAGCTAATCATTTCTTTTATCTTCACTTTGTCTTCCCATTGCACCTTTATAAAAAAAAATCAAAATGGATAAATAACAAATTTACTTTAGCTGTCTTTCTTGAGCGGAGAGTTTCCACCCTTCACTGATAAACACCAGTCATCCCAATTCTGTATATCCAAACATACACTGAAAGTTCTTATATGTTATGTTATCCATGGTTTCTAATAACCAGTGAAGAGAACACTTCACGATAGTATTTTCTCTTCTAGTAAAAAAATTAATGTTTCATATTTACCAAATTATTTTAGGTTGCTGGTCAGCTTACCTATCCTGCTATGATTTGGAAGCCCAAATTGAGCCTACCAAATAATCAATCTCTCACTTGCGTACACCTTAAATCAAAACCAGTAAAAAAACTCATCAAATAAATCACGAAATTACAATTTTTTAAACCCAAAAATAAAAAAAAATCATACCTCTCTGAACTTAGATCCTATGCACACACAAAATTCGAGTTAGCAAAAAACTGAGTAACCCCTGCACAAACAAAATTAAAAATTAGAATGAGAATTCGGTTAATGAGATGAAATTAGAGTCGTTGCATCGCATATAGAGGCTCTCGATTCGGTGGAGGGGAGTCACCGATACGGATTCACTTGATATCCACGCTCGATTTGGTGGAAGGCAGTCACCGATACGGAATCAGCAGCGGATCAGATATCGCCGACGACCTCTTGATTGGGATTCGACATTGGATTTGGATTTGGATTTTCTTTGAGATTTTCAAATTTTTAAAATTTTAAAATTATCAAATATTTGAATTATAAATTTTAAATTTTAAATTTTAAATTTAAAATTTTTTAAAATTTTTTAAAATTTTGAAAATTTTAAATTTTTTAAAAAATAAAAATTTTATTTTTTTTAATTGAACTTTTTTAAAACTTTTTTATTTTTAAAAAATGTTTATAAAAAAGTTTTGTAATTTTTTATAATTTTTTATAAGTTTTTGATTTTTTTTGATTTTTTGAATTATTTTTAAATATTTTTGTTCTTTAGTTTTTTATTTTTAAAATTTTTTTAAAAATTTTTTAAAATTTTATTTTCTTAATTTTTTGAATAAGAGAGAGAGAGATAAATAATTAAATAAATAAAGGAGTTGTTTTGGGTGGGAGATTTGAATTTGAGTTTTGGGGGGAACTTTTGGGAGGAAAAATGTGTTTTGTGAGGTTAGATCCAGGTCTTTGATTTTGGGGAGATTGAAGGTGAGCCACTTAATAGCTTTCTTTGTGTTTTATTATATAGATATTTTTTTCTAACTGGTTTTCCCTTTCACTTTGACAGAGACTCCGAACATGGACTTCAAGGGTATGATGGCTGAACGAAGCAAAGCCGCCGACGGTAAGAAGAGAAAGAGGATGAGCATGGGTCCCTCGTCTGGTCGAACCAACCAAGGCACCTTCGGTAGTCGTCACCACTTCTCCTCGGGAGCCGTCCTCGGCGGTTGTTGTCCAGCCGACCCTCTCTGCCCCTGTAGGTGAGAGCTTCTCCGTCGCGGTGGCGCTGGCGCTTGAGGCCCCGCCCTTGACCAACAGGCCGAGGCGATACTGACCGAGGCTCACAAGAAGCTGTTCGTTCCTGATTGGCGCGTGAAGAACCACGACGGCTTCTTAGGGGACTCGGGGATCAGCATGCAGGCTGTTCGCCACCTCCCGACCCCGAAGGACCGAGCTACTCTGAAGGCGGGGACGACTGGCGACGACGCTCTCGAGGTAGCTCTGTCGCTTGTGTCGGTAAGTCTTCCTTGCTGTTTCAAATTTTTCTTGAAAATTTTCTAAGTCTTTAGCTCGGTTTTTGTTGTGTTCTAACCACCTCTCTGTGCAAGCTACTTGCCACTTCGGCCATCTTCTCGAGGAGTATGACGAGCAAGAGAGGGAGCTGAAGGCCCTCAGCGACAAAGACCGAGCAGAGAGGGCGAGAGCCGTGAAGCAGCTCGAAGCAGAGCAACGTCGCTCGGACGCTCTGGCAGCCCAGGTCACCGACCTCGAGGCGGCTTTGGCGCAAGCGAAGGAGAAGCTTGCTTCGGAGGTCGCAAAGGCAGCCGAGGAGAGGTCCGCAGCGGTGAGGGTTTTGGAGGCAGTGAAGTTACAACAAGCCGAGGCCGTAAAGAAGGCGAGGGTGGAGATAGAGGCTGAGGATAAGAAGCACATGGCAGCAAACATGGCGATGTCTTATACCAGAGCGCTCGATCACGTCAAGGCTTGAGTTCCCGACTTCGACAGGTCGGGGTACAGGCTGTGGCCTGGTGCCGAGGAAGAAGCCAAAGGGGAAGAGGAAGAGGACGAAGGAGAGGAGGGGGACGAGCCACAAGGCAACGATGTTCCTGCCGACCTCGAGGCTGTGGTGGCAGAAGAAGGGGGTGACCAGGTCATAGCCGACCTCCAAGACAAAGCGGAGGAGGACGAGGGGCCATCTACCGAGGTGCCTGTTTCCGAACTACCGCCCAAGGTGGCCCCTTGATCTTCTTGCTCTTGTAGTAAAAAAAAAAAATTCTTTTCTTGTACTGCCTTGTAGCGGACTGGCCACCGCTTTTTGGTATCAATAAAAATTTGGTTTTTGGCAAATTCGCTAAGTGTTGAAGTCTTTTTTGAATCTTGAAAACAGTGGTCTTGAGATTTGGCTAAGTGTTGGGCACTGTCTCTTGTTCATCGTGTTGATATGCCTTCGTTTTTCAGGTTGTCGAGTTGAGTTCAGCGGCCGAGCCTCTCATCTTCGCGCTGACTTGAAAGCTGCGAAGCTGGCCCTCTCCCGTAGCCGAGAGTGTTTCCTCAAAAGCGAGTTGGATCTAGAGGATCTCAAGGCAACATCGAGGGAGTATTTCTCTGAGCTGAAACAACTACGAAAGCGATCTCGTGAGGTTCGTCATAAAGGCGAGGTGGAGTTGCTTAGGAAGATGCTGTTTGACGTTGAGAAGGAGAAAGGTGAACTTCTGGTGGAGGTTCATCACCTGAAGATAGCAGAAGAAGAACTTTTGGCAGAGGAAGAGGAGTTAGCTTTAGCGGTGGGTAAGTTGATGGTCAAGCGCGACGAGTTGACGGCGAAGGTTGACGAGCTGAGGAGGATTACAGTTGACAAAAAGCATCGAGATGACCCATCTTCGTCGAATTACAATCGACAGCTCTGGAGCCGCAGGATCCGCTCAACTTCCTCGTTTCGAAATAGTTGTGAAGGACGCTACTCTGAAGGATCGAATCGTTGAGCTCGAGGAGGAAGTGGCCCGACTCAAACCTCAGCCTGAACGGATTAACGTCAGAAGCATGTCGTGTACTCGCGAAGAGAGTGAGAGGGGAATCTCGTTTTATGAGCTCGCGACTCGTTCGCCTGCCGTTAGGCAGAGTCCGGCGGACGCTCAAAGTGGAGTGGCTGCTTCGTCTAGTGGAGCTTCGGTTGGGGCCACGGTCAGAGGCAGTGCTGAAGAGGCATCTCGGTTCGTTGGTCTAGAGACGAGCTCTGAGGTTAGGTGATGCCATCCCCAGGTGTCTTTGAACCGAAACGTTCCTGTTCCGAAGAAACGCTGAATAAGTTATTGTAATTATGCCCCCTTTGAGTCTTTGTAGTCCTTTGTAGTAGAGTAGTTTGGCCTTGTAACCTATGTTCCTTTGAACTTTAATAGAAGTGAAGACTTGTTTTACTCTCTAGCGTTTGTGTGTTTGCATGTTTTGTTAGTACTTGTTATTTGTTTGGTACCACTTGTAACTCGCTTATGAGCAAGGGATAGAAGCGAAGCCGAACCAAGCTTTGAGCTCCGCGTTCTTTGCCAGAGCAGGTCCCGACGGATGTGGGAGAAATTCCGAATGGCGAACCACTTCTAGCCCGCTCGATGTAGAAGATGGTGTGGACCACGAGAAAATACTATCTTATCGTTTTGTGGACGTGGCCGTCTGATCAAGGTGTTTCTCCCTGATATGCAGCTCGGAATGCGAGTTGCTCGGGAATGTATACTTGAATATCTTCATCAGTTATCCAGTCAAGTGAAGCAATGGGGCATTCATTCAAGTACAACTCCTCTAACTTTTGGCAACTACTCAGAATCAGAAGAAAATCTTCCTTCTTATAGGCTCAGAATGTCAACCTCGTGAACTTGAGATTGATAAGCAGCGCTATGGTTTTTGCAGCCTCCAATGTTATGGCTGCTGCGAATTGTAAGAGAAGCCAGTATCTTGCAGTGGGGAGCAGTCTCTTGAAGAATTACTTCATCTTTAAACGAATCATAAGAACCATAGGTTAGTTCCTCCAAGTACTCTTCTCCCATGTCTAGTATAGTTGTAGAAACGATCAGTTATCCAGCCAAGTGATTTGGATTCTGAACGCATCGTTTGAGTGAATCTCAACAGTTGTGGGAGCAATTCTGAATGGCGAACCACTTCTAGCCCGCTTAAGAGCGAATTTGCGAAGCGGAATTCGAGCCAAGTTTTGGACTCCGAACACGTCGTTTGAGTGAATTTCAACGGTTGTGGGAGCAATTCCGAATGGCAAACCACTTCTAGCTCGCTTAAGAGCGAACTTGCGAAGTGGATTTGAGCCAAGTTTTGGACTCAGAACTCGTCGTTTGAGTGAATTTCGTTGTGGAAGCAATTCCGAATGGCGAACCACTTCTAACTCGCTTAAGAGCGAGCTTGCGAAGCGGAATCGAGCCAAGTTTTGGACTCCGAACTCGTCGTTTGAGTAATTTCAACGGTTGTGGGAGCAATTCCGAATGGCAAACCACTTTTAGTCCCGCTTAAGAGCGAACTTGCGAAGCCGATTCGAGCCAAGTTTTGGACTTCGAACACGTCGTTTGAGTGAATTTCAACGATTGTGGGAGCAATTCCGAATGGCGAACCACTTCTAGCCTGCTTAAGAGCGAACTTGCAAAGTGGATTCGAGCCAAGTTTTGGACTTCGAACACGTCATTTGAGTGAATTTCAACGGTTGCGGGAGCAATTCCGAATGGCGAACCACTTCTAGCTCGCTTAAGAGCAAACTTGCGAAGCGAATTCGAGCCAAGTTTTGGACTCCGAACTCGTCGTTTGAGTGAATTTCAACGGTTGTGGGAGCAATTCCGAATGACAAACCACTTCTAGCTCGCTTAAGAGCGAGCTTGCAAAGCGGAATCGAGCCAAGTTTTGGACTCCGAACTCATCGTTTGAGTGAATTTCAATGGTTGTGGGAGCAATTCCAAATAGCGAACCACTTCTACCTCGCTTAAGAGCGAGCTTGCGAAGTGGAATCGAGCCAAGTTTTGGACTCCGAACTTGTCGTTTGAGTGAATTTCAATGGTTGTGGGAGCAATTTCGAATGACGAACCACTTCTAGCTCGCCTAAGAGCGAACTTGCGAAGCAGAATCAAGCCAAGTTTTGGACTCCGAACTCGTCATTTGAGTGAATTTCAACGGTTGTGGGAGCAATTCCGAATGACGAACCACTTCTATCTCGCTTAAGAGCGAGCTTGCAAAGCGGAATCGAGCCAAGTTTTGGACTCCGAACTCGTCGTTTGAGTAAGAGTGATTAAAGGCCTTAAACAGAAAGATAAAAATAATTCACAATGAAAATATGGGGAAAAGAAGTTCTTTATTGATAACTGCTAATCGGCTGCTTCTAAGTTACAAGCCGTTATTACAATGACAAAACAAAGAAGCAAAATACAAGTGAAAAGATGGGAATGGCTCGACACTTGAAGTTACTTAGAGAGGCATTAAGGCGCTCTCTTGGTACTTCAGTAGGTGGTCAGCATTCCAGGTCCTGGGTATCTCTCTGCCTTCAAGGTCTTCAAGACGGTACGTCCCGGGCCGAACTACCTTGGTGACCTTGTAGGGTCCTTACCAATTAGGGGCTAGCTTACTCTTTTGGCTGGGGAAGGAGATAGCTAGTTTTCTGAGGACCAAGTCCCCTTTCTTGAGATTGGTGGGACAGACTCTTTTGTTGTAGGCCAGCTCGATTCTTCTTCGGTAGTTTTGCTGGCGGATTGAAGCTCTTTCACGGAGCTCATCAACTAAGTCCAAATTCACCCGAAGCTCTCTGGCATTCTGCTCTTCTTCGTAGGCCATAAGGCGAGGAGATGGAAGACCGACTTCCAAGGGGATCACAGCTTCGGACCCATAGGTGAGATTAAATGGCGACTCACCTGTGGGGGTCCATTTCGTAGTGCGGTAGTTCCACAGTATGTTGGGAAGCAGTTCCGTCCATAAGCCTTTGGCCGCCTTATCTAGCCTTTTCTTGATACCGGAGAGGATCTGCCGATTGGCATTTTCCACTTGGCCATTTGATTGAGGATGGGAGACAGAGGAGAAGCATTGCTGAATGGCAAGGTCATCACACAGAGATCGGAATGCGGCCCCTGTAAACTGTGTTCCATTATCTGTTATTAGGACCCGAGGCACGCCGAACCTACAGATAACATTTTTCCAGAAGAACTGCAGTACTTTGTTCTCTGTAATTATAGCCAATGGTTCGGCCTCGATCCACTTAGAAAAATAGTCGATTGCCACGACTAGGAACTTGAGCTGACCGGGAGATGGTGGAAACGGGCCTAGCAAGTCCATCCCCCACATTGCGAAGGGAATCGGACTTGATATAGATGTGAGTTATGCTTGGGGTAGGTGCCGAATGTTGGAGTACTGCTGACAGGAGCTGCATTGTCGCACATGCTGTTCGGCATCGCGAAGCATGGTAGGCCAAAAATATCCGTAATTCAACCCCTTGCTGTCAAGGGACCTCGACCCTGAGTGGGCTTCGCCTACACATTCGTTGAGTTCTTGCAAGGCATATGAGGCTTCTTCCAGGGATAGGCATCTCAAGTAGGGTCTGCCATCTACTTGGGTGTAGGAGCATTTGTACAAGACTCCTTCAACAATGGTGTACCGCTCCGCTCTCGTTCGGACTCGACGAGCTTCTTTAGGGTCTCCAGGGAGGAGCCCATCCATGAGGAATTCTATCAAAGGTTTCATCCAGTTATCCTGAAGTTGGACGGGCAGCGACTCCATCGAGTCGGGGGCCTCTTATTCTATGCTTGGTCTTAGGAGCACTTCAATTAGGACGGTCTGCTCGAGACCTTGAAGGAAGGAGAAGGCCAATTTGGAGTGGGCATCTGCTTTGGAATTTTCTTCTCTAGGGATTCGCTGAATTAGTGCCTCTTCGAATAAAGCCATGAGACTTTGGACCTGCCATTCGGTCGTCTCGTGCTTCGTACTCCCCTAAGACTTGGTTCACAACCAGCTGCGAGTCACTGTATATCCGGAGACGTTGTGCCCCTGCTTTGTGAGCCATACCGAGGCCGGCTATAAGGGCTTCATACTCCGCTTCGTTCTAGAGGAAAAGGGAGGAAATGAAGTGGGAAATAAAAGAAATGGGAGGGTAGGCCGGATTTGACAAGGGGGGGGGGGGTAGGTTTAGGGTCTAGGTGGTTTTGTAGACCAAAATCATAGCTTAAGCCCATTGCTTTTGTGTTTGTTATGTTGGCTGCCCAACATAACTCTTAACGAGCTCCAACGAGTGTGAGACGAGTGTTTTAATGAGCGTACGCAACCTATATTCACTGTAGTACCATACCGTGTTATATTTGCATGTGCGTCGTGTCGAAAACTACTGGTTATACTAGTATCGGTCCGTCTCGTTCTCGTGCATCTTTGGAATGCAACTCTTCCAAGAACCGTCCCGTAGCCCTAACCATCCACCACGATAGCAAAATCGACCCATAATACTACAATCAATTGCACGCATACTGTCAATATACATACATACATATACAAGCATAATACAATTCGGGGTGTTACATCACTCCCTCCTCAGAATCGTTCTGTCCCCAGAACGTTCCTAGTAGGAGAAGAGTACACAACAAACAAAATAGGAAACATTCAAAATAAATCCGGATATAAAGCCTTCATGCAGCTCTCCGGCTCCCACGTGGCTTCTTCCACGAACTGGTTCCTCCAGAGAACCTTGACCATCGGGATAACCTTGTTTCTCAGTACCTTGTCCTGATGATCAAGTATCCTGACTGGTTTCTCTCTACAGGAAAGATCTATCTGTAGATCTTTCGGAACCTCTGGCAACCGATGGCTCGAATCCGGGACATACCTCCGTAGCATAGAGACGTGGAACACGTCATGCACTTGAGATAGCTCACCCGGCAGCTCCAACTTATAAGCCATCCTGCTAATCCTCTTCAGAATCTTGTATGGTCCAATATATCTCGGAGATAACTTCCCGCCTTTCCCAAACCTGATAACTCCTTCGATCAGCGATACCATGAGAACTACAGAGTCACCTTCCTCAAATTCCAACTCTCTTCGGCGGTTGTCCGCGTAGTTCTTCTGCCTGTTTTGCGCTCCTTGAAGCCTCTTCTGAATGAGCTCGATCTGCTCCGACTTCTGTTGCACGATTTCTGGTCAATACATCTGCCGCTCTCCTACCTCGAACCAACAAACCGGCATCCTGCATCTTCGTCCATACAAAGCTTCATACGGGGCCATGCCAATGCTTGCCTGATAGCTGTCATTATAAGCAAACTCTACCAAGGCTAAGTACTTTTCCCAACTTTCTCCGTAGTCCAAAATGCATGCCCGTCACATTTCCTCGAGAATCCTGTTGACTCTCTCCATCTGTCCATCCATTTGTGGGTGAAAAGCTGTGCTGAAGTCTGTTCTAGTTCCCAACGCTGACTGTAGACTTTGCCAGAATCGAGACGTAAATTTTGCATCTCGGTCGGATAGTATCGACACTGGCACTCCATGTAGCTTCACCATGTTCTCAATGTAGACCTCGGCCAACTTCTCGACTTTCCAGATCGTCTTTACTGGAAGAAAATGGGCTGACTTGGTCAATCGATCCACAATCACCCATATTGAGTTATTTCCCTTACGGCTCCTGGGTAACCCAGTGATAAAATCCATACTGAGGTTCTCCCATTTCCATTCTGGAATGGGTAAAGGCGGTAACAATCCTCCTGGTTTCTGGTTTTCGGCCTTAACTTGTTGGCATGTCAACATTTGGCGACAAACTCTGCTATATCTCGCTTCATCCCTGACCACCAATAGTGCTGCTTCACATCGCGATACATTTTGGTGCTTCCGGGGTAATCGTAAGTAATGTGGACTGAGCTTCCTTTATGACGTCTTCCCTCAACTCCCCGTTCTTTGGTACACATAGTCGGTTACCAAACCATAGTGTACCCTTCCTTATACTGAGTTCCGCAAATTTTCCTTCATACACTTGCTTCTTCATGTCTTCCATCTCTGGATCTTTGGTCTGAGCCTCTTTCACTCGCTCATCCAAGCTTGTTCGTAACACCAACTGTGCCAGAACTGCACTTATGTGTTGTGTAACCACTTCGATGCCTGCCTGCCTGATCTCTTAATCTAGCTCCCTCCGGATCGCTATCAATGTTGCCACACTTCTCTTCCTACTGAGCGCATCTGCTACCACGTTGGCTTTTCCTGGATGATATATAATCTCAGGCCTGATGTCTTCGAGTACTTCCAACCATCTCCTCTGCCTTAAGTTGAGATCCTTCTGTTGGTAGATGTACTTTAAGCTCTTGTGATCAGTGTAGATTTCCACCTTTGCTCCGTAGATATAATGCCTCCATGATTTCAAAGCAAAAATTATCACTGCAAGTTCCAAATCATGGGTCGGATAGTTCTTCTCGTGTGGTCGTAGTTGTCTCGAACCATAAGCTATAACCTTGCCTTCCTGCATCAGCACACATCCAAACCCCAAATATGACGCATCACTGTAGATGACGTAGTCCTTGTCTTCCTGAGGTACAACCAATATAGGTGCGGAGATCAAACAGTTCTTTAGTTCCTGAAAACTTTCTTCACACTTCTCCGTCCAGTCGAAACTTTGGTTCTTTTTGGTCAAAGATGTAAGGGGTACAACTATCCTTGCATAATTCTGAATAAACCTTCGATAATATCCAGTCATACCCAGAAAACTCCTTACTTCCTTCACAGTCTTTGGTTGTGGCCATTCCTTGACCGCTTCTATCTTCTGAGGATCCGTCGCCACTCCCTCCTTAGAAAGGATATGGCCTAGGAATGCAACTTCCGATTTCCAAAACTCACACTTAGGTAATTTGGCATACAGCTGATGCTCCTCTAACTTGCTCAAGACTGCGGTTAGATGTTCAGCATGATCCTCTTCCGTCCTTGAATATACCAAAATTTCGTCGATGAAGACCACGACAAATGAGTAGATAAACGGCCGTAGAATTTTGTTCATTAAGTCAATGAAAATAGCTGGAGCATTAGTCACTCCAAACGGATTACCAAGAACTCATAGTGTCCATGTCGAGTTCGAAAAGTTGTCTTAGGTACATCCTCTTCCTTGACTTATACCTGATAATATCCAGACCGTAGATCAATCTTGGAAAATATTGCTGCTCCCTGAAGCTGATCGAACAAATCGTTGATCCTGGGAATTAGGGTACTTGTTCCAAATAGTGACTTTATTCAATTCGATACATATCCCGGACGACCCGTCCTTCTTCTTAACGAGCAATACCGGTGCTCCCCAAGGCAATGCACTTGGTCTGATAAATCCTTTCTGCAAATACTCTTCAATCTGCTTCTTGATCTCATTCTGCTCTACTGGATCCATTCGATAGGGTGCTTTGGATACTAGAGCGCTTCTGGTTGAATTGTGATGCTAAACTCGACATCACGGTGTGGGGGAATTCCAGGTAAATCCTCTAAGAATACAAGTGGAAAATTCCTCACCACTGGTATCTTGCTCACCTCTTCTGGTACCCGTACTTCACTAGAAGTTGCGAAAGTCATTGCCTCCGATCACTGCTCCCAGGTGGAATACAAGTTCCACTCCTTCAGCTGAAATAAATACCTTCTTCTCCTTGCAGTCAATGCTTGCCATGTGGCTCGACATCCAATCCATGCCAATAGTGACATCTGTCCCGGCAAAACCCAACTCCAACAAATCGATACTTGGGGTTTTCTCCACTAATCTGGAGCTTACATCCCCTATAGCATAGATCTGTAGTAAGGGTTGCCCCTGACGGCGTAGCTACCGTCAAAGCTAACTCTGGGATTGCCCTTTGTGTGCATCTTAATTTTCTCAAAAAAAGATTTTGACACAAAAGAATGAGTCCATCCACTATCAAACAAGACTGTTGCCAAAATTCCATTTATATATATATGTCTTGTTACAACAGTACATCGTCCACCAACTTCCATAAACCCAAAATACAACTTAAACTTGATTACATTACTTCTTCAGCTTCCAAAAGATCTCAAAATATAGTAGGTCCACATATTATCTTCACCTTGTCATTTATCTGGTTACTTGCTCGATAAGCATCCCCTTTGTAATTCTGGGCAATTTGACTTGACATGCCTAAGTTCCTTACAATTGAAACAACCCTTGATCCCTGCTGGGCAACGCGACTTGTAGTGTCCGACTTTCCCGCATTTGTAGCAACTCTTAGTCGCAATTGTTCTCTTGGGGTATTCTCCTTTAGAAGGTTTGGTGATTTTCCCAGTAGTTTTTGGCTTGGGACCCTTCTGAAGTCCCCACCAGCAGTTCTGAAGGTGTGTCATACCGTCTTGAAGCTGCTTTCGTTCTTTCTTCAGGTGTGTCATCTGTGCCTGATGAAATTTGATCTGCTGCTGGGCCCGATGGATCGCCTTGTCCCTGCGTTCCCTTGCCCTTTTCATTTCTAGATACCCGATGGCTATCCTCTGCTGCTCTGCCATTGGGTCTAGCGATGGTGGAGGAGAGTTCTCCTCACCTTCGGTCTCCTGTAGTACTTTCTTCATTTCTTCCTCCATCGTTATCGTTTTCCTTGTAGGCATTGGCTTACCCACTAACCCATCCTGCATGAAGATATCTTCGAACACCATCTGTAAAACATAAACAGGGTTTAGTTTCGGAATCACAGACACATCTTATTCTGTTTGCCTCCACTAATGTCTGGTAACAGACTAGCCACAATTTGGACTTGACTGCTCCAAGCATGTTAGTAAAAATGAATTAATCTGAGACTGGTTCACATATAGGGAAGATCATAATCATAAGTTGTAGCGCTACCATATGATTTATAATTATCCTATTTGTCAACTAGAATTATTTTATCTGGCCTTCAAGTCTAATTTCCTACCGTGTTAGACTGCAATTTGAAGTCAGCTCTGATACCAACTCTGTAGCGCCCCGGATCCCCGTTACCAGACATCCGTGACACCGTCTAGAATCTTTACCTTCAAATGCATCTCAACACAGTAATAACATGGAAATTTGAAAACTTTTTTTTTTATTCGCCAAATAAGTCATTACATCATTGATTACAACTGATAACTTGTTCTTGGACAAGGAGTACAAATTACATCAATTCATTACAACTTATTACAAGTATTTACAGACTCTACTTGTAAAGCTATCAGCTGGCTCCTGGAATGGTAATCGACTGATTACTTGCGGAACTTCGCTGAGCAGCCCATCGGCTCTCCCGGGACTTGCTCCTCAGCTTCAGACTTCTACTGCGCGACTCTGATATCTCTGCACCTGTTCGGAAGGTATAACCGATACCTTAAAGGTGGGGAACGTCAATATTTCGACTGAGACAAAGCTAGTGATAACAGCGATCCTCTAAAATTCAATCACAACCAATAATTTATGCAAAAAGGAAAAGTGTTGTGCCAAAACAAGGGTTTAGTGGATTCAGGTTCTAGTGCAGTGTTATAACATGACCCTATGATTAGATGCAGCAAACTCACATGCCTAACTTCTAATGCAAGCAAGACTTTGGAGCACGAATGCATCCCATACTACATACGTCCCCAAATCTAGCTGTCTTTCTCCATAATTTAGGGATTCGAACCCTCGCCATGCACCCTGCTCTTGTACACACTCCAATTCCCAATAGACTGTCCGTTACCCAAAGAGATTGCAGCGGTCGGTCTAATTCTGCCCTGCAGTGCCCAAGTGGTCACCGTCAGTTGGTACCCACGCACGGACCTCCTTAGAAACCACGTTGAACCTGGTCCTTACGACCCTTGGTTCCACATGTCCACCCATGGACTGACGCATGCGTGTTCACCCCTCATCGGGTAATGAACTGATATATACCAAAAAAACACAAAACATAAAACCCGCGCTTTAGGGACGTGAGCACTACGGAAGGTCAAATCCTCCGGGCCTCCCGCACCTTACTTCGGCAGAACTTTGGGAATAAACAGATCGAGATACGAGCCGGGGACGCAATCTGTTAGCGGCCGAGAACGTATCCCTATGACTGGAAGATACAACACCGACTATGGTTTACTAGGACTAATGCAATTTTCCAACCCCTTAATAAACCATTCTAACCCCTACCTTACTCTAATTATTCGGGTAAGAATTAATTGCTTCCACACTTGCCTATCAACCTCTGGCCCCTAGCGATACCGGTCCGGTTCGCCACTTCCCCTGCTTGGACTCGTCCAGCATAATGGCCTACACCTGCCGCTACTCCAGCTGTAAATATATAATTGCCCCGTGAGCTCCACTCACTGACATGCTCGGACGTCCTACGCTCGGCAGAAGTTAATAATATAGGCTTGATAGGTGCAGGGTATCCTTTACCCTAGTGACTAACTCGAGTCACCCATCCCACTCGGGGAGTCAACAACCTAAATAACAGAGATCAACCACTCCTAGACACGAGTCATCGTCTCAAATAACACACAAGAAAAAAATGCTTTCATAACCCTTAGTCCAAACCCAGACTAAGCGACCTACGGGTTTTTGCCCGAATCTCAAAACGGTCATCCCTCTATCGATACAACTCCGATTGGAGTGTATGGGCCCAACCTGGAAATGTACGATCCTAGGCTAAAACTTGCTAGTTGATCACGCGCTTAGATTCAACTATCTAAGTCCTCGACATAGCTTCTCAAGCTCCAGCCAGCGTGCTTCCTGTGCACGGACTGCACCTTACCATTAACACAAAATCATACACGTTCATCAGAACGACACAAACTCAAATTCTGTAGAAGGGTGTGGGTGTCCTCAACAACTCTCTAGTTGGTCATGAGTCCAAACTATACCATTAAGTCACCCTAACACACTCATCTATCATTGATACACCAATTCACACAATTGGTCTCTCCAATTCAGAGCACTCGGCTATACTCTAGTTTCCTATCCAGTCTTACAAAAATCATAATAATTCAACCGTTTACTGGAATTGCCTCAAATTAGTTTTGTTGGAAAGGTATAGGTGTCCACTACAACTCTCTACTGAGTCATGATCCTCAACATGTGCCTCTAACAGGTCTCAAATTCCCAATTTTTACAGAGTATCAAAACTGACTGAAAACAGCACAGTTCTTAATCACAAAATCACAGTAAATTGCACACTTATCCAAATGACATAAAATTCATGGTGGTAAAACTAGACATCATACCCAACATCATTAAAAAGACCTCATATCAAAATTCTAATTATACAGTGAGTACTATCTATTGCAATTTAGCACAGAAACCATCAAGTTTCATCTTTCAACATCAGCTACTGGTTATATAATGATTTTTATCATGTCTATAAACCCATCCAAATAATTCCTTGATTTTTTTACATAATAAATATGCATTCAGGAACATTGGTTAAATATTTCAAGTCAATATCATGCGTCAATAAATCATGAAAATTGCTAAAATATCAGACATCCTGTTTTTCTTTTTCTGAGTCTGCCTTACGACATAGATCCATCTCACGATTTTATTAGCATATCAAATGATCATAGAAAACTCTGAAATAAATCATGAATGATCCTAACACATATATGAACAAACACTTTTAATTTCATGGTCCAATTCATCATATTTTGCTCTCGGAAAAATCCACAAAATGGTACTCCGAATCAGTTTTTCTAGTTCAATTCTGATTTCAACTTCTAACCTTTAGAAGATCAATTCTATTCATTCTAGCACACATGCATGCAATAAAAATCAATTAAAAGAAAAGAAATTCAAGTTTAGAGAAACTTTCCACCCTTGGTTGTAGTAGTAGAAGGAATTTCTTCAAGCTTCTTCTCTTGGAAATCTCCTTTTGATCCTTCTTCTTCACTTCCTTCTTCTTTCTCTCCTCCTTCTCTTGTGGTGTTCTCTTTCTGAAATTTCCAGAGCAAAAGGGAGGAAATGAAGTGGGAAATGAAAGAGATGAGAGGGTAGGCCGGATTTGACAAGAGGGGGGGGGGGGGGGGGTAGGTTTAGGGTCTAGGTGGTTTTGTAGACCAAAACCATGGCTTAAGCCCATGGGTTTTGTGTTTGTTATGTTGGCTGCCCAACATAACCCTTAACGAGCTCCAACGAGTGTGAGACGAATGTTTCAATGAGCGCATGCAACCTATATTCACTGTAGTACCATACCGTGTTATATTTGCATGTGCGTCGTGCCGAAAACTAGCGGTTATACTAGTATCGGTCCGTCTCGTTCTCATGCGTCTTTGGAATGCAACTCTCCTAAGAACCGTCCCGTAGCCCTAACCATCCACCACGATAGCAAAATCGATCCATAATACTACAATCAATTGCATGCATACTGTCAATATACATACATACATATACAAGCATAATACAATCCGAGGTGTTACATCACTCCCTCCATAAAATCGTTCTGTCCCCAAAACGTTCCTAGTAGGAGAAGAGAACACAACAAAAAAAATAGGAAACATTCAAAATAAATCCAGATATAAGGCCTTCTTTCTGCCGGTTGAGGAGGGTATCACGGAGGTCTTCGGAAGGCCGGGGGTTGTGAGATGCCATTGAATCGGTAGAAGGGTTGTGTATGGAGATGCGGTCTCCATGAGGAGGTGGCTTCTGAGGGTTGGGATGAGAGGCCCCTGCGCCGGCATTCTGGGGCCCGAACGGAGCCCTTTGGGACTGAAGGTTTTGAAGAGGAGGTTGGTCCTGCTGCGGGGGCTGATTAGGTTGTGGTGGGAGTTGCCCCTGTGGCTGGACGGTTTGGAGGGGGATCTCCTGTTGTGGTTGAGGAGGAGTGGGCCCACGATTGGACCCTTTGGATCTCAGTTTTCGGGGAGGCATGGCTGGAGGTGATCTTAACCAAGGGAAGAGGAAGGATTGCTATTCTTGGGTTCCCACAGACGGTGCCAATCTGTTACCGCTAAATCTGGTGTGGGGGCAAACAGATAGAATTTGTGGATTCTTTGGGATGTCGAATAGTCAAACCTGAAACCTTTCCGTCGGAGTTTGACCGTGATCTCCCACCGTTCACCTGCAAAAAGTGCGAAACACCGGGGTTGATCCCGGTGACGCACCCTCCGACGCTCAAGTCAGTAATCAGAAAGATTATGAATGAGCTTTTACTGGCAAAAGATTGATTACCTGTTAATGGTG
This sequence comes from Hemerocallis citrina, assembly GCA_017893485.1. NCBI lineage: Eukaryota > Viridiplantae > Streptophyta > Magnoliopsida > Asparagales > Asphodelaceae > Hemerocallis > Hemerocallis citrina. Next base: position 79,579,048 of record CM030363.1, on the reverse strand, counting down.
GGGGATGGGGGGTATTTATAGCCGCCTTAGGGACTAGATTCGGGATAAGATCAAATTCCTACTTCCTAGTGAATGGATAGAAGTGAATCAGGGCCGTTGATTAGGTATAATCATAAACCCTAATTCCACCCCGCTGGACCGGGTTTCTTGCGGGTTGAAACCCGTACCCAGTTGAGATGGATCCGTTCGTGGATTATTGGACCTTTGGAAAAAGGACCTAGTACCCACTTCAGACATGTTTGTAGGTGAAATTACTATTTTACCCCTGATCTTTAAGATTTGCGCCCAATTTGGACGGTTCCGATTTAACCCTATTTTTAGCCATATCAGATAGAGCTGTAGATATTTGGGTAGAAGAGTTGCAGTTGCTATCCTCTGCAAATTTAGCAAAATTCCAAAATATGGATCTTTCGAAAGATGGGTTTAGGATTTTTATAGTGGAAGGTGAGAGGGTTATGAAAGAATTGGTAAATATATTTAGATTGAGATGAGATTTTGTGGGTAGGAAGTCGCCCTAGATTGAGGGAGATGAGTTAGAGAAGATAGAATAGAATAAAGTAGAGAGAGAACAAGACTGAAACAGATCTGAAATAACAGCCCCAATCGACACTCGGTCTTTCAAAGACCGAAAGACCGAGTTAGTTTTACTAGTGGGATTGTTTGGGAATTAAAAAAAAATAGAGCGGTTTGAAAAAAACTTTCAAAATGTGGGACAGTTTGGGAAGTGGGTGAAGCCTACATATATGTTTAGGATAAATGGAAGCACTTTCCGGAGACAAACTGCCCAAGTGGAGGAGATGGGGACGTAAAAATTCTACTTTTTTTTGACTTACTGCTTTGAAACAGCCTCTTATCCTTTGTGGGTGAACCCTACAAATATGTTTAGGATATATGTTTATTCAACCTTTTCACTAAAAATTGTCTTCCATGTCATACAACTCAAGGCACGTGTTCAAAAGCTCGTGTTTTAACTATGGAAAGTTGTTTGAAGAGATGAAGTATGATTTGTTTATTCTCCATCCTATGTAATGTTTATGTCATTAAACAATTGAACTTTCTTTTCTTTTTTTTTCTGAACTTCAACTTTTTTCTGGTTTAGTGGCTTAGTTTTGTTGGTGTTGATGCTATTTTCTATGTGTAAGCAACATATGTTGTGAATTCTTTTAAAACATTAAATGAACTGACATTTTAATTTTCACCGATATTGACTATTTTCAACTGATCTCAATTCTCGAATCTGACTCATCTGAACCGAATCTGACTCATCTAAACCATTGGATCAGATCTGGATTGTGACGATTGCTCCGACTGACTTGTAAAAGTCCGAAATACTGGGATTGGCCCTTGCAATAGACCATCCGATGCTCATATCAGAACTCAGAAAGATATGAGAGTTTTTAGTGGCAAAAATAATGAATACCTGGTTTCTGTGGAGTTCATGGGGTATTTGTAGTCGCTTTAGGGACTCGTTTTAAAATATTAATTTATCTCCACTTCCTGTTGTTTTGATGAGGTTGGTTACTTTCTTCTTAATGAAGAGATAGAATTACGACTCTTCTCTTGGTGAAGAGATAAGGTTTTCAACCGTCATTTATGGAAAATTAGCCAATTAGGAGTTCAAATCATCATTTTAGATAATTATGAACGCCTTTCATGTCGGGCAACTATGGCAACCCATTATGACTAATCCGTTTTTGGTAGCTGGGCTTGAAAGAGGCCCAACTCCCTTATACAGACTCGTTTCTGGTGAAATTTATTGTTTTACGCTTGAGAGCTTTGAGATTCGTGTCCGATTTGAGCGGTCCCGATTTAGATCTATTTTTACCTATATCACAAGCCCCCAATGCCTGAAGACTAAGTTTCACAGTCTTTGGGTAGTTCGCCCGTTTTTAATGGTTTACAGAACTGATCAAAGTTTTCGGGGATGTTTGAATCTTGTTCGGGGTGTAACGGTGTTATTCTGAGTTTGTAAAATACCCAGAATTATTTTTAGATTTTTCTGAACTTTTTGTGACTTTTCTAGTTTTTTCTGATTTTTTCCCCAATTTTTAATCATTTTTTGAATTTTTTTATTCAATTTCCGAATTTAATAATTAATTTCAAATTTTAATTAATTATTCTAAATTTATAATTATTTTTCAAAATATTTTAATATTTTTCCAAATTAATAATTACTTTTAGAATTCTTAAATAATTATTTTGAATTTTTGATTATTTTTTTGAATTTTTAAAAAATTAATTTGATTTAATAATTAAATAAAGGAATTAAAATAATAGAAATTTACCCGATTAAATCTCAGCCACTCATCATGATCGACACAAATATTTGGAATATCATATGGTGGAGATCTTTCACACCTTACTCGGTGTCAATTATATGCGGTGCAAAGCACCAGGTACGCTTGGGAGGAAATCTGGACCGTTCATCATCAGGAGAGAAAATTGGGGAGATCGGACGGTCCACATGGCATTTTTAAGCGTGTTACCCTATGCAAGTGTTACCAAGAATGTGGCACCGGGTAAGGGGGTGGAGGCTGACGTGGCGCACAGTGATGGTGCAACGTGGCCATTACAGATCAACATTGACCTGGACGGATTTTTTTTCTTCTCTTCTTCTATTTTTTTTTTGTTTTTGGTTGTGGGCACGTGCGGTGCACGTAGCCCGCCCTCCTTCTATCTCCTCCTTTTCTTTTTCTTTCTCCTTCCACAGTCTTTTGGGCCTTTTCTCCACTTTTTTTATGGGCTTTCCCATCAATGGGGGCCCAAGCCATTTTTTTCTCAAGTTTTTCTCCTCGGATATTTGCACGTGGTTGTAATACAACAAGCTTTACCGGTGCTACAGAGGTCCGATTAGAGCGTGTGACCCCTCGTTTTGAATATGGCTCGAAGATCTACAATTCTTCTTCAGAAGTCAACTGAAGATTCATTCGTCTTTAGGATTAAAACAGATCCAAAATATCTTTGACTCCATAAAGTTGAGAAGATCTTCGGCATCGACGATTTAAGAAGAGGAGTTTCGGCCCCGGAGGGGATATGAAGAAGAGATTTATAAGACTCTTGGGAAGAGCCGTTGGTAGGCGAGTTTGGGGAGCACCGCTAGACAAGTTAGGCTCTGAACTCATTGTTGGCGAAGATGACCACTCGAGAAGCGAGCTAGATGAAGCGTATCGTGGGGCTTTAAGGGAGAGCCATTCGGGAGGCGAGCTAAGGGAGAATCTCTAAGGGTGAGTTGTGCTCCGAACTCGTTGTGGAATAAAGCCACTCGGGAGTTAAGCAGAGCACCGGACTCATTGTATAGGATGAATGAGTTGTTTGAGAGGAGCTTGGTTAGTGGATTTTCCCCTAGGAGTGACGAAGATGAGCTTTGTCACCGAGGAGCTATAAAGAAAAGCTTTACCTACGAAGGGCTGCCTGGCCCCCGAGGAGTTGTGAAAGGCAGCACTGCCACCGAGGAGTTATGAATAGAAGCTTTACCTACGAAGGGTTGCTTGGCCCCCAAGGAGCCGTGAAGGGGAGCTTTGCCACTGAGGAGCTATGAAGAGAAGCTTTGCTCCCAATGGGCTAAGTGCTTATGCTGGAGGGTTGTTATGGATTTTCCAAGTGTTTCTGTCTCGACTCTTGCTCTCTTGGTGTTGCAGCTCGTTGCTATGAGTCCATAAGTTAGGAGAGCATCTCTAGTGACGAGCTAGACTTCAGACTTAGTGCTTCCTAGTTGACAAGTTGTAAGGGTAGCCCTAGAGGAGGCATTGGACTCTGAGCTTACCATTTGGGAGTTAGTGAGGTACGGGAGAAGCTCTAGAGGGGAGGTGGACTCCGAACTTGCGGCTTGGAGTCGGTGAGCTTTGGGATCGGCTCTAGAGGAGAGGTGGACTCCGAATTTGCTGAGAGTTAAGCAAGTTTTGGGAGAAGCTCAATAGGAGAGGCTAGACTCATAATTTTTGTTTGAGAGAGGTACCGAGTTGTACGGATCATCTTGAGTGACGACTCGGACTCCAAACTTAACTTTCTCACAAGTTTTCTTGGAGTGGTTTTTTAGCCACGGTTGAGGACACCGAACCTGTTGTATGGGTACCAGCAAATTGTGGGAACATACCATCATGCAAGTCAAGCTGCTATCTAATTGTGGGCAAGTAGATAAGGAGACTACAACTTCAAGGGTATGGACTCCAAACAGGTTGTACCCTCATTTCCCAGTTAGAGGAGTAGTTCCAGGGGGAGCCAATCCCATAACCCGTCTTATTTAGGGAGTTTTTGCTAAGCGTTGTTGATGGTTTAGTTCGCAACCTTACTTGGGGGAGATAACGAGTTTGCAAAGTGTCGCCTCAGTGGTGAACCGAACTCCAATCTTTTCTTGCCTATAAGTTTACTTGGGGTGAGGTTTAGCCGCGATTATGGACTCCAAACGAGTTGGCTCCGGGGGTAACACTTTGTGGAATAGATCGAATGGCGAGTCGTGCTCTGAACCTACTTATGTGCAGATTGCTAGAGCGACATGCGAGCTATGGTTATGGACTCTGAACACGTTTTAAGTGCCAACTTATTTTGGAAGCATGCCACAAGGTGAGTTATACCTTTCACCATGCTTGCTTGGCAAGTAGGTCGAGAGATTTCGGCCCAAGAGCGTGGACTCCACAAAAGTTGTACCCTCATTTATCTAAGTGAGATGAGTGGTTAGACCCTTGACTTGGCAACGAGGGAGTTTGTTCTAGAAGCCAATGAATCTCCAGGGTAGTTCGGTGGGAGGGTAGGATACCTGTAGCGCCCCAAATTTCCAATATAATATCTTAGAAATACGTGACACAATTCCCAGCATCAACTTCAATGTAACAGCAAACACAGTCCAAAACTGTCACGCCCCGCTTCCCAAAATACGGAAATACGAGTACGTGACGAAGTCCAGCGAATGATTTTTACATCATCCATAAGCTGTAGGATCGACACAGCATCATAACAAGAATATAACCAGATTTATATATAACCAAGCATGCATGAATAATTTATTAAGCAACAGAAACAATTTAAACAAATAATAATATTCAAATAGTTCTCATGTCTGGATCAAGTGTAAACTCGGAAACAAGTCTTATACGACAGGAGAAATAAATACCTTAAGAAAAGCAACTATTTAAACAAGCCCTTGCTCCAAGCAAAACCTGAAATGTCTGCTCGCCAGTTCCAACAGGTAGCTTGTCCCAAAGTCTGCTTAATAAATATAAAAAGGAAAAATAGGGGAAAACAAGAGAAAATGCCCTTAGTGCAAGCTAGGGCCACAAATAGTGAAAACAAGTACAAGTATGGGGAACAGGAATTGGAATCAAGAATGTAACAGGGATACAAAACGTAGTGGGAACAACCAGGAATTAGCTAGCAAGGGAGGACTTCTTAGTAAACAGGCTAGTTAACAACTGCTAATGGTAAAACATATGTCAGGTGAACCTGTAGGGGTAACTAACATCAAGTATCATGTTTCATGTGTCAGGTTTCATGTATCAGGTTTCTTGTTTCGAGTTACAGGTGTCATATTCAAGTTTCATGTATCATATATCAGGTAACCAAGTAACAGGTAACAGGATAGTCAGGTAACAGGTAATCATATATCAGGTATTAAGTTCAAGTCTTGTGTGATTACTATCTAGGTAGCACGACATGCATCCATCTTTTTACTACATGGTTGCTACAGTCAAATCAATTACGTTTAGACCTAGTAATGGAGTCTATAGGGCGGTGTACTCAGGTATCAAGTATCAAGCAGGCACGGTTCATGAATACGAATTAAATAACAGGTTCACGAAGCTAGTTCGTGAATACTAACAGGTTCAAGGACCACACAGTGGTTCCATGAATACAATAGGTTCATGAGTCAAGTAACTGACTCCATGAATACATCACATGCAACAGGTTCATGAACCGAGTACTAGGAAACACGGGCCCCCTTCTGAGTACACTTACCTATATTGTCCACTCTATAGTCTTTCCCTTAACCCCGGCTTATTACATTTGTTCAGGCAGAATTTGTATATTTGTATTTATGCATATGAAATAGAGTTGAAATAATGTAGATTAATTCTAAGAAAAATTGGAGATGTCCTATAGGGTGTCCAGCAACTACATATAAAATTTGGGGTCAAACGCTCGCTGTTTGCACAGCTAAATTAATTTGTGGAGTAAATATATACAGCAGTTTTGCAAAACTGCGTCTACTGACACAGCTGCGGTATAACTGCCATAACTCCTAGACCGTAACTCCAAATTCGATCATTTTGGAGTCTATCGATATCTACACATCCGGATCTACAATTTCTATTCAGGGCTCGGGCCCAGATTCAAATGATAAAAGGGTCGAAACCGCAAAAGAATATTCAGACAGCAACACGTGGAATTAACTTGCTAGTGTAGATTTCATGGAAAAATGTCATTTGGTGTCTAAGTTGTTAAGTAGCGTAGATACATAATCATGGAGATCAAAACAGCAACTAATAAATATTTTTCAAGTCATAATAGTCGCAAATTCGTCAAAATACTAACTTTATATGCGTCTACAAATTTTAGGGGTCCTTAATTCATATGTCCATGTGATTCATGTGTTCAAGGGGATAAAAGAGTCCAATTGATTGTTATTTAATACGAGGAAGTTTTGTGACTCTTAGATTTGTAGGGTTTGAAGGTTCAAAATTGATTTGCAATGATATTTCAAAGGGAGTCACAATCTAACTATATGTGGTATTTTCAAGAAAACTTGTACTAGAGCAATAAAATGTACAAGATGAATACTTGCCTTTAGGGGAGAAGACGATGAATCTGACGGATGACGAGAACGGGTCCCGACGACACGGCGACGAGCAAACGATCATGATAATCACGATCGGCACGGATCTCGATGATGATCAAAGTCAAGATGAAGATCCAGCGAATCCAACGGTCGAGATCGGAAATAAAACATATGAGAATTAGAAGAGAACCAAAATATATCATGATTGACAATTGATGAATAAGAACAAAAATAGATCAAATGTTTACTCACCAAGCAAAGGACAAACAAGACGATCCAAGGCCGAGATCAAGTTGATCAACCAATCGACGGCCGAGATCGAAGATCAAGATCAAGATCAAAATGATGATCACGATCGCGGTGATCCAAATCGATCTGACGATCGAGATTAAGATCTTGATGATGATGATGATGGCGATGATCAAGGCAAATCCAACGGTGACGATCGATGGATCAAGAGGCGATCACGATCGCGATGATAAAGATGTAGATCGGACGGCAGAGATCTGATCTGGTGGTGATAATGAAGATCTGATGACGGTGATGAAGATCATGAAGATCCGACGGCCAGAAATCAAGAGATCAAGATCTGATCGAATGGACGGCCCACAATCACTCTGATCCAAACTCATATACACAGCAATTGCACCATCGATTCCGACATGGCTTTCGACAGCCAGGTGAACCCGACAGGTGGCGCTGGCGGCACGGCGAACAGAGGTGCGTCGGGGCTGCATCGTGGTGAGGGGACGGGAGGTTGCTGCCGCAGGGAGAAGTGTAGGGTGTGCGGGCGGAAGCGTCGACGCTGCAGGTCGGGGGATGAGGGGATCTCTGTGGCGGGGCGCACGCAGGCTGTGGTCGCGACCGGCTGTTGTTGACGACTCCGGGAGAGGGTCGCCGCGCTGCGCTGGTGCTGTCGTGATAGGAGGGGTCGCGACTGTGGGCATGGCGCGCCGAGGTGGCTTCGGGAGGGAGACGGGAGGTCGGGAGGTGCAGATGACGAATGGGGGAGTGGGTTTGAGAAGATAGGCGGCTCGTGTGTGTAGGGGAGATGAACAGTCGGGTGATGGAGATATGGGAGAAGAAGTATAGCGGCGGGGTAGGGTTTATAATAGGAGAATGGAAGAAAGGACAGGTTATATATGGGATAGAGGAAACGGGTAGGGTAGGGTAGTTGTTATAGGGTATTGGTTAATATCCAATAGGAATATTTAGGGTTTTAAAATAGGGTTGTGGATTATCCAATAAGGGAAAATTAAATAATATAATACCAATTTAATTAACACTCAAATTAATAATAATAATAATAATAATAACAAAATAATAATAATAATAAAATAGAGCGGCTTTCAAAATAAATGGCATATATAATTTGCAAGATACATTTTGTTCTAGTCGAGTTTAAAATAATACTGAATTTATAACTAATCAAAATACGAAAAATATTCACAAAATACGTATTTAGGGAAACAGGGATTACAAAAACACAGGTAATTTTTATTTCAACTTTTATTACAATAATCATTTACATAACACAGCAGAATACAATACACCTTAAATCACAATTCTCATTTCTTTACAACACTTTCTTTTACCAATTACATAAATCACTACATCAATTGAACTCAAGCATCCAAATCCGAGCTATAAGAAATCACCTGTAAAATACGAGGCTAGAGATAACCCTAACCCCCAAAACTAAAGGGGTCAGCCATAAAGTTGTGAGTGACATAAAAACAAACAACATAAGTAAAGCATAGAATCATAAATGACATGAAATAAACAAGAATACATAAGATATGACATAGTAAGGGAACACGAAACATCAAGTGAAACTAGACTAAGTGTCAAGTGTAGAAAACAAGAAAACACATGCATGAAACCAAGTCAAGAAAACACAAGTCTATATGCTGACTCTCTAATGCGTACTTGTCGGAGTCAATGCATCCCACTCTACATAGGTTCGGTGCAAGCCCTTAACGTCTCCACATTGTAAGGTTTAATCCCCCGCTATGCAACTAATCCTACTACGATGACTACTACGAGATAAAGATAAACTGTAAGTATTAGCCCATGCCCCGATAATTTCGGAGGTCAAACTCTATCCACAGATAATTCCGGAGACTATTTCACTCCCACCTGGGAGTCTTCGAGAATACCCCACACCGCAAGCAATGGCACCTCATCACACGAATGCCATATGTGCGTCGCCTCGACCCCGATAATTCCGGAGATCAATCCCACACCACAGGTAATTCCGGAGACTATCTCACTCACACCTGGATAATTCCGGGGATTATCTCACACCGCGAGCCATATTGAGGTCCATAACCCATGTTCTCGTTCATCATATCACCACTAGTGCCTGTCCTTATCATTTTTAGGTTATTTAATTACTTTACGAATCTCCTAGAGTTGGTGTACCCTACCGGACTTAACTCAACAACTGATCAACTAAAATGCCTCAACAGGCCCAAACATAAATATCTCAACTATCGGTATACTAGGGTCTCACACACCCTCTAGAGACTCACACTCAAATATCCAAACCAACCTTCCAACGTAAATTGCTCAGTTAAACATCTTGAAAACGTATGTTCAGTAGAAGATAAAGTATAGAATAGTAAGTTATAGATTAAAGACATTTAAAGAATAAATCATTTAATAGAACACTCAAATATGTATAAGTATATCAGTATCAGTCGACTACCAAAGCCATCGGTCGACTGTCCAGAGAGAAAATCTAGTAGCTTTGAGAAAATAATTCTAAGTATTATAAGTCGACTATCAAAGGGTCATAGGTCGACTGTCCAGAGCGAAAATACAATAACTTCGAGAAAATAATTCTAAGTGGTACCAGTCGACTGTAAAAGTCATCAGTCGACTGTCCATAACGAAATTCCAAGAAAAACTAGAGTACACAGCAGCCAGGTCGCGTCGGTCGACTATAAAGTCATGCCGGTCGACTGTCGACCTACAGTCTGTAGATTTTTGGTTATGCACGTTTCAACCGATATGTAGTTTTACTTTATAAAAACGTTTTCTACAAAAAGCATATTTCTTACATGATCAATTACAACTTGTAGGACATATAATAACCCATAAAACTAATTCAAAGTTACTTGAATTCATAAAAGTAGTGATTTGTTGATTTCTTTCGATTAAAACATAGATTGTGCATATAGTCAAAATAGAGTTTCTAAAAAAATTAATTGTTCATTGAAATAGCTTCGTATTCAGATCCAAACCATATCAATACCAAAATCTCAAAAGAAAATCCCCAATTTGGATATATTTCTTCAAACTCGACTAAATTCCCAATTTTGATTCTCAAGACATGATCTCTTGATTCATAACTTTTCTTCAAATTTCTCAAAACTGAATTATCATTACAACTCGCAACCAGAATCAATTGATAGCATCACCATATCAAATTTGTATTCAACCAATACTCAAAAGTAATAAAAGTCTCATTTTTATTAGGTTTACGCATAAAATCCATCATATTCAATCAATCCAACATTAATCCAAAAGGAATAGCCTATCCATGATCTCTCATAGGTCATTCATCAATCTCGAAATACCCACATACAATTTTATTCATAAACAACTAGGGTTTCACATGATCCAATTTTTCATCCATCCATCCAATTCATCAAGTACATAATCATACTCAAACTCTAATATGCTTTCTAGTAGATGAAATACGACATAGAATATTCCAAGAACAAACAAAACAATTATATCTCTCGCATACAACACACACAAAACAAAAAGAAAACAAAACAAGTCACTCACCTCAATGAAGAAGTCCGCTCGAATTAATGGAGAACAAAAAAAGTCCTATTTTGCGAAATCCAAGATCCCCTCCTTAATTCTCCAAGAAACAATAAAACCTTTGTGTTGTGCAGCGAAAGACGGTTGCACTCCACTTCTTTTAAATAAGCTGGAATAGGAGAATTAGGGTTTTTGAACACATTTGCAAAATAACCCTTTTAAAGTATAACTTTACATAAATAGATCCCTATACTTGGAAACTTGATAAAACCAATCAAATTGAGGTTTAAAAAGCAAAATAAGCACCTTATTTCCAGCCGGCATTATTTGAAAAGTCCAAAAAATTGTTTTGCACTTTCATCCCTCAAAATGACAATTCTACACAAAGATCCTTCTTTTCGTAATATTTGCAAATAGATCCAATTAATATCAGAAAAATTTAGAAAAATTATAAATAATCTCAAATAATAAATAATGATTTTCCAAAAAATAAATTTTGGCTTTTGAACTTCTCAAGAAGATATTTGCACGTGTAAAAAGATAAATTCCCAGAAAAAAATAATTATTAATCTCCAAAATCATTTTAATTCATTTATAAATCCTCAAAAATAACATTTAAAAATACGGGCTACTACATCACTCCCTCCTTAGAAGAGTTCTGTCCTCAGAACTATTGCTAATGGGGTCCAAAATAAGAATGAACAAAGAATTTGAAATCTCACAAATGAACCATAATTCAAAACATTCACATAGAAGGACATATCAAATAAAAGGAATACAACTCAACCCAATAGTACAATCATCCAAAGAAATACCATCACATAAATAAGATACAATCATACAAAAAGCTCAGGAAAATCCTTCTATATGCGATCCTCTGGCTCCCAAGTAGCCTCCTCGAACTGCTGATTCCTCCACAGCACCTTGACCATAGGCATCACTTTACTCCTAAGAACTTTCTCCTTACAGTCGACGACCTCCACAGGCTGTTCCTTGTAACTCAAGTTCACCTGTAGACCTTTAGGAACCTCAACCAACTGATGATTCTGATCTGGCACATACTTCCTCAACAATGACACAATCATCCCCAACCACCAATAAGGGATCGACCTATGAACCCGTCTGAATGAGAGACGAGCCCGTGACGAGGTCCCTCATGCAAAACACCAGAGAAGCCATAGGAGTCGTCCTCCCGGAGACAGAGAACTAGATGGAATGCCTCCACAAGGGGGCGAAGGGGTCTCCTCTCTGTTGACAGTGAAGAAGCCACACTGCTGCGATCCGATCAGCATCAAAGGTTCATCAGGATGGAGGGGCGCCAGTCACCCAAGCAGAATTCTGAAATTTTCAAGACAAAATTCTGTGAGCCCTTAACATTGCTCCAAATCATGACCAACAAGCATATAGCCCTCGCCATGCCACCACACATGAAGGAGAGTCCCGTTGGTTGAATAAATCCAACTACAGGGACGACTCGGTTCATCACCACCTTCGATAGATGGAGAGGCACCTCAGCAAGATCAACCACAAAGAAGGTCAACAGACCAAGAACTTTCGCCCGAGCAGACCCCCCGTCTCCAGGACCATCATGGAAGCCCTTGTCCCCGAGACTTTCAAGCCTCCTCATTTTGAATCCTATAACGGGGGGTCTGACCCGGCTGATCATATTGAGAGTTTTAAAACTCGGATGATGATCCATCAAGCCTCGGACGCGTGTCTCTGCAAGACCTTCCTAGCAACGTTGAAAGGACCAACGAGAGAATGGTACTCTCATTTATCCCTAGCCTTCATCTTCTTATTTGACCAGTTTAAGGAGTTCTTCCTTACACACTTCGTTAGCAGCCGCCGAGCCGATAAAACAAGTGTGCCCTTGCTAGCCCTCAGTCAAAGGAAAGGCGAACTCCTAAGAGATTATGTTCGACGCTTTACCACCGAAGCTCAGTCTATTGCATCTCTCGACCAACCAGTAGCCTCTACAGCATTCAGATACAACATCAACCATGCCGACCTGAAGGCATCTCTCGCTAAGAATCCTCCTCGAGATTTTTCTAAACTCCTGGTGAGGAGTGAGAAGTACATCCGGCCTGAAGACGCTCTGCAACCCCAAGATCAGAAGGAGCCCCTATCTAGTAACAAACGAAGGGTGCGGATGAAGAAGGTTCTAAGAAGCTCTAGAAAGACAATAACGGCCAACACCGCCCTCCTCATTTTGAAAAATTCACCCCCTTCAATGCCAGCATCTCGGTTGTCCTCATGGAAGTAGATAAGGAAGGACTGCGCCGTCCACCCTCGAAGATGAATACCCCCGGTAAGAGAACGGACATAGATAAGTGGTGCCACTTTCACAGGGACCATGGCCACGACATAGATGATTGTCGAGCTCTTAAGGAAGAGATTGAAGCCCTCATTTAGCGAGGATAATTGGCCAAGTTCATCAGGAAGGACAAGGCCAATTCTCCACCCCGGGGAGCTAACAAGCGAACAGAAAGGCCTGCCGAGTCCCAAGACTTCGAACCTGGGGCCCTCATCCCCCTTATCCATGGAGGTCCGATGGGGGGAGAGTCGAACTCTTCCCGAAAAGCATTCATCCGGAAAGTTAATTCAGTACAGAACTTCTCCTCCACCCAAAAGCATCGGGATTCCGGTGACGTTCTCAGACATGGATCTAGAATGCGTCCGAACCCCTACTGTGATGCCCTCGTCATCGGTCTCAGCATTGTCAATCACGAAGTGTGCCGGATCCTAGTCGACAATGACAGTTCTGTTAATATCTTCTTCCTAGAAGCCTTCGAAGGCCTTAAGCTCTCCCGAGATCACCTTAAAAACTGCTAGATACACTCTCCTTGGATTATCAGGGGTTCCGGTAATAATCGAATGAGTACTCACTCTTGATGTGACCGCTAGAAAAGCTCCGACAACCCGAACAGAGCTGGGACTTCATGGTTGTCGATGTGAAAGTCACTTACAATGCCATCCTTGGCCGACCCAGCCTAGCTACACTTCATGTCGTACCCTCAGCCTTCACATGAAGAAGAAATTCCCAATCTCGTTAGGGGTGGGAAAAGTCAAGGGAAGCCAAGAGACTACTCGAAATGCTATAAAACTTCAATGGGAGGTCCAGTCCTTTCACTCGAAGCACTAGAACTCCCCCAAGGGAGAAGCCAAGCCATCTCAGAGCCAATGGATGAACTAGAAGAAATCCCCTTCTCTAAGAAGGACCTGACCAAGACATTCCAAGTGAGCAAAGTCCTCCCCCACCAGGTCAAGAAAGAGATCATTAAATGCATTAGGGGGAACCAAGACCTATTTGCCTGAACCACTACCAATATACCTGGTATTTCAAAAGAATTACTTATGCACCGCCTCAGCATAGACCACGAAGCCAAGCCAGTCCAGCAGAAACGACGCAAATTCACCCCTGATTGACAACAAGCCATCAAAGAAGAAGTAGATAAAATCCTAGCGGTCCGGTTCATCCAAGAAGTCAGTTACCCTGAATGGCTCGCAAACGTAGTAATGGTAAAGAAGGCTAATGGTAAGTGGACAATTTGCATCGACTTCACAGACTTGAACAAAACATGTCTGAAAGACCTGTGTCCCCTTCCCAGCATGGATGCCCTGATCGACACCAAGTCGGTCATGAACTCTTAAGTTTTAGGGAGGCTTTCTCAGGGTACAATCAGATCAGAATGCCCCCCCTCCAACATTCCAAAGACCTCTTTCACCACTGATCAAGGCCTCTATTGTTATCATGTCATGCCCTTCAGGCAGAAGAATGCCGGAGTTAGTTATCAACGCCTCATCAACAAAGGACTTGAAGGAACAGATCGGCAGGAACATGGAAGTCTAGGTAGACGATATATTGGTTAAGAGCCTTTGTAGAAATGACTATGTGATCGACCTTCAGGAAGCCTTTGATGTCTTACGGAAGCACAACATGAGACTCAATCCATCCAAATGTGCCTTCGGCGTATCGTGAGGCAAATTCCTAGGGTTTATGGTCAGTCAGAGGGGAATAGAGGTTAACCCGGAGAAGATCTGAGCTATTTTGGACATGGCTCACCAATCCAGCATCAAAGAAGTCCAAAGACTTACAAGACATCTCGCCGCCATCAGACGCTTCCTCTCCAAGTCGGGGGAGAAGTGTCTCCCGTTCTTCAAGGCCCTAAGAGGGGCGAAAGGCTTTGAGTGGGGACAAGCACAGCAAGAACCATTTGAGCAACTCAAGGCTTACCCCGTCAATTCCCCGCTCCTAAGCAAGCCCGAGCCAGGAGAGATACTATACCATTAACTCGCCACCTCATATCAAACACTTGGTGTTGTTTTGGTAAGGGAGGACAAAACCCAGAAATCGATCTACTATTTAAATAAATTCATCCATGATGCCGAACTCGATTATTTGAAAATAGAGAAGATGGTCTATGCACTAATCATGGTCGCTCGCAAGTTTTGCCCATATTTCCAAGCCCATTCAGTGGAGGTTCTTACCAACCAACCCCTAAAGCAAGTGTTGCACAAGCCAGAAAACTCAGGATGACTTGTGAAGTGGTCCATTGAGCTTAGCCAGCATGATCTAAGCTATCGGCCGAGGGCGGCCATCAAGCTCAGACTTTAGCAGAATTCATTGTAGAAAGCTCCATCCCCGGCCCTCCAGAAGAAGGCAAAGACCCTCCATTTTGGAGCATCTACGTCGATGGATCCTCATGGATCGAGGGGAGCGGAGCGGGAGTCATTCTGACAGGTCCAAATGATTTCACTCTCCAATACTCCCTCCGCATCAACTTCTGAGCTTCCAACAATGAGGCCGAATATGAAACACTAATTGCCGGCTTACGGCTGGCCCATAAGGCTGGAGCTCGACACGTCAAAGTATTTAGCGACTCTCAGTTGATGGTAAACCAAGTCAGAGGAGACTACGAGGCCAGGGAAGACCGCATGATCAAATATCTAGTCCAAGTTAAGAAGCTACTAGCCACCTTCCAAGAGGCGGAAGTCATTTGTATCCCTCGCATAGAGAACGGGTAGGTAGATACCCTATCAAAGTTGGTTTCCTCTTCCCTCTAAGGACTTGTCCACACCTTCCTGATTGAAGTCCTCCTCTGGCCCAGCATCGAAAAAGAAAGTCTCGAGCTCATGGTGATACCTCCCCAAGCACATGGGGAGAACTGGATGAATTCTCTGTTCGAATTCCTCGATAAAGAAACCGTCCCCATATATCCTAAAGATTCCAAAAAAAATCGAACAAGAGCCGAACGATACACACTCATTGAGGGAGTCATGTACAAATGCTCTTACACAACGGTAGATAGAAGACCCTATCTGCGGTGTCTATCTCCCAAAAAAGCCCAATATTCCCTTAGGGAAATTCATGAAGGGATCGGGGGCGCTCATATGGAGCTAGATCCTGCGCTTGCAAGATATTGAATCATGGTTACTTCTAACCTACGCTCCTAAGTGATGCTCAACATGTTTTTCAGTGTACTTCTTGCCAAAGGTTCTCATCCATCCAACGAACACCTCAAGCCGAGCTCTCCTCCATGTTTAGTCCAATCCCATTCGCTATATGGGGATGGACCTGCTCGAACCTTTCCCTCCAGCAATCAGTCAAAAAAAATTCCTTGTAGTGGCAGTAGACTACTTCTCAAGTGGATCGAAGCCAAACCATTAGCAACGATCACGGAGAATAGGATCCAACAGTTCTTTTGGAAGAACATTGTTTGTCGATTCGGCATACCCCGAATCCTAGTAACTGACAACGGAACTCAATTCACAGGGGCGACGTTCCGCAAGTTCTGCGCCGACCTTGGCATCCAACAGCAATTCTCATCAGTTTCCACCCACAGTCCAACAGTGAAGCAGAGAACGCCAACCGCCAAATTCTCAGCGGCCTTAAGAAAAGACTTGACAAATCCTCAAAAGGACTGGGTCGAACAACTCCCCAATGTACTCTAGTGCTACTGAACAACCAAGAGAATCCCAACATGAGAATCCCCCTTCATTCTTGCATATGGCTCCAAAGCCCCCATACCTCGAGGTCAGACTACCCTTTCCCCGCCTACAAGCCTTCAGTGAAGAACAGAACTCCAATAACCTCCGAGGCAACCTCGACTTCATTGACGAGATCCGAGAGAGAGCATCCATACGACAAAAGATCTACCAACAAAGAGTCGAGCAATCCTACAATAAGAGGGTACTCCCCACGAACCTCAGAAAAGGAGACCTAGTTCTTCGCAGAAATCTCCTATCCTCGCAAGAAAGGAAAACTAGCTCCGAACTGGGAGGGGCCGTATAGGATCTCTAAAGTTGAATGCCCTGGAGCATATCAACTTGAAATTCCGGGGAGGAAGAAGATACCAAGGACCAGGAACGCCGAGCACTTAATGAAGTATCAAGAAAGTGCCTAAACACCCCTTAGATCTAGTTTCCTTATTTTTCAGTTCTTTCATTTTCCTTTCAGTAAGACCGATACCTATGACGAGGCCAAAGCATGTAATAAAGACTTACAACATAGAAGCAGCCACTTAGTTTTTCCTTTATAAAAACTTAGTTTATTTTTCTGCAAAAATTGTTGTTCTAACCTAATGCGTACGTGCCCAAGTCACGACGACCACAAACACATAAAAAAATAAAATTCGGAGTTCAACACTTGGTTCGACGCCGCTTTAGCCACTTGCGAACCAACAAGTGCGGAGCAGCTCACCATTCGAAATTGCTCCCACAACTGTTGAAACTCTCAAACAATACTCAACAACACAGACGGCATACAATGAAAAAAAAAACAACGTTCCAACACTTAAAGAAATTTTCATTCAAATCCTAAATCTTGATACAAGTTCTGGAAACAAGAACTAAATTTCAACTCCCTACAACCTTAGACATTCCCCTTAGAGCCACCTTTACCCCTTGGTGGCAGGGGGTCTCCTTCTAAGAGACATTCGGGGTCTACGGCTCCCTTTGATGCCCGAAGTGCCTCCCCGCTCCCTCGGACCACCTGAAGATGACTCCAGCCCAACGGATTGAGTTTGAGCCATATGATTTACGCTACTTGCTGCATCTCCAGCCGAAGAGGTGCTCGAAGCACTAGCCACACCACTTTGGGCGTCTCTCAGATTCTTCGAAGCTCCATGCGAACGAAGAGCGAATTCGTGGAACGACCGCCCTTGCTTGTACACTTCAACGGAACAAGAGGTACTCTTAGTTTTGGCTCCCTCGAGAAGCCGCTTCAGTTGGTTAATCTCTACCTCTCGCTCGACAAGGATCTTCTTAAAAGTACCGCCCTTCACCCTAAACTTTAAATGACCAAAGAGAGCACGCACCAAACTGGCCTGACATGTTTCCCCCGAATTCTCGAAGATGGCCTTCCTAAACAGAGTTACTTCTAAGCTCTTCTCAAGCACCACATTCTTCAGCTCATCTCTTTTGGTGGTGGCCGCAAGTGAAAAAATGACGAAGAGATTTAACTATTGTATCCTTCCCCACTACAGCCTCGGCAGAGGGGTCTTCACCTTCGCTATAATAATCCTCCACTTCAGCTGGAGACTGATCCTGAAGAACTTCACCGTGACGCCTTGCTTCAGTCCCCCTGCGAACCAACACCCTTCTTAAGTGACCAAGCCCCGTCTCTGCCTTGAAAAGCCTATCTCGTGAGCGACCAAGCCCCAGCTCCACCACTTGGAATTTAGTACGAAGGCGGACTATCTCGCTTGAGTAATGACTTCCTCCGTCATACACGACAATCCGCCAAGATAGAAAAGCAAGGAGACACTTCAACAAGAATGATCGAGGTCACAGAAAAGGTGAAGGCTTAAATACTCAACTTCAAAACTTTCAACACAAGTTAGAAGAACCAAAATGAGATTTTCATTGATTCAAAAAAAAAAGATACATAAAGCGGCGGCCAATCCGCTATTAGGCATCCATACAAAATTCCTAAGCTAAGAAAAAGCAAGAAACAACTGAGAAGAAGAATTGGGGCCCACCTCAGTAGAAGGAACCTCGGGAGCGCGCGTCTCCTCTCCAACTCCCTCTACAGCACCCGATCCCCCCACGATCGTGATAGAAACATCCACTGCGCATTCTTCCTCCTCGACTCTTCCTCTGACCCCCTCCTCATTAGCGGCGAGGGCCTCCTTGAACAGGACATACCCCAAACGGTCGAAACCCGGAACCCGCTCACTAACCACATCAAGAGCCCTAACATACGCCGTCTCCATGTTCATCGCCAGGTACCCTTCCACCTCGGCCTTCGCATTCGCTACGACGACATTAACGGCTGCCTCTCTCCTTGCTGCTAGCTCCCTCTCCAGAACCATCTGCTCCTTCTCCTTTGCCAAGGCTGCCTCTAACAGCGCGATCCGGGTTGCCTGAGTATCCGCTAGAAGTATCGCCTCCTACAATTGCCTAGCGTACTTCGACCGCTCCAACCTCTCCCTGTCCCTCGTCACCCTCAGCTCCTGCTCCGCTACCTGTTTCAACAAGTAGCTAAAGTGACAAGTGGTCTGGAAAAAAGACAGCTCGAAATCATAAATGGGAAAATGACTCTCGGCACTTGGCTAAAATGATAATGGCAAAAATTATACAAAAGACTTACCGTCAAGTTTGCCTTGGCAATCCCAAAGGCCGAGTCGCCCATAGTCCCGTGCTCCATCGAGGCTCTATCCATTGAGGTGGCCAAGTAGCGAATCGAATCCATGCAACTCGCCAAATTACCGAGAAAACTGTCGTGTCTCCTGACCTGTTAATCGGGGACAAATAACTTCTTCAACTCTTCAGTCAAGATCATATCGGCCTCCGAGGTAAGAGGTGGGGCCTCGAGAGCTAGGGCAACAGACAAACAAAATCCACCGGCAACAGCAGTGGATGAGGTAGCGGGAGGAGACTCTAAGTCCACCACAGGAGTAGCAACCCCCAAACTCCTTGCAACCTTCGACGACGTGGGCTTAAGGGCTGACCTCTTTCTCCTCTTCTCCTTAGGACGCTTGCAACTCAAACCCGATCTCTTAGACATTATCACGTCGAAATACATGCCGATCTCTCCTGCAAGAGAAGACACAAAGATGATAAGGCAACGAAAAGAAATGGATACAACGCCAAAGATAAAGTAAATACATAAAAGCAGACGTGTACTAGGGTTCATCAGGCTGAGACCCCCTTAAAGAGAACCTCCTTGGTTATCTCTCTCCAACCCAAAGACGGCCCTGCTTAAAGAGCTCTCACCATATCCAACTACTCAGGGCTCAAAATCAGATCTATCTTCGCCCTCTTCGGTACCATCTCCCTCCACACCATAGGAATCTCCTACTGCTCACAACTATGAATCACAAAATACTTGTGACTCCAGCTCTTGATCGAATCGGGATTTTCACGCAACTTCACACCCTTACGAGGAGTGAGATAGAACCGATACTCTGCTATATTCTTCTGGTGGATCTTGTATAACATTCGCAGCATATTGATTCGGGGCTCGAACCCTACTGCATGGTAGTGTAGCACAAATCCATTAACATGTCTCCACATATTCAGCGTACATTGTATTGGGCCCAAACTGTACCACCTCATAACCTCTCACAAACTGGTGGAGAGGACGATAGAGCCCCGCATGAAAGGCATCAAAAGGGAAGAAACACAACTCTAGAGAGATAGGCGAATAGGTTCTAACTTCGAAGCCTGGTAACGCCAACTCAAACTCCGATGGGATCTTGTAACACTCTCGTATAATGAGCAAATCCGCCTCTGTGAGTATCAAAGAAATGTCGTCTACTTTGGAATGCTCGTGCGGCTTATTCTCTTCATAAAAGCGCGTTATACCTTGCTCAACTCGTCTCAGCTTTTCGGTGGAGTACTCTCTAATTCCGCCTAAATGCGACACTACAATCGAATATCTCTCAAACTCCCCCATCCTCCTGTCTCTCTCTACAACCATCTCCATGACGATCGAAGGAGACTCCTCGATGCCTTTCCTCTTCTTTGCTTTAGAAGGAGGGGTCGATAGTTGTGCTTCGGCACGACCGGAGGGGGAGGTCTCACTGCCAGAGGAAACCCTAGACATCTCAATAAATAATAAATATATTACCTCTAGATGTGACAACTACGGTCGGAATTCCTCGTCGGAGATCGGGAAAAATTGCCGGAGCTTCTTTACAGTGAGTTTTGGCCGTTGAACAAGAAATTTTGAGGGAGGGTTTGAGAGAGTGAGAAAGAAGTGGGGAGGGGGAGATTTATGGAGGGTCAAGCGATGGTTAGGCTTTCGAGCTCGTGGGCCCCCAAAACAATGGGAAGCCCAACAGACAGATACATGTAACGGTCGGGAAGGTAAAGTGACAAAATGCATTGACTGGTCAACGATCAACATGCCACATGTCGCATCAGTGAAGTGTTAGGGTTATATACTGAAAGCATCACTTTTGTATTAATTTTATTTCCTTATTTTTTTTTGAATGAGAATCATATGGGCATATATTTGCATATTGTGTTTATTATAATATTAATGCAAGTGTCTGATATTCTATAAGGTTGATAATATGGTGTGAGGTGACACACAGAAGATCATATTATCAGTTCCCTAGGAATATATAAATAGTTCACAACCTAGACGGACTTGGACAATCCATTGGAAATGTTGTAGTGTAATCTGGTATTAGTCTATCTTGACTATAGGTTTACACTAGTACACTTTGTGTGTATTGAACAGGACCACTTGAGGTTGTTCTCTTTGTACTGACTACAAAAGAGAACAAACACCTCTGTTATTATGGATGCTTATGCTCTTAATCCATATATAATAACAAACATGTATGTGCAGTGTGCATTACTTTGACTCATAAAAGAGTGAGATTCATTATGGATCAACAACCTCTATGAATTGGGTAATAGCATTGTATGTATGATGGGCTGTTGATTGTAAAAGGAATCCATGTCCCGATACGTCGGGTTGATGATGTCCCCTTAAGGAGCTCATAAGGATTGTCATGTAAACCCTGCAGGTGAATCACATCCGACATGACAAATAAAGTTGAGTGGTACTACTTAAGGATAAAAGATGTTGATCAATATAGTTGTCAGTAACTTAATTTGATCGACGGACATTCGATATCTTAACATGAGGAGCTGAACGAGCATATAATAAAAGGAGCCCATAAATATAATTTGGGATTAGGAAGGTAGTGCAACAATAG
The DNA here is from genome assembly GCA_017893485.1 of Hemerocallis citrina. Classification (NCBI taxonomy): domain Eukaryota; kingdom Viridiplantae; phylum Streptophyta; class Magnoliopsida; order Asparagales; family Asphodelaceae; genus Hemerocallis; species Hemerocallis citrina. The sequence continues at coordinate 79,557,328 of CM030363.1, read as the reverse complement.
CTCTTTAGTGGACCGAGCTATTGTTAATGGGCCTGGGATGTGTGTTCGGGCTGAACACGGGATACCCAGATTCGTTAGGAGACCTAACCCTAATTTCTCCTCATGGTCCCTGCCGTAGCCTTATATATATCCTCTATTCTCTGGCCGTCATTGATAATCTGAGATATAAGATTTTTTCTCAAAATTCGTGACTCACGTAAGGAGAGAAAGAGAGGTCAGCCAAGGAGAAGAAAGGTTGGGAGATCGTCGCCCACACGACGTCCAACCCGAGGAAGGAATACGTGCAGAAGATCTTGGGGTCGCTGACAGTTCGAGGTTGCTAGAAACTATCGTCTTCTTCTCATCGCAGATATAATTCGTGAACCCTAGATTCCACTATAAATGGTTAGATCACGTATTAAATCTGTTAAGCTTTTATGATCGATACGCACACCAATCCGTAGTCCTGGGAATCATCACAGTTCCATCATGAAGCACCTCCAACGTCGGCGACCAAAACCAACAGATTGATTCTCGATCGAAAAATGTCGCAAAATGCGTTGACTGGTCAACGGTCAATGGTCAATGCGCCACATGTTGCCTCACCGAAACACCTCCAACGTTCGGTGACCAAAACCGAACAGATTGATTCCTGATCGAAAAATGCTGCAAAATGCGTTGACTGGTCAACGGTCAATGCGCCACGTGTCGCCTCAGCGAAGCACCTCCAATGTTCGGTGACCAAAACCGAATAGATTGATTCCCGATCGAAAAATGGCGCAAAATGCGTTGACTGGTCAACGGTCAACGGTCAATCGCCACATGTCGCCTCAGCGAAGCACCTCCAACTTCGGTAACCAAAACCGAATAGATTGATTACCGATCAAACAATGGCGCAAAATGCGTTGACGGGTCAACAGTCAATGGTCAATGCGCCACGTGTCAACTTGGCGAAGCATCTCCAACGTTCGGTGACCAAAACCGAGCAGACAAAAAATGAACTAAAACAGGGCAAAAAGCGTCGACCAATCAACGCCACATGTCTGTGCGTCGAAGATGTCGCGTAGTTCGGTGACGTGCGCCGAACAGATGGAAAACCAAACTAAAATGAGGCAAAAAGCGTTGACCTATCAACGTTGACCAGTCAACATCATGTGTCATTGTGCCAAAGGAGCCACGTCGTTCGGCAACACTTGCCGAACAGATCAAAAACCAATCGAAAAATGGGCAAAGAAGTGTTGATCGGTAAACGCCAGCACGCCGTTCGATCTTCTCAATTTTCGCGCACACCGCGATCAATGCTCCAGATTCGTCCATGTCATCAAGGTATATTTTTAATTCTTCTTTAATTATTAATTCGGATTTATTATTTAAAAATCCCAAAAAATAAATAAAATTTTGGAAAATTAATTTAAAAGTTCTTAAAATATTTATTGATTTGAAAAAGTATTTTTAAATTCCGAAAAAATAATTATGAAATTAGATTAATTAATTAAAATTTTGGAAAATTAATTATTGAATTTTGGAAATTGAATAAAAATCTGATAAATGATTAAAAACTGGAAAAAGTACCAGAAAAATCTAGAAAAATCTAGAAAATTCTAAAAATAATTCTAAGTATTTTACAAACTCAGAATAGTATTGTTACACCTCAAATAAGATCTAAACGTCCCCGAAAACGCTGATAAATTCTATAAGCCTTTAAAAACGGGTGAACCACTCCTCAAAGGCTGTGAAACTCAACTTTTTCAGGAGTGGGAGGCTTGTGAGATGGCTAAAAATAGAACCAAATCGGAACCGTTCAAATCGGACACGAATCTCAAAGCTCTCAGGGGTAAAACAGTAATTTCTACTACAAACGGATCCGAAAGTGAGAATTGGATCTTTTCCACATCCAATAACCCAAAAGGGGTCTGCCTTACTGGGTTTGGGTAACAGGCCATTATAAATAAACTCATATCATTTAAAGAGTAATTTGAATTCATGATTATCCCTAAGAGAATGTTTAAACCAAGTCTCTTATCATGAACGAATTTAAACTCTATTTCTTATCCAAAAATACTTGGGTTTAAAGATAAATGATTATCTTAAAACTGTCTCCAAAGGTGACTATAAATACCCCTCTACCCCCACCATAAAAAGGTAATCAATACTCCTATCCAAAAAAGCTCTTTCGTAATCCTTAATATTACTGACTTGAGCATCGGAGGGTTCGTCCCTAGGATCAATCCCGGTGTTTCGAACTTTTTTTGCACGTCAGCAGCAGCGTTGAGAACGGTCAATATCGGATAGTAGTAAAAATGTTTGCTTTTATTGGTTTCAAAAGAATTCACAAATCATCTATTTGCTCCCACACCAAAATTAGCAGCAACACCCGACATTTTTTTATTGAAATCGCCGGGATAGGTACCTCTATAGCGGCATTTCTAATAAACGTTGGGATAGACCTATCTTCTATCCCGACGCAGGCTATTGCGGTATTTCTGGCAGTGTTTCCAGAAACGCCGCTACGCTCTATCCCGGCATTTAAAATGTCGGGATAGCCGTTGTGTTTTGTAGTGTTCTATATTATCCCCTGGCTGTAAGTGCTAAGCCATCTCAACACTCTCATTTCTGCACTCACTTCTAAGCATGCTTCTTAATCATAGACACCCAAAAAGCTCACCCCCTCGTATCTATCTCCTCACCAACATTAATATGGATTATTCCGATTATTCCTACATCTATAGTTTCATCTCGATCTCAGTCCTGCTAATACTCAGAATTATTTATTTTCTAAGCACCCTTACAGCTTGCTACTTTGAAATTTAACTCCATAAATTTCAGACAGACAATTTCTATCCACGGACAATAATACCCTGCCTAGTACATTCGTTCATGATTAAAGCACAGAGTAAGAGCCTAACTTGATCCTTCCCATACCATTATGGCAATAGGAGATGGCTTCATCCCTAACTTTCACATGCTAGGAAGAAACCATTATACATATTTCTTATCACATCACCACGGGTTATAAGAATAGACACACTTAATCCATAACCTACAATTATACTGTATATAAAATGTTGTAATCAATGGAGACTTTTTTTCCCTCCCCAAATCTTCTAATACTTGCGTGAGTCTAAAGCATGACATCTCTACCATAAAACTAGATTGATTTTGAGATAACACAAAACTAGACTGATTTTGAGATAACCTAGTCTTAGGCTATGTTTGAGGGGAACAAAGTTGAGATAGGATAACTGGCGTGGCGTTATCTGTCGTAACTACTGAAAACTCTAGTTAACCCAACATTATTGAGTCACCCAGCGTAAACTTTTACTTATAATTGATAAACCACGCGACGCTAATAACCCATACAAATACCTTCCAGAAAAGGGCGACATTGAAATCGTACCCACGCTTAACCAGATTCCACCATGCAAGTGTCGCAACACTGAAGCACCTCACAACCAAACCCAACGGCCTTGTAATCAACACACTCCAGTCCATCCCCAACACAACTCATAATTCTCCAACCTTCACAAAGCTCATCATTCTCTGTAATAAATAAATTTAATAAATAATTAAATCAAGAAATTATATATTACATTCTTTTTTTTAATGTTAGATCAAGATGAGTAATTAGGGTTAGGGTTTATATCTCATAGCAGCTTAAGATATTATATCATGCTTATCAGTATTGGAATATCACAGAGTACTACCTCTAGACCAGCTTTTATATGAGATGAACTGGATTTAGGGTACTGGGCTTCATGCCCACTCAACCCGGTCCAACAATTAAACAGATAACATATACAGAGCACGTGTTGCCCCATAGAACATTATACACAATAATATTCTATTATATTGAGAATATACCTATATAGCCAACAATCTCCTCCTATATTCTCAATATTTTAGGCAATACCCCGTTAAATCATTAGCTCACAAAAATAACATAGTTCACAGACTAAATCAATTATAACACGAATAGTTCGAATGAGACTAAACCAAAATAATCAAATAGTTCAAAAACCATATCAAAACAGAATAGTTTACAATGACTAAACCAACTAGAGAAACCTGTCATAGTTTCAAAATCAACCAAAGCAAATAAACTTCAAGAACAAAATATGAGTTTTAAGCTCATGAACACAAGAGTCTTAAACTCAACAGAAGTTTTACCAAGCAAGTGACAAATTTAATCTTGATAGAAATAAACCAAAACTATATCCTTGCAAACTGCTTTATGTTTACTCCTCCATTTTGAGCAAATCATTATTTTAGAAATCTATGCTGACAGATTCAACTCCTCCATCTTTGCTAGCTATTGAAAACAAGAATATCAAGAGACACATCTCTGAAAATTCTAGCGAATTTCATAAAGTATCTAGTTCCACTAAAGAACTTAGTACAATTTAACGGTCGCTTAGAAAAATACAACGCAAGCATTACAATCAAGTCTCTTTAACAAAATAAAGAACAAGAACTATTATAGTTTCTATACAATAACTATACTATGTTTCATATTGAAATGATAGAACAGTCAAATCAATTATGGTTAATTCTGAATTATCAAAATTGGAATAAAACATGAATCCATAAAAGAGTCATATCATCAAAATTGGAATGATATAATAACAATTCTAAACAACGGAAACACATCGACAAGTTTTTATGCTTTCTTTTGGAATAATGAGATGATTCTAAGTAAATTATGAAAATATATAGCATCATCAAAGTTGGAATGAAATTATATATTAACAGAATTTACATAAAACTTTTCAAATTATCTAAAGCATGCTAACTGCCTAAAACTGATGCTTCAGTTTGAACTTCTCTATGGCTCCAATTGGATTCTAAATTTCAAAACAACTTGGATATTAAAGCTTTTGACTCAATAGCTTTTAACTTCATTTCCCCCACAGTTTTGATAATTAGATCACTTTCAAGTCTCTTAGCAAGAGCATTAGCCATACTTATCGTAATTGCACTTTATCTATGAGAAAGTTCAACTAGGCTTCTTTCAGCCTTAATATACTACTCTTACTACTATAGAGTGAGTTATGAGCTACAGTGCATTGTAGCTTGATAGTCGCATAACAGAATTAGAAAATTTACTTTAAACTTCTCAATGGATGATTATCAATAAGTCATTCAATCCACTCAGCCTCTTCCCCTGCAGAGGATAACATATTATTACCGCTAAATCTGCTGTGGGGGCAAACAGATGAATTTGTGGACTCTTGGAAATCTTAAATAGCAAATCTGAAACCTGTTTCGTCGGAGCTTGGTCGTTGAATCCCGCCGTACACCTGCAAAAAGTGCGAGACACCGGGGTTGATCCCGACGACGCACCCTCCGATGCTCAAGTCAATAACTAGAAGAGATTATGAGAAAGCGTAAACTAGCAAAAGATTGATTACCTCTTAATGGTGATGGATGGGGGGTATTTATAGCCACCGTTGGGGTCAAATTAGGAATGTAATCCCTGTGATTAGATAAGGAATGTAATTCATAATCCCTGGTGAAAGGATAGATGTGAATCAGGGTCGTTGATCAGTATTAATCAGGAACCCCAATTCTATCCTGCTGGACCGGGTTTATTTCAGGTTGGGACCCGTACCCAGTTGAGGAGAATCCGTTCGTGGGTTATTGGGTCTTTGGGGAAAAGACCCAGAACCCACTTCAGACCCGTTTGTGGAGTGAAATTACCATTTTGCCCCTAGGCTTTAAGATTCGCGCCCGATTTGGACGGTTCCAATTTAATCCCATTTTTTAGCCATATCACGAGCCCCCCACTCCTAAAGGCTGAGCAAGTTCAGACTTTGTGGAGTAGTTTTACTGTTTCAATGGCTTTCGGAGTTGTATCGGAGTCCAAACGAGGGGTGACGATTCATCGCATGGGGTAGTATGGAGATTTTTAGGGTTAGTTGCGTGCTCTAAGTTGTTCTTGAGTCCCTCTGGTTTTCTGGCATTTTTCCTTAATTTTATCTATCTTTCGGATCACTTATTTAATTTTGCAAAGTATTGATTCGTCGTCTGGGGGTCTTAATCAGCCATTCTAGGCAATAATTACTTTCTCAGGGGCTCAAGATATTTTCCCGAATTTATAATTATTTCCTAGAATTTTTAATTAATTTTCCCGAATTTTTAACCATTTATTCGCAATTTTTAAATAAATAAAACGATTTTAATAAATAAAAATTAATTTTTAATACGAAATTATGACGTGGCGCGATCTGGACCCTTCATCGTTGCCGAGCGCGATTTTCTGGGGGATCGAACGATCTGATTGGGTCGACTAGTATTTTCTCCGTGTGCGGAGGTCGGCACCTCGGCTCGGCTCTTCGGCAGCTCGGCTCGGAGCGCTGGGATCTGCCAAGCTACGTAGCATGATCTTAAGCGTCCATCACAGCGCGAATCACGAGGATGGGGCTCAGATCACGAGAAAATATTATCTTGTCGTTTTGTGGGCGTGGCACGGTCTTAGCCGTCCATCATGTTTTGACACGAATTTTGGAGCGATCGGACGGTGATTCTGGTTCGGCAGAATTTTTCTCCATATGTGGAGGTCGGTACATCGGCACCTCGGCTCGGTAGAATGGCAGTTCGGCTCGGAGCGCTGGGATCTGCCGAGGTACGCAGCACGATCCTGAGCGTCCATCACGGCGCAAATCACGAGGACGGGATTCAGATCACGAGAAAACGTTATCTTGTCGTTTTGTAGGCATGTCGCGATCTGAGCCGTCCATCAAGTTTTGATACGGATTTTGGAACGATCCAACGGTGATTCTGGCTCGGCAGAATTTTTCTTCATATGTGGAGGTCGGCACCTCGGCTCGGTAGAACGGCGGTTCGGTGGCACGTTGAGGCTCTGGTCGCCGAGTGATGGAGTTGAGCGTTTTGATGAGTTCTTGTCTGGAAATGTCGCAACTCTCTGACCCAGTGGCTCGGTTGCTTGGCCAAGCTGTTCGGTAGCTCGGCTATGCACCCCGGTGGCAGGCAGCTCGGAAGGAGCACGTGGCTTGATCTGGATCATTCATCTCGGTGCAAATCACGAGGACGGGTTTCAGATCACGAGAAAACGTTATCTTTTCGTTTTGTGGGCGTGTCGCGATCTGAGCTGTCCATCGAGTTTTAACACGAATTTTGGAACGATCCGACGGTGCTTCTGGCTCGGCAAAATTTTTCTCCATATGTGGAGGTCGGTACCTCGGCAGCTCGGCTCGGTAGAACAGCGGTTCGGTGGCACGTCGAGGCGCTGGTCGCCGAGTGATGGAGTTGAGCATTTTGATGAGTTCTTGTCTTGAATCGTCGCAACTTCCCCGTTTTGTCGTTTTGCCTTCCTTTGGTGGGCCCTTAAATGCCTAGGGAGCCCAAACGTCGATCTCTTGGCTATAGTCCCCACTCTCCTCACCCCTTAGCTCAATTCTCTCTTTCACTTTGAATTTTTACTTTTACTCTCAGTTTCGCTCTGCTAGCGGTGGTTTGTGCTCCAAGGTGGTTGTGCTAGCTGTCGCATTGGCCAGGCGATTTCCGGCGAAGAGATTCTGACTGTGCACGTCACTTCCAAGTTTACATCACATCAAGGTCAGTGTTTTTGCCTTAGATATTTTTTAGAGATGTCAAGGGTAAACTCGGGAAGTGAGGCGTCATCCTCTGAAGATAGTGGCGCCGAGGAGAGAATTCAAGTAGCGAGTCGGAGAAGGGGGAAGAAAGTGGTAGGGTCATCCATAGTCGAGGAGATCATAGAGCCAGAGAGGCGAGCCCCCGAGTCAGGTCGGTATCCTGGTGTGCTGTCCGGACACGCCGGCATTAGGCAGTACGAGGGTGATATGCTGGAGAAGGCGATCGTTGGCCGGTCGGCAGTTTACGAGGAGAACGCCCCGAGGGAGGTCACCGAGGTGGATGAGCTTGCTTCGGTGTTATCCGAGAGGGATCTCCTCCGGATCAGAAAGGGGTTCACCATCTCTCCGGAGTACAAACTTATCCTCCCCTGGCCCTGGGATGCGGGCGAACACCATGCTGTCGCCGGACACGTGCGTGTTCGACTTCGACTCTTTGTGCGCCGGCTTGCGCTTCCCTCTGCATCCCTTCGTGTTGAAGGTTCTCCACTGGTATTGTCTGGCACCATTGCAGTTTATGCCGAACACCTGGTGCCACGTGCTTGCCTTTTTGCTGCTGTGTTGCATCGCCGAGGTCGAGCCAGACATGGTAATCCTCCAGAGTCTATACCGGATCAACCGAATGACGAAGGCCAAGCCTCGCTACTACTTGTCACCCCAGAGAGGTGTTAAGCTCATTGAGAACCCGAACTCGATAAAAGGTTGGAAGGAGAAGTTTTTTCTGCTGAAAGGGCCCTCGAGGATGGACTTCCCGACTCAGTGGAAGGAAGAGGTGTTGAAGTTCTCAAGGGCCGACCCAGTGCTGAGTTCGGACGAGGAGAAGGTGGCGGCGAAGCTCATTGCTCTCCCAATGTTAAGCTGGAGAGGAATGACTGAGGAAGTGCTACACGGGTCAGGCCTTAGTCCGATCGACCCGAGTATGCCCTTGACATCTCGCTGCATTTTTTTTTCTTTCTTCCTTGTGCGATCTTCTAACTTGTTGTTTTTTTATTTTCGTTGTTTGGAACAGAGGCGCCGAAGATGGACTTCACGGCAATGATTTCCAAGCGAGGCAAGGTCGCTGATGGTAGGAAAAGGAAGAAGCCGAGCACCGGGCTCACATCCGGATGACCTTCCAAGGCCCCCTCGGTAGTTGCCGACCCTACCCCTGCTCTTCAGGCGCCATCTTCGTCGGTGGTCGTCCTTGTAGACCCGCCTGCTCCGGCCTCTTCTGCCCGGCCGATGAGGCCTTTTTGGTTTCGGCGGCGCTGGCTCTGCAGGCCCTGCCTCTGACGCCTCAGTCCGAGCAGATTTTGACCGAGGCCCACAAGAAGCTGTTCGTCCCTGACTGGCGGGTGAAGAACCACGATGGCTTTCTTGGTGATTCGCAGATGTGTATGCAGGCCGTCAAGCATCTCGCGACCCCAAAGGACCGAGCCACTCTGAAGGTTGGGACGACCGGGGATGACACCTACGAGATTGCTCGGTCGCTCATGTCGGTAAGCATCTTTCTTTAAAAATTTCTTTATGTCCATAGATTGGATTTTGCAACCACCTAATGCTCATTCATTGCAGGCCACTTGCCACTTCGGCCACCTTGTTCAGGAGTTTGCCGAGCAGGAGAAGGAGCTGAAAGCCCTCTGTGACAAGGATAGGGCAGAGAAGGCAAGGGCGGTGAAGCAGCTCGAGGCGGAGCGGCGCCACTCGGAGGACTTGGAGGTTCGGGTCGCCGATCTTGAGGCGGCCTTGGAGCGAGCTAATGAGCAGCTCGCCGCAGAGGTCGCCATGGTTGCTAAATCTGCCGAGGAGCTGGCTACATCGGCGAAGGCCTTGGAGGCAGCGAAGGCGGAGAGGGACTCCTCGGCAGAGGTGGCCAGGAAGGAGGTTGAAGCCGAGGCGAAGAAGCATATGGCCAGGAACATGGAGTTGTCCTATGCGAGAGCGCTTGACCACGTCGAGGCACGTGTCCCCGGCTTTGAGAAAGTGGGATATCGCATGTGGCCCGACGAGGAGGTGGAGGGTGAAGGAGAGGAAGGAGAAAGGGAGGAGGGCAACCAGCGGGACGAGGAGGTGCCTGCCGACCCCGTGACCGTAGCTGCCGACCCCTAAGCCAGGGCGACGGGGGCCGAGGGACCATCTGGCGAGGCACCTGTGATCGACCCGTCGCCTCAAGTGGATCCTTGGTCTCCCCGTCCGTTGCATGAATCTCTCTTTTTTTTTTGTAATGCCTTATAGCGGACTGGCCACCGCTTCTTTTCAACATGAATGAAAGAATTTTTTTTTCTTTGAATTCGTCTAAATGTTTGGCTCGGAACTCGTCTCCCAATAGAATGCTTTCATTTTCCAGATTGCCGAACTTGGTTCGGATGCCGCAGCGGCTCGGTGGCGAACTGAATTATTCAAGCGATCGTGCGAAGCTCGTCTCGAGGGAGTGGTTGAGCTAATCAGGAGGGTGATATTCAACGTGGAGAAGACGAACAGCGAGTTATTGGTTGAGAATCGTCACTTGTAGATAGTCGAAGGAGAACTCTCGGCGAAGGAGGACGAGTTAACCTCGGCACTGGCCGAGTGCGACGAGCTAGCTTCGAAGGTTGAGCAGCTAAAGAGGGTTACGGTCGACAAGAGCATCGAAGTGACCAACCTTCGCCGAATCATAAGTGACTGTGCCGGGGACGCGAGCTCTGGCAAAACTTCCTCGGTTCAAGATGTCAGTGAAAGACGATACTTTGAAGGATAGAATCGTCGAACTTGAAGAGGAAGTTGCTCGCCTTAAACCTCAGCCCGTGAGGATTAACGTCCGAAGCACTTCGTGCACCCACGAGGAGAGTGAGAGGGGGATCTCTTTCTACAAACTCGCGACTCGTCCACCTATCGTTCGTCGAAGCCCGGCCGACACCCAGAGTGGCGTGGCCATCTCGTCTAGCGGAGCCTCGGTGGGAGCCACTGTCAGAGGCAGCACTGAGGAAGCATCTCAGTTCGTGGGTGTAGAGACGAGCTCGGAGGTGAAGCGGCGCCGCCCTCGTGTCTATTTAAACCGGAACGTCCCTGTCCCGAAGAGGCATTGAAAGAGTTGTATTATACTTCAGGATTTTTGTAGCACCTTGTTGTAATAGCTTGGGCTTGTGACTTGGATTTTTTGTCCGTTGTAATAACTTGGATGTTTTTGTCCTTAATAAAAAGTTCTTTTATTTTTTTGTGGTGTTCGTGTGTTGCTTCCTGTTTGGCAATTCCGAGCACGGATTTTGAGGTGCATTTTTCTCCACTTTGTAGTTCGGTAGATCGATAGTACGGATTCCAGATCTGAGCTGCGTCGCTCCATCTGAACGGTTGATCACGATCGTGGCACGAATCACGAGACAACAGGCTCAAATTTCGAGAAAACGTTATCTTGTCGTTTTGTGCAGACACGGCACGACGTGAGCCGTTCATCATGTTCTAACATGAATTTTGAGACAATCTGACGGTGAAACTGGATCGACAGCATTTTTCTCCATATGTGGAGGTCGGTACTTCGGCACCTTGGCTCGGTAGAATGGCCGTGGCGGAGCTCATCGAGGTGGGTTCATTGATGTGAGTTTTGACGAACAGTTGTGCGAGCAATTCCGAATGGCGAACCACTTCTAGCTCGCTTCAGAGCGAGCCCACGAAGTGGAGTCGAGCCAAGTGTTGGACTCCGAACTCGTCGTAAGAGTTTGTTTCAACGGTTGTGGGAGCAATTCCGAATGGTGAACCACTTCTAGCTCGCTTCAGAGCGAGCCTACGAAGCGGAGTCGAGCCAAGTGTTGAACTCCGAACTCGTCGTTAGAGTTTATTTCAACGGTTGTATGGCGAACCACTTCTAGCTCGCTTCAGAGCGAGCCTACGAAGCGGAGTCGAGCCAAGTGTTGGACTCCGAACTCGTCGTTAGAGTTTATTTCAACGGTTGTGGGAGCAATTACAAATGGCGAACCACTTCTAGCTCGCTTCAGAGCGAACCTACGAAGCGGAGACGAGCCAAGTGTTGGACTCCGAACTCGTCGTTAGAGTTTAAAGAAGCTAATAACAGAGAGATACAAGCCATTCACAAGTAAGATATGAAGAAAAAATGTTCTTTATTGAAAACTAATACTCGGCTGCTTCTAAGTTGAGAGCCGTTATTGCATGGGAGAAATAAAAAGCAAAAGTAAAATACAAGTGAAGGAAAAGGAATGGTTCGACATCTGACGGTACTTGGAGAGGCGTTCATGCGCTCTCTTGGTACTTCAAGAGATTGTCGGCATTCCAAGTCCTGGGAATCTCTCTGCCTTCAAGGTCTTCTAGACGATAGGCTCCTGGCCAAACTACTTTGGTGATCTTGTAGGGTGCTTCCCAATTTGGAGCTAGTGTAATATCCCGGACGGATATTACCTTATATAAATTATTATTTTATTACTATTTTATTATTATTTTGTTTTAATTCCAAAATTAGAATATTTTGGTGATTTTCACCCGGTTTATTCATAGACATTATCTGTACCCAGATATCGTTCAGTATACATCCGTATTGTATCAAATTGGTACCACGACCCTCCGAACTAATAATAGAATTTATTTTATTATTATTTCCGAGATTAAATTATTTTATACGGATTATGCGAAGATTTTCGGTATACAGACATATATGCGCACATACGTGTAGTATGTCGATTAGTATGTTATACAAATTGCATGTTGTGTATTTTTGGACAACACTTGTCTTTGTTATGACAAAACATATTAGATTGTTAGGGTTTATAAGTAGTTAACCTAGGTTAAGTGTGCATGAGGAGGTTAAGGAAACCATTCTAGAAACCCTCACATAACACCTCCACCACATAGCACCATAGCACCATACCTCCACCTCATCCCTACCACCCTAGGAGCATGGCCGGCCCCATTTCGTGGGAGGTCCTTTTTGCAAATGTGTGTGTGCACATTTGCACTCTCCACCCTTCTCTCCACCTATAAATACCCCCTTCCTCCACCTTTGTCTCATTTTAGAAAGATCAAAAAGAAAGAAAGAAAGAAAGAAAGGAAAAGAAAGAGAGAACAAAGACTAACTTGAGAGTTCTCTTTGTAGGTCTTCTTAGGAGTTCTTAGAAGCTAAGGGGAAGGAGAAGGAGCATAGGCTAGTCCTTCCCACAAAAAGATTAAGGTGGGGGTTTCTCTTTTGTTTGATTGTTTGTTTGTATTGTTGTTTTGATGATTTTTCTTCTTCTTATCCTCCTTGTTTTGTTTCTTTTGTTCTTTAAGAATGGTTGTTGTGATGAGGTTGTGGTATGTGGTACTTATTTTTGTATGTTTGTGAATGGTTAAAGGTAATAACCACATAAAAAGAAAAGAAACAAATGGTAGTGTTAAATACACATAAAGATTAAATCTTTATAGTTGTAGTTGTTGTTTATGTTTGTTATTGGACTAAAATGACATAAGGCATATGAACTTGCACATACAACCGATTGGGGGTTGTAGGACTTGATGTGAACTCATGAACAAAGCATATGAACATTTTATGCAACCATTTTTGGTTGTAGGACTTGTATTAAACTTGGACTAAAAAGATAAGCATATGGTTGGTTGAACCAAATGAAGTTCTTACTTTATTTTTATTATTGTAGTTTTCTTTTATAATCTTAAGTAAAAAGAACATAAATTAGATGTTAGTTTTGATTATGAAAAAGAAACTAATTTAAATCACTAGTTGTAAAATGAATAAAAAGATCTCTTTTTTATGATCACTAGTAATAAATAAATGCTAATAAAGAATAGTAGACATTTACATAGTAGTAGTATGTTGTTAAAATAAAGTAGTAGTAGCATGTTGTTAAAATAAAGTAGTAGTAGCATGTTGTTAAAATAAAATAGTAGTAGTATGTTGTTAAAATAAAGTAGTAGTAGCATGTTGTTAAAATAAAATAGTAGTGGTATATTGTTAAAATAAAGAGGTAGTAGTAAGTATTAAAAGAAGTAGTTGTAGATGTTTTATGTCCATAAAGTAGTAGTAATAGTAAATAGTTGTATGTTATGTTCTTGGTTAACATAAAGTAGTAGTAGTAGTAGATGATAAAAAGAAGTAATTATAGATGCTTTATGTTATGTTAAAATGAAGTAGTAGTAATAGTAGATAGTTGTAGATTCTTATGTTATATTCATGGTTAACATAAAGTAGTAGTGGTAGTAGATGATAAAAAGAAGTAATTGTAGATGCTTTATGTTATGTTAAAATGAAGTAGTAGTAGTAGTAGTAGATAGTTGTAGATGTTTATTTTATGTTCTTATTAAAACAAAGTAAATACCATGCTAAGATTGGATTAGATTAATTTATTTATGCTTGGAATGTTGTAGGATTTATTCTAAAAATACCTAGCATGTTTAATGATGCTTAGAATGTTGTAGAATTCATTCTAAAATTTCCTATTATGTTTAGGAAGGTTATTTATGCTTGGAATATTGTAGGATTAATTCTCAAATTGCCTACCATGTGTAGGAATGATATACATGTTGTAGGATTCATGCCAAAATTGTCTATCATGTTTAAGAATGACATACATGCTTAGAATGTTGTAGGATCCATGATAAAATTGCTTACCATGTTTAGGGATGATATGTACCATGCTAAGTCTTTCTACATGCTTAGAATGTTGTAGGATCCATGATAAAATTACTGACCATGTTAAAAGTGTATATATATATATATACGTAGGGATGTTGTATGTTCATACTAGTAGTTATTCATGCTTAAGAAGATTCATGCTTAGATGATTGTAAGAAAGTAGTATACCATGCTAGTTTCATTTATCTATGCTTAGATAATTGTAGGAAGGTGGTATATCATGCTAGATTAAATTATCCATACTCACATGCTTATAGGTAAATTGTATACCATGCTAGATTAATGGTAGAAAAGTTGTATACCATGTTAGTTTAATTGTAGGAAGGTAGTATACCATGCTAGATCAAATAAATATTCATGCTTACATGATATCTATGCTTAGATAAGTATATGTTCATGCTATGTTAGTAGGTGATCATGCTTAATCGTTATTCATGCTAAGTTAGTAGATGTCATGCTAATTATTGTTATGTTAAGTTAGTAGATGACCATGCTAATGATGGTTTATGTTAAGTTAATGGTATCCATGCTAAGGATACTCATGCTTACAATATAGTAGATACTCATGCTTAAATTAAGAAAACTATCCATGGTTAGTTGTAGTGATTTTTATGTTATATTCTATCCATGCTAGAATTGTTGTAGAAACTCATGCTATATTATAGGTTGATACTTAACAGTATACATGACTAGAATGTTACTAAAATGTATACCATGCTATATGTTAATGTGAAAGTAGCATACCATGTCTAGGAATGAGGTATACCATGCTAAGTTTAAGTACATGCTTAGAATGTTGTAGGATTAATGTTAGAATACCTACCATGCCTTGGAATGTTGCATGTCCATACTAGTTATATATCCATGCTTGGGTTGTGGTGATTAGTCATGATAAGTAGTAAGCATTCACGCTCAAGTTATAACCTATGCTTGACCGTAGTGGACCTCATGTCTAGATCATAGTGATTTTCATGCTAAGATTGATATAAGCACATGCTTAATCATATTTGTACTTAGGAGAATTGTGGTGAGTAGTTATGTTATATAATTAGATTGTTCTAGGAAGATGCTTGCAATTGTATGCCATGTTTAAGGCACTATAGGTCGCAGTAATAAGGATTGGGAAGATCACTAGTAATGGTTAGTTTGATAAAGGCTGTTATGTCGCCTTCGGTTCTTCCTTAGTAGAATACCGACCATAGACTATTAGTAGATTCTTCTGTTGCTTCTTATAATAGAAGATCAAGTTTGCTAGTAAGCACGTTTGGTTGCTTCTAGGATTAATTACCTGTATGGTTGTTTGCCTATGGTTGTGCTCGTACGTGGCCCGACTGGCCCGTATGTAGCTGTGGGTCTCGTACGTAGTCTATTTGGCTCGTATGTAGGTTGTTGTCTCGTACGCGGCTCGACCGGCCCGTGCATAGCTGTTGGTCTCATACGCGGCTTATTTGGCTGGTATGTACGTTGTTGTCTCCTACGAGGCCCGCCTGGCTCGTAGGTAGTTATTGTTTCATACGTAGCTTATTAGCTCGTATGTGGTGGTTACTCGTGTATAGCTTGTTAGCTAGTACACAGTTCGTTGTGTTTGCTAGGGTGATATTACCACCCTAAGGGCTATCGACCATCAAGACATATGTTTTCTTACCCTAAGGAACTGTGGAGGAGTCACTCCTTGTGTACCGTTGAATCTTAACCAGGGTAGGTTGATCGAGGACCGGAGTATAGATGGAATCCAAGTCTAGGGTAGCGGCATGCATATATATTCGCACAGCCGAAGTCTTGGATCGATGAGCCACGAACCGGATCCTGAGGGGTTCTGGTGAGTCTAGGTTAAGCAGCCTAGTAGAGTTGTCTTGCAAAGCCTAATTTAAGGCCTAGCATGTTATGTTATAATATTATCGTCCCTAGGATTGTCGAGTCAGGGACATCATTAAGGTAGTGACTTATAAAGATCATTTTGCTCAGACCCTAGCCGAAGAGAGAGGAGTTGGTTATAGGGGGTGCCTTACGACCAACTTGTCCCTTGAGGTAGGCCTTAGGTGGTGATAGTGGGTTGTACCTTCCCGTCAAAGGGATACGTACGGTGCCGTCTCACGAGTTGAGGACACGGGTTGCATATCTCGCACTGTTAATTCCTGAAATACCGTGGCTGGGGTGCCACAGGATGCATGGTGTTGTCCTGCGCTTGCGAGACCCCAGAGGGTGCCACAGGGTAGGCTTCGCGCTACCCTGCGCTTGCGAGACCCTATAGTTTGATTTTGGAACGAGGCCCGATATACTGGGATCGAGTGAGGTCCGGCGTGCCGGGTAGTAGTGGAAAACGGAGACACCATAAGCAGACTGCGTAGGGGGACTTGACCCCTTCTGCAACCTCACAGAGTCATGGGAGTATTGTCAGGAACAGGTTGTGTACAATTAGAATGCGTAACGCGGGTTCAAATCCCTATATATGGAGAAACGGCTTGAGATGGGGTTACATGTAGTATGGGCTGCATGTTGCTTCGGAGACTTGCAGACATTAGAATAGGAAAATCCTAGTTCTATTTAAATATCGCATTAGAGTTTAGTCATAGCACTCACGAATACTTAAACTACACCAACACCATTGCTATATTTTGTTTGTTGTTTGGGAGATTCGCTGCTATATGATCAGCCTTTAAGTGTCAGTGAATACTGACGTCCCCACTTCCATAGGTACTGGATCGCCGAAGTACAAAGGCGAGATTCAGGAGGACTCAAGGCAAGAAAAGCAAGGAGTCAGTGTTATGTTTAGTTCCGCCGCAGTATATGTATTGATTATCTATTAGTTGAGAAGTACTCAAGTGAGAGTTACCAAGTGTTGTTCTTCATTCCTTGTACTCTGATGTAAGATGTTGAAGGTTGTAATACTTGGAAATGTAAAGGTAATATTGTAACTCTATTGTAAGGTATTGCAGTTGTATAATATTCAGACTTGTAATACACTGGGTGTTGAAATAAAAGTTTTAAATTCTCCTGTTTTTCTGTGTATTGTGACTAATTGAAGAAAAGGTCTTGGCTCGTGTCACGGTTTCCCAATATTGGAAATCGGGGCGCTACAACTAGCTTACTCTTCTGACTGGGGAACGAGATAGCTAACTTTCTGAGGACTAAGTCCCCTTCTTTGAGGTCGGTAGGACGGACTCTCTTATTATAGGCCAGCTCGATCCTTCTCCGGTAGCTTTGTTGACGAATGGCAGCTCTTTCACGGACCTCATCGATCAAGTCCAGATTTGCTCGGAGCTCTCTGGCATTCTGCTTTTCTTCATAAGCAATAAGACGAGGAGAGGGTGCACCGACTTCTAGGGGGATTACAGCCTCGGCCCCGTAGGTGAGGTTGAACGGCGACTCTCCTGTGGGGGTCCGTTTGGTAGTACGGTAATTCCACAGTACGTTCGGGAGTTGATCAACCCATAAACCCTTAGCGGACTTATCCAACCTCTTCTTGATTCCGGAGAGGATCTGTCGATTAGCGTTTTCCACTTGGCCGTTTGATTGAGGGTGGGAGACAGAGGAGAAGCGTTGTTGGATGGCGAGGTCTTCACACAGAGCTCGGAAGGAGGCCCCTGTAAACTGTGTTCCATTGTTGGTTATGAGGACTCGAGGGACGCCGAACCTGCAGATGACGTTCTTCCAAAAGAACTGGAGTACTTTGTTCTCAGTGATTGCGGCCAAGGGCTCGGCCTCTATCCACTTCGAGAAATAGTCGATTGCCACGACTAAAAATTTGAGTTGGCCAGGAGCTGCCGGGAACGGTCCTAGTAAATCCATCCCCCACACTGCGAAAGGGATGGGATTTGATAGGGTGGCGAGCCGAGCTGGTGGGAGGCGATGGATGTTGGAGTGCTTTTGACAAGAGCTGCATTGTCAAACGCTTGTTCGGGGGAGAGGCACCTCAGATAAGGTCTGCCGTCAATTTGTGTGAAGGAGCGTTTGTACAAGACCCCCTCTACAATGGTATACCGCTCCGCTCTGGTTCTTACTCGGCAAGCTTCCTTAGGGTCGTTGGGGAGGAGGCCATCCCTTAGGAATTCTACCAGGGGTTTCATCCAATTATCTTGAAGTTGGACCGGAAGCAACTCCATGGAGTCGGGAATTTCTTCTTCTATGCTCGGCTTCAGGAGCACTTCAATTAAAACGATCTGCTCGAGACCTTGGAGGAAGGAAGAGGCTAACTTGGAGAGAGCATCTACTTGGGCATTTTCTTCCCTCGGGATTCACCGAATAATTGCCTCTTCGAAGAGGGCCATGAGATTTTGGACCTTGGCTAGATACTTAGCCATTCGGTCATCTCGCGCTTCATACTCGCCCAGGACTTGATTCACGACTAGTTGAGAGTCACTAAATATGTGAAGGCATTGTGCCCCTGCCTTGCAGGCCATTCCAAGACCGGCTATAAGGGCTTCATATTCTGCTTCATTGTTGGAGGCCTTGAAGTTGATGCGGAGGGAGTATTGGAGGACGAAGTCATCTGGGCCTGCCAGAATAACCCCGGCTCCGCTCCCTTCGGTACAAGAGGATCCATCAACATATACTGTCCAAATAGGAGGTCCGTTTGACGCTTGACTGACCTCGGGAATGGTGCTTTCAACTATGAGTTCAGCTAAGGCTTGAGCCTTGATCGCGGTCTGAGGCTGATATGTTATATCATGCTGGCTCAGCTCGATAGACCATTTCATGAGAAGACCGGAAGTCTCCGGCTTGTGAAGGACCTGCTTCAACGGTTGGTCGGTAAGAACGACCACCGAGTGGGACTGGAAATATTGGCGAAGCTTTCTTGCGGCTATGACTAAGGCATATGCCATCTTCTCTATCCTTGGGTAGCGGAGCTCGGCATCCTGAAGTACCTTGCTCACGTAATAGATGGGCCTTTGAGTCTTATCTTCTTCCCTTACAAGGACAGCGCTGAGGGTCTGCTCGGAGGCGGCTAAGTAGATGTAGAGGGCTTCCCCTGGAACAGGTTTGCTGAGAAGAGGAGGATTGACTAGGTAAGCCTTTAGCTGATCGAATGAGTCTTGTTGCTGCTGACCCCACTCGAAGCCTTTTGCCCCCCTGATAGCTTTGAAGAAAGGAAGACACTTTTCCCCTGATTTAGAAAGGAATCGCCCTATGGCAGCAAGGCGACCTGTTAGCCTCTGAACCTCTTTAACATTCTTTGGGGGAGCCATATCCAATATGGCCTTGATCTTCTCGGGGTTCGCTTCGATTCCTCTTTGGCTGACCATGAAGCCTAGGAATTTTCCCGACGAGACTCCGAACGCACACTTGTTTGGATTGAGCCTCATATCGTGCTTCCTGAGTACATCGAATGCCTCTTGCAGATTGGCCACATGATCGGCCCCAAGGATGCTCTTCACAAGCATATCGTCAATATATACCTCCATATTTCGGCCGATCTGTGCTTGAAAAACCTTGTTGACGAGGTATTGATAAGTGGCACCTGCATTCTTTAACCCGAAAGGCATTACCCTGTAGCAGTAGAGGCCCTTGATTGGTTACAAAGGAAGCTTTCGGGATATCGGGGGGAAACATACGGATCTGATTGTAGCCGGAGAAAGCGTCCATGAAGCTGAGGAGTTCATGGCCTGAAGTTGCGTCGATCAGGGTGTCGATCCTTGGGAGAGGAAATGGATCTTTGGGACATGCTTTATTCAGGTCGGTGAAGTCGATACATATTCTCCAACTCCCGTTGGCCTTCTTTACCATCACAACATTTGAGAGCCATTCGGGATAATTGACCTCTTGTATGAACCGAGCCTTGAGGAGCTTGTCCACCTCTTCTTTTATAGCTTGTTAGCGCTCGGGAGCAAATTTGTGCCTCTTCTATTGAACCGGTCTGGACCCCGGTGCAACACTCAAATGGTGGACGAGAAGCTCTTCGAAAATTCCAGGCATGTCAACGGCTGACCAGGCAAAGAGGTCGCGGTTCTTTCTAACACATAGAACTATGTCCGAGCTTAGGGCTGATAGGAGGGTCTTGCTGATAAAGAACTTGCGGCTCGGATCTTGCTCAGAGAAGAGCACTTCCTCCAATTCATCCACTGGATCGGACATTGGCCGGACACCATCTTGGGGGATTTTGAGAGTTTCGAGGGAGAGGACTAGACCCTCAGTAGAGGTCATGTAGCATTTGCGGGCCATTTCCTGACTGCCTCTTACTTCCCCTACTCCTGCCCGGGTGGGGAACTTCATCTTGAGGTGATACGCGGAAGGGATGGCTTTGAGGGCAGCTAGGCTAGGTCGGCCCAGAATCACATTATAAGCAGCGGGGACATCGACGACCATGAAGTCTATCGGCTCCGTTCGAGTAGTAGGAGTTTTGCCAGCGGTTACATCGAGGGTGATCACCCCCTCAGTAGTCACTGGCACTCCCGTGAACCCATGGAGTGTGTAGCCGGCGGGTTTAAGTCTGTCCCGGGATAGTTTGAGACCTTTGAAAGCGGCGAGGAAGAGGATGTTAACGGAGCTGCCATTGTCCACCAGGATCCTCTCTACTTTAAAGTTCGGCATATGGAGGTTGATGACAAGTGCGTCACAATGGGGGGTTCGGACACCCTCAAGGTCTTCATCTGAGAATGTGACAGGTACTCCGAGGCCTTTAGGAGGAGCTATGCCACGAACCGAATTAACTTCTCTTACAAACGCCTTTCGAGAGGAGTTGGAGGAGCCCCCCATCGGGCCCCCATGAATGAGGTGTAGGACACGCACTTCTTCGAATTCGGGCGTCTCATTGCGTTGTTCGGTGCGCTTGTTAGCCGCCCGAGGAGGAGGCGGAAGGTCGGTTCGGTCTTTTCTCACGAATTTAGCCAGTTGCCCCCTTTGGATGAGGGCTTTTATCTCGTTCTTCAGGACCCTATAATCATTGGTGTCGTGACCATGGTCCCGGTGATAGCGGCACCATTTTTCTTTGTCCCTCTTCTTTTCGGGGGTGTTCATTTTCGGGGCAGGGGGTAGCAGCCCTTCCTTCTCAACTTCCATGAGAATTTTGGAAATGTCGGCGTTAAGAGGAGTGAACTTTTTGAATCTGGGGGGAGGTCGGCGCTGTCCGCCATTGTCCTTCTGGAGCTTCTTGGCTCCCTCTTCTTCTGTTCCCTTTCTCTTGGACCCGGAGGAAGGCCCCTCAAAGTTGGGGAGGTGCTCAACTTTTTCGGCCCGAATATACTTCTCGCTTCGGAGAAGGAGATCGGAGAAGTTCTGCGGGGGCTTCTTGGCAAGGGAGGAGCGGAGGCTGGAATTAAGGACGTTTGATTGGAAAGCTGCTGCAGCGACCAACTGGTCGAGGGAAGCGATAGACCTAGCTTCTGCGGTGAACCTTTTCACATAGTCTCTTAGCTTCTCACCCTTCTTCTGGTTGAGGTAGAGTAGCGAGATGCTGGTCTTCTCAGTTCTGCGGCTACTCACGAAGTGGGTGACAAAGAGGGTCTCAAATTGCTCGAAGGAGAATATTGAGGACGGGGCGAGGCGAGAGTACCATTCCCGGGCTGGACCCTTGAGAGTAGCGGGGAAGGTCTTGCACAGCAGAGCATCGGAAGCCTGATGCATGAGGGTCTTAAAGCTTTCGATGTGGTCCATGGGGTCGGACTCCCCGGAATAGGTCTCGAACTGTAGAGGCTTGAAGCCTATTGGAATGGGAACCTCCATGATGGTACGAGAGAAAGGAGGTCGGCTCGGACGGAGGGTCCTTCCTCTAAGCTTTTCTTCTCTGTCTAGCTGACCCAAGCGCCTCTCCATCTTGTGGAGACGACGGTAGACAGTGTCATCCCTTCGACGGTACTCAAACGAGCCTCTGGACTCATCTTCGTATGAGGGAGAGCGGGGGCTACGACGGCGGTAGCCCCGGGAGTGGCGAGGACTAGGAATGTGCTGGGGGTTGCTAGGAGCTGGAGGAAGAGTCAAGGAACGTCGACAAGGACTTTGGATCGGAGGAGGAGTGAGGACCCTTCGAGCATCATTATTGTTGGGTCGGTTATAGAGGGCTTGCAAAATGGTTGCTTGGAATTGCTGGAATTCGGCTCGGGTGATAGGAGCATTATCATCCCTCGGTGAGCGAGGCCTTCTTCTATAGTGCTCGGGGGACTCTCTCCGTCTTCGGAGAGGCGGGGACCTCCTATGTTCCCGGCGATGAGGAGATTGCTCATTTGGACGTTGTTGGCGGGAGACTCCCTCTCGGGCCCGCCTTTCATCCAAATGGCGGTGAAGATCCTCTTCCTTATGTCGATTGTTAAGGGTGTTGCGGAGGTCATCAGAGGCCCGGGGATTGTGAGATGCCATGGAATCAGTTGAGGGGTTGTGCACGGGGATGTGATCATGCTGGAGAGGTTGCCTTGGACCGGCATTCTGGGGACCGGTTTGACCACAAGGGGATTAAAGATTCTGAGGAGGGAGTTGGTCCTGCTGCGGGGCTTGGTCTTGTTGGGGAGGAAGTCCCTGTGGCTGGACTGTTTGGAGAGGGACCTCCTGTTGTGGTTGAGAGGGAGTGGGTCCACGGTTGGACCCTCAGGATCTCAGCCTTCGGGGAGGCATGGCTAGGTAGGTCAGACCTGACGGGAAGAGGAAGGGCTGCTATTTGTGATTCCCATAGACGGCGCCAATCTGTTATCGCTAAATCTGGTGTGGAGGCAAACAGATGAATTTGTGGACTCTTGAAAATTTTGAATAGCAAACCTGAAACCTGTTCCGCTGGAGCTTGGCCGTTGACTCCCGCCGTACACCTGCAAAAAGTGCGAGATACCGGGGTTGATCCCGGCGACGCACCCTCCGACGCTCAAGTCAATAACCAGAAGAGATTATAAGATAGCGTAAATTGGCAAAAGATTGATTACCTCTTAATAGTGATGGATGAGGGTATTTATAGCCACCGTTGGGGTCAAATTAGGAATGTAATCCCTGTGATTAGATAAGGAATGTAATCCCTAATCTCTGGTGAAAGGATAGATGTGAATCAGGGCCGTTGATCAGTATTAATCAGGAACCCCAATTCTATCCTGCTGGACCGGGTTTATTTCGGGTTGGGACCCGTACCCAGTTGAGGAGGATCCATTCGTGGGTTATTGGGTCTTTGGGGAAAAGACCCAGAACCCACTTCAGACCCGTTTGTGGAGTGAAATTACCATTTTGCCCCTAGGCTTAAAGATTCGTGCTCGATTTGAATGCTTCCGATTTAATCCCATTTTTTAGCCATATCACATGTAGAGGTCTAATTTCTTGGATGAGAACGCAATTCTTGTTTGCCTTTTAATCTCCATAATTTTTGTGTTCTTTCTAGTGTGAACACATATTCACTAGTTGTCGACTTTCACTAAACTTTGATTAGCACAAAGCAAACTCTTGAGTTTGAGTAGCACAAAGCAAACTCTTGGGTATCATTCAGGTATCTCGTTAGCCTCTTAAGGGCGCTCAAATGTGTATGTGATTATTAGTAAATCTGCAGATCATACCTACCTCAAAGGCTATGTCTATTCTAGTGCAAATCTTTGTATACATGAGACTTTCAATTCTTTTAGAATGATCTACATATCTCATAGTTACACCATCATTAGGTGTCAACCTTTTATCATAATTATAAGGTGTTTCAAAGCACACTTTCAATCACTATATCCCCATTTTTGAAACACATTATTGATTTATCGAGTTTGACTAAGGGTTATCCTTGCCAACAAAAACTCACCCTTATACATAATATGGTATCCACAACACTTGGGTGTTTCATACTAAATTTATTTGGATAGCACAATTTAACTCCATTTATAATAGAGATGTCACTTCCAATCAACAAACATGTCAATAAAATCAAGTAAATAATAGTCATTATATTTGATACACCACAAAGTTAAAGGCACCGATCTAAATTGCTTGATTCATATACTGGGCTCTTTGATAAATTTTTCAAATTATTTATATGTTAGCTATATTATATGTTTTAAAATATACGATGATTTTACAAAGTTGTAAATCTTATTCACTAAACACATTAGTACAAAATACTTAGTACAAAACTAATCAGTACAAAATTTTTAATATAAAATGTTCAGTATAGAACTTTTCAGTACAAAACTGTTTAAAATCTTTTATGAATAACGAAATTTTCAAAAGATGTAAGGGCAAGAAAAATCTTTATTGTAGCAATATGACAAACATGTGAGTAGACAACAAATCAGTCTATCCCATTTATCTCAGTCAATTCTTAAGCTACTAGAAGTGCATTAAAATTTCTACTGATCAATCAAAACTAAGTTTCTTCTACAATACCCCACTTACTATAGTTTTAACCCATTTCGGCAAATCAACTATTGCATAACACAAATTTATCTCATTGTCTACTAAAGACTCTTCTTGGCTCATTTGTCATTGAAGTATAAGTGTCAGTAGGACTGGTTCTTGATTCCAACTGTGAATCATTGACCGTGACAGTAGGACTGATAATTTCATAGATTTGCCTTTGATGAACACATCCTCAAAGAACTTTGCAAGTCCAGATTCTACTAACCCAAATTAGATAGATCCAAAACTGTCCATAGAACCACATTCTGCACTTTCTAAGTATACACAAATATTTGTTGTAGGTCCTACTTTAGGCCTTCTTGGGTCATGTACTCTAACAAATGTATCACAACACAAATTTTCACTTTGACAAAATTCTTTGTGTTCTATCCCATAGTTTACAAGGTGTAAATAATTTAGAGTGTGATAACATATTGGAAATATGATTAACAACACAATATCACTCACAGTTACACAAACTCAAACAATAGTCAATAATATAAAATTCAACATTTCACTAAGTGTTTAATTCTAACTTTTATTAAAGCCATTTTTACTGTTGTAAATAGGGTGCACTAGATATTATGCCAAATGCAAACTTCTCTTGAAATTGTTAAAACATATTCACCACCTCTATTGAATCTGAACTCTTGATCTTTAGCATTTAACTATAATATTTTTTATTTTTTTTAATTCATTAAGAATAACAAGTGCATCATTCTTCATATATATGACAGACTTATATTAATCATCTACAAAAGCGATTAAATACTTCTGACCATCAATTATCTCACATAGTCACAAAGCTACTGAGATTACAATTATCAGAATGTATTGATTCAAAAGGTTGTGAACTCCTAGAGACCATACAAAATGATTTCCTAATGATAAAAATTTGAATTCAAAGTTCACATTTGTCATATTTAATGAAGTGTCATTTAGTAAAGTTATAAGTTTTAACAAGAACAAACAATTTAATATATAGTTCATAGTGATTCTAAATTTCAAAACAACTTGGATGTTAAAGCTTTTGACTCAATAGCTTTTAACTCCATTTCTCCCATAGTTTTGATAATTAGATCACAATTCCTCACAAACAATTGAATATATAGTTCTCAAATTCTAGCCAAATACGTTATATTCAAGAACACAATTAGAATTATTATTATTAATTGTCTCATTTGTTAAACTCAGCTTATACATGCAATTGACAATTGATATGGGTTAGAAATGACGTGGCCCATCCTAGGCCACGGGATCCCCTCAGAATACGCGCACCTTCTGATCCCCCAGATCCGCCACGTCAGCATCGGAAAACCGTCCGGGCCGCTGCTACATCAGCCCGGAAACTGCCCGGGCATCTGCCACATCAGCCGTATACCGCCCGGGTTTCCACCGCTTCAGCCTCACGGGAAACTGGGTCCAGACCCGACCCCAAACGGGTCCAGACCTGGTTGACTTCTCCTATAAATACCAGACCCCTACCCCCGGATTCAGGTAATCTATCTTTTTCCACCAAAACCCTAGTTACTGTTACTCTCTCTTAGTGACTGACTAGATCGTCGGAGGGTCTGCCACCGGGACCAACCCCGGTGTTCCGAGACCGTCTGCAGGTACACGAGACCATCGGATCCGAGCCTCAAAGATCCGAGCCGAGCATCAGCCTCCACCTCACTACCACCTTCCTCAGTACCGTTCGTCCAGTCGAGGGTCGTCTGCATAGGAGTCTCCTCCTTCAATACAAATCGAGTAAGAACTCACGTCTGGTGCATCCACACGCCTCCTAAAAACAAACCGCATCAGGATGGTGCCGTCTGTGGGAAACTATCTATTGTAGATGCCAACCCGAGCTCTGCCTCCAACGGTACCCTTGTAAATGCCGACATGAGCTCTGCCTCCGACGGTACCCCCGTCGACCCGAGCTCACATAGCACCCAAGGCCACGAAAACTGTTACCTCCGCACGTCGGCAGGATGTGCCTCCATAAGGCATCGCTGCCAATGCTCACGGATCGAACAACAGAAGGATCAGCCACGGGCCCCAGCCGAATGCCTCCCGTCTGGTCCAGCCCGACCTACGGGGGCTGATCTTGAACCGGCAGGCTAGCTGCAGCAGGGGAGGAACCGCTTCCAACTCTGCTCCAAACCACCCAAAACCTCCGTCCCAAGGGCGGGAACCGGCGCTCAGCCGTGTCGGTTGACGACAGCCCGCTCAACCAAACCGGGCAGAGCGAGCCCCAGTTACCCACCAGGAGTTCTAGGACTTCCGGAGGGAAATCTTGGGGGCCATCCGAGGGTCCTCGTCGATGAGAACGCCAGCCGTTCCCACACACGGTCGGATGCTGAGGTTAGCGTATCTCACCCCTCAACAATCCCACTAAAGCATGACGACGACATTTTAAAACGCCTCCAAGAAATGGAGGATCGCCTCGACTACTTTGGCAACGGCGACCCAAGGACAGCTCAGGGGTACAGGCCGGTTCGCCCTCCTTTCTCCGCCCTCATCCTGCAGGCGGAGATACCCCGCAATTTCCGTCCACCTCAGTTCGAGACATATGACGGCGAGGGCAATCCTGCTGATCACATGGAGGGCTTCAAAACCCTCATGATGATTCACAGCGCATCGGATCCCCTCCTGTGCCGAGCCTTTCCCGCCACACTTCGGGGTCCGGCTCGGGAATGGTTCTCCAAGCTCACCCCCGGCTCCATCTATTCTTTCGACCAGCTAGAGGGCAACTTCCTCGCCCACTTCGTAACCAGCCGAAAGGCCGAAAGAACGAGTGCGTCCCTGCTTGGACTCCGGCAAAAGGAAGGGAAGTCACTCCGAGTGTTCGTCCGAAGGTTCACCGCCGAGGCGAGGTCGGTCTCGTCCCTCAACCCCAGGATTGCCTCGGCAACCTTCCGGCACAACGTCTGACATGGCCTCCCTAGCAAAGAAGCCGTCGATCGACTTCCCCGACCACCTCAACCGGGTCGAAAAATATATCGGAGCCGAAGAAGCCCTTAATCCAAAGGACCAGAAGGAATTTCCCGGGAAGGGGAAGCGCAAGGCCGACGAGGTTGAGCCAGTGAAGAAAGCTCCGAGAGACGGGGGCGCCGCGAAGAAGGTCCCGCCGATCCCCCGCTTCGAGAGGTACACTCTGCTGACGCAGAACGTGTCGACAATCCTTTTAGCGATTGAAGACAGCGACCTCGTCCAGTACCCTCCTCGACCGTCCAACAACACCAGCAAGAAGAGGGATCAGCGGTTCTACTACCGTTTCCACCGGGACAACGGGCACGACACAGATCACTTCCGTACCCTGAAGGACGAAATTGAGGCCCTCATTCAACGAGGGTACCTCTGAGAATTCAAAAGGGAAGGCGCCCGGGAACAGAGGGACACCAGAAACAGGAGGGATTCCCCTCCTCCTCGAGCGCACCGACAGCGTCCCGAGCGGGATCTAGAGCCCGAAGAGCCTGAGGGTCAGGCGATCCTGCATTGCGTCCACAGAGGGCCCATGGGAGGGGAATCCAACACTTCACGCAAGGCCTTCATCCGAGATGTCAACACCGTCCAGGGCCCTCTCTCCCCCCAGGTCCAGCAACTTCCTGTCTCCTTCTCAGGAGAGGATCTGGAGGGAGTCCAGGCTCCCTTATTGTGACGCACTTGGCATCAGCCTCAGCATGGCGAACTTCGAGGTCCGGCGAATCCTCATGGACAACGAGAGCTCAGTCAACATTCTGTTCTTGGGAGCATTCGAGAACTTGAAACTCTCCCGTGAGAAACTAAATCCGGCCGGATACACCCTGCACGGATTCTCCGACGTCCCCGTGACTATAGAGGGGATCGTCACCCAAGACGTCACGGCAGGCACGACCCCGAACTGAAGGACCGAGTCCATGGACTTCATGGTTGTGAATGTCAAGGCAGCCTACAATGCCATCCTCGGCCGTCCGGGGTTCTGCTCCCTCCAGGCGGTTCCCTCGGCCTACCATCAGAAGATGAAATTCCCTACTAACACTGGCGTCGGAGTTGTCCGAGGGAATCAAGAAGCAGCACGTTCGTGCTACATGACAGCGATCGGAAGCGGTGTATTTCCCCTCGATGCCATCGAGCTGGAGCCCGAAAGGACCCAGCCCGAACCAGAGCCGGCGGGCAAGCGAGAAAATGTCTCGATCGAGACAGGGGATGCGTCGAAGCACTTCTGAGTAAGCTGCTCCCTCGCGCCCGACCTCAAGTCCGCCCTAATCGCCTGTATTCACCGCAATGTCGACCTCTTTGCCTGGAAGCCCTCTGACATGCCCGGCATCTCCGAGGATCTCATCATGCACAAACTCAGCGTGATCCCCGGGTCAAAACCAGTTGTCCAAAAGCGGTGCAAGTTTGCCCCGGAGCGACAACAGGTAGTGAACACGAAAGTAGACAAGCTC
The DNA here is from genome assembly GCA_017893485.1 of Hemerocallis citrina. NCBI lineage: Eukaryota > Viridiplantae > Streptophyta > Magnoliopsida > Asparagales > Asphodelaceae > Hemerocallis > Hemerocallis citrina. The sequence goes on along the minus strand of CM030363.1, from coordinate 79,528,460 downwards.
TTGTCTGTGCATTTCGTACAAGAGGTCAGCTATCCCGAGTGGCTGGCGAACATCGTCATGGTCAAGAAGGCAAGCGGGAGTTGGAGGATCTGCATAGATTTCACCGACCTCAACAAGGCATGCCCCAAGGATCCGTTCCCCCTCCCCAGCATTGATGCCCTAATCGATGCTACCTCGGGCCATGAGCTCTTATCCTTCATGGATGCCTTCTCGGGCTATAACCAGATCCGGATGTTTCCTCCAGACATCGCCAAGACGTCCTTCGTCACAGACCAGGGACTGTACTGCTACCGGGTCATGCCCTTCGGGCTGAAGAACGCCGGCGCCACCTACTAGAGGCTCGTCAACTGAGTCTTCAAAGATCAAATCGGACGTAATATGGAGGTATACGTCAACGACATGCTCGTCAAAAGTCAACAAGGACAGGACCACATCGCCGACCTGGAAGAGGCCTTTGGGGTCCTTCGAACCCACAACATGAGGCTCAACCCAACGAAGTGTGCCTTCGGCGTCTCCTCGAGGAAGTTCTTAGGGTTTATCGTCAGCCAGCGCGGCATCGAGGCTAACCCCGAAAAGATCCAGGCCATAATAGAATGGCCCCTCCCAGGAACGTCAAAGAAGTCCAGAGACTAACGGGGAGACTGGCGACCATCGGCCGTTTCCTCTCCAAATCTGGAGAGAAGTCCCTTCCGTTCTTCAAAGCGCAGCGCGACACCGGAGGGTTCGAGTGGGGTACTTAACAGCAAGAAGCCTTCGCACAGTTGAAGGAGTACCTCGCCAACCCTCCTCTCCTCAACAAGCCCGAACCAAGGGAGCCACTCTGGCTCTACATTTCCGCTTCGGAGAACGTGCTCAGCGTCATCCTCGTCTGAGAAGAGGAAGGGGTTCAAAAGCCCTTGTACTATGTAAGCAAGGTCCTACTCGACACCGAGACCCGGTATTCCAGGATGAAGAACGTGGCGTACGCCTTGGTCATGGCCGCGCGGAAACTCCGTCCTTACTTTCAGGTGCATTCGATCCAGGTACTCACGGATCAACCCCTGAAGGCCGTGCTCTACAAACTCGAGAGCTCTGGTCGACTAGTCAAATGGTCGATCGAACTCAGCCAGTACGACATCGGCTATCAACCAAGAACGGCCATCAAAGGGCAGGCCCTCGCCGAATTCATCACAGAATGCACCATCTCCGAGCAACCCGCGAGCAAGGAAGCCGACTAGACGTGGGAGGTTTACGTCGACGGCTCCTCTTGCGAAACGGGGAGTGGTGCGGGCATCATTCTTCGGGGTCCGGATGGTTTCCTCCTTCAATATTGTCTCCGCCTCAACTTCCCGGCCTCTAACAACTAGGCTGAATACGAGGCCATGATCGCCGGGCTCAACCCAGCTCGTCAAGCCGGCGCCAGACAGATCAGGGCCTTTAGGACTCTCAGCTGGTGGTCAACCAGATCACCGGAGAGTACGAGGCCCGTGACGATCGGATGATCAAGTAGCTGGCCGTGGTCCAACGCCTATTAACATCCTTCGGCGAATTGGCTGTCTTGAGGATCCCCCGGGAGCTGAACACCCAGGCCGACGCTCTGTCAAAGTTGGCTTCCTCATCCTTTGAAGGCCTCGACCGCACGGTCCTAATTGAAGTCCTGTTGAAGCCAAGTACAGACTTCCTGGAGGTTCTGTGCATCTAAGACGGAGCCCCTCCCGACGACTGGACCACTCTTATCAAAAAATTTCTAGTCAAGGGAGAGCTCCCCAAAGACCGGGCTGAAGCGAGGTGGACCAGTGTCCGATCGGAAAGGTTCGCGGTCATTAATGCCACCCTCTTCAAAAGGTCTTATGCAACAACGGATGGCAGACCCTACCTCTACTGCCTGACCCCAGATGAAGCCAAGTATGCCCTCAAGGAGCTGCACGAGGGGATCGGTGGATGCCACATGGGAAGCCGTTCGTTAGCACGGAAGGCATTAAATCACAGGTACTACTGGCCCACTATGCTGCAAGATGCCCTCGCCTTAGTGAAGAAGTGCGGCCCCTACCAACGGTTCTCCCCCATGAAGAGGGCTTCTCAGGCAAACCTCCGGTCAATGGCCAGTCCGACCCCCTTTGCAATGTGGGGAATGGATTTGGTGGGCCCATTTCCAAAAGCAATGGGCCAGCGAAAGTTCCTCATTGTGGTGATCAACTACTTCACTAGGTGGATCGAGGCCGAGCCATTAGCAACGATCACCGAGCAACAGACCCAGCAGTTTTTCTGGAAACACATCGTCTGCCGGTTCGGGATTCCGCAGGTGCTCATCACAGACAATGGGACTCAATTCGTGGGTAAGCGTTTCCGCAAGTTCTGCAAAGATCTCGGGATCCAGCAGTGCTTCTCCTCAGTATGCCACCCCCAGTCTAATGGTCAGGCCGAGAATGCGAATCGCCAAATCCTCGACGGCCTCAAGAAACGACTCGATAACTCTTCTAAGGGGTTATAGGTCGACGAGTTACCCAGCGTTCTCTGGGCACACCGAACAACAAAGAGGATCCCCACGGGAGAATCCCCTTTCAATCTGACGTACGGCACGGAGGCCGTCATTCCCTTGGAAATCAGGATCCCTTCACCCCGAATCATGGCGTTCGGCGAGGCCGCCAACTCCGAATAGCTGCGAGCCGACCTGGACCTCATAGACGAGGTCAGGGAGAAGTTCGCCATTAGAAGAAGCATCTACCAACAAAGGATTGAGAAGTTCTACAACAAGAAGGTGCGTCCCACCGACATCAAACTCGGAGACCTCGTTCTCTGAAAACTGGCGGTATCCAATCCCGGTCAGAAAAGGAAATTGGCCCCAAACTGGAAGGGTCCTTACAAAGTATCGGAGGTTGTGCGTCCAGGGACGTACCGCCTGACCAACTCGGAGGATAAGGCCATCAAGAGGCCCTGGAACACCGAACACCTCATCAAGTTCCTAGGAGGAGATTAGCCTACATCCCATGTAAATTACGAAGAATATAATCGGCACGACGTGCCTTGTTTTTTGTGAAAATCCCTTATAATGTAAATATGCCAACTTTCTTAAAACAAGTTTATGGCTTCATATTTTGTTCTCGATAAAAGACCTTTCGAGCTCGGCGCTCGGATAACAGCGCGAGCTAGAAAAGCTTCTCTTACAAGCTTGCGGCTCGGCGCTCGGATAACAGCGCGAGCCAACAAAGCTTCTCTTACAAGCTTGGGGCTCGGCGCTCGGATAACAGAGTGAGCCAACAAAGCTTCTCTTATAAGCTTGGGGCCCGGCCCTCGGATAACAGGACGAGCCAGAAAGGCTTCTCTTACAAGCTTGGGGCTCGGCGCTCGGATAACAGCGCGAGCCAACAAAGCTTCTCTTACAAGCTTGGGGCTCGGCGCTCGGACAACAGAGCGAGCCAACAGAGCTTCTCTTACAAGTTCGGGGCTCAGCGCTCGAATAACAGTGCCAACCAGAAAAGCTTCCCTACATGTTTGGGACAGCTAGACGTCCTGAGAACAAGTGCGGGAGCTCGGCATCGACCTCGAGCAAGGCTGGGCTTTCTTCAAAGCTCCTCGGCCTTCACACTCAGCGGCGACCATCTACTACGCCTGCTACTGGCTTTCTCCCCGGTGTGGGGGCTCGGCACCTGTCCCTCGCTCGGTTTGGGCTTCTTCAAGCCCATCAACCGATGCACGAGGCGACAACCACCAGCCACGCCTACACCGTCTTTCCTGAGAACAAGTGCGGGAGCTCGGCGTCGACCTCGAGCAAGGCAGGGGCTTTCTTCAACGGTCCTCGGCCTTGACGCTCGGCGGCGACCCTCTGCTACGCCTGCTACTGGCTTTCTACCCGGTGTGGGGGCTCGGCACCCGTCCCTCGCTCGGTTTGGGCTTCTTCAAGCCCATCAACCGATGCACGAGGCGACAACCGCCAGCCACGCCCGCACCGTCTTTCCTGAGAACAAGTGCGGCAGCTCGGCGTCGAACTCGAGCAAGACAGGAGCTTTCTTCAAAGCTTCTCGGCCTTGACGCTCGGCGGCGACCCTCTGCTACGCCTGCTACTGGCTTTCTCCTTGGTGTGGGGGCTCGGTACTCGTCCATCGCTCGGTTTGGGCTTCTTCAAGCCCATCAACCGATGCACGAGGCGACAACCGCCAGCCATGCCCACACCATCTTTCCTGAGAAGAAGTGCGGGAGCTCGGCATCGACCTCGAGCAAGACTGGGGCTTTCTTCAAAGCTCCTCGGCCTTGACGCTCGGCGGCAACCCTCTGCTACGCTTGCTACTGGCTTTCTCCCCAGTGTGGGGGCTCGGCACCCATCCCTCGCTCGGTTTGGGCTTCTTCAAGCCCATCAACCGATGCACGAGGCGACAACCGCCAGCTACGCCCGCACCGTCTTTCCTGGAAACAAGTGCGGGAGCTCGGCATCGACCTCGAGCAAGGCAGGGGCTTTCTTCAAAGCTCCTCGGCCTTGACGCTCGGCGGCGACCCTCTGCTATGCCTGCTACTAGCTTTCTCCCCGGTATAGGGGCTCGACACCCGTCCCTCGCTCGGTTTGGGCTTCTTCAAGCCCATCAACCGATGCACGAGGCGACAACCGCCACCAACGCCCGCACCGTCTTTCCTGAGAACAAGTGCGGGAGCTCGGCGTCGACCTCGAGGAAGGCAAGGGATTTCTTCAAAGCTCCTCGACCTTAACGCTCGGTGGCAACCCTCTGCTACGCCTGTTGCTGGCCTTCTCCCCGGTGTGGGGGCTCAACACCCGTCCCTCGCTCGGTTTGGTCTTCTTCAAGCCCATCAACCGATGCACGAGGCAAAAACCGCCCACACCGCCATCCCCAAGAGATAGCGGCGCGTCGTCAGCCCAGAGCAAGGCCGCAGCTTCCTTCGAAGCCACCGACCAATCCGCTCGGCTACGGCCTAGTGCCACGATTCAGCAAAATTTTATATCAAGGTTTAGAGCGTCCGCCTTCGGCAGACGCCCCGAGCTTCGAGTCGTTTGTTGACCACCCTCTCGCCCGCGAACAACTCGGGGTTTATGGCTTTCGCAAGACCAAATCCCGAATTGTTCGAGGACGGCAGGGGAGACACCGATCCTCTGCTCTCTCCATCCCGAACTGACCATCTGCTTTCGATCGACCCTCCTCTCGCCCACAAACAACACGGGGTTTCCTGCTCTTGCGAGCCCGAAACCCCGAATTGTTCGAGGATGGCAGGAGAGCCACCGAGCCTCGGCTCTCCCCGAACCCCCGAACCGATCAGCCGGCCCACCACTCACCAATGAACAACCCGGGGTCTCTCGGCTCTGCAGGCCCGAACCCCGAATAGTCCAAGGGTGATTGGTGTGCCCCCGATCCGGAGCGTTCGGAGAATATTTTGTTTCCAAGCGCCCGCCTCCGGCAGGCACGCAAGTCAAGCGACTTTCACTTCTTAACAATCAGTTGGGGGGAAGTGGGGATTATATAACCCCCTGAAGGGGGCAGTTATTACGTCTGGGAATAAGAAACGGCGGAAGGCGAAACGTTGCCATTAATGCTCATAGGAAGGAGAAACGTCGCCATTTATGATCCGGTCACCTCGACGGCGACCCCTTCGCAGCAGACACAGCAGCCACCTTTAGCAACCGAGGCAATCAACGTTCGTTAAAACAAATGCTATTATTATTATTACTCATTGCTTACAACTCAATGAACGTCGGTACAAATACAAAGAACAACTCACTCACTCGCGCTCGGCTTGAAATTCAAACTCAGCACCTCCTCCGGGACTCTTCTGATGCTCGGCTAGACCGGTCTGCGAAGATACTCCCGCCACCGAGTTTCCTGCATCATCAGGCTGGGCCTCATCTAATAGAAATGCCGGAGACCGCCCTGGGGTCGAGTTACTGGCCTCTTCGATCAGGCCCGTGCCTAACACCAGCTTCAGCCTGCGAATCTCCAACTCTTTTTCAACCATGGCCTCGTGAAGAAAAGACTCCAAAGCCGACCGCCCGCTCGAGGCATCTGAAAGGGATCAGTCTGTCTCGATTACCCACCAGTCCCGGTCGGCTATGGCCTTGTTCAGGCACGCCACCTCCAGACCGAGCTCCCTAGACTTGTTCAAAAAATAATTAATGGTAGCCGCTCGGTCCCGAGCCTGTTTTCACTGGCGAGCCAAAGCTGCCTCCATGGCCTCCTCCCCCGCTCGAACCAGAGGTACCCCGGCAGAAACAGGGGCGGCAACCCAGGTCCCGTGCGTCTATCAAAAGACGAGAGCAAACATCACAAAAAGCGCAAGTCTTGAAGCCTCAGCCCAAAAAAGTATATTTCATTTCTTTCAAAAAATTGATACAAAAGCCGCGGTGGCCAGTCCGCTCGAGGCATTTACATCAAAATAAAAACAAAAAGAAACTAGTCTATTCTTGAGGGGGGGTGGCACCTCTTCTTCGCCCTGGATGCCCCCCGTCTCGTCGCCACCAGGGGTTGACGGAAGGTTTGCCTGCCATCCGTAGTAGAGGTGGTCCACGCTCTGCTCGGGGTAGATCTGCTTGAAATGCGACTTGGCCTGATCATACGCCTCATCCTGCGCTATCATCAGGGCCTCCGCCGAAGCCGCCTCCATCCTCTTCAGGGCCTTCCGCCCCTTCTCCGCCTTTGCCTCGATCTTCCCCTCAAGACGCTCTACGTCTGCCTTATGGATGTCGCAGAGCGAGGCTATCTGAACCTCATGGACGGTCACCATGGTCCGAGCCTCTTTCAGCTCGTCGGTAACCTTGTTCAGGTCGCGGAGGTACTTCTCCGTGTTCCTCCTCTCGATGTAGATCTCCTTCTCCAGGCACTTTTGGAAGTGCTGGCCATGAAGCATCGCCTATCCGAGGGGAAAGAGATTAAAAATTCCAAGTTCAAAACCAAAAAAAAAATAGCGCCGAACTGACTTACCGAGATGTGCGCTTGGGACCACCGCATGAAGGCTTGGTCCGCCGTCTGCACTGCCAAGGGCCATCCGATCGCGTTCGGTGGCGGCCTTCGTGAAGAATTCGATCGACACGGGCCCATCGAGCAGACTATCCCCCTGCACGATCGACCAGTCAGGGGCATAGGGTCGCAGCCCCTGCTGACTCACCATCTCCTCGGCGGAAGGCCTCAATGGTGGGAGTCTTTTTTCTGGGGCCTCAACGGTCTTGCACGGGCTACCCCCTGCATCCCGAGCTGCCCTCGACGCTTGGGGGTGATGCCTCTTGGCCTTCTTCACCAGGGAGGGCTCCTCTGCTACCGGGGTCGGCCCTTTGGAGGACGCCCCGGCTGTGGCCACCATCTTCATCTTCTCGGCCGCCAGCCTCTCCTGCTCGGCCTTCTTCCTTTTCTCTGCCCTCGCCTTCTCAGTGACGGCCAACAGCGCCCGCCTGTCGTCCACCTGTTGAGAAGTCATCCCTGCGAAAATGGAAGAAGAAGGGCTAATGTTAACACGAAGGCAGAAAGATGCAAAAATTTGGAAAGAAACATACTAGGGTCGGCAGGGCTCAGTCCGGCCCGGGCAAGGTGTAGCTCGATCACTCGAGGCCATGCGATACTGTGCTCTCCAACTATTTTCTGCCTTCTTCCACTCCTTGGCTGACAAGTCGCTTCGCTTCGGGGGCTTGTGGTTCGGTTTGAAGAAATTCCACTTAGTGGGTTTCCCCCAAGACCTCTCATTCCGAACCACGAATTACTTCTCTTTCAACCCCTTGATGAAATCCGGATGGCCGTGCATGATTTTCGTATGCAGCCTCGGCGAGAAATAAAAAATTCCCTCCTGATCTCCGAGCGAGCTAATTCCTAGGATGGCCCGAAAATACGTCAACCTCGGCTTCACCCCCTTCTCTTGGCACCTTAGGATAAAGCAGACTAAGGGCTTCCAAGAGTTCGGCCCGTACTGCATGGGGCATAGATTCGCCCAATTCAAAACCCTCTTAACGAAAGGATGCAGTGGCAGCCGCAGGCCCGAGAGGAAGGCATCCTTGGGAAACATGCAGTAGCCCGGCGCGAGAGCCATTGAAGGCCGAATGCCGGGGCTCGGAATGAAGACTTCGAACTCCCTCAGAATGAAGTAGGCGGCCCTCAGAATGTGGAGGTAGTCCGCCTTTAAAATACACGGAACGCTATCCATTCGAATCTTCACCCGACCTTCTTCGCCCGGCATAGGAAGGATAGGTTCGATGTCCTAAATATCATCAGGGTACATCCGTATCGACCCCGAATTTTTGAAGGAGATGGGTGGAAATTCGAATCCCGTTCTGGGCGCGTACTCATCATGCGAAGGGGGGCTGTCCGGAATACTTAATACTTTCTTCTTCCGACGGGGACGAGCCTTCCTCTCGGGAGACGGCGTCGACAAAGGTGGAAGGGGCAGAAGGTCATCACTGACCCCTACCGACCTTCCCGATGTGCCCCGGCCAGTGCCATCTCGAACGGCTTCCCGTTCGTCGCTATCATCCCCCTCATCAACAACACCCTGGCCCTCGGGATCCTGATCCTCCTCATCTTCCTCCTCACCCTCGGTATCCAAATCTTCCTGATCCTCGTCACCCCCATCCTGGTCCTCCTGATCCACCTCATCCTCGCCTTCCCCCTCTTCCTCTTCCTCCCCCTCCTCTTTGCCCTCGTCCACAGTCTCCTTTCCCGGCCTCCTGGACCTCAGTGGCGACACCACAAAGACTACATCGTCACTGCCATCCGACCCAGCGTCTGTTATGACCTCCTCCTTAACCTTATATTTTCTAAAAGACGAGGACGTCTCTAACTCGGATTCCATCGCGGAGCGGCCCGACGAGCTAGCCTCGGATCCGGACTGATTGTGCGACATTACTGAAACAGAAATACTAACCTGAAGCGTGAACCGTGCGATCACTGAAAAAAGTCGCCGACGGCAATTAAAACCCTGTCCTAGTGAAAAGTGGAAAGTGAGTAAAGAAGTGAAGAATAGAAAATGGGGAGGGGGAAGGGGGATTTATAAGGAGAAAGCGACTCCTCGATTTTTGCAATTAAGATCTAGCCGTTGGATCTTAATCATCAAGATCTAACGGCCGCAAAGATCTGTAGATGCTTCGATCCTTGCACTCTTGACGTCAGCAATGAGCGTGGAAATACCCAAACTACCCCCAGGACTTTTTTCCCCACAGCGGACTTTTTCGACAAGTCAATGAATCTCGACGCTCGGATGGCATCACGAGCCACAATTCCCCTTCTATTTTTACAGGAGGGTGGACGCTCGGATAGTAGCGCGAGCCACAATTCCCCTTCTATTTTTTCACAAGGGTCGACGCTCGGATGGTTGCGCGAGCCATAATTCCCCCTCTATTTTTACAGAAGGGTCGACGCTCGGTTGGCATCGCGAGCCACCATTCCCCTTCTATTTTTACAGAAGGGTCGATGCTCGGATGGTAGCACGAGCCATAATTCCCCTTCTATTTTTACAGAAGGGTCGATGCTCGGATGGTAGCGCGAGCCACAATTCCCCCTCTATTTTTACAGAAGGGTGGACGCTCGGATAGTAGCGCGAGCCACAAATTCCTCTCCTCTACTCCCAGGGGGCTCGGAGCTCGGACGACAATGCGAGCCCCTACAGCACTCCCCTATTCACAAGGGGGCTCGGAGCTCGGATGACACCACGAGCCCGTGCCGCTATCCTCTACTCCCAGGGGGCTCGGAGCTCGGACGACAACGCGGGCCCCTACAGCACTCCCCTATTCACAAGGGGGCTCGGAGCTCGGATGACACCGCGAGCCCCTACCGCTCTCCTCTACTCCCAGGAGGCTCGGAGCTCGGATGAAATAGCGAGCCCCAAAAAATCCTCCTCAAACAACGGGCTCGCCGACCGACCTTCTAACCTCGGCAAGCCGATCCCCAACCCAACAGGCGTTGGCATCCCCTTGCTCTTCCAACCAGCGAGGGGGTCGCTTGCCGACCCTAGACGCTCGCCGACCGACCTTTGATGCTCGGCACGCCGACCTCCGAACCAACAGGCATTGGCGACCCCATGATCTTCCAACTAGAGAGGGGTCGCTTGCCGACCCTCGACGTTCGCCGACCGACCCTCTACGCTCGGTGAGCCGATCTCTAGCCCACCAGGCATTGGCCTCCTCTTGCTCTTCCAACTAGCAAAAGGATCCTCCGCCGACCCCAAGGGCTCGTTTGCCGACCCTCAGAGCTCCTCTATCGCCCCCAGATGCCCGGCACGCCAAGCTCCAATGAGATCAGCCTCGGCGTCCCCTTCGTTCTTCCAACTAGCGATGGGGTCGTCCACCGACCTTCGAGGCTCGACAAGCGTCACTCTGACTCTTCTACGCTTAGCATCTCGCGCAAACTCCAATAAGGGATCCCTTCCTCCTACCCCCTGGCCTCTTCTGGAAATAGCAAAACCTACTTTCTCACCGCACCTTCCACCTTGCTCTTCCTACAGAGGTGAAGAATCACTCCTACACGGCAGGTTCACCCAGCCCTACAGGAGTGTGGGGCTTGTGATATGGGTTAGAAATGACGTGGCCCATACTGGGCCACGTGATCCCCTCAGGATACGCACACCTTCTGATCCCCCGGATCCGCCACGTCAGCGTTGGGAAACCGCCCGGGCCGCTGCCACGTCAGCTCGGAAACCGTCCAGGCATCTACCACGTCAGCCCTATACCGCCCGGGTTTCCACCGCTTCAGCCTCACGGGCAACCGGGTCCAGACCCAGCCCCAAACGGGTCCAGACCCGGTTGACTTCTCCTATAAATACCAGACCCCTACCCCTGGATTCAGGTAATCTATCTTTTTCCACCAAAACCCTAGTTACTGTTACTCTCTCTTAGTGACTGACTAGATCGTCGGAGGGTCTGCCACCGGGACCAACCCAGGTGTTCCAAGACCGTCTGCAGGTACACGAGACCATTGGATCCGAGCCTCAAAGATCCGAGCCGAACATCAGCCTCCACCTCACTATCACTTTCCTCAGTACCGTTCGTCCAGTCGAGGGTTGTCTGCATAGGAGTCTCCTCCTTCAATACAAATCGAGTAAGAACTCACGCCTGGTGCATCCACATGCCTCCCAAAAACAAACCGCATCAACAATATATGCACGTTATAAGAGTTAATACAAAATTACTCTATTACATTTTATAAAATTGTTTGCTTTCTCTAGTGATTCTAGCAATGTCCACCTGCTCAAACAAATTGAGCTATATTTTTCTTTATTCGTTCTTCATCATCTTCGAAACACTAAACGAGATAATGACTCATATTTTATAATTAAATTTTGCACACACAATACAATGAACGATAAAGAACAAAACGTAAATAATGGAGTCATATTCTGCATTACAGAATGCTCCTATCTAAGTTACGGACATTTGTTATAGATCTTATACAAAAATTTTAATTATTAGAGAAGCAAATATATAATTGCCCACAAACTGCAAACAATGAATTTGTCAAAATATCTATACACATAGTATGATAAAGCACTTAACGACCCTAAACATGCTAGTTTTCAAGGCGAGAATAACTATGATCTAAAAATCTCAAATATGTGATCAAACGCACACAACGTTAACCCATTCATCACATAAAAATACTAAGAGATTAGAGTAGATCATACCGACACTTCAAGTTAGAAGTGTTTTCCAAATTCGATGGAGAAGCCTCCGTAGTGCAGACTTATTATACCGTGATACAAATCCATCGTCTCCAATACACACAATTTGTAAGTAACTTTGAAGTTCCTACATTCACCAAATTGTTAAAGATTAGCCAGTTAAACGAATTATCAGCACTATCTAATTCACAACAATTTAATTGGAGATACAAATTTATAGTCAACATCTATAATTTAACTTATCAAAATGGATATTTGATTTTTAGCACATAGCTAAAACAACTGTTCAAATTTGCATTTAATTAAATGATGCTTAATACGAACAAATAATTAAATAACAATTTAAATTTGGTGAAGAACTTATCTTTAATTTAGAGATGATCCAGGTCTGATTCCTTTTTGCTCCAACAGTCCAAACCCAAACACCAACCAGAAAGCCAAACAGCAAACATCAATCAAGAGCCAATGAGATCACTCTGTTTCGGGTTCCCTGTTATTGGATCTGACTAGCAGAACCCATCAACAGCGATGAGGAAGAAGGAGCATACCCGAAACCTTGGGTTTGTGATTAGCGACGGGAGGGGAAACCGTCGACGATGGTGACGCCATGAGGCATCGATGCACGGTGACGGCGGCGGAGGCACTCCCATCGGTGGCGGCGGGAGGATTTTGACGAACAGATCTCTCCTCCAAAACTCTCAAGTCAAAATTCCCGCTTCTCCTTCTCCATTCCCAAAACCCCAATTCGAACAAGCCCCAAATTTCGATTGGGAAAGAGGAAAAGGAGGACGATCGGGGTAGCGGATGGTCTGGGGAGCATCGATGCTCGTGATGGAGGCGCTCGCGACTGTGGCACTCACGACGGCTGCGCTCGCAACGGCAGCGCTCGTGACGGTGGGTGATGGCGACAGCATTGAAGTCCAACAATTGACCAATTCCAAGTAACTCTCTTAATCTCAAAAATCAATTCTAATATCTTAAGATTGTTAGATCAAGATGAGTAATTAGGGTTAGGGTTTATATCTCATAGCCGCTTAAGATATTATATCATGCTTATCAGTATTGGAATATCACAGAGCACTACCTCTAGACCAGCTTTTATATGAGATGAACTGGGTTTAGGGTACTGGGCTTTATGCCCACTCAACCCTGTCCCACAATTAAACAGATAACACGTGCAGAGCACGTGTTGCCCCATAGAACATTATACACAATAATATTCTATTATATTGAGAATATACCTATATATCCAATATTTTATTGGTTATAAATTGGTGTACCCTAAACCCTAAATCCCAAGCCCTAGATTCTTGAATTAAAAAAAGGGGGGAGAGAATGATACCTTTGATTTATTTGAATTATTATTGAGGATTAGCCGAAAATGGAAAGTAAGGGATAAAGATGAGTTAATTGTATATTGACTTTAAATCTCTTCAAATTTCATGGCAGAGAAGCAGGGAGGTGAGTGTATACTGTAAAGAGAGAGAGAGAGGGAGAGAGAGAGAGAGAGTGGAGGTGAGGTGACACGTCACAGATGGGAAATGCGCGTACTGACACGTGGCGTTATGCGATTTAGACGTCGCCGCAACCCGCGCCATTCTAATCTTCGTTCATCCATTCTTCTCCCTTTTTTAAACTTTTAATAATAATAAATAAAACAAATATGTTTTTTTTTTTTTGCGTAGCACCCACAAAATTTAATATTATAAAAACACCATCCACAATTTCATACTTATAAAAACACCACCCACAATTTAACACTCACTTATAAACACCTCTAGAGCTACAAACGAACCGAGCTACTCGCGAGTAGCTCGACTCAAGCTCGATCAAAGCTCGGCTCGAATCAAGCTCGAGTCAAGTTCGAGCTTGAAAATCGAACTCAGTAATTGAACGAGTCAAATTCGAGCCTGGACAAACTTGACTCGAAATACTCGAGAATTGTTCGTTAATGAGCTTGATAAGGGCTTGCAAATTAGTAGGCTCGTTTAGAAAATGGGTATTGGGTAGGAGTGGGTTGTGGCATGTGGGCCTATGTTTAGTTTTAGGCCCATATTTATCAAATCATAACACTCACACCCAGATCAAGTCACCCACTTACTTCTCCTGAATCTCATCAAACCCTAAATCCCTAATTGCCCTTGGCCCCTCATCCCCATCCTCCGAACCCTAATCGCCTACCTCTTCGACCGTGATCGCCCTCCCGAAGGCACTGTGGCGTCATCCTCGATGACGACGTAGTAGCAGCTCGTGGTCGGTACGTGCTCACGTCCAAGACGGGATTTTTCTCTATTGGGTTTCTGCCCTTCAATCTCGTAGGTTGTTCTAACCCCTTTCTTGCATGATCCCACTTGTGATTTAGGTCTAAGTTTGATGAAATTTGTTGTCTTTGACTTGATTTAACGATTGTTAACGATTGTCTTTAACTTAATTTACGAAGTGGGTTTTCGTTTAATATAAGTTTATGTTACGTTCCCGATCCACTCCGATGGTGGATCGTCGCAACGTTCATCGGTGTCGGCGATGGCACCCATGATTCAATCAAAATAAGAACAAAAACAAAGAAAATAGGTGGAACTAAGATTCAAATCAATTTCATTCATATTAGGAGAATGGGGTTACAATGAGTACTAATAGGTGAACCATAAGTCCGTGCACAACTCGTAGTAAAGGAGGGCTTAATTACAAAATTATCAACACCTTTGTAGAAAACCCCCATAAAGAAACAAAATAACCAAGGGACTGATGTATAAGATACAGTTCATTTTAGTAGAACTGTATGAATCCTTCCCCCTTATTTTGACCTTGACCACAAGGTCAATGTGACGATCTTCTTCAACACTAAGAGCTTCATCCCAAAAACATCTCCAAATATGCAACCATGTATCTTCCTCCTCCTCCTTGATAAAAAAACAAAGTGCTTTGCAAAGATGAAGTGTCTCACAAATATGTAAAGAAGCTGGGCAGCATTCAGAAGAACTTTGCACGAAGAGGCAGAGTATCCACCACCATAAGACAAATCAATGTTCTTTGACACCAGTTTTTTGGCAGTAGAAGCAGAACCAATGATATGGCAAGCACTTGGGTGGCTGAACCCTTCCTCAACAGAGTTATCAATGAAGGTTAGCAGAGTGTTGTAATAACCATCTACATTCAACAAACTCACACGCTTGTTATGTATGCCAAGCTGAGCCCAACTTATCACCTCAAGCAACTCCTCTAGAGTCTCATGTCCACCTGGTAAAGCAATAAAGACATCAGAGCGCATGGCCATCTCTGCTTTCCTTTGGTGCATATCTGCTACTACCTTCACTTCCCCTGACAGTCTCACCATTCATCTCTATATCCGCGGGAGTCCTAGGAATGACCCCTATGACATGCCTCCCACCATTGTAAATGGCCTGAGAGACCAAGCCCATCAATCCAACACTTCCACCACTATACACCAATTCAATATGAGATTCATCACCCAAATCCATTGAACTGTTCTGTCCAGAGCTCACTTTTCTAGATAATAGCTTCTCATTAAAACGTAGCATATGTATGATACGTATTATTTGATTCTGGAAACTCCCACAAAGAAGCATATCTGCTTCCTCGAAAACCACAAATTTAACACTGTGTAAGACAATGGAACGCCATTTCACTTCCCGGTCGATTGTAAATGAATCATTTAAAAGGGCAGCTGGAGTTGAGACAAGAATATCAGGCTGGGGAGAAGGCCAACCATGTCTCCCGCAAATAACATCAAGAAGAGCATCTACTTGTGTATCAACTGTAATTTCTATCCATCTTTGCTCCAACCCTGGATTATGACAATGGAGATAAACCCCACTGATCCAAATAGAACTAGGAGACATTCGCATCAACTGTATCAGAGAGACCAAGATCTCCTTTAGATTATGAACTTATTTCCTACACAGCCATTGTTCCAATGAATCATCATCCCTCTTTAATCCCACAAAGACCAAGGTCAGAGCTTGCATCCCATGAGCTCCATTATCTCTTTGGGCATGAAGAACATCCATTAGATGGCTTCTTTTCTCTATACCACAAACATATTCAACTCTCTGAACGATCAAATAAGTACTAGAGCCTATTCTTCCATCAGAAAGATTGATGCAACTTGAAAGGAAATCAGTAGCCAGTCTCTGTATCTCCTCCCGATATGTTTGTAGCGCCCCGATTTCCAATACTGGGAAACCGTGACACGAGCCAAGACCTTTTCTTCAATTAGTCACAATACACAGAAAAACAGGAGAATTTAAAACTTTTATTTCAACACCCAATGTATTACAAGTCTGAATATTATACAACTGCAATACCTTACAATAGAGTAACAATATTACCTTTACATTTCCAAGTATTACAACCTTCAACATCTTACATCAGAGTACAAAGAATGAAGAACAACACTTGGTAACTCTCACTTGAGTACATCTCAACTAATAGATAATCAATACATATACTGCAGCGGAACTAAACATAACACTGACTCCTTGCTTTCCTTGCCTTGAGTCCTCCTGAATCTCGCCGTTGTACTTCGGCGATCTAGTACCTATGGAAGTGGGGACGTCAGTATTCACTGACGCTTAAAGCCTGATCATATAGCAGCGAATCTCCCAAACAATATACAAAATATAGCAATGGTGTTGGTGTAGTTTAAGTGTTCGTGAGTGCTATGACTAAACTCTAATGCGATATTTAAATAGAACTAGGATGTTTCCTATTCTAATGTCCGCAAGTCTCCGAAGCAACATGCAGCCCATACTACATGTAACCCCATCTCAAGCCGTTTCTCCATATATAGGGATTTTAACCCGCGTTACGCATTCTAATTGTACACAACCTATTCCTGACAATACTCCCATGACTCTGTGAGGTTGCAGAAGGGGTCAAGTCCCCCTACGCAGTCTGCTTATGGTGTCTCCGTTTTCCACTACTACCCGGCATGCCGGACCTCACTCGATCCCAGTATATCGGGCCTCGTTCCAAAATCAAACTATAGAGTCTCGCAAGCGCAGGGTAGCGCGAAGCCTACCCTGTGGCACCCTCTGGGGTCTCGCAAGCGCAGGACTGCACCCATGCATCCTATGGCACCCCAGCCACGGTATTTCAGGAATTAACAGTGCGAGATACGCAACCCGTGTCCTCAACTCGTGAGACGGCACCGTACATATCCCTTTGACGGGAAGGTATAACCTACTATCACCACCTAAGGCCTGCCTCAAGGGACAAGTTGGTCGTAAGGCGCCCCCTACAACCAACTCCTCCCTCTTCGGCTAGGGTCTGAGCAAAATGACCTTTATAAGTCACTGCCCTAATGATGTCCCTGACTCGACGATCCTAGGGACGATAATATTATAAACATAACATGCTAGGCCTTAAATTAGGCTTCGCAAGACAACTCTACTAGGCTGCTCAACCTAGACTCACCAGAACCCCTCAGGATCCGGTTTGTGGCTCATCGATCCAAGACTTCGGCCATGCGAATATACATGCATGCCGCTACCCTAGACTTGGATTCCGTCTATACTCCGGTCCTCGATCAACCTACCCTGGTTAAGATTCGACGGTACACAAGGAGTGACTCCTCCACAGTTCCTTAGGGTAAGAAAACATATGTCTTGATGGTCGATAGCCCTTAGGGTGGTAATATCACCCTAGACGAAAACAACGAACTGTGTACTAGCTAACAAGCTATACACGAGTAAACACCACATACGAGCTAATAAGCTACGTATGAACAATAACTACCTACGAGCCAGGCGGGCCTCGTAGGAGACAACAACGTACATACCAGCCAAATAAGCCGCGTATGAGACCAACAGCTACGCACGGGCCGGTCGAGCCGCGTACGAGACAACAACCTACATACGAGCCAAATAAACTACGTATGAGACCCACAGCTGCATACGGGCCAGTCGAGCCACGTACGAGCACAACCATATGCAAACAACCATACAGGTAATCAATCTTATAAGCAACCAAACGTGCTTACTAGCAAACTTGATCTTCTATTATTAGAAGCAACAGAAGAATCTACTAATAGTCTATGGTCGGTATTCTACCAATGAAGAACCGAATGCGACATAACAGTCTTTATCAAACTAACTATCACTAGTGGTCTTCCCAATCCTTATTACTTCAACCTATAGTGCCTTAAGCATGGCATACAATCGCAAGCATCTTCCTACGACAATCTAATTATATAACAGAACCACTCACCATAATACTCCTAAGTACGAATATGATTAAGCATGTGCTTATATCAATCTTAGCATGAAAATCACTATGATCTAGACATGAGGTCCACTACGGTCAAGCATAGGTTATAACTTGAGCGTGAATGCTTACTACTTATCATGACTAATCACCACAACCCAAGCATGAATATATAACTAGTATGGACATACAACATTCCAAGGCATGGTAGGTATTCTAACATTAATCCTACAACATTCTAAGCATGTATTTAAACTTAGCATGGTATACCTAGACATGGTATGCTACTTTCACATTAACATATAGCATGGTATACATTTTAGTAACATTCTAGTCATGTATACTAGTTAAGTATCAACTTACAACAATTCTAGCATGGATAGAATATAACATAAAAATCACTACAACTAACCATGGATAGTTCCCTTAATTTAAGCATGAGTATCTACTATATTGTAAGCATGAGTATCATTAGCATGGATACCATTAACTTAACATAAACCATCATTAGCATGGTCATCTACTAACTTAACATAACAATAATTAGCATGACATCTACTAACTTAGCATGAATAACGATTAAGCATGATCACCTACTAACATAGCATGAACATATACTTATCTAAGCATAGATATCATGTAAGCATGAATATTTATTTGATCTAGCATGGTATACTACCTTCCTACAATTAAACTAACATAGTATACAACTTTTCTACCATTAATCTAGCATGGTATACAATTTACCTATAAGCATGTGAGTATGGATAATTTAATCTAGCATGATATACCACCTTCCTACAATTATCTAAGCATAGATAAATGAAACTAGCATGGTATACTACTTTCTTACAATCATCTAAGCGTGAATCTTCTTAAGCATGAATAACTACTAGTATGAACATACAACATCCCTACGTATATATATATATATACACTTTTAACATGGTCAGTAATTTTATCATGGATCCTACAACATTCTAAGCATGTAGAAAGACTTAGCATGGTACATATCATCCCTAAACATGGTAAGCAATTTTATCATGGATCCTACAACATTCTAAGCATGTATGTCATTCTTAAACATGATAGACAATTTTGGCTTGAATCCTACAACATGTATATCATTCCTACACATGGTAGGCAATTTGAGAATTAATCCTACAATATTCCAAGCATAAATAACCTTCCTAAACATGATAGAAAATTTTAGAATGAATCCTACAACATTCTAAGCATCATTAAACATGCTAGGTATTTTTAGAATAAATCCTACAACATGTATATCATTTCTACATATGATAGATAATTTTAGAATGAATCCTACAACATTCTAAGCATCATTAAACATGCTAGGTATTTTAAAAATAAATCCTACAACATTCCAAGCATAAATAACCTTCCTAAATATGATAGGAAATTTTAGAATGAATCCTACAACATTCTAAGCATAAATAAATTAATCTAAACATGGTAGGAAATTTTAGAATGAATCCTACAACATTCTAAGCATGAATATTATTTCTAAACATGGTAGGTATTTTTAGAATGAATCCTACAACATTCTAAGCATAAATAACACTCCTACACATGGTAGATAATTTTAGAATGAATCCTACAACATTCTAAGCATAAATAACACTCCTACACATGGTAGAAAATTTTAGAATGAATCCTACAATATTCTAAGCATAAATAAATTAATCTAATCCATTCTTAGTATGGTATTTACTTTGTTTTAATAAGAACATAAAATAAACATCTACAACTATCTACTACTACTACTACTTCATTTTAACATAACATAAAGCATCTACAATTACTTCTTTTTATCATCTACTGCCACTACTACTTTATGTAAACCATGAATATAACATAAACATCTACAACTATCTACTATTACAACTACTTCATTTTAACATAACATAAAGCATCTACAATTACTTCTTTTTTTTATCGTCTACTACTACTACTACTTTATGTTAACCATGAATATAACATAAGCATCTACAACTATCTACTATTACTACTACTTCATTTTAACATAACATAAAGCATCTACAATTACTTTTTTTATCATCTACTACTACTACTACTTTATGTTAACCAAGAACATAACATACAACTATTTACTACTACTACTACTTTATGGACATAAAACATCTACAACTACTTCTTTTAATATTTACTACTACCTCTTTATTTTAACAATATACCACTACTATTTTATTTTAACAACATGCTACTACTACTTTATTTTAACAACATACTACTACTATTTTATTTTAACAACATGTTACTACTACTTTATTTTAACAACATACTACTACTATTTTATTTTAACAACATGCTACTACTACTTTATTTTAACAACATACTACTACTATGTAAATATCTACTATTCTTTATTAGCATTTATTTATTACTACTGATCATAAAAAAGAGATCTTTTTATTCATTTTACAACTAGTGATTTAAATTAGTTTCTTTTTCATAATCAAAACTAACATCTAATTTATGTTCTTTTCACTTAAGATTATAAAAGAAAACTACAGTAATAAAAATAAAGTAAGAACCTTCATTTGGTTCAACCAACCATATGCTTATCTTTTTAGTCCAAGTTTAATACAAGTCCTACAACCAAAAATGGTTGTATAAAATGTTCATATGCTTTGTTCATGAGTTCACATCAAGTCCTACAACCCCCAATCGGTTGTATGTGCAAGTTCATATGCCTTATGTAATTTTAGTCCAATAACAAACATAAACAACAACTACAACTATAAAGATTTAATCTTTATGTGTATTTAACACTACCATTTGTTTCTTTTCTTTTTATGTGGTTATTACCTTTAACCATTCACAAACATACAAAAATAAGTACCACATACCACAACCTCATCACAACAACCATTCTTAAAGAACAAAAGAAACAAAACAAGGAGGATAAGAAGAAGAAAAATCATCAAAACAACAATACAGACAATCAATCAAACAAAAGAGAAACCCCCACCTTAATCTTTTTGTAGGAAGGACTAGCCTATGCTCCTTCTCCTTCCCCTTAGCTTCTAAGAACTCCTAAGAAGACCTACAAAGAGAACTCTCAAGTTAGTCTTTGTTCTCTCTTTCGTTTCCTTTCTTTCTTTCTTTCTTTTTGATCTTTCTAAAATGAGACAAAGGTGGAGGAAGGGGATATTTATAGGTGGAGAGAAGCGTGGAGAGTGCAAATGTGCACACACACATTTGCAAAAAGGACCTCCCACAAAATGGAGGCCGGCCATGCTCCTAGGGTGGTAGGGATGAGGTGGAGGTATGGTGCTATGGTGCTATGTGGTGGAGGTGTTATGTGAGGGTTTCTAGAATGGTTTCCTTAACCTCCTCATGCACACTTAACCTAGGTTAACCACTTATAAACCCTAACAATCTATAGGTTTTGTCATAACAAAGACAAGTGTTGTCCAAAAATACACAACACGCAATTTGTATAACATACTAATCGACATACTATACGTATGCGTGCATATATGTCTGTATAGCGAAAATCTTCGCATAATCCATATAAAATAATTTAATCTCGAAAATAATAATAAAATAAATTATATTATTAGTTCGGAGGGTCGCGGTACCAGTTTGATACAATACGGATGTATACTGACCGATATCTGGGTACAGATAATGTCTATGAATAAACCGGGTGAAAATCACCAAAATATTCTAATTTTGGAATTAAAATAAAATAATAATAAAATAGTAATAAAATAATAATTTATATAAGGTAATATCCATCCGGGATATTACAATGTTGCACTAAACAACACTGTCTGCCTAACACCCGGAGGAAGCATGTCCGCTTGTTCAACAATCTTTGGGGTTTGTGGCTCAAAACCCATGTCAAGCATTCTGTCTGCCTCTTCTAGGACCAAATATCTAATCATCTGTGGTGAAACTTTAGACCTGTCAAACAAATCCACTCCATGAACATAATTCCTACTTTGCATTTCTTTGTGGTCTTTAATCTCTCCGAGATTCTCATAGATTAATTCAACTGATTGTAGACCAATAAGAACCTGGACCACAAGTCTCTTATTATCTTCATCCTGAATATCTTCTTTCTCCTCAGGCACTGTTGCAAATGTGTCAACCATCAGGCTCTCACGAACAGAAACTTCAACTCCTTCAACTCCATCTATACCAAGGTCCAACTCAAACATGGACTCTGAGAGTGCCATTGTTGCTTCATACAAGGCTACTCCTTCTTCTACAATTGCAAGATTATCTTCTTTCTTTGGAAGGCTTGGTGTGTGCTCCTCAACTACATGTTCATGGAGAAAAGAGTCTCCCTCCATTGTCTTTACAAGAATAAAGTCCCTCGGAGTCAAACCCAATTCGAATTCTCCAATAGTCAAACAAGTGGGGCACAAGTGGTAGCTGAGGAATTTATTGCAGCGGTAGTGTTTGTCGGTACAATTAGCGAAATAACGATTGCACCAATATTCTAGCACATCAAATTTCTTCTCATCATCCTCTATATAATTAAAGTCTAATGGAGTCAATCCCAACTCCAATTCTTCCCGAGCAAAACAACTGAGGCATAAATCATAGTCTCGCAAGGTGTTGCATTGGTACCGTTTGTAGGAACAATTATCAAGACAAATATTGCAATAATATTCTAGCGCGGGTTTAGGGGTGACTTGGGTGGATGGAATTGAAGAAGCATTTGGTCGAATACTTGGTAAGTGATTCGAGTTTCAGGATATAGGGTTGAAGCTTGAGGAGTTCACTTCCGGGTTCTCTCGGGAAATTCGTCGAACATACTGTGGGTGGCTGGATTTTGCAAAAGAAGATCCGTCGAACATTGAGGGGAAGTATGAGCTAAAGAGCGGAGCGGGGGCAGCAATAGTAGCAGTGGTAGCCTGATTTTGGGCAGTAGTAGTAGCAGTAGCAGTCAGTTTGGACGTCGGGGGCATTTCGAGAAAAGCATGACTTGAGGGAGTGAGCATCGGATAGGAGGTCGGACTTGGTGGTAGGGTCGGCGAAGGCGCAACAGACGAAGGGGGAGAGGTCATCGCCGTTGGAGATGGTGGCGGAGAGTTGGGCAGGGAGGTCGCCCTAGGATTGGGGAAGTTGGATCTTGATGATCCAGTACCGAAAATGGGTAAAGGAGGTGGAGATCGATCGGAACGGCGGGTCGCAGTGGTGGCCGGTGAAGGGGACGGAGGTTTCGACAAAGAGGGAGTCGAACACGGTAGAGGTGGGTTACTTTGATGGAGAGGAGATGCCGTCTTTAGCTCTGATACCATTGTTACGTTCCCTATCCACTCCGGTGGTGGATCGTCGCAACGTTCATCAGTGTCGACGATGGCACCCATGATTCAATCAAAATAAGAACAAAAACAAAGAAAATAGGTGGAACTAAGATTCAAATCAATTTCATTCATATTAGGAGAATGGGGTTACAATGAGTACTAATAGGTGAACCATAAGTCTGTGCACAACTCGTAGTAAAGGAGGGCTTAATTACAAAATTCTCAACACCTTTGCAGAAAACCCCCATAAAGAAACAAAATAACTAAGGGACTGATATATAACATACAGTTCATTTTAGTAGAACTGTATCAGTTTATTTAAGGAAGAAAATTGTTGATCATAGATAGCAATTGTGATTGAATTTCTTGATTTGGGTTTCTGCCCTTATGTGATGAATTGGTGATGTTGTTGTTCAAGGTAGAATCTGAAAGGGTTAGAGTTTGGAATCTTTAATATGGAATCTTTTATTTGAATATGATTGTTGATAAGGGTCATTGAGTTTAGGCTGAAAATCATGGTTTGGAAGAATTTATGCGTTCTGATAGTGATTTCACATATTTGGGTTCCAATCTTTTCACTATTTTGATGTGAAGAGGGAATATTTGAATATTTGAAACTGAAGACCAAGCAAGACTTAAAATTAAGATACTATAATATCCAATAGAAGAGGAAAAATTTGCCGTACTGCCCTCTTTTTTGAAAATAATTAGTGACTTGCCCTACTTTCCAAAACAATTAGCGATATGCCCTTATTTAGGACACATCAGCAACAAACGTTATTGGGGAAAATGGCATAAGTTATTTCGATGCCGTTCTTTCCAATAACGGCATCTCTTTTTTAAAAAATTGTCGTGCCGTTATTGGGAATAACGGCATAGCTTATTTTTGTCAAAAAATCGTACAGTATCAAGTGTGACTCGAGAGAGAATTGCAAATTGAAAATAACTGATTCCATTCTCTTAGAGAACGGCATAGATTATACTGATGTCGTTATTGTGAAGAACGGCATCAGTTATAATCGTTTTGCACAGCTTCCTATAATCAAAAAACCCTTCTTCTTCCCCCTTATCCCTTGCGATTGTTTCCTTCTCCATTCCGACTCCGAAATCCCTAAACCCCAAAAAAAAAATTCCTAAAATCCCAAGTATTTAATTGATTTGTACTTAGAGTTTACTCTTCAATCTCTCATTGAGAGTGCCAAATCAATCCGAATCCGAAATTATTGTAAGTTTCCAAAAACCCTAATTTTTTTTTGTAAAGTTGATTTTGATAGTATGATAGATGTGTGCATTGGTAGTATAGTACAAGTGATGTACATTTTTGTTATTTAAGTAGTAATTTTGGAAATAATATTATGGATTCTTAGTGATATAGGGTTTACAAAATGTTCAATTGTTGAGAAAGGTGGAATTGTTCAAGTTGTTAGGAAAACAAATAATATCGGGAGATACTTTGTGTAGGGGTTTTCGTTGTCATTATGATGATTGCAAGTAATTCAAAATTCATACTTAGTTTATGACATCCATTTTTTTACAATGTTATGAATGATTCGGATTTGAGGAATAACGAGTTTGTGATGAATTATACTTAGTTTATTTTCAAAATTCTTTTTCTAAAATTGTTGTTGATTAGTGTTTGTTATTGTTGACAGGCCAATGGATCCTACACAACCATCTTCTTCCCATGGTGTTGGTGCTTCTTCTAGTTCTTCGTATGGACCACGGGGACATCCGGGTCCAATAGATCCTACCGTTCTATATCTGCAAGAAGACCACAGATCACAGGCCGTTTGGACTAGAGATGTAGAGAAGATGAGTTTCTGAATGCACACCATAATGCCGGCGATCCCCCGAATTGAAAATTACTTGGCTAGCAGCGGATTCTACGGGATGTCAAAGCTGGCAAAAATCAAGTGTGACCACGCCCTACTTACCGCACTTGTGGAGCGATGGAGGCCGGAGACACACACGTTTCACTTACCAGTTAGAGAGATGACGGTCACCCTACAAGATGTAGCCGTGATTGCGGGTCTTCCAATTGATGGGGTGGCTGTCACTGGCAACTTGATGTTCAACAAGGTAGCATTGGTACAAGATTATCTTGGCTTGGAGGTGCCTGATGAGGACCACGAAATATTCGTTGGGGAATCCATTAGACGTTCATACCTTGACGATCAGTTCACTAATCGATTACCAGAAGTGCCGACGGACATCCAACTCCAGAACTATACCCACGCTTACCTATTGTTGATGATTGGAGGGATTCTATATTCTAACTCTTCAAGTGATGTAGTGCACCTCATGTACCTTCCACTCATTGATGACCTGCAGACAGCTGGCCGATATAGTTGGGAAAGTGCGGCTTTGGCCCCCCTCTACCATGGTCTATGTAACTGTTCGATGGGGTCGATCCAAATGACCGGGCCAATGTCTATCTTGCAAATATGGTATTGGGAACGAATACACCTCGGCCGACCCTGTGTCATGGTACTGTCAGAAAGTTGGAGAGTGCTACAGGAAAATCCTATGCTGAGAGCTCCTCTCGGTGCCTACTGGGCGGGGAAGCGTACATGGAGGGATAACCCACGTGGTGTCCTCACCTATTACAGGGACGAACTCGATCAGTTGAGGAAAGAGTTCGTCAATTGGACCCCGTACACAGATGATAGGCTGCAACGTCTACCACCCATTTGCACTACCAATAATCAGTTGTGGTTGACATTAGCTCCACTTGTAAACTTCTCAGTTGTAGAGTTTTATTACCCCGGCCGTGTTCTTCGCCAATTCAATGCACAACAGCCCGTCCCCGTAAACTCATTGTTCGACCGTAGACTTCACAACATCACGGGTCAAGGCCATTTACCAAATATGGATTGGGCCGATCACCACTGTGCTCATGTAGGATGTTGGAATGAGCGGAGGTACGGGTTGGTAGTATAGGGTATTGTACAGCTGTACGACGGATCAGTGCAAACAGCTTATATGGCATGGTACCATCGCATCACAAGGTTGTATGTTGCGCCGAAAATGGATCTTCCCGCGGGTATCACAACCGATACCCGCGCACCAAGTTGAACCACCACCCGCACATTCATCATCGCAACCCATTTATCAACCAAAAGCTTCATCATACCGTTTAATGGTAAATAAGTTTGTTTGGTGAATTACATTTATTTCGATGAATTTTACTTATGCTTCTTTAATTATGTCTAATTTGGTTTACTATTATAGATCGACAACACATGGGACATGGCGCGAAAATGTGCTAGTGTCTTGAAGAGCAACGCTAATAAGGCATGTAAAGAATTGGCACGAGACCTCCAGTGCAATTGTCATACCACTCTTGAAGATGTTGGAGATGGTTTACGTTTCAATGACCTTATGCGGTCGACCGAAGTATCAACTCAACAAGTTCGACCTAGCGCTAGCCAAGCTCCACCTCCACCACAGCAAGCATTGGAATTAGGAGATCCCTTCGCACCTCAAACTCAACCTCAAACTCCGTCACATCATCCATGAAGGGGTAAGACCGTTCGCTTTCCTCCTACACAAAGCGAATTGGCAAATCCAGAGATTGAAGTAGGAGGAGGTGATGAAGAAGAAGAAGTTGGTCCAAGTAAACCCGCAATGCAAGAGACCAGGGAACGTAGGTAGAAAGTCCCGGCTCGAAGGAGGAGACCACCCCAACAGTTCACGCCGAGTTAAATTGAAGAAAACTTTATGTAATATTGATCTTTCTTGTATTTTAGTAATTATATACTTTATGTAGTGCATGCTATGTAGTTGATGAATTGTTTAAGTATATTTAAGTTTGATGTGCATGTTTTGAAAGATTTCAGTTGTGCTTGTTTTGAAACTTGATGTGCATTTAGAAGTCTGTGAAGTCTGTGAAATTGACACAAAGAAGTGTTTAAGTATGGTTCCTAATTTTTAGTTGTGCATGTTTTGAGACTTTATTATTATGAAATCTTTTGAAACTTGATGAATTGAATTGAATTGACACAAAGAAGTCTTGATCTAGTATGTGAAGAAGAAGGAGTTAGTCTGTGAAAATTTAAGATGAATTGAAAATTCATGAATTGAATTGAATTGAATTGAAGTCTGGATGTAGGATGTGAAAACATGCACATCAATGAATTGAAGGAGTTGGTCTATGCATGTCTGTATGTGAAAACATGAATAAAAGATGCTGTTATTTACAATAAAGGCATCTTAATTTTGTAACGTTATTGCGAATAACGGTATCAGCATAGAGTGAAAATTAGCAAATTTGGAGTTTGCTGCCAATATTTCTGTCTCCACGGTCGTTATTCAAATTAACGGCATCCTAAACTGATACCGTTATTGAAGATAACGGCATCTTCGTATAACCCCCCTGCCCTCCAAGATAATGGCATATCTGAAGATGTACATAAGTATGCCGTTATCCAAGATAACGGCAACTTCAAATCCTGCCATTTTTCAACATAACGGCATCTATTAACTGTGCCATTGTTCAGATCACGGCATCAGTTAAACATCAAAATTTCAAAATTTAAGATTTCTGCCAAACTTTCAGTCTCCACAGTCGTTCCTGAGAATAATGGCATAGAAAGAAGATGCCGTTATTCACAAGAACGGCATCTGTTGTTTGAACAGTTGTGCATGTTTTGTTGTGATTATTTATTTACAACAAATTTAACTATATCCACCACCCAGTCATACAAACAAATCTCATTCCAAACAATTTAAACTTAAATTGCTCAACATATAAAAACAACTTTATAATTTCATACAAACACTTACAAAAGAGGAGACATAACTAACATACAATAATAAGGAAAATATTCAAGTGCGGGTAGATTGTGAAGTCCCCACACTTTGTACATTCTTACAACTCCGTCTATTGTGTCCCCTCACACCACATTTCGAACATACTTTTCCGCTACTCCCACCTTCTCGAGCGTCCATGTCATTGCGGATGCGAGTACTCCTAGGCCTCCCCTTCACCCGACGAAGCCTAGAATCAACTATAAGTACCATTGCACTTTGGGTAGGCCAATAAGATTCGTCTGGTATAGGATTGAAAGTTGGTGCCCATATTTTTGCTAACGAATCCGTATAGTAGAAGGCATCAATGTACGGTTGATAATCAAGCACACGTGAAGCACATGCCGCTAACACATGAGAGCATGGAACGTGGATCAGTTGGAATTTGCCACATGTACAAGTTCGGCCCTCTAGGTCCACCGTATGCCAATGTCCACCTTTTTTATATCCACCGTCCATTCTAATGCCCGTTTACCCCAAAAACACCATCGCGATTATTAAACATTATTGTCTAATGTAAATTGGATTTTTCATGGCGGACATCAATTAGGTCCTGAATTCGGGGTGCCCATAGTTTACCTTCACTGATAAGTATCTGCACGGCTTCACGGCGGTCGGTAAAGTACATGTTTAGACGAAAAAATATCTGTTCTACAATTGCGGTGACAGGTCAGCTACGAACACCTTTTAGAACCGAGTTGAACACTTCGGACAGATTTTTTGTCATTATACCATATCTACGCCCACCATCGGCAGTAAGTGCCTACTTCTTAATCGCTTTTTCCTTCACTCAGTTAGCCGCATCAGCATTGCTAGCTTCAAGTTGTGTCATCTTTTCCTCGTACTTTTTCTACTGATTTTGACACGCAATTACCTTCAACTTATTCATCAAAAATTTGGAACCAAATTTTTTATAAAAATTGGTAGCAAAATACCGCATACAGTACCGATGATATGCAAATGGTTCCCTCCACGTACCAAACTCATTTTCCATTGCTGATAAAATACCGGCATGTCGGTTAGAAATGACACAAAGACCTTCACGATCTGTAACAAAGCACCGAATACAGTTCATAAACCATGTCCACGTTTCTATGCTTTCACCGTCAACCAGTGCAAATGCAAACAGAAACAACCTCCCGTTTGCGTCTGGTGAAACTGCAATTAACAAACAGCCTTTATATTTCCCGTACAAGTGAGTGCCGTCTACACTTATAACTGGTCTACATGACTTAAATCCTTCGATGGAAGGACCGAATGCCCAAAAAACACCCTTAAATGTTTCTATACCCGGACCGGTCACAATCTTCGCCCAATGTACAGTCGTACCCGGATTTGAAGCTTGAATGCATTGAGTAGATATGGTAATTTACTGTACGCTTTTTCAAAAGAACCATATAGTTTCTCAATTGCTTTATGATTTGCCTTCCAAGCTTTTCAATATGATATTGTGTAATGGAACCTACCCTTTACTAAGCCAATTATGGCTCTTGGTGTTATTGAGAGTTGTTCCTTCAGAGTATCCATTATGACCATCGATACGACCGTTGAGTCAATTTTGCTGTGATCTTGAGTCAATGTAGGATTCACACATGTGTGTACACCTTCAAGCTTTTTCACCATAAAATACTTACGGCCTTTGGGAACAATTGCACGCATGCACCATGGACAACCAACTATATTTTGAAGTGATGAATTTTCTGCAATCTCCTCGGCTGAATGGTTGATGGGCACGTATTTATATTTCACATGGTATAGACAATGATCTGATTTTACCGTCATGAATTCTCTGTGGTTCTTCACAGCGTACATCTTCACTTGATGTTGTAGAGCATCTTTGGTTGGAAATCTTTGACCTATGAAGAGTTCATCCAAGTTGGAAGAACCAATGGAAGACTGTCCATATTCATGTATGGTGGCACGGGACATCCATTCACTTGATTGCGATCCACACATCGCTGCACTTGTGTCCTGACTTGGCAGCACGCGGGCATTGTTAACCGGCACATCAACATTGACTTCAACAACTGGAGCTTCAATGGCAATCTCCTCATCATCATCCTCGAGACCGCGTACCTCATCTTCTTCCTCTTCGACCAAGTCATTATTTACAACGGCGTTGTCAAAGTCTTCCATAGCAATGTCAGCTACCAAAATATTTTGTGGTAATGGGGTCGGATGTACCTGCTCGTATTCGGAGGAAATAGGTTCCGTTGGAGTTGTGCTAGTATTTCCAGTTGTATTTGAAATCCTTGCGCGTGACTCTGCAGATGGTTTCAAAGTCCTTATGGGCCTTGGACTTTCGATAACAACTCGTTTAGTATTTGGAAGCCTCGTTTGATCGATATATAACTCAACTATATTCCAACCACAACTTGGATGAAGTGTCCTAAGCAACATAGACCTCAGAGAACTGTCACTGTCTATGGGTACCAACATGAAATACTGCACATCCCCTTTACCAGCAGAATAACGGTCTCTAATTTTTACACTGATTTCATTACTATCCCAATTGGTGACTTCATATATCTTATCTATTAATTCTGCGTACGTAAAGTTGGGGGTAGCCCAAATAATTACCGGTTCAACATCACTATAAGAATATCTAATTTTCGGATCCTTAATTACTTCACCCCCATAATATAACCAAATAGGGATATCAAATTCCATACCTATGCATAAAAATTAAAACTCAAGTCATTCACTACTCACAATAAACATAACATTGGAATAAAAATCAAACATAAGGTTAAGATGATAATACCTTCAAATTAAACCAAAAAACCACTAGCAAAAATTTCGTTGTGGATGAAGACTGCAAATGAGAGTAGGAGTAAGGAGGTAGGATGTATGGAATTTTAGAGGACTCAAATGGTTGGAATTTTTTGATTTTGGGATCTAGGGTTTGTGGGTAACAGGAGCGATGAGAGAGAGAGAAGTTTACGAATCAGAAGGGGTAGGAGAGAGGAGAAGGGGTTTTTCGATTATAGGAAGCTGTGCAAAACGATTATAACTGATGCCGTTCTTCACAATAACGGCATCAGTATAATCCATGTCGTTCTCTTAGAGAACGGCATCAGTTATTTTCAATTTGCAATTCTCTTTCGAGTCACAATTGATACTGTACGATCTTTAGTCAAAAATAAGCTATGCCGTTATTCCCAATAACGGCACGACAATTTTTTTTAAAAAGAGATGTCGTTTTTCCCAATAACGTTTGTTGCTGACGTGTCCTAAACAAGGGCATATCGCTAATTGTTTTGGGAAGTAGGGCAAGTCACTAATTATTTTCAAAAAAGAGGGCAGTACGGCAAATTTTTCGTAGATGAGTACTTCTTGGAAGGAGCATTTATAACGAGTCAATTCAATCAAAACTCTACTACTAAAGGAATAATCTTTGATAGTTAAACAAATTTGTTTATCCCCTTGTGATTGTACTCTAAATATCCATGCTAAATTAGTTGGATAACTGAAGCTTTTACTTGGATGTAAATATGCTAGTAATTTGTTATATTCAATTAGTGATTGGATAGGTCAAATTAAAGGGATTAAGAAGGTTATGGTAAGTTTTTAGATATATATAATTATTTCCTGTCACATTAAGAAGGTTATGGTAAATTAAAGGGATTAAGAATGGATATGGATACGTCAAATTAAAGGGATTAAGAAGGGATTAACAAGGTTATAGTAAGTCACATTATCATTATTTCATGTCTCCTTCGTAAGTTTGTCCATGTTCTTCAGCTTATGTTCTGAAATTGTCCAATCCAATCACTAGTCTCCTTCTCCTTCACAAGCTTGTCCACGTTTTGCTTAAGTTCTGAAATCATGCGGTCGTTGTTTTCCTTCTCTTTCGTAAGCCTATCCATATTTTTTTAATCATGCTTAGGTTCTGCAGTCGCACGATCACTATCTTGATCTCCATGTTTCTTGATCACTTCAGTTTTGCTCCTCTGTCTATATTTGAATACCCACAATTAGTACGACCAAGGGAGATATATATACTAAAAAGGGAGAAATACATATTCCACATATTGGATCAAACAAATATGCAACTGTAGACAAGAATAAGACCTTCATCTTCTCAAGTTGGTTTGCAACAACCGTCAAAAAATAAAGATTAGTTTTAGGAGAATAATTCCAAAATAGACAATTGTGACTACACCTAGTAAAATAACAATTCGGAGAATGATCCCAAAATACCTAACATCTACTTACATTTCATATACTACATACATTTCAAATATTACTTATATTTTGTAGATCAGGTATGTGTTGTATGTACGTCTCACTTTGTTACATAATCCTTTTAGACAACAACATCCCAGTTTTGTAATATTGTCATTTTTGTTAAACACTAGAGGAGCAAATCATGCTTCAGTTATGTTTCTGATGCTCTTTGTTTTGGGGGTGTGGAGGCAGCAGGTGTAAGTTCTTGTAATTTGTTAAGAGGAAACTGTGGTGCTGGCGTCGGTCCGACCCAAGGGAGTGGGACCGGCTCTGGAGTAGGAGCAGAGAGGTAGAGGCCGGGTGCTCGGCTCGGATCTTTGATGCTCGGCTCGAGCTTCTGTACCTACACACTGCCTAAAAACATCGGGAGAAATTCCGGCGACAGGCTCTCCGACAATCTAGTCAGTCACTGAGAAAGAAACAGTAACTAGGGTTCAGGTGGGGAAAGATTGATTACCTGGTGAAGTGAGGAGGGGGTCTAGTATTTATAGGCAGGAAAAAATGGGTCTGACACCTTAATGGGCCGGGTCGGATCCGTCTGCCTGCGGGCCTGAGGCGGCAGGAGCCCGTTGGACTTCTGTTGACATGATGATCAGGGAAGAGCGGAATTTGAGGGGAACTGATGGCCCAGGAGAGGCCACATCATCTAACCCATATCAGGAGCCCCCCACTCCTGGAGGGCTGGGTAATCCAGTCGTGGAGGAGTGATTTGTCTCTGTAGGAAGAGCGGAGCGATGTGTACGGCGAATGTGGTTTGCATCTTCCTGGAGAGGCCAGCAGGGTAGGATGACGGAGATCTCTTAGAGATATAAGGGGCTTCGAGAGCCGAGAACAAAGGGTCGGGAGCCGAGCGTTGAGCATCGACCTCCTATACGCTTGGATTTCGGGGTATGTTACCGAGTCATCTAGCCCCGAAGCTCGTAGTGAGCTGGGATGCCGAGGCTCGCTATCAAGTGTCGAGCTCCTATACGCTCGGATGCCGGGGTATGTTGCCGAGTCGTCGAGTCCCGGAGCTCGTAGTGAGCTGGGGGGTGGCTCGAGGTTACCACCTAGTGTCGAGCCCGTATGAGTTCGGATGTCGAGGCTTGCCATCGGGTGTCGAGCCCAGAAGCTCGTCTATAAGAGCTAAGGGGTGGCTTGGAATTGCCATCGATCGTTGAGCCCCCAAAAAAGCTCTGGGGTGGCTCGAGGTCACTGCCGAGCGCCGAACCCCCTTGCTTGTTGGAAAAGCTTCGGGGTGGCTCGGAATCGCTACCGAACGTCGAGCCCCAAGATTGCTGTAAAAACTCTGGGATGGCTCGAGGTCACTGCCGAGCGTCGAGCCCCCCTGTTTGTTGGAAAAGCTCTGGGGTGGCTCAGAATCGCTACCGACCATTGAGCCCCAAGCTTGTTGGAAAAGTTGTGGGGTGGCTCAGAATCGCTACCGACCGTCGAGCCCCAAGCTTCCTAAAAAAGCTCTAGGATGGCTCGAGGTCACTGCCGAGCATCGAGCCCCCTTGCTTGTGGGAAAAGCTCTGGGGTGGCTCGAACTTGCTACCGACCGTCGAGCCCCAAGCTTGCTGAAAAAGCTATGGATGGCTCGAGGTCATTGCCGAGCGTCGAGCCCCCGAGCTTTTTGGAAAAACTCTGGGGTGGCTTTGAATCGCTACCGACTACCAAGCCCCAAGCTTGCTGCAAAAGCTCTGGGATGGCTCGAGGTCACTGCTGAGTGTCGAGCCCCCCTATTGTTCGAAAAGCTCCGAGGTGGCTCGGAATTGCTACCGACCGCCGAGCCCCATGCTTGCTGAAAAAGCTCTGGGATGGCTCGATGTCACTGCCGAGCGTCGAGTCCCCCAGCTTTTTGGAAAATCTTCGGTGTGGTTCGGAATCGCTACCGATCGTTAAGCCCCAAGCTTGCTGTAAAAGCTCTAGGATGGCTCGAGGTCACTACCGTGCGTCGAATCCCCTGCTTGTTGGAAAAGCTCCGGGGTGGCTCGGAATTGCTACCGACCGTCGAACCCCAAGCTTGCTGTTAAAGCTCTTGGATGGCTAGAGGTCACTGCCGAACGTCGAGCCCCCCAGCTTGTTGGAAAAGCTCCGGGGTTGCTCGGAATTGCTACCGTCCGCCGAGCCCCAAGCTTGCTGTAAAAGCTCTGGGATGGCGCGAGCTCTCTGTCGAGTGTCGAGCCCCCCTGTTAGTTGGAAAAGCTCCGGGGTGGCTCGGAATCGCTACCGACCGTCGAGCCCCAAGCTTGCTAAAAAAGCTCTGGGATGGCTCGAGGTCACTGCCGAGTGTCGAGCCCTCCCCCAACTTGTTGGAAAAGCTCCAGGGTTGCTTGGAATCGCTTCCGACCGTCGAGCCCCCAGCTTGCTGTAAAAGCTCTGGGATGTCTCGAGGTCACTACCGAGCATCGAGCCCCCTGCTTGTTGGAGAAGCTCCGGGGTGGCTCAGAATTGCTACCGACCGTCGAGCCGCAAGCTTGCTGTAAAAGCTCTGGGATGGCTCGAGATCACTGCCGAGTGTCGAGCCCCCCAGCTTGTTGGAAAAGTTGTATGGTGGCTCGGACCGAAGCAAGCTCCGAGCCGCCGTGCTAGTTGTCAAAGCAAGGGGTAAAAACAAGAATTTTGCACGTGATGCTGACGTTTCGCACATGATGCTGATGCCACGGGGGTGGAGATCGAGGCATTTGAAATCCTAGTGGCCGTTAGGTCTTGATGATCAAGATTGGATGGTGAAGATTTTGACGCTGAATTCGAGGCGTCGATTTCACTCTATAAATCCCCCATCCCTCCCTCATTTCTTCACTTTGTGTTCTCTTTCTAAAACAAGGAGCTTCTCTCTCTAAGATGCCGACGACGACTTTTACAGTGAACTCTCCGTTTAACAGTATTCAGATTAGTATTTTATTTTGCAATGTCGCGCTCTCAGTCCGGCTCTGAAGCGGGCACTCCAGTCGGGGCGAGGAGGATCATGATTCGGACTCAACGTCTTGGGATCTGGACGACCAACCTTTGGAAGCAGAGGGACAGTCGGCTTCTACATCCTGGGACACGAAGGACCGGGTTCTGGACATGGTCCCCTTACGGAGTCGCGAGCCGGAGATGGTAGAGTCATTAGGCGAGGAAGGTGAGGAAGGAGAGTCTAAGGAAGTTGAGGGAGAGGTTGAGGGAGGAGGCGTGGAAGTAGAGGTTGAGGGAGGCAAGGAAGAAGGGGCTCTTCCCCCTCTCATCCCTCTGTCGACTCCGTCTTCGCCGAGGAAGCCTCGTACACGTAGGCAGAAGAGGAAGTGGCGCTTACCAGATAGTCTGAGCATGCCGGATGAGTTCGAACCAACGCACAGACTCGATGTCCCCAACTACAGGAACCCAGGGTCAATTAGGATGTATCCTGACGACGTGGAGGACCTTGTCCAATTTAATGTGCATGTACCATCGTCTGGCCAGCCACAAATAAAGATGGAAAACATTCAATGCATGCTGAAGGCCTACATTCTGCCTATAATAGGGGCTAGTTACTTCATTCCACGGGAGTACGAATTGATGCTACCGAGTCCTGGTCTCCGTCCCACCACCGGGTTGGCCCCTGGGTTCTGTATGTTTCCCAATGATGCTTTTCTCTCGGGACTAAGGTTGTCACTGCATCCGTTCATCAAGAGGGTATTGAGGTGGGGGGAGCTGTGCCCAATGCAATATGGCCCCAATTTGTGGAAGCATCTGATCTGCTTCATTCTGATGTGTCAGGAGAAGAGGGTCCCGCTGAAGCTCAAGTACTTCCGCACTGTCCTAGGGGTGAGCTCGCTCAGGGATATGGAGGGCATATTCTACATGTCGTCCCTCCCTCACAAGAGGGTAATGCATGGCCATCCGGATTCCATAAAGGGTGGAAGGAGAACTACTTTGTAGTTGGGAGCGAGGTGCCTTGGAAAATTCCTACGGCCTGGAATTTCTGTAAGCCGAACCACAAACCCCCGAGGTGGAAGGACTTGACGGAGGCGGAGTGGGCTGATGTAGATATACCTATCCTGGGCCGGACTGAGCTCAGCCGACCCATGTACATTTTTGTTTCATTCTTATCTAATTTTTTGCTTTTGTATTAAAATTCTGTTTTACTCTACAGCAATGGACCCGGCGAAGCTCGAGGCGAGGAAGGCCCTGCCGGCGTTGGCCCAGAAGAAGTGGTCCGATAAGGCGGCCCTGGTGGCGGGACCTGCCCAAGGGGCGGCAAAGGTATCTTCGGAGCCACCCCCTAAGAAGTCGAAGAAAAGCCATTCGACTCGAGAGGCGAAAGGGTCGGGGCCGAGCTCAAGTAGCCAAAGGGTTACCGAGGTCCTGAAGTCTGTGACCCCCGTTGTCCGTCCCGATGCCCGACGGATGGTGGGCGAGGTGGGGCTAAGGCCGTTCGCCCCGGACTGATCGGTCAAGGAGGGAGATTCCCTGGTAGATGGCCTGATCTCGATGGAGGTGGCTGATAAGCTCGCCACGGCTCGTGACTGGACCAACCTGGCGTCCGAGACTACGGAGACGGCCCACATAAGTGGGCTCAAGCTCAAGTGATGGTAAGTGTTAGCCTTGTTGACTGTTAATACTTTTTGTGCTGGGTATATATTCTTTTTTCTGACCCTGCCCATCTTGATCAGGCGCTGATGGTCGGGATGCAGATGAGGAGGTGCCTGGAGAAGGAGGTTCAAGCCGAGAAGCGGAATGCCGAACGGTACCTCCGAGAAGCGAAGGACCTGAAGGTCGAGCTGACGGCCGCTCAGGGGTCGATGCAGGCCCTCCAGGCCCATCTCGCCTCTCAACAGGACCAGCACCTCCGCAACTTGGCGGCGGCCCAGGGAAAGGCGACGACAGAGTAAGACGAGCTGGCGATGGCGGCTTCAGAAAAGGTGATTGCCACCCAAGACGAGGCGCATGATAGGGCGAATGAGCACTTTCTGCTCCTTTACCCCGAGGTGAAGATCGACCATCTCCAGTACGGGTGGGTGCCCCCGCACATCCGCTAACACCTGGGGGCGAGGGCGATGAGGCTCCGAGGGACCCTCATTTAAAGAAGGAGGTGGAGGGTGCGGCGGTCGACAAAGAGGTGCATGTCCCCCCTCCGTAGTAGTTAAAATGTTTCTTTTTTATCTCATGTATGTATATATATATATATATATATATATATATATATATATATATATATATATATATATATATATATTTGTATTGCCGAATGCGGACTGGTCATCGTGTTTTGTAATTAATACAATTGTGTTTTTGGCTGACCTTCCATGACTTGTGACTTTTTAGTGAATTGTGGTTTCCTTCCCTTTTGTCAGATGAACGAGACCCTGGGTACCGACCTCAATTCTGTCGAGGTTCGGCAGCTCCGAAACAAGTTAGAGTCCAAGGAAAGTGTCTTGTTCTACTATCACAAGCAGGCTCGCGATCGAGAAGCCGCGGTAAGCTATTTTATGAAAGTATAAGGAGCTCAGCTTGGAGGCGGCGCGTCTGAAGAAGGCAATTGCCGACTGCAATTGGGAGAGTGTCGAGACGAACTGGTCACTGTCCGATGCCTCCACCCGGTGATCGACCTCCGAGTCCGTTCTTTGTGAGGTCGTGGTTGAAAAGGAGCTGGAGATTCAGAGGTTAAAAGTCATGCTAGGTGTTGGTTAGTCTCGGTTTGGCCATCCTGGGGGAGGAGGCCCTTCTATTTTAGGTTCTTCACCGACCCTCTATCTGGAGATGGCGAGGCCCGCGGATGCGCAGAGCTTCGTGGCTGGAACATCGACAATGGCTACTCCCATGATGGCGGACGAGGTTGCTGGAGGACAGACCCATTCGACAGGACTCGAGATGGTTCCTGTGAGCCCAAAGAGCCTCGCGAGGGACTCTTAGGTAGGGGTAGAGAGAGCGTTATAGTAGTTCCCAATTGTACCGTATCCTTTGAAGGCATTTATAAATAAGATTTGATTTGTCCGCTCTTCTTGACTTTTTAGAAGAACTAGGATGTTGTGTAGCTTGAATCGAATGTCGAGCCCCTTGCTTGGTAGAAAACTAGGGCGTGGCTCGAGACCCATGCCGAATGTTGAGCCCCCTTAACAAGGGAGTGTTGTCGGGATGTGGCTCAGGGGCATTACCGAGCGCATAGCCCAGGTAGCTTAAGAAAGCTAGGGTGTGGCTTGAGATTAATGCCGAATGTCGAGCCCCCTTAACATGGGAGTGTTTTTGGGATATGGCTCGGGGGTATTACCGAGCGCGTAGCCCAGGTTGCTTGAGAAAGCTAGGACGTGGCTCGAGGTTAATGCCGAATGTCGAGCCACCTTAACATGTGAGAGTTGTCGGGATGTGGTTCGGGGACATTACTGAGTGCGTGGCCCAGGTAGCTTGAGAAAGCTAGGACGTGGCTCGAGGTTAATACCGAATGTCGAGCCCCCTTAACATGGAAGAGTTGTCGGGATGTGGCTCGGGGACATTACCGAGCGCGTGGCCCAGGTTGCTTGAGAAAGCTAGGGCGTGGCTCGAGGTTAATGCCGAATGTCGAGTCCCCTTAACATGGGAGATTTGTCGGGATGTGCCTTGGGGACATTACCGAGCGTGTGGCCCAGGTAGCTTGAGAAAGCTAGGGCGTGACTCGAGGTTAATGCCGAATGTTGAGCCCCCTTTCCTTTTCGCGCAAAAAATAAAAATATAGTAGAAACCAAGATTACATTTTATTATTTACAAAGAAAAAAGGAAAAGCATGTAAGTGCCGATTACAATGGATTGGCTTCATAGGTTTAACCCTCTCCTTCGAGGAACTTAATGAGGTGCTCTGCTTTCCAGGATCTCTTGATTATCCAGCCCCCCAGGCCTGCGAGTCGGTATGTACCAGGACGTACCACTTCGGAAACCTTGTAAGGGCCCTCCTAATTAGGCAATAGTTTCCGCTTTCCTCTAGGGTCGGATACCACAAGCTTTCTGAGCACGAGGTCACCTTGTTTGATGTCCGTCGGGCGGACTTTCTTGTTGTAGAATTTCTCGATCCTCTATTGGTATATGCTTCTTCGAATGGCGGTGTTGTGCTAATCTAGATACCTAAATAAATAGATAAACCTAGACACAAATTATAAAAACCTCGCAAGTGCACGAATCGTTTATAGAATCGTAGTAATAGCAAGGGTCGATCCCACAGAGATTGTAGACCTCAACTTACTAATCAATAAAACTAATAATAAAAATGAATAAGAGTTGTCATAATATTCTAAAAGAACTAAAAGATTAAAACTAAGAAAGATGAGTCTGAATCACAAATATCTCTTGAATAGTTGGGTTGTTGATCTCCACCAATAGTTAATAATGCTAAGTTACCTTCTGAACTTACTTCTAATTACTCATGTTTGTTCACTTCAAGGGCATGGTATCTACTCCTTAAAGTAATGTTTCCCTAAGCCAAGAATTAGGCATGGTATCTACTCTAATTCGTTTCTTTCCGTAAGTATCTAGCATGGTATCTACTAAGTTATACTTAGAGAAAACATAAGAACAGTGGAAACGAACAAACACTTAAAGTTCTAGAAATTGGTATCAGATCTAGATCCTCTAAGTTGATTGAACCAAGAACCCCTAAAGATTCTTTTGTTACAAATTATGAGCACGAGATTCGGTCGAAAATAGCATTACATAACTACGGTTTCGATCTACCCAACTATGAAATTAGTTCCACATAATAATAACTTTATTGCTTAACAAGTTTGAATACATGATCAACATAAAAGAATAAAGAGAGAAGAAGAAATAAACTAATGGATTCCGGCAATATGGTCGACTGGCTGTCACACAGTCGACTGCCTTCTGGTTGCTGGATCTTCTCTCTCCCTCTTCGATGTTGATGGAGTGATGCTCTTGATGTTGTTCAGGAACTTCGTGATTGAGTCGCTTCCCAGAGATATATGATCGTCTCGGATGAAGTCGTTCTCTTCTGATATTTATAGAGTACGGCTGAGAATTAGGGTTTCCACTTTTTCAGGAAGATCCTTCTTTATTTGATTTGATGATTAATATCTTTCTCTTTTCTCCTTTCCTTCCTTATCCGTTCACCACGTCCACTTGGAAAATACCCTGTCTCTAGATTTGATTCTTTGTATAAAATCTTGATCCAAGTAGATTTGAAATTAGATGCAGGTGTATCTTTGAAGATCTTATCTGTTTACTCCGCCGCAGACCAGTCGACTTGTCTTCGAACCAGTCGACTGAGTCGAGACTTCTGAAGATTTTATCTTTGATCAGGCCAGTCGACTGCTCTTGGGAATAAGTCGACTGTTCTTCTGCATTTTTCTGTGTATCATCTTTGAAGTCCTGAATCTGCTTCGTTTTGCTGTTTTATGCTGTTTCCTATGGAAAAGAGAGAATAAGAGTTAAATACCATATATAGAGCTTTTAAATGTCTAATTATATTAAGATTATTGCTCTAAAATGTGAATAATAATGTGTTCATCAGGCGGATCTTTCCCGGACCTCGTCGATGAGGTCCTGGTTGGCTCTGATGGCTGAGGAGTTATCATCTTTGTCGAAGGCCAAGACCCTTGGTGAAGGAAGGCCAATCTCTAGGGGAATAACGGCCTTGGTGCCGTAGGTGAGGTTGAATGGGGATTCGCCCGTGGAGATCTTCTTAGTTATCCAGTGCACCCAGAGTATGTTGGGCAGTTCGTCGACCCATAGTTCCTTTGGTGAATTATCTAGCTGCTTTTTGAGGCCGTCTAGGATCTGACGGTTCACATTCTCAGCTTGGCCGTTTGATTGAGGGTGGCATACCGATGAGAAGCGTTGCTAGATGCCGATGTCTTCGCAGAACTTTCAAAAAAAAAATTTGCCACGAACTGGGTCCCGTTGTCGATGATGAGCACCTGTCGGATCCTGAACCGACAGATGATGTGCCTCCAGAAGAATTGTTGAGTTTGGTGCTCGATGATAGAGGTCAAAATTTCTGCCTCGATCCACTTAGTGAAGTAGTCGATGGCCACCACCAGGAATTTTCTTTGACCCGTTGCTTGTGGGAAAGGGACCGACTAGGGCCATCCCCCATATAGCAAAGAGGGTCGGACTAGCCAGGGATCGGAGGTTGTCCTGCGGGAGTCTCTTCACCGATGAGAATCTTTGGCAAGGACCGCATCTCTTAACGAGATCCTGGGAGTCTAATAACATGGTCGGTCAGTAGTACCCGTGATTTAGGGCCTTTCCGGCGAGCGATCTGCTCCCCATGTGATATCCGCCGATCCCCTCTTGAAGTTCCTTCAGAGCGTACCTGGCCTCATCATGGGCAAGGTAGTGGAGGTAGGGCCTGCCGTCAGATATCGTGTACGAGCGCTTGAAGAGTGTCTCGTTGATCAGGGTGAAT
This sequence comes from Hemerocallis citrina, assembly GCA_017893485.1. Lineage (NCBI taxonomy): Eukaryota > Viridiplantae > Streptophyta > Magnoliopsida > Asparagales > Asphodelaceae > Hemerocallis > Hemerocallis citrina. Next base: position 79,486,988 of record CM030363.1, on the reverse strand, counting down.
CTTTCAGAGCAGACTCTGATCCTTCTTGCCTCGGACCGGTCTTGAGGGAGCTCACCCTTCGAAAGGAACTTTCGAATGGGCATCGTTCAGTTGTCTGGTTGAAAATCCGTGGTGAGGCAGGAGGCTTCAGGGAGGTCGATGCTGGGCTTGAGGAGGACTTCGATCAGAATGGTACGGTCGAGCCCTTCGAAGGATGATGAGGCGAGCTTCAACAATGAATCCGCCTAGGCATTCTGCTCCCTAGGAATTCTTTCTACCGAGTGGTATTCAAAAGACGCCAAGAGATGATGGACTACCGCCAAGTATTGACCATCCGAGCATCGCGAGCTTCGTACTCCCTAGCGATCTGGTTGACCACGAGCTGGGAGTCGCTAAAGACTTTGATGTGTCTGCATCCGGCCTTGTGTGCTAGGTGAGCCCAGCGATCATAGCTTCATATTTTGCTTTGTTCGAGGCCGGAAAATTCAGACGGAGAGAGTACTGAAGGACGAGATTGGGTCTGTCTCTTGGATGTCGAATGGCTCGGGAATAGTGCACTCTGTGATGAATTCGGCGAGGGCCTGCCTCTTGATTGCTGTCCTGGGCTGGTAGTTGATGTCGTACTGACTCAGCTCGATCGACCACTTGACCAAGCGGCCGGAAGTTTCGAGCTTGTGAAGTATGGCTTTGAGAGACTGGTCTGTAAGGACCTGAATAGAGTGGGCTTGAAAATAAGGGCGAAGCTTTCATGTGGCCATTACCACTGCGTATGCCACCTTCTCCATCTTAGTGTATCTGGTCTCTGCCGGAAGAAAGACCTTGCTCACATAGTTAATATTCAAGGTCGTCCACATGGTCCTGACCTCGCCGGCTTTTGACGAGCATGTCGTCGACGTATACTTCCATGTTGCAACCGATCTACTTTTTGAAGACCCGGTTGACGAGTCTCTGGTAGGTGGCTCTGGCGTTCTTGAGCTCGAAGGGCATGACCCGGTAACAGTAAAGGCCTTGGTCGGTAACAAAAGACGTCTTGTCAATGTCAGGAGGAAACATGCGAATTTGGTTATAGCCTGAAAAGGCATCCATGAAGGTCAGCAGCTCGTGACCCGACGTCACGTCGATTAGGGCGTCGATGCTCGGGAGAGGAAAAGGATCTTTTGGGCATGCCTTGTTAATATTTGTGAAGTCTGTGCAGATCTTCCAGCTTCCGCTGGCCTTCTTCACTATCACGATGCTAGCCAGCTACTCGAGGTAGCTGACTTCTTGAATGAACCGAGCGGACAACAGTTTGTCCACCTCCACCTTTAGGGCTTATTGCCTCTCCGGGGCGAACTTGCGCCACTTCTGATGATAAGTCTTGGAGCCCGAGGCAACGCTTAGTCGGTGCATGATCAGATCTTCGGAAGTCCCAGGCATGTAGGACAGAGTCCAGGCGAAGAGGTCGATGATGCAGCAGACTCAATCAATCAGGCCCGGCTTCAAGTCGGGGGGGCAGGGTGCGGCTCACACGGAAACATTTGGATTTGTCTTCCGCCTCGAACGAGACTTCCTTCAGTTCATTCGCCGATTCTGACTCCGGATGGTCCCTCTCTTGAGGGAGCTCAACTGCGTCGAGAGGATATACCCCGCCCCCAACCGCAGTCATGTAGCATGCACGTGCTGACTCCTGATTACCTCGGACGACCCCAACCCCAAGGTTGGTGGGGAATTCCAGTTTCAGATGGTAGGCCGAGGGGACGGCCTGGAACGAACAGAGCCCTGGTCAGCCGAGGATGGCATTGTATGCCGCCTTGATGTTGACCACCATGAAATCCATCGACTCGGTTCGAAGGATGGGGGTCGTGCCTGCCGTTACATCTAGTGTCACAATCCCTTCAATTTGTACTGGGACGCCCAAAAACCCATAAAGGGTGTAACCGGCCGGCTTCAACTTTTCTCGAGGGAGTTTGAGGTTCTTAAATGCTTTCAAGAAAAAGATGTTAACCGAGCTACCGTTGTCCACCAGAATACGACGAACCTCAAAGTTGGCCATCAGGATACGGCGAACCTCAAAGTTGGCCATGAAAATACTGATGACGAGGGCGACGCAGTGCGGAAGCCGGTTGCCTTCGAGGTCTTCTCCAGAGAAGGAGACCGCCCACTGCTGAACCCAAGGGGAGGGATGGTCTCTAACAAAGTTGACCTCTCGGACGAAGGCCTTGCGAGAGGTATTGGATTCCCTCCCATGGGTCTGTCACAGATGCATTGCAGGATAGCCTGTCCCCCTGTTTCCTCGGGTTCAGGGTCCTGCTCGGGCCACCGATTGGTCGTCCGTGGAGGAGACGAAGGCCTCGGGCTCCTCGATCCTCTCCGATCTTTGGGATTGGCCCGGGCAAACTCCCTCAGATACCCTCATTGGATGAGGGCTTTGATCTCATCTTTGATGGCTCGGCAATGATCTGTCTCGTGCCCGGTGTCTCAGTGGAAGCGGCAGTAGAACCTTGGTCTCGCTTATTGCCATTGTTGCTCAGTCGGGGAGGGAATCGGACGATCCTTTTATCCTCGATCTCCATCAAAATTACCAAGACGTTCTGGGTCAGGGGCGTATATCTCTCGAATCGAGGGACTGGAGGGACCTTCTTGAGACCATCTGTTTCTTTTGCAGGTTTCTTAAAGGGCTCGGTGTCAACGGCCTTACGCTTCCCCTTAGCCATAGCTTCTTTGGCACCCTCCAAATTGAGGGCCTCCTCGGCTCGAATATACTTCTCGACCCTGTTGAGTAGGTCGGGAAAGTCCACAGGTTGCTTTTTTGGCTAAGAAAGCCTTGAGCTGGCTGTAGCGGACATTGTGTTGGAAGGCTGCGGAGGCAACACCCGCATTGAGGGAGGAGATAGACCTCGCCTTGGCGGTGAATCCCCGAACGAACTCATGGAGGAATTTCCCATCCTTCTGTTTGAGGTCCAGAAGGGAAGCGCTCGTCTTCTCGACCTTCCTGCTTGTCACGAAGTGGGCTAGGAAGTGCGCTTCTAGTTATTCGAACGAGAAGACCAAGCCGGGGGTAAGTTTTGAGAACCATTCCCGAGCTGGACCACGAAGGGTAGCAGGGAAGGCACGGCAGAGGAGGGGATCCGCAGCGCTGTGAATCATTATGAGGGTCTTAAACCCCTCCATGTGATCAGCGGGATCACCCTCGCCATTGTAGGTCTCGAATTGAGGAGGCCTAAAATTTCGGGGATCTCGGCTTCTAGGATTTGGGGGGGGGGGGGAATGGGAATCCAGTTTGCCGATGACCGTGACCCGATATCGATCCACCCTCACCGAGATGGGAGAGGCGGTTCTCCAACTCCTGTAAACGCCGAAGAACGGCGCCTGCCTGTTCCTGGGGGCGGGCCGATCCTTGGGATTCTCCACCCCCTGTTCTTGGCCGTGGGTCAGAACTGTTGCAGACCTCTGTGCCCTAGCCGCTTCGGATGGCTTGGAGGACTTTGTCCCGAAAATTTTGGAACTCGGCCCTAGTGACGGGGGTTTGCCCTACCGGGTCCTGCGGGGGCGGAGGTCCATTGGGGGGAGCGGCTGTGTTCTGGATCGCGCTCTTGGGATGGCCATCGGCAATGGTTTGAGACCAAGTTGGAAGCGGCCCCCTTGTCCGGCTGGCTTGCCGATCTAAGATGACGCGGCGTAAATCAGTCGCATTCAAGGGCCTGGCCGCGTCGTTGACCCGGGGTTGGTTGGAACCCTGGGCATCCGTGCGGCTGTGATGTGGAGGGTCCGGATGTCGTGCCGAGGTGATGGCCCTTCTGGCCTTGGGAGCCATGGAAGAGCTCGGACTCGAAGTGACGTCCCTGACTGGGCTCGATCTGGCAACAGTACTAAGAGGATTCCCACAGACGGTTCCTATCTGATGCTGTTAGTTTTTGGGGTGTAGGGGCAGTAGGTGTGAGTTCTTGTAATTTGGGGTGTATTTTTCATTTATAATGTTGGAGAACTTTGTATGTTGTGGTTGGTTGGAGAACTTTATCACTTTATTATGTCGGTTTGAAGGATTTATATGGATGCACAATTGCGATTGTTGTTTGATAAATTTTGATTTTTGTTGAAATTTTTGCATTGCAACATTTGAGGTTGATATTTGTGCTTTTAACATTTTTCAAACCGAGTTCGAGCTCGAATCGAGCTTGAGCGAGATCACACGAGCCAAGTTCGAGCTTCACCGTTGGAGTTCGAAACGAGCTCGAGCCGAGTTCGAGTTCGATAAAAATGGGTTGAGTTGAGTTCGAGCCTTATGATACTTGGTTCGGCTCGGCTAGTTTGCAGCCCCGAACACCTCTCAATTTATTTTTACACCAAAGTTTATATTGTTTTATTAGTTTTCTTTTTTTGTGACAAAAATACTCGCATTGTATCTTTATTTTATCTTCTTCTGTATCCTAACACCCAAAACCCTATCCAATCAGCTTCATTTTTATGTCTCTCACAATCTGTAAGTGGTCTCTCTCTCTTTCATCCTTTACTTTCTCACAAAAAAAGAAAATTATTAAAATAATATCAAGTTTGGTTTAAATTTTAATCGGGTGGTTTTATAGGTGAGTGTTAAATTGTAGACAACATTCTCTGGTGGTTTTTTTACAATATTAAATTTAGTGTGTGGCTTTTTACGGAAAAAAAACCTAAATTTTTTTGGAGAAGCAGCTTGGTTTTCTAGATGGCCTTCCCGGCAAAAATCTTTATGTTGAACTTCGCATAAAATTCTGGTTGATGCTATCTTTTTCTTCACTATTTTAGATAACACACTAGTACTGAAAGTTTATCTCACCTACTCTACACTTATTTTATAGAGTAATGCTACATCCACTACCAATTTTACTACATTTTTCTTCACTATCTTAGGTGGCACACTCCAATAGGTAGGAAAGATAGAATAGGTGGGGGAACTCTCCAATAGGAATATGCCACCTAAGATAATGAAGAGAAATATAGTGAAATTGGTAGTGGCTAAAACATTACTCTATTTTATAATAACATCTATTAATAATGTGACACCTAAGATAGTAAAGATAAATGCACTGATTTTGATTTTGGTAGATGTAACATTACTCTAAGATTATAGGACTGTAGGAGTGGATTTCCTTTAAACCTGTCATCCGACATGATATGCTATTCTCAATTATCTGAGAACAGTGTATGTGCACAGATTTGAGAGGATCTAGAGCACATAGTCACAGATCACATGCGAATTGATCGATAACGAGATTTCCGATTATATTTCCACATAACATCGGGACAATGAGACTTTCCATTTATATTTTCTACATAACGAAGATTTTCTCATAACAATTTATAGACTAAAGTTTACTAGTTATCTGCACGCGCACGATACACGCTATAATAATTATGTCGTAAATAATCTCTCCTTTCCTTTCAAGTTTTAGGTTGTCTAGCTAACATATAATCACAATGTCAATCTTATTTCAGCGACAATCAAATTTATATATCTCTAGTATTTTAATGGAAGAGTTTGTCACTAAACAAACTTTATTTGTAACCAAATAAACACATGTATTGTAACCTAACAAACACGTGCAATGCACATGCATAACTAAAATAAATGAGATCTTAGGTTCGATGTCAGGCAACGTCAGAATTTTTTAAATATATATATATAATTATAAAGCCGTGCATTGCACTTGTAAATTACTAGTGTTGATAATTAACCAGTATAATAAACAATACACTTAAACCAATAATTTAATCTAATAATTTTAAACAATCGTAAAAAAAACAACTAAAAATTCAAGCTTTCTAAAACTAAAAATCATAATTTCATCTAAAAACCCAAACTTTCTTGAACAACAATCACAATTTCATATTATTTAAAAAAAACAATCACTATTTCATCTAATAAATTCAAACTTTATCAACATATCTCTTCCGATTCAGCTTCACTTAATTTAAAAATATGAAACACACAAAAACAAACAAACAAACACGCATCATTTAAAAATCACCATTTCATTTTATAAAACAAAATTTCTCAATCAACAAAGTCATATCATTTCAAAAAACAATAAATGTTACATCTAAAAATTCAAACTTTCTCGACATACCTCTTCTGATTTCTCGCTCCCCGTTTTTTTCCCTATGCACAACAATTCTACCTCATTCAATCAGAGTGTGAAGAAATTTTTGTACCTGATTCATGTTTGGATATGACAACACCTTCTCATGGCCAAATCATTGTAGAATTCACTGATGTCGTCGTTGTGAAGGTCGAGAAAGATGAGGAGGATGGGATTAGGGTCGTGGGTTAGGGATGCATGAGTTTGAAAGTGACAGCGGCGTTGCAACAGTAGTAGTGTGACAAGAGTGACGATGCGACGATGGTGATAGTGCGATGGGGACGACGGTGTGACAGGGCGGGGGCTGCGACAGTGGTGGTGGTACGACAACGGTGGTGATAGTGCAATGGGGATGACAGTGTGACAGGGCGGGGGCTGCGATAGTGGTGGTGGTACGACGGTGGTAAGAGTGCGACAAAGGAGGGGGTGTGACGACGGCTGTGATGTGACAGGTGCGACTGGAGGGGTGCGACTATTGTGACGCGACCACGGTGCAAGAGAGAGAGGAAAGGATTAATGAACAGTTAGATTTAGGTTTTACTGTGGAGCGATTTTCAGGAATTATTTATTTGGATTTTTTTATTTTTTATTTAATAACCTGAACATGCGTTGTACATGTTGATGTACATGTTGAGTTGTGTACACAATCCCAATTACACAATCCCAACCCTATCGTTATAATATTAGAGATGTAAAAAATTCTTATCATAACACTATTCAGTGTGCAAACAGAAACCGAAGATGTACACAGAAAAAGACAACGGAATCAATAAAGAACAAAGAACGAAGGTCTTCTCATACTAGTTACTAAGTTAGGTTGAAAGAAGGCAGATACTGAGCAGAGCAAATTACAGACATTAGTCCTCAAAATTCGAAGCAATGTCTACCGTTCTGAGAGAGGATATTCATATTCACCAACACATGCAAGGAATAATATGAAATGTTAGGTTCCAAGGAGGAAACCAACCTCAAATTTGACAACAAAGCGAGAAAAGCTGCCACTAGCAGCATGCATCCTCCATCTCTTCGTACTCAGCAACAACTTTTAGTTACTAAACATAAAACACAGGTGAGAATAATATTGCACCTAGTAGCACATGAATGTAATGCACATGAATGTAATCAAAGAATCTTAGAAATGTCACAATTTTCACTACATGGTCTGCTCCCCATCACACAACCTGATACGCCCAAATCAACTACACACTGGAAACCCACAAACCCAACCTACAAGACCCAGTATGGGCCCATTCAGAAGCAACCTTGATTCACAGACAATCATATAGTATTATGACTATATCATATTATATACTATGTACTCCATATGACACAGACGTTTTTCTTTGGTATTAACCACAAATGGACTGTTGGATGTCGACTCACTCAATGCCCCTCTTACACCTACATTACCATCGAAAAGTGTCCATGGGAATTTGCATATAGCCTCTCTTCATGGTGATTCCTAGGTCAAACAGTAAAGAGCAAAGCGGGTTTCACGCCATCAAACCAGTCATTCAAGCAGCAAGAACTATGATCACGATAAGTAGGATAACCCCAAATATCACCAAGAGCAAACATGTCTGCAAATAGCAACGAAAACGAAATCAACTTTATATTAACAATTTTCTTAAAAGATAATGCAAGTGAAGAACATAATTTAATAGCCGAATAGATACCAACGTACCAGAGATGAGTTGGACTTCTGTGTTTTGGCCGCTTTTGCAAGTTGGGTTTTTGCCTGTGCAGTGGCTGCAAGGGAGTTCTCAATATTGGAGTCGATGTCATCTGCCATGTACAATTAAGAAGCTAATTAAGATTACAATTAAACCTAACTTACCATCAGTGCAAGGACAGCTAATTCATATCAGCTTACCAATCATAGCCCCTTGATCGTGCACCAGCACAGCAAGATCTTTAAAAATCTCATTCACCTCACCAATTTGTTGTTGAATCTCTTGTATCCCTTGCTCTCTCTCCTCGATGATTGCCTCATTGAAGACAATCTCATTATCTAATAGTAGTACCTCTTGCCTGAAATTTCATTTAAAATACTAATCAGCAGAGAGGAGAGACTTTTGAACAAATGACATTTTAAGTTGCATAGCATGCATGATACATAGTAGTACCTGTTGCCTGAAATTTCATTTAAAATACTCATCAGCAGAGAGGAGAGACTTTTGAACAAATGACATTTTAAGTTGCATAGCATGCATGATACATACAAACAAAGGTGATCATACTGCTCTATGCCCTTTGGCAATTTGAACTGAAAATTAACTTGGGTTTACTCAAACCTTTCTCTCATGAGGAAGTCCTCACTCTCAGGTGGCCTAAAATTAAACTAATGAATAAGTTCCAAGCGGATGACATCTTAAGACACCCAACCAGGAGCTTAAATAAAAGTATGTGTAAAATAGATTTTTTTTAAAAAGAGATTTTCTACCTAATACTGCTGAACCTTACCTCAAACCCGGTGATAAATAGACAGGGATGGGGCATTATATTATATAGAAGATAAGATCTGGAGTTTTAATGGTAATCAGTAGGGTTCCTGTCAAATCCTGGACCCCCATAGAAGATCTGGGGTCCAGTCTGTTGTAACTGGATCCATCGCAGCCAGATTGCAGGCAAGAGTAATCACAAGGAACCTGAGGTCAGGCAAACTAAGGAGTGATTTTCAAAAAAGCAGTCACATTTTCAACAGCAGAACATAGATGTACATAGGGCTGCAAACGAATCGAGCTATTCGCGAGCTATTTGGCTCGAGCTCGGTCAAAGCTCGGCTCGAACCGAGCTCGAGCACAAAACTGAGCTCGTTTCCTTAACGAGCCGAGCTCGAGCTTGGGGTTTTCTTTTTTAGGCTAAGCTCGCGAGCTATTCGGCCCGAATACGGTCAAAGCTCGGCTCGAACCGAGCTCGAGCTCAAAACTGAGCTCGTTTCCTTAACGAGCCGAGCTCGAGCCTGAAGGTATTTGGCTCGGCTCGGCTCAATTGCAGCCCTAGATATACATGATTCAAACAAGATTCTTGTTGCCTCTAAATCACTTCATCTTATTGCATGTGAAAAGCACTTCTCAACATCTATATGCTTCGGAAAATAAAGTTGAAAATTGTATTTCAATCGAACAAAAACTGCAAAACCTAGCTGTGCTTTTACAAATAATACACTGGCAGAGGATTTTGATATTTAGCAAACATATACCTATTCTAAATTGTTTGGCAGTTCTGCTCATATTCTTGTTCCCTAGCAACTCTTCAAGCCTTACATATTGCAAGTTACCCCAAATGAAATGGCTTAATGGCTAGCCTCAAGGTTTCAGATTGAGCTATGCGGTGGCAGTGGGCCACTGCTTTGGTTAAACAGGCTTAAGTGTAGCTTAAGTAGAATAAAGTGTTAACATTCAATTAGGGTTATGGCCGGGAGATTAGGAGAGATAGAAGACGGGTAATTTGGTGGTTTTACTACTCGTTCCGTTCAAGTTAATGGAATATTCCATGAATTTGGATAGTTATTAACAATATGGAGTTTATTGGAATGTGTCACATTGCGAGTTACATAGAAATTGTGATTTGTGAATGACGTGTATGGAAGAAAAAAACCCTTTTTAAATAAAAAGAGGATTATGATATTTGGAGCTGGTGCATTTAACTATCGTGAACTTGCTTGGCTTGTCATTAACATCTGGCAGTAAACATGAATATAATTGCTAAACTGGTATTACACGGTTGACATAATGATATTTTCATTTATTTGTATTTTTCTCTCTAATACAGATGTACGATAACTATATATTTTTAGGAATACTTAATGACAATAGCAAAAATATTGGAAGTATTTTCGGAAGAAGATGTTAAAAGAAATCCCTCATACCAAAATTTGGTGACAGTTACTGGAATTCATGTTAGGTCAGTTGCTTGAGGAGAAATCTTTCAATGTATGTCCCAAACCGTATTAAAGATGTTTGTGATAAGTATCTGAAGACTAACAGAAAGCTAAGTTGTATCCATGTATAAAATGAATACTAAAGAATGCCAGTTGTGAGTCCCACTCCATAGTAGACGATCATCAACCAAGCAAAATGAAGAGAAAAAATCATGTCACCAACCCAAAATTTTGAATAAAGGTTCTGGTACCATTTTTGTTACTAACACAAATAGCTATACACCAAAGAAAGAACAGAACAGCAAAAATTACCTTCTAGATTCCACAAGCACAGCGTGCTGTTCAGGTGATTTATCAGAACTAACATCTATCTCACTTGCAGTATAGCTGTCAAAGCAATAGAACTACAAAGTTACATAACAGCAATAAAAGACACCCAAGAATGCACGAAAATCAATGTAAATTGCAGTAAATAAAATCACATTATGAGACTTCTTAATAGATTAAATGCCAATCTCTCACAACTAACAACTTTTTGTAAAGGCTGATAACTTATTAGATCCCTACAATTTAAAACATTCACTAGATATCCCTACAATTTAATGCCAGCAACTTTTTCCTTTCCATTCAATTTGCAGGGCTCTCTAAATCTTTCATATTACCAGTATGGAGAAGGTTCAAATTTTGTTCATAATGAAGAAGACTTTTGGTGTATAAAATGATGAAGAGCAAGGTCACAAAACATGAAAAACGGAATTAAATGGTAGGTGGTATTTAGGTTAAATGCACGTTTGTAACCCTCATCTAATTACCATTTATTGAAACAGGTCGATGACCGTCATTAAATCCCTTTTTTTTTTTCCATTTTCTAAAACACAAGAAGAAAACTACAATAGCTTCACATGTTTGCAGAGCATATGGCATGAATCAAGAGAAGAATAGTCATAACCGCTCAGTCAGATTGGGGCAATGCACGCCATACATCATGATTATCACTACCTAAGATACAAAAAGCCACATGGCTTGGAGATCACTAATTTATCAATCATCAGGCTACAAAATGAACAATTAATGGAACAAATAGGACAATTTATGAATGGGTAAGAAGTCTCCAAACCAGTTGATCTTTACATATCCATCTTAACATGGAGATCATGATGAACAGCATAGATGGATCGACATGGACAAGCCAACCAAGTGATTGTGACAAGTCCATCTGAGAAAATTTTCTAATAAAGATATAATGGGCTCCACAGTATATGTACTCATATATACATATCAATATATGGATACATTTTCCAACCATGTACACATACATCAGTATGTTTAAATTTATAGGGTTCCAGTCATAAGGACTTCAAAGAAAATAAAGATTCATACAGTTGATTTCAACAGAAGGTCTTGTAACTTCCAAAATCTGTCTATTCTTCTCGGGTACCAGCAGATTCAGGTTTGATTGACTTGTTGAACAACCCTCCCTTCAGGGAATCATGTAGGAACATTCATTTGCACACTAACTTATCTCCATAAAAGTTGCAACTTCCAAACAATGTTATTCAAATTACCAACTAAGATTTTTAAAGCTTCTCTCTATTTGACTCCTTGTACATAAGGACAGTCAACCACACATCACAAACCAGAAAAGACTATTTCAAAAGTAATACATTTTAAGAGTAGTACTAAAATATCTGCATAAACAACCAGGTTCTGTTAAGCATTCCAGATATAGATACCTTGATGGAAGAACTGCTTGGGGAACAAAAGGGGCATATGCTGTTTCTCTCTCAACTGCAAGCCTTTGAGCCTTCTGGAACTGATTCAAAACTGCTTGGAAATCTTTTGCAAGTTTAGCATCAGCGATCTTTTTGTCTGCCTGCAGTGCAAACTCAATGACTAAGTTCAATCTTTATCATAAATCATGTAGATTATACGCCAGAGAACCAGTCTCATATATGAAACCATTTATTAATTTCGTTATTTATTCACTCAAACCTAACAATTCCAGATGGCAACAATAGTAATAAATCAAGAAAAATTTTCCTGTAAGTTCAACCAATGATCAATCATTAAAATATCAAAAGCAAGAAACTAGTCAGAAATGCATATATTTAAACTTCACATTAGAGTTTAGGAGTTGTTGGGAGAGGCAGAAGCCCTAAGCAACGCCTAATAGATAAAAGGATTCATGTAAAAACTAAAAAGAAGCAGATAAGATTGATGGCAGAATTGGGGAATTTAAAATTAACCAGTCCAGTCGAGAGGTTTCACACAGTTGGGAAATATAAATTTTACCAAACATGTTTTCTACAAACTATAACCAAAATTTAATTACGATTTTTTTAATCAATGTTCCTTGGAAAGTAATTCATCAATTATTGCCCAGTAAAGCTTGGTGTCTATTTTATATAAGATAAAACTATACAACGGAAAATTTGATAGCACATGATTTTGGCCCGCTTGAACCAACCAAAAGATACCACAAACCAAATGTATTGCATCTCAAAACTAACAGATAAGGTTTCACAATAACTGTATCAGAAGAAGACTCATCTCCTAAGAAAAACTGAACCAACCAGGTCAAAAGCTGTATGTAAGGCCCAACCTGGCTGATCCAATAAATAATTTACAACCACTGGAACCCCAAAGTCAATAAAAACAGTTCCGGGCACAATTTTTTCACCCTGAAGCATCAATGGAGTTCCAGGCCAAGCAAGGCAAATGATGAATTGCCCGCACATGGTAGAACACTCTAGAAGAAAGCCGAGGAGAAGGCAATCATACAAAATCTCAAGAAAGATGCACAAGACAATTATTAAAGGTAATCATTAATGAACACTCACGCTGACTTCAGTGAGATGATCTGTCTCACTAGCTTGTTTAAGCTTTGCAGAGGTATCTTTTACCAACTGTACAATATGCAGTCTGGTCTTGTGCCTGCCAGAAACACAACAATGTTAGAAAAGCACAACCACCGAATGGCATCCAACAATATCAACCACAAATTTCTACAGAGACATATCATATGCATTTGGAATCTTAACCTAAGCAAAAGTTTTAGTAGTTCAGAGGGATTGACTAGGGAAAGGCAGAAGCTATTGAGATGCATATAAAATATTTCTTCCTCAGTAGTCAGTTACAAAATGCTGAAAGTTTACTAAATACTAAAGAACAAAAGTGAAGGAAGGCTGTAAGAAAGGTTTTATTGAGATGAATCCGAACACCCGGACATTTATTTTGTAACTTGCTTGCTTTCAGTTCCGGTTGGAATATTTCACAGAATAGAACAACTCGTGTAAAGGTAATCCAGGGATTTGTCATCCTAATGATCATAGTGGTAAAGAAAAGTAAAAAAGATAATGGAAGTTTACTAAATACTAAAGAACAAATGTAAAGGAAGACTGTAAGAACGGTTTTATTGAGATGAATCCGAACACCCGGACATTTATTTTCAACTTGCTTGCTTTCAGTTCTGGTTGGAATATTTCACAGAATAGACAACTCGTGTAAAGGTAATCCAGGGATTTGTCATCCTAGTGATCATAGTGGTAAAGAAAAGTAAAAAAGATTATGAACAAGGATACTCTTAAATCTACATATCTTTTTACAATCTAATTGAAGGCCAGCATAATGTGGTATTATTGATGCAAATATTTTGGGTTGCCTAATAAGAAGACCTACATATCTCGTTTGCTCCTTCAATTTGTATAAACTATAACATACTTGTCCAGTTGTCCTTCACGAAATTGATCTTTTCTAATTCATTAGTCCACAATTGCAATTATAGCTGATAATGTAGGATGAAGTGATTACCATCTTATGCAGTTATTGCTGTTGGTTGGGTGACTTCTGGTGTCAAAGTTAAGTAGGTTTAGCTAGTGAAGTTGAAATGGGTGCTAGTTCATTCCTGTGCAGTTGTTGGCCTCATCATTGAGAAAGCTTCTGATAGCAATCTCACAAAGGTTAACTAAATAGTTTATTCGTTGGTTAGCATTACTTACATATTTCTAACGGTGCTCCCTGGCTCTCCGTGTGTCTATGTGATTGTGCAAGTAGTTCTATTTCTCAAGAAGTCTCTCCGATGCTTCTTCCATTTCTTACATTACTAGCTTCTCTCTCCCCTCTCTCAATCTGAATATTCTGATCTGATCTTCTCATATGAATATGTTTCATCTATTTCCTAGTTTTATTCAAGAAAACAAATAACATTCCCTCCTACATCTACTTCCACAAAAATATATTTGTATTGCATTCAATTGAAAATTATATATCCTCTCTGTGCGCGGAATTCCTTGAATGGGCCATTGATAATTTCTTTTAAGATCTACTTTACAAAATCCTGAACTTAAATTGCACGGCTTACAGGTTACCATAAAAACCATTCTATAAAATGAGTTCTTTTAAAAAAAAAAGGCTATTAACCATCACCAACCAAGAACCCTATTCCCACCCACAACTGCGACCTAGCTCTTGATTACAACAATAATTACGTAGAAGCTAGTGGCCACTGACTATAAAAGTTATCTATTACTAGCAGCTCTCTATAACACAAATAATACCCATAATTGTTCCTTCTCGAGTACCCGTAATTTCTCCTCCTCTATGAATCATGCACATGTCCTTACTTACCACTCCACCTCTAAAAATGATGCTCTAACAAACATATCTAATAGACGATAACAAATGAAAACACACACACACACAAAAGATACCAAAACCCCTAGTTACATCATGAGATCAACTACACAGCTGATTCTCAACTACATAAAAGAAAACATATTTAAATTTCAACTGCTCAACATCTATCCCATTGACATCGTAAGCTAATTATTCTTATCTAAAGTATCCTCGAATCTTTGATTTTTCTGCAACTCGAAATAATAAACTAAAATAAATTAGAACAAAGTTACCGGCCTATGGGGAAGTCGCGCGGAACGCACTGCCCTAAGAGTTGATCCGATGTCCTATGTGCAGACGTTTCTCAGATATGCTCCTAGTGGTAAAACCCCCGGTATCACCGGCGTCTTGCTGCCGCACACAACGTCGAGAGATTTGACCCGAACTTGTCCTTGCCCAGAACTGAAGAGGAAAATATAGTATCAGAATTGGTAGAGAATGGGCGAACGAGAAGAAGAGTTCCGTGGGAAAATATTTCTCAGTAGTTGTAAAGGGATGAGAAGATTGGAATTTATTTAGGCAGCCAAGTCTTTGAACGTCTTTGAACGTTGCTGATCCCACGCACAACGTGTAGAGAGAAAATGGCAAGAATTTCGGATCTGAATAACTGATCCAACGTTTGGAGAAAATAGTCAAAAGGTAAAAAACAAATAGCAAAAAGAGTTTTGGGCCTCAATCCGAACCCGAAGAGCAAATCGGATCGACATTCGGCGCCCGCAAGTGTGGGCGCGCACCCGTGCCCATTACGCGCGCCGAACCGAACAGGGCCGGGCGGCGGCGGCGGCGCGCGCGGGCCCACGGGTTCCCCACACCACACAAGTCTTCAAAGGGGTAAATGAGGGATTGTAATATAGCCATCCACAAGTCTTACATTACTACCGATGTGGGACTAAAATGCAAGGAGATTGGTTTTGCTCTAAACACAGCCAACAATCCCCCCCCCCCCAAAACCAAAGATCCGAAGACAAAGATAACAAAAGAATAATGATGGAGAAGTTCTGGGCAAGAGTATACTATGCATAAATGAGATAGACTACAGCCTTGAATCTCACGTAGTGACTATTGTCTTTGTCTGAAGAAGTGCATGATGGACTATGCCTTAAATCAGACTTCTTGAATCAGATTCAGAAAATCGCACACATAGTATGCTAGAGGTTCTTGGGTCTATCGGGTGGCGCTTTTGAATGGCCATGCGCATTTTTTCCATATTCATGAGAGTTGTCTGGGATCGTCCTGTCCCATAGTCGCAGCCTTCATGACCTCTCATATAGGTAAGTCCTCAAAGGGTTGGTAATCGGAGTCAACCCTACATAATAATGCTTGGACCTATTAAGAGTTTTAGAACTCATCCTAACCAGATCACACCGAAACACTGTCACCATAGGGATGGGATATCTTTGTACAACCTTGTACAGCCACCTGAGCATTAGTTTATGAGAATTTAATCTCTGAGTCAGTGTTCCATAATAGTTATCAAAGTCCAGCTTGTTTCTACCCATTAAACCGGCTTCTTGGGATCTCCAGTCAGACTCGGTTGGGTTGCCACTGCTGGTGACTTACTTATGGGCTTAACCCCATCCCCGTCAATGATTCTAGGATCAAAGCCCTAGACAGACCCTTTGTCAAGTGGTCTGCAAGGTTCTTTTCTGACTTTATATAGTCAAGAACCACATATTTGCCAAATAGGCTCTTGATTGACTTGAAGCGCAGCTGCAGGTGCCTGTTCATCTTAGCATTCACAGAATCATGCTTTAGTAGTTCTATAACAGATTTATTATCACAGTTTATGGAAATAGCAGGAACAGGAATATTAGCAACAGGTATATGCATAATCAAATTTCTAAGCCATTTAGCTTCTGTACAAGTAGTGTCTAAAGCTATCATTTCAGAGTCCATAGTATTTCTAGCTATGATTGTTTGTTTACATGAACCCCAAGAGATTGCAGCTCCACCTAGGATAAAAACATATCCGGTTGTGGATTTCACATCATGTGTGTCAGTTACCCAGTTTGCATCTGAATAACCTTCTATGATATCAGGGTGTCTAGAATAATGAAGTTTATAATCTATAGTACCTTTAAGATATCTAAATACTCTTTCTAATGCTGACCAATGTGACTGGTTTGGGTTACTAGTATATCTACTAAGTCTACCAACAGCAAATGCAATATCAGGTCTGGTTCTATTTGTTATATACATAAGAGAACCTATCATTTGAGAATATCTATGTTGTTCTACAGGTGAACATTCATTCTTCTTGAGAATGATACTACTGTCAAAAGGAGTACGAGCAGGAATCTTATCAAAGTACTCAAATTTCCTTAGCATTTTCTCAATAGAATGTACTAAGGAGAGAATATAACCCTCTTTGGATTTGGATACTTGCATTCCTAGAATCAGGTTGGCTTCACCTAGGTCTTTCATATCGAACATGCTAGATAGATAATCTTTAGTATTATTTGTCAACTCAAGTGTTGATCCTAAAATGAGGATGTCATCTACATATTAGCATATAATGACACAACTTCCATCAATGTTTTTAGAGTATATACATTTGTCATACTCATTTGGTAAGAAACCATATTCTAAAATCACTTTATCAAATTTGCTGTGTCATTGCTTGGAAGCTTGCTTTAGGCCATAAAGTGATTTTACTAATCAGCAAACTTTCTTTTCTTGACCTTTAGCAATAAAACCTTCAGGTTGCTCCATGTAGATTTCTTCCTCTAGGTCTCCATTCAAAAAGGCTGTCTTTACATCCATTTGATGAATTAGCAAATCATAAATGGATGCTAAAGCTAGAAGAGTTCTAATAGAGGCAATCCTAGCTACAGGAGAGTAGGTGTCAAAATAATCTAATCCTTTTTTCTGGGTGAAACCTTTGGCTACTAATCTAGCTTTGTATTTCTCTATTGAACCGTCAGCTCTAAGTTTCTTTTTGAAGAACCACTTGCAACCTATGGGTTTACTACCTAAAGACAGGTCTGCTAAATACCAAGTACTGTTCTCCATAATGGAGTTGTAATCGTTGTTGATAGCATCTTTCCAGAAAGAAGCATCAGGAGAAGATGTTGCTTCTTCGTAAGTTGAGGGATCACCCTCTATCAGATAAGTGAAGAAACCTTTCCCCTAAATTTCTTTCAATCCTACATCTTTTGCTTATTCTAGGTTCTGAGTCTTGATCAAGTTGAGAAGTAGAAGGTTGAGAATGGGAAATGGTAGAAGGAGCAAGGGAATGACTGGAGGGGTTTGAAGAAATTCTATCTTTAAAAGGGAATATACTCTCAAAGTAAACTACATCTCTGGCTTCTATGATGGTATTGTTAGAGATTTCATTTACTTCAGAATGAGTCACTAGAAATCTATTGGCATTGCTATCTAGGGCATATCCTATGAACACACATCTACAGTCTTAGGTCCAATCTTTCTCTTTTTAGGTTCAGGGATTCCTACTTTTGCTAGACATCCCCAGACTTTGAGATAATGGACTCTAGGAGTTCTACATTTCCATAATTCATAGGGAGTCTTATCCTTAGATTTACTAGGGATCCTATTTAGGATGTAGCAGGCTATCAATAAGGCTTCTCCCCATAAGTTATCAGGAGCACCTGAGCTGAGAAGCATGGCATTCACTATGTCTAACAGAGTTCGATTCTTCCTTTCAGCAACTCCGTTGGACTGTGGTGAGTTTGGAGCAGTCATCTCATGAATTATTCCGTGTTCTTCACAGAAGTTAGTCATTTCGTTTGAGGTATACTCTCCGCCACGATCAGATCTAAGGATCTTAATCTTTTTCTCTAATTGGTTCTCAGCTTCGGATTTGTAAACCTTAAATCTATCTAGAACTTTATCGTTGGTTTTGAGAAGGTAGGTATAGCAATACTTTGAACAATCATCTATAAAAGTGACAAAGTATTTCCTACCTCCTCAGGTCAAAACCCTATTTGAGTCACAAACATCACTATGAGTTGGTTCTAGAGGATCAGAATTCCTTTCTACAGATTTGAAAGGTAGTTTAGAATGTTTGGTTTGAACACAAATCTCACATTTGTGTTTATTATCTACAGGAGACTTGAAAATAAGAACTAAGTTCATCATCCTTCTAAGAGAACCCAGATTCACATGACCTAGTCTACCATGCCACACATTGGAAGATTCTACATTTGAGACAACAGGAGAAGGATCTGACATTTTATATAGTACTGAGAATAAAAAGACCATCCTTTACATATCCTTTTCCAACAAAAGACTCATTCTTAGAAAATACAACTTTATTGGCTTCCATTACAATCTTGAAACCTGATGCTACAAGAAGGGAACCACTAAGTTTCTCCTAACTGACTGGCACATGAAGTACATCATGAAGTGGCAGATTTTTCCCTGATGTCATCTTCAGATCTATTCTTCCTCTTCCTACAATCTGTGCCGTTGAGCCATCTCCTAAGGTTATGCCTCCACCACATGATTCCTGATAGTTTAAAAAACAGGAGTGATCAAATGAAACATGAACATTAGCTCCAAAATCCAACTACCAGTCGTCAGAATGGTAAGAAATATTAACAAAAGGTTGGTAAGTCACAGACCTGAAGGAACTAGAAGATCCATTCAGAATCATGTTGGCTTCTGGTTTGGTAGGGCCTTTTCCCTTATAAGGAGTCTTGATTGGTTCCTTCTTCCTATGAAAACAATTGAAGGATAGATGGTTTGTTCTTCCACAGACCAAACAAAACTTCTGTTGATCCTGAGTCTAACTGAAGTTTCTAGTTATATGGTTTTGCTAGTGTTGGCGGTTTTGGTGGTTTTGATGGTTTTGGTGATTCGGATGATGAGGCTGGAAGTTCTTCTTGAAGGAGTTCTTTTTGGGTTTGTAAGGATTATTAGGTTTGGGTTTGCCTTGGGATGATACTACAAGGTTTACCTTTGCCTTAGACTCATTTTTTGGGTTGGACCTTAGCCTAAGTTGAACTTCTGTTCTAATCTTCTTTAGGACTTGGGCAAAGGTAAGCTCACCTTGAGTATGAGTAAGCTCCTTCTTGACATCAGACCAAGAAGGAGGGAGCTTATCTATTAGGCAAGCTATCTGATACTCAGTAGAAAATATTGTACCTGTGGCTTGAATATGCCTCACATATTCTTGGAATTCATGGATTTGGTCATTCATAGGTTTGTTATCTACCATGAAATACCTATTAAAACCAGAAGAATTGAATCTTTCAATTCCAACATCATCACAACCATATTCATCTTCCAGAGCATCCCAAAGTTCTTTAGCGTTCTTATATTCAAAGAATACATCATAAAGAGAATCAGATAAAGCGCTTAGAATTCGATGAAAACAGTGAAAGTCTATTTCCTTAGGGGTTTTAGGTTTTTGGGAACTAGAGGGTTTCTTAGGAGTTTGAGAGGAAATAGGAGATTCGGGAACTTCTTTGCCAGACTTAGATTTGTCAAAATCAGATGTGATGGGTGTGGATCCATCAATTGCTGAGAGCAAACCTAAAGTGGTGAGCCAGAATTTCATCAGACTCTGCCACCTCTTGAAGTGGGTGTCATCAAACTTGGCTAGCTTAGCAATAGCAGTCTCTTCTTTCCCAGTCATGATTAGTATAGCAGTCTAGAGTCTGCAAGAATAATATTGTAGCTACTCCATAAAGGTGTCAGGGGCTCTAGAAAAATAGTTTAATGATCTTGCAAATCACCCTTAACAAATCTTTAGTCTATTAAGTTCTGATTAACTTGGGTTAGCAGTAGGATCGGTTCCCAGCTAGCGGTGGTCCGAAGATGCTTAAATACCGTGTCGCTTAGGGCTGTTTACACCTGGTTGACAGAAGGACCCTTTCAACTTGTTTCCAAATTTATCTTTATTTTTTAGAACTTTAGATTTCTTTTAAAGGAATTTGCAAAAGTCAATAAACTATTCCTTTATCTAAATGTTTAAAGAATACCAAGTAATATCTAGCACCACAAATTAATAATAGCCTTAATATTGTTATATAAGCAATAATGCTATTCACAATATAACAAGAATAATGTACTAACAATTAATTATACTAGCAAATTGATGATTGCAAATTTATAAAAACAGATTTATAGCGAGAAATATTCTAAAGCTTTGAGAATATTAAAATGAATCTAATAACACAAATGTTGGTGCCAACAATATTGTGATTAACAATAGATCAATACTTTAAGAATATTAAAGCTACAGATATTCTATAATGTGGGAATTTATAGTGATGCAATTTGTTAATAACAAAGTATGTGATCTATAAGTAATGTGAACAACACTTTATGAAAAAGAAAATATGTGTATATATATGTGCTAGGAGAAAATGTTAGTTCTAGGAGAAAATGGTAGTTCTAGGAGAAAAGTAATGTGAACAACACTTTTTAACTAGGAGAAAATGGTAGTTCTATCTGATTGGACCTGTACTTGGGTCAGCTAAAAATGTTATTTACGCATGGATAAACCCATGTACAAAAACTTGATGGATTTGGTTGTAGATCTTTCACTTTATTAAGTACAAGTTAAATGTTACGTACAGTTATTGTTGTAGGTAGTTAGTGATCAGCATCTATTAATAACTTAATTTCTCGCTGACAATAATTCTTTCTTATATTCTTGGATACAAATTGGATATATTCCTGATATTTCAGTATTGAGGAATCTCTAGGAGCTTTCCTGTGTTTGATGTTGTTTGTAATGCATATATATAATTCAGGCCTTCAATATTGATTTGGAAATGTCAAAATGTTTAATGTAAGGTTGAATTGTGCCACTGGTATGCAGTTTAATCAGTATATGTATGTGCTTGACAGATTAACAAAATGCAAATTTGTTTATATGCGCTAAATTTAACCAGTGCTAATCTAGTCGTGTTGAGAATTATTATTTTCCCAGTCCTTACAATATTTAATCATGTGTGTAATTAACAGAAGAACAGCAAGAACAATTAACAAGGTATATAGGCTCAACTCTTAGATTGTTATCTAAAGTATCCTCGAATCTTTGATTTTTCTGCAACTCGAAATAATAAACTAAAATAAATTAGAACAAAGTTACCGGCCTATGGGGAAGTCGCACGGAATGCACTGCCCTAAGAGTTGATTCGAGGTCTTATGTGCAGATGTTTCTCAGATGCTCCTAGTGGTAAAACCCCCGGTATCACCGGCGTCTCACTGCCGCACACAACGTCGAGAAATTTGACCCGAACTTGTCCTTGTCCAGAACTGGAGAGGAAAATATAGTATCGGAATTGGTAGAGAATAGGCGAACGAGAGGAAGAGTTCTGTGGGAAAATATTTCTCAGTAGTTGTAAAGGGATGAGAAGATTGGAATTTATATAGGCAGCCAAGTCTTTGAACGTTGCTGATCCCACGCACAACGTGTAGAGAGAAAATGACAAGAATTTCGGATCTGAATAACTGATCCAACGTTTGGAGGAAATAGTCAAAAGGTAAAAAACAAATAGCAAAAGGAGTTTTGGGCCTCAATCTGAACCCGAACAGCAAATCGGATCGACATTCGGCGGCCCGCAGGTGTGGACGCGCACCCGTGCCCATTACGCACGCCGAGCCGAGCCGAACCAGGCCGGGCGGGGCTGCGGCGGTGCGGGCATGTGGCCCACGGGTTCCCCACACCACACAAGTCTTCAAAGGGGTAAAGGAGGGGTTGTAATATAGCCATCCACAAGTCTTACACTACTACCGATGTGGGAATAAAATGCAAGGAGATTGGTTTTGCTCTAAACACAGCCAACAATTAAAACCCCAAAACTAAGCAAACTAAAAATGGACGAAGGATTCTGAGACAACCAATCTCATTTAATTCTAACTTCCCCTCTAAAAAAATTGAACAGCCCTTTATTACAACAAATATCATATATTTCAATTGTTTCAAAATTGCTACAACCCTAGCTACATTTCGGGATCGATCAATCAATCAAAAAAGCCAAGCGACAACTAAATTAAAGAAGAAATATCAAAAAGCTTACAGCTTTTCCCTAAGTTCGGGGGTATCCTTGGGCGTTCCGAGCGTGTTGACGAGCCTCTGGAACGTGGAGATGGCGGTGTTGATCTGGAACACGCCGGCAGCCACCGACTGGGTCGGATCCTGCTGCCTCCTCCCGTTCATCCGACCCGTTAACGACCGACCCGCTTCCAAATCTTGAAAGCTCATCTTTGTCCTGGTTTATCAATTACTCCTCTGCACCCTCTCTTATTGATTCCAAAACCCTAATTTTGAAATTGGGGAAATTGATTGATGGTTCAATATAATTTGATTTAATTTAATTTATTTGATATGTACAATTTGGAGAAAGGGGGAAGATGAGGAAGTGAAATTGATTTGGGGAAGGAGGAACCTTCTTGAAGAAAAGGCTATACAATATACTATTATTATTACTATATTATTATTACGTATGTATTATACCTTATTTTGTACAGGTCACTTTTGGTCTAATGATTTTATTCCTTTTGTGTGTGGATAATTTAGCAAATGTTCCCATTTAAAATATGAAAACTAGCATATATTTTCACTATTTTAAAAAACTAAGAAATATCCCCAATTTGAACAGAACTGTTAAAATTTCCGTTAGGTGAACTCACGTGCGTCACACGTGATATAGGGGTGGCAACAGGTCAGAGCTAGCCCGGGACCGGCCCAGCCTGGCCCGGCCCCCCTCTTTCCCGGTCTCAACCCTGGACCGGCCCCCATATTTTGGGGCTGGTCCAGTTCAGCATTTTGGGAAAAAAGCCCGGATCGGCTCGGCCCGGCCCGGTTGAGGACTGGGACCGGCTGAACCGGCCTACCCGGGCTCGGTCCGGGTCTGGGCCGACCGTTGCTACAGTATTTTTTCAGAAATAAAAAAAAATTAAAATTACCAAATTGCCCCCCAACGGATCTATACTCGCTAGTTTTGGGGGTACTTTAGGAAATAAAAAAATTGCATATTCTATATATACCACATCATTTCTTTCATTTCTCTTCACTAATTCACTCAAATCTCTCATTCTCTCTACTATCTCTCAATACTACTAGTCTACAACAACAATCAAGTGATCAACAACAACAATCAATACTACTAGTCTACTACAAGCTCTCAAGTCTCAACTCTCTCAACATTCATTCTTCAAACTTGAAACACTCAAACGGTATTTTAGTATATGTTTAATTTGTAGATTTAACATAGTTGATTATTCTCATCTATATCT
The DNA here is from genome assembly GCA_017893485.1 of Hemerocallis citrina. Classification (NCBI taxonomy): domain Eukaryota; kingdom Viridiplantae; phylum Streptophyta; class Magnoliopsida; order Asparagales; family Asphodelaceae; genus Hemerocallis; species Hemerocallis citrina. Next base: position 79,463,144 of record CM030363.1, on the reverse strand, counting down.
CTAACACCCCGTAATTTCAAATTAAAATATAATAGTATATATACTTTGAAATAAAGTGGCTGATGGTATATGTTATAAATAATTGAAATGTGAAATGAGTATATATACAAGGTGGGAGCCTACGTGAATTAAGAACAGCAATATGGCTGTTTGGTTATGGATGATGATGTCATCTCCCAAGGGGGCCCACCTGCACATTTTGATCGATACCTACATTTTGATCACGATCTCGTTTGTAGGGAAATGGCTAAGTTAGTAATTAGGGGGTGATTACCATATTTGTTTGGTGAAAGTAGGTATGTAGAGACTTTTGCACAAACCTCCTTAAACCCCCATTATAAAAAGATTGCTAGGAATGTAGTTAAGGGTGATTGTAAATTTGTTTACAATGAGAGTAAGGATTTTTTTTATAGCAACACTAACATCACTAAACACTAGAGTTTCTTTGACATCGGATGTGTGGGTAGGAGTAAACGGCGTTCCAATGATGTGTGTAACATGTCATTGGATAGATTCGAATTAGGTACTTCCAAAGAGGATAATTTCATTTGGATATGTTAGGTATCCACATAAGGTTGAAATTATAGCTACACACATTATGGAAGTATGTAATAATTTTGGTATTTATGATAAAGTGTTTGCTATTGGTTTTGATAACGCCTCTAATAATACTAAGACAATTGATAGTTTGAAAATTACTTTAGATCCTATAGAACCCAAAATTTTTCATGTTAGGTGTGCTTGTCATATTTTAAATCTTTGTGTGCAAGATGCACTAAAATATAGAAAATGATAAACTTGATGCAATGAGAGATTGTGTTCATTATATTACATTGAGTGGTCCAATATATCAAGCTTTTCATGATTGGTGTAAACTTAGGGGAATTGTATGTAAACATTTTCCTAAAGATGTTAGACATTGTTGGAATTCTACATTTGATTTATTAGGTGTTGTTCTTCATTATCATTTTAATCTTAGAGATTTTTGTGTCGCAATGGGTATGCAAAATTGTATGTTAGATGATAATTTTTGGTTTTTTGCCGATAGTTTGTATAAATTTTTAGATACTTTTAACAATGCTACTTTGCAATTTTCAAAAACATATACATCTACATCTAGTTGTATTTTACTTGAAATTGTCACTATGATGACAACAATTAAAGATTTGCAAAATGACCATTTTATTGGAGATATGGTTAATGCGACATATATTAAATTTTAAAAATATTTCCATCCACTTCCTATGTTATGTTGTGTAGCTAGTGTAATGAATCCTATGATTAAATTAGATGGCACAAAAATTTAATTGAGATTTTTTACACTTATGCCCCACACGATGCAATACAAAATTTTGATCATGTTGTTTTTACTCGTCAATTTGAGCATATTTTGACTAGGTTATATTATACTTATGATAGATTTTACTCATCTAACACTATACAAACACAAACACAAAATGTTGATTCTACTTCTTCTTCTTCTCACATATTAGAAAAAGGAAAAAGTCATGCAACTAGTAGTGTTTTAAATCTTATTAAATCAAAAAAACCAAGAACCAATTCACCAAATGAGTTGAATTGGTATAATGCACAAAGTTCGATTGAAGATGTAGTAGATGTGTTACAGTTTTGGAAGAGCAATGAAGCTATTTTTAATATTACTTCTCGTATGGCTAGAGATTTGCTAACAACACCGGTGTCAACCGTTTCATCAGAAAGTGCTTTTTCTCTTGGTAGCAGGATAATGAGCCCGAACAGGAATCGATTGACAGCCAAAAATTTAGAGATGCTAGTATGCACCGAAGATTGGATGAAAGCGGAAGAGAGAACTCAAGACTTACTTGAAGCACAAGCTGGATCAACAAGTAGCGATCAATGAACAATTAGATTTAGTCGATTTACATTAAAATGATGTACAATATATTGTAATTAATTGGAAAATTTAGGGGGATGAGATTTTATATTTATGTTAAGTAGAAGTGCACAACAATAGTCCAATGCCTTTTCTTCAATCTAAATAAAGGCCATCTCGATCTCTAAATTCAAGTAATTCCCTTATTTTGTAATTTGATCTAATTTGTATGAAATTTTATTCATGTACTTCATTTTATTTAAGAATTTCAAATTTATTAAATCAATTTAATACTTGGTTCTTTGCAATTGTTATGAAATTACAATTTAATACTTGATCTTTAATATATTTTTTAAAAAAATTCCCCTAAAAAACCAACCCGGCCTGCGAACCGGCCCGACCCCCACCATTGGGGCCGGGGGCCAGGGTTCCCCCCCCCCCCCCCCCCCCCCGCCGCCTGGCCCGGCCCGGCCCAGCCCGAGTGGCCCGAATGCCATCCCTAACATGATATGTAAAATGACCTAAATACCCACGATAAAATGTATTATAACAAATGCCCTAATCAGATTGTGGAAACTAGCATATATCCCCACTATTTAAAAAAAATAATATTTTGAATATTTTAGCAAATGCCCCTATTCAAAATGCGGAAACTAGCATATACTTCCACTATTTTAGTGTTAGGTGTTGTGAAAAATGTGAGTGTTATGTGTTGTTATTCAGTCTGAGCAACTTTCTTCATGTACCGATGATAATAATGTAATGGAAAGAGGTTCTACGTAAGATTTTGACACCAAAAAACATAAAAGCCATCATCTATTACAACATATTGTTGTGCATCATCACTAGCTTGTGTACCATTATTTATTACAACAGATTGTGTGGTCTCCTGTTTCACTCTAGAATGTGCATCATCATTTCCATCATTTCCATTCACAATAGGTTCAACAGTAGCCTATGTATTACCAATAGTCACAAATTCGTCGTTTATAAATAATTCCACAATATTTAATATTCAGAAATCAACAAAAATCTGTCAAATTCAGGAAAAAATTTGGCAAAAGTTCGGGAAGAAAGAAATACAAAATTTAATGCATCTAAGTAGTTAGTACTCATCAGCTAAGTAAAAATATATATAAATCCATAAATATTTCTTGTATAATTCGCTAAATTCATGAATTATTTGCGAAACATTCGTTTAATTCGTGATTTTCGTGAATAATTCGCGAACTACGGTAATTAAATGCAAACCTGCAAATAATTTGTGAATCTTTTCGCCAAATTATTTCTTCGTGAATAATTTGTGAATTTAACGAATTATTCACGAACTTTGTTAATATGGTATTACCTACTGTCACACTAGGTTGTGCATCATCTTCAACAACACCCAAGTTGAGATGTAGAAATAAAGAATTGATGTTGGCATAGATGTTTTTTTATCAAAACAATAAACACGTACTATATAGTATTCAAAACCGTAAAACTGTTCCGTCCAAACTAGCGATATTTCTTAGTTTTTTTTTTAATAGTGGGGGTATCTACTAGTTTTCACATTATGAATGGAGGCATTTTGTCACACCCCGCTTCTCAGAATACGGAAACACGGCACACAACTAAGGCCCAACAAATGATATATTCACATCATTCATAAGCTGTTATAATCAACTCAACAATATAAATTAAATACAACCGCGCAGGCAAATTTTATAATCACATAAACATGGATAACATAAAATAAATCATACAGTAGTCTATACATAACCAACATCCAGAAATAAATAACTGCGGGACAACCCCCCCGGAATACAGAGTTTTGCAATAAACAAATATAATTGAATGTAAAAACATATAGCAATAAAGCAGAGTGGGATCCATCTGCATCTTCATAACACCTGGTCACTAATTCCTTCTGGCACTTCCTCTTCCACTCTTGTATATTCATCAACTCGAGTTTGGGGAAAGAGAACACATGTTAGAGCAAATAACTGGTCGCAAGTAGTATAAGCAAAATAGGAACGAGAACAAGATATAACAGGGAAGCAATAAAAACTGAAAATTCAAATACGGAACAAACATGATAACAGAAAACAATATACATAACAAGAAGAAAATAAGAACTGATCAAGTCGCAATTATAACTAATCGGGAACAAGGAATCATGTAACAAGAAACATGTCGTGTAAACAGAAATCTTGTAACTTATAAACATGTGACATGTAACTTGAAAACAGGAGTCATGTAATCTTGTAAACCGGAATCATGTAAACTTTAACAGGTAACATGTAATCTTGTAATAGGTATCATGGAATTGGAATCATGAATCATGCATGTGTTTAGTGTTAATCTCAAGCCTGGCAATCTTTTATAAATTCCAACTAATGCACGCAATTCTGCGTCCCATACCACAGGTCGAGTGCATACAAGCATGTTAACGTTTAGACTCTAGTGGCGAATCATACAGGGTCAAGTACTTAGGAATCATGTACTCATGTAATGGAGTCTAGAGGTGGCCCCCGTCACCCATGACATGACACTTAGTTGTATGTGGCACTTAGTTCCATATGACGTATAATCATATGTTCATGTAATGGAGGCTAGAGGTGGCCCCCGTCATCCATGACATGGCACTTAGTTCCATATAACTTGTAATCTTATATCATCATCATGGGAAACATGGCCGCCCTGCCGAGTACAATTTCATATATATTCCACTACTAGGTCTTTTCCTTAAACACTAGCTTGATACTTATTCTTTTTACCAAAACAGGCATGAATGTGGAAAATCAGGGACAGGTAAACATATTAGGGAAAGAAGCCTGGTTCAGACTAGGAGAAAAACATGTTCGGGTGCCATAAACAAACTTATAAATATTGAAACAACAAGAACTCCAATTCTGGACAGCAGGACATTGTTGCACCAAAACTAGAATTTCTGCTGCTACAAAAAAGCAATTCTAAGATCGGTCAGGAGTTTTAGAAACTAGACTCCTCACCGGTTCTAACGTATATTTCAATTCAACATTCCGATAAAAGTAACTAATTCAATTAGTCTGTTCTTTATGGATTTCCTGTTCTGGCAGAAACTTAGGGTACAATACTTATATTCATGGAACAGTAAAAAATTCATTTAAAAGTTCTATAAAATTTATAATCAGGTTCTTAATCATGTTAAGTAACATACTGGAAAATATCATGTCTTAATTATACTTTTAGCATGATACTTAAATTAGTCAATCTAGAAAATATACTTCAAAATAGTAATCTGGAATCGAAAATGTCACGACACTAAAAACAGTATATCTTGCAATCTACACATCAGATTTTAGATCCGTCGAAATTTCTGGAAACTAGAAATAGGGGCCTACATTTCTTATTTTAAGTTATAACAGATTCAAAATATAACTGGGTCAAAATTTGATTACAAGTCAGAACAGACAGCAGGGCAGAAATATACAATTTGATATCTATGATCTAATTAATGTTCGTGTAATGAGAGCACGTGCACACGGAAATAGCACGTGCAAGGCACGAATAGCAACAAGAAAATCAACTAGCAACTCCAAGAACAGCAACAGCAAGAGACGGTCGTGACAACAGCAAGGGGGGACTGCGGCAACAACGCTGGGCAGCAATGGCAGGAGGCCAGAGCTGCCAATGGCGGCAATGGTGGCTCTATTTTGGAAGGAAAAACATAGGAAGGAGAGAAGGCAGAACAATTGTGGGAGCTGGTGGAGAAGGGAGGTTCGACATTGGGGGTGACGGCGCTCGGGGATCGGCAAGGAGGAGAGTAAGAGGCATAGCGATGGGGTCGAAGTTGGCCAGGCAGACAGGAGGTTGCAGCCGGTGGCGTCGACTAGTGGTAGGGGGAGGTGCGCAGGCAAGGCGGAGGTCGGTGATGCTCAGGGGCAATGCAGCGAGCGATGGGCTCAACGATGGGCGAAGAGGAAAGACGAGGGGCAAAGGCGGTGCTGTCTGTTAGGATTGTCTTGTATACTCGTTGTTCAGATTAGAAGAAGGTAATATGAAGCACGGAGGTCGAAGCATCGAAGTGAGTAGAAGGGAAAACAGCAGCAGCAAGGTGCAGGTATAGTTGCGGTCGACTGTCCCATGTTGCGGTCGACCGCACCCCCCGACCGTGCCCCCCGACCGCTCGAAGTATAGGGAATGTCAGAGAGTGGTACGGTCGACCGGTCTTGTTGGAAGATCGACCGACCACGGCACTGTGTTCGTTTTTGGGCTTCGATTTGTTAGGTCGTTTCAGCTCAATCTTCAACTCCAAGTTAGGTCGTGCGGCTCCTATTCAGTTACTTCTTTTCCAGGTTATATTGGACGACTGAGAATCAAGATTAGACCTAGGTTTTCTCTCTATTATTCTATATATATTGTAAACTTCTCCAATATGAGAAGGAGTACTTCATAGATTCTTTGCTCCATTGCAAAGAGAGGCTCGAGAGAGAGATAGTTCTTGGTGAGTGAGTTTAATTCCTTGTATTGAGTGAATCAATAACTTCTTATAATCTTTTCTAGTTGAATATCAGATCTCCCTATATTTTCTCCCGGATTAAGCAAAAGCTAACCGGGATAAGTAATCGGTGTGTTTATGTTAGTTTGGTGGATCTACTTGCTTTCTTAATCTATTCGTCTGTCTACTTCGACTTCCTCATTGCTCTATTAGTTCCGTTGTGACAACGGGCGTTGGTTGACGCCCCAATCCCAACAACTGGTATCAGAGCTTCAGGTTGCCGAGCTCCTTGGTTAAGATGACATGCCACAGTATTTTGAAGATCAAGTAGTTTGATGGAAAGATCAATTTCAATCTTTGGAAGACTGACATGTATGATGTTCTTGTTGAAGAACGTTTGCAGTTAGCCGTTAAGAAGAAAGAAAAGCCAACTGATATAAAGGATGGGGATTGGGAAGATATTCGTGAAAGAGCCATAAGTCTGATCCGACTATCTTTGGCAGACGAGGTCAAGTGCAAATTTCTTAAACTGATGCGGCAAGTTTGTGAGAAAAACTCATAGCTGACTACTCTAGTTCATCATTATTAGATCGGATGCATTGAAAGAGGAAGTTATTCCGTTTATCTATGAAGGAAGGTACCGATCTCCAAGACCACATTACAGAGTTTAATAAGGTATTATCTGAACTTAAGGCGATCAACGCAGATGTGTGTGAGGAAGATAAAGTTTTCAACCTGATATATTCACTGCCGGATTCATAGAGCCTTTGTTCACTACCATTCTACACGGCAGATCTGCCAAGGAAAGTATTTGGGTAGATTGTGTAATCAAAGCATTGAAGGAAAATCAACTTAGGAAGGAGACCCATAAATCATCATCATTTATTCCTACAAGTTGTTTAGCAGTGGATGGTCCTTCAGGAGGAAGACAAAGTGTAACGCCCCGAATCCCAAATACAACTGAATTCGAGAGTTCTATAGGATCTTTCCACTTCATTTTGTACAATTTTACAAGGAAATTTGAACTTTTCACTTTACATCAGAGTTTATATAAAACTTTACACTTTACATTGCACAGCGGAAGTAAAATTTACAACAATTAAATAAATGTACAACAACATTGAATAATCTTTAAGCATCTGTTCCTCTTTAACCTTTATCATGTCACTTACCTGCATATAAAACTGTGGGTACGTCAGTTTATTCAACCGACGAACATTATACACGGCCATCCTCTCTATGCCGGAAATAGTATAACTTATTTTTCATATTTAACAAACACAAACTTGTCACATATCAAACTAAAGGGACTACCCTATTGATGTCGTGTTGTGATTGTGCACTTAGTCCTTAATGCAGTTATTTATATTATATGACACTAATGCGCACTTGTTCGGATTCTATGCATCCCATACTACATAGGTCCGAGGGCAAGCCTCTTATTCGTTCTTCATCTTTGTAGGGTTCAATCTCTCGCCATGACTTAATCTACTACTATAACTATGGTGAGTATCTTAGATGATCTATGAGTACAAGCACGTGTACAGAAAAGCTGGAAGGGAATCCCACGCCATGTCTTGACTCGTCAAGCATGCATTCTG